>JAQKAK010000004.1:2400000-3600000 GCA_028829675.1 Penicillium tannophilum | reverse complement strand
AGGAATATAAATCGAATTAAATCCATGCACTATGCCAAACTGTCCAGCCTTAGAATAGTTGTAGTGCATAGATTCTTTGGTTCGATTTGAACCTTTGAAACAATCACTCCAATTCCAAGGATCCCATACTTGTGGGCAATCAAGTGGCGCCTGAATCAATAATATAAATCAGTGCTCACTTTTCTTATCAACCTTGAGATAGTAAAGTCATAATAGTTTATTACCATTATAGACCTAGGCTTCGGTATATGGGGTTGGGGTGGGGTTGAAATGGGGCCAGAACCCTAATGGGGCCCTATTTGCCCCTATTTTTATAGGTCCAAATTTATGTGTATTTTTCACAGAATATGCAGAAGAATTAGGTTTAACGGGGTAAATTACCACTTTAAATACCTCATATATTATATATAGATAATATAAAATCAGCTTTTAAAGGTATGAACTCTATGGTTCTATACAGACTCCGTGTAAGGCTAGCTGGCAACAGTACGATTGCGACTAAGCCTTGAGGACGAGCCTTGACGTACGTATTACGACATATACGAACGATACTCGCTATGACTAGTTAGCACCGCGTAATAAGGGTATCTAGTTCGTTAGGGAAATACGTTAATAGGAAGATTAGCCTTATTAGAAAGTGGTGACGTAATTATAAATATAGAATGTTATTTATAGTGGTGACGGAATGAAAAGATAGAAACCATATTTATCTTTATAATATATAATACTATATTTATATAATCTATCGCGGCTAGTATATAACGTATTTTACTACCAAGCGGATCATACGTGCGAGCGGATCACCCTATTAAATTTCAACAACTTTAACTAGTATATTTCGGCCAAAAAAATATAGAATTTAATATCTAAGCTATTTAACTAAATTTAGATAGTGCGTTCTCTTTTGACCCTAGATACTATAATAACAGTAAAGTCTTTATACCACCTAGCAGAATCCTGCCAGATCCTCCTAAGTACTATCTAGTTAGAACCTAATAGTTCTCCTTAGATAGTATATAATCCTACTTAAATTATATCTAGTAGCATATCTAAAAACGTATAATCTACTATAGTTATATAAGATTAGTAAGGTTCCCCTTATAATAATCTAATCTAATCTAAGAAAAACCCTTATTTCGTAAGAATCATAAGGAGATAAGTCTAAATATATCTATTTAGACCCTAACTAAGCTATATAAATAGAAAAGGGATTAAAATAAAAGGATTATATTCTTAGGAAGTACTAATATATATTATATGGTGCTAACTAGTCATAGTAAGTATCACTTATAGTGGTTATATATATACGTTAAGGCTCGTCCTTAAGTCTTAGTCATAATCGTACTATTACTATTAGGCCTTATATAGGCTTAGATCTATAGAGTAGACTCTTATTAGGTAGTGCTAGATAGTAGCGCCTAGTTAAGCTATGCTTAGGGTTAGTATTAGGTAATAAGAGACTAAGTATACCTCTCCTAGTAGGGTAGTTATCTTAAGTATAAAATAAATATAAAGCTAGAACTATAGGTTCTAAGTAATAATATATAATTAAACATAAAGAACTAAATATATATATAGTAATAAGCGTCCTTATATATTTAATCCTTCCTATAGTCCTATCCTCTCCTAGGATAGGTCTATTCCTATATTAGGACTAGTCTATTTCTTTAAATAGATAGGATACTAACTAATTACTAAGGGTTAGGCCTTATATAATCTTATTCCTTTAAGTACCTTATTATTTAGGTATAGCACTTCCTACTATACTAAGGTAGCTAGTCTTAGCCACTTATCTATTATTCTATTAATTACTATAGTAATCCTAGTAATAGTGAATAGAAGGCTAGAAGTAGCTCTTCTAGATAATAAGCGTTAGATGGTTCCCTAGGAACTATTAGACCTCTATAGTCTAGGGCGATGCGTCCTAAGTAGGTCTATAATATTTAAACCCTAGTAGGACCTCCTTATAGTACTAGTCTAGGTCTAGAAAATAGCCTATAATAGCTATATAAGATTAGGAGTATAGAGATATCTAGTAATCTAGAGTAATTAATAGCTTAGAATCTTTTAGAAGCGTTCTTAGAGTAGTTATTTATTAATTTAAGCTTTTATCTTATAGGTAATAAGATAAGGTTTAAGGGGAAGATAAAGATAGGACTAAAGTAAGCTAGGCTATTCCTTTTATAAAGGCCTTAAATTACTAACTATTTAAGATATTAAAAGATAAGTAGTAGGTAGTAAAAAAGTTTATAAGTAGCTTAAACTATACCTTATAGATAATATACTACTTTAACTAAATTTCTTAGCTAGGATTAGTATATAATATATATAATCTATATAATATATATAATCTATATAATATAAGGTAGTAGGGTAGTAGGGTAGTAGGGTAGTAGGGTAGTAGGGTAGTAGGGTAGTAGGGTAGTAGGCTTACTATAGTAAAGGTAAAGCTACTCTTAATTAAAGTCTAGCTAGGGTTAATAACCCTAGACTTATAGGCTTTCTTAAGATAGTAATAAATTATAGAGGTCCTATTAATAGAGCCTCTACTATTACTCTAATTAGAGTAGTTAAATAGTATATTATATATTATATAGTATACTTTTAGTAGTCTAGTCTAAACTTTAGTAATCCACTTAATATAGGACTAAATATTTAAATTTCCTTATTTAGCCTAGTTTAAAACTAGTTTAATAACCTTTAATCTATTTAGGGTAGTTCTTTACTATTTTAGGAAGGTATTATAATTTAATTAGGACTATATAATATAATTTCCTACTTTAGATATAGAAAACTATAGAATTCTATTAAGTAAGATACTTAGGGTAGATAGATTATTTAGGATAGATAAGGCGCTTTAGATAGAGTAGAATATTAAAATTAACTTAGAAGGAGTAATTAGATTACTCTAGAGAGGGTTTAGAAACCCTAATTCTAATATATTAGGTATATAGAGCTAAAAGAGAGCTAAGATAAAAGGATTTTTAGAGATATTACCTTCTAGAACCTAATTAGCTAGATATTATATATAGGTCTAATCCTATAATCTTAATTAGATACTACTATAGTAGCCTTACCCACGCGCTATATAATTAAGAATACTAGTTTAATTAACCTAGAATTCTATAGAATTCTTACCTAAACTAGTTAAAATAGAGCTTTTAAGCTTATATATAAGGTTATTACCTTATTATATAGCTTATTCTTTATTTAAATTATATATATAAAGGGTGGTTAGGCGAAGGCCTAGATATATAGTTAGTAAGGTAGTGAAGCTACACGTTCTATATATATATATCTCCCCTATCAGCGTAGTTAATTAACCACTTTAAAAATTACTACCCTATATTATACCTAGCTACCCTAAATATAGGATAATATAGGGTAATATAGTATAATAAGCTTATATTAAGCTATATTATATATAATTATAATAGGTATAGTAGAATATTAGAGGAAAAGTGGTTGCTATATACATATAGACTAGAACGGACTGTAATTAAAAGAAAGTCTTGGTAAAATCAGGCAAAATCAGGCATCATATGGGCCGGGCTGGGCCCTGGATTTTCAAAAATAGGGGCCCATTGCCGAAGCCTAGCTATACTAGGTAGAGGGGTAGTAACGTAGTGTTAATAAGAGAAAATTCTATAGGGCCTTGTGCGGCGTGCCTAAATTAGCTAGAAGTAGCGATAGCGAGGTATATATAGAGAAAAAGAAGCTTAGATCGGAGGTATTCAGGATTAGAGTAAAGGACTTATAACCTCTACGGACGTACGTGTGGAAGTGTATAGAACGTATGTGGTGATAATATATGGTATGAAGAAGGAAGAAGTCTAAGCTACTAAAAGTGAAGGGATATAGTAGATATAGGTCAAGCGACCCAACACTTAGCATCGCGATATTAAATTCCTCTAGTCGCGCCTTATTAAGAAGTCTATGCGCTGCATATTTTAGTTAGCCATCCGGTGCACCAACGGCAATATAGTCGTATTGCCGTCGGTACGGTGGAAATTATACGCTAGAATGAAAGGTGACAGTTTGCCTAAGATCAATTGCCGTAATGATAAATTGTCCGCCGCGCGGCGCTACTTGACTTTCAGTCCGCTAGCAGGGATGTATATCTAGGAACATTTATATATCAATCTCGCGGCCTAGCCACAGTTTCCAGTCTAAGCTCTTATCTTCCCCTCACGGTATCAAGTTAGATGTAACTATCTCATATGACCACGCACACCTGTTGATAAATCATTCTCTCCGGCGATTATGATTGGGATTGTAACTATTTACACATACGAAGCTTTCCTTTTCAACAATTTGACATACATATGAGTCCAAATATGGTCACCACGGCTATTGACAGGGAGGATTTAGTGAAGACAATTCTTGAGCGCAATTATTCCCGCCAGGTTCGAAAGCTTCCTCTAATCGCGATCTTCCTTGAAACAAAATTGTCTGACGTTTCCTCTCAGACGACGCATATTCCGGCCGTGGGGAGCGGAAAAAATAACTTTGTCTACCGGGTTTCTTTGAGGGCAAGCGAACCACCCTCGAATGAAACATCGTCACCGTTGAAGTTTGGGACCCAGGCCCTGCCTCCAGATACGACAGAGGTCATCCTGCGTCTCTCAGACCCTGATGCCAATCTTAATGCGGCAGTGCGCATTCAGAATGAAGTTGCTGCAATCAACCTCATGCAAAAAGCCCTCACTCTTTACCCGTCGGCCGTTGTCCCAAAATTGTACGAGTGGGAGAGTGCCGATGATGCCGATGAGACTGGTTGGATACATGGCTGAATCCTACAGGAGTCAATGCGAGGTTTACCACTCGACATGATTTTTCCAACTTTGCCTTTCGAGGATAAACGTAAGATAATTTCCCAGATTGCGCAGATCTTCAAGGCTATACAGATCTTCCAGCTTCCAGATACTGTGACACAGATTGGTGGCCTGGGCTTCAATAGAGAGGGCGATATAATCAGTGGGCCCTTTACCATTCCCTTGGGTGGACCTTTTTCAACAAAGAGTGATATGCTCAGAGCGAATTTGGATCTCCAGCTACAAGCTGCTGAGAGAAATGTCCTTATTGGGGGATGGAGGAAGATTTCGGATGACGATCTCTACGACCGTCTCCAGAAGTTTATGAAGAGTAGTCTGATTGATGATATTCTGGAGAAAATGGAAAAACCCGACAGATCTAACGTTGATTCATGGGGACTTCGGTAAGTGTGTTTCTGTCGTCTTTCAAAGTCCCCTTTTATTTATTCTCTAACAAAATCTGACGAAACCATAGATATACACAACATGCTTATTGATCCGGATACTCTCCACATCACAGCATTACTTGACTTTGATTTTTCACACGTCTCTTTTGTTGCGGAGGAGTTCCTTTACTCCTTTTTGTTTATCCATGGACTACTTATGGGACCAATTGAGGATGATGAGTATGTCACATTGCGCAAGGCGCAACTTCAGGGGTTTCAAAAGGATTCACATCTATCTCAAAGCAAGGAGAACAAAGATAAAGGTCAAGAAAGTATTGACTGGAAGTTGGCGCAGGCCTGGGACGAAGAGCTGGCGAAACTAAACATACAGCGACCCTCAAGCATCAAAGGGATTGATGAGGTGTCCGCCCTACATTGGTTTTTACAAGAGATCAGCCCACCTTATTTTGACATGAAAAGGTGGCTGACTAGCCAGACACCTGAGCAGCAGGAAAAGATGAGGATGGAAGTTAAGTCTACCATTAAGCGATATCTTGAAAGATGGGGATTCTGAGTAGCAAGTAAGATATATACTATTTCAGATTATTAGTGTTGAAATTTTCTTTACTAGAAGTACTACCTATCTCCTATATCATCTATTTCAAAGTAGATATGAATCCTCAGAATATACATGCCATGAGTGTTGGAAGGCGCTATCATATTGATATAAAATCGAACTAAGTGCTGTGCATATGACACATAAGTGGATACTTGCTGGCATAGAAGTCACGTGTCGCCTTGCTTACATGGAGGCTCGTCTCGATCTCCTTCGCCCAACTATGCGATAATGGCAAACCTGGTTCTAGAGACAACCAGGGCGCTTGGAGATCTATCAGGCCCATCAAATCCCATTTTGAAACGACGCAAATTGCGAAAAGGGACAACAAGTTGCTGGGAATGCAAGCACCGCAAGAAGAAGTGCGAATTCGGAGCCGGATCCACTACTTGTGACACCTGCCAACGACTTGGGCTGCCATGCGTCAGTCAAGATCTCAAAGATCCTGTTAATGTTCATGAACACCTTGGCCGCCGTCTTGACCAAGTGGAGGTGTTGGTGACTCAATTAGTACGCCAACGGAACGTCCACCACCAAGAATTAAAAAGAACTGGAAAGCTTGGGCTGGCTTTGCCAACTTTGAGCTCGGTCAATCATGAACGATTGTCACGAGGTTGGTCCCTCACAGGGTACCTTTATTCCATGCTCCCAGATCCGTCTACTGCTGCAGTGATTTTGAGTAGCGCCAAGCTATTTTCCTCGCCTCTACAAATATCCCAGTCAAAATCTGGCAATACTCTATCACATAAGAGAACGAGTGCAGATCCTCTTTCGCTGAATTCTCATCCTGTTATTTTTGCTCGGAGACTCGTTCAACTCGCCGTTTGCCTAAAGCAATCCAACGCCTTATCCTCGACGCAACTCGCAGTACACCTGAATGGGTCCATCGACGATGCTGCGCAGCGATATTTTGACGCGGCATCTCACTTTGTGACTTCACAGGATTATCTCATAGCGTCCCTAGATGGATTGGAAACCCTGATGCTCCAAGGGGGATATCATATCACCAATGGTGACTTTCGGGCTGCATGGGCTATACAACGTCGCGCAGCAAATATTTCTCAGGCAATCGATTTGCCAAATTTGGCAAAAGAACCGGGTAGCCGATCAGAACATCTGTGGTTCTATATCACCTATAGTGACCGCTTTCTGTCACTCATGCTC
This sequence comes from Penicillium tannophilum, assembly GCA_028829675.1. Classification (NCBI taxonomy): domain Eukaryota; kingdom Fungi; phylum Ascomycota; class Eurotiomycetes; order Eurotiales; family Aspergillaceae; genus Penicillium; species Penicillium tannophilum. The sequence continues at coordinate 3,593,020 of JAQKAK010000004.1, read as the reverse complement.
GGCCTTCCGTTCAATGTTGCCGATGATTCCTTTGCAAGTACTTTAAACCTTTCGGCTAGTGCTCCCGCGCAAAGGCTGGAGCGCATACACGCACATCTAGCGGGATATATTATTGCGAGAAATTTACGGATGCAAAAAAGTACTGGGTTCGAAGAAGAGTCATTTCGTTATGAACACTACGCGGAGACGAAGAAAATCGACGACTATTTGAAGAGAGCCGCTCGAATTCTACCAAACAGATGGTGGTTAGCTCCATCCTTTGACACTGTATTCGATGGCGCGTTGGAAAGAACAGCCAAGCTTCTGATGCAAATGCATCAATATTATTTGCTCGTTCTTTTGCACCAGCCTTATACAATTCATAATCAAACGGTGGATTTGGATAGGGATTACTCATACAGCAAGTTTGCGGCGGTATCTGCAAGCCGTGAAGTGCTGTCACGCTATCTCACACTTCGCAACTACCATCGCTCACCTTCATATCGGGCCTTGGATGAAAAGGCTTTCATGGCTTCAGTCACACTTCTCTTCTCTCACTTCATCGGGCACGCAAATGCAACTGTCAACTTCTTTGAACACCAGCGTTCTAGTGACCTTGGTACAATCGAGAAAGTGACTGATCTTTTTGAAGACCTTTCTGTCACACTCGAGGCTTCTGGCCTATGTGGATCGCAAATACTGAGAAAATTCATGCAAATTGAGGAGGATGCTGCAAACGGCTCTGTCTATCGCACATGGAGCAGAATTGAGACTAGCACAAGTGTTGATCAAGACTGTGCTGATCAGTATGGTATTCAACTTCCTATCCCATACTTTGGTGTTATTTGCATCTCAGGTCAGTCCTCTAATCAGTGTTTGGTGACAAAATCTAAGATCATACAGCGACAGATAAAGTGGGAAACCTCGAGGGCCAGCTGCCTACCCTGGATATTCCATTGCAAGAAACCTCTATAGAGCAAGGAATTCTAAGATCTGCAAATTTTGAAACGAGTACAGAACTGTTTAATGATTGGATACACGATGAGCAAATTGATGACATTTAATGCACTGGGCATTATCAAAGAAACAGAAGACTACTCCAAAGCTGGTGTGTCTGCAAAGTCATACCCAGTTGTAGCCTGAAAGCGGCCACCGACAACCCTCTCACCAAGCTGGCGGATTTTCTTTTCTTCTTCATCAGACAGAGATACGAAGAGACTTTCCAAGTTTTCCTCGAGGCGCTGAGTCTTCGAAGTCCCAGGAATAGGGAATATATCATCTCCTTGGGCAAGCAGCCAAGCAAGAGCAAGCTGCGCTGTCGTGACACCTTTCGCCCTAGCAAATGCAGCTATCTCGTCGACGAGACCCATATTCTTCTCGATGTTTCCTTCTTGAAGCCAAGGCAAGAATAACCCACGTTTGTCACCAGGCTTAGTGACATCTTCCTTTGAACGAATACCCCCGGTCAGGATCCCGTTTCCAAGTGGACTGTAGCAGACAATCGCGACGCCCAGCTCTCGTGCCGTTTCAAGCAATTTTCGCTGCGGGGATTCGATCTCCCTGCAGAAAAGGCTGTATTCCACCTGAACACATGTAATCGGATGAACAGTATGCGCGCGACGCAAAGATTCCGCGCTACACTCACTCAGTCCGATATACTTGATCTTGCCGGCATCCTTGAGTTCGACCATCGCCTGCATGGTCTTTTCAATTGGTGTTACTTTATCCAAGCGATGGACATAGTACAGATCGACGAAGGGGAGTCCAAGTCGGTTGAGCGAGGACTCGATAGCCTCACGACAATACTCAGGCGTCGAGTTCATGGTGAATCCGGGTGGCGTGGGAGTGTTCACAATACCGAATTTCGTGGCAAGGAATATGTCTTTGCGCTTGTCAGGGTTTGCAGCAAACCATTTTCCTAGGACGTCTTCGGAGTCGCCGTACTTGTCGGCTTCAAAACAGCGTCAGTATTGTTTGTTCGCATCTGCATAGTATTAAAAGCTCACCTGTATCCCAAAATCGCTGGCCTCTTTTGTACGCCTCATCAAGAAATTCAAATTTTTCTTCATCCGATAGAGAGTTACCATAAGTACCACTGGCGCCCATGAGGCCCAGTCCCAGTCGAGGAACCAAAGGTCCATTTCCCAGGCGACGGGTTGGTAGTGTCTTGAAAACGGCCATGATTATCAATGAAGTTGGAGTTTAATGTTTGAGCGGTAGTCAATTGAGCTTTGTGATCTTTCACGAGGTCATTATGTGCTTGAAAGCCAGTATTTATTATTAGAGACATCCGGATATAGCGGCGGACGAGTCCTACACAACAAGTATACAACTTCAGAACCAATCATATTGTATGCCGCCAATCCCCGTTAACTCCGGAGTCTCCACATCTACTCATTCAGCAACATTCTTCGGATTGTGGAATACCACAGGTATGTTATCACTGAGCATGGCTGTTCGCTCTAGGAGAGTGTTTCGCTTTAGTTTTCAGGGATTTTTTTAGTTTTCGGAGAAATTGGTGGGTGTGCTTCGGTTCAAATTGGACAATCAGCAAATTGACTACTGGTCTAATTCTATCTTGCGCTTTGTCTAACTCTTATATGCACTAGCTCTAGTACCGACGGTTGCCGGTCGAAAGCCCAGTCTCAACAGCGTTGATCTGAAAAGCCAAAAATTTGGAGTAGACACGGCATAGAGCAAGATTGCCACCAAAGTAATAGAAGCCAGGGTGACCACTGGGTCGCCACATCCCTCGAAGCTCTCCTTCATTATCCAAATCCCATACATCCTGACAACGGTCGGCAATTTTATCGCCAAGCACCTTCCGAACTGTAGTGCGCATATTATCATAGCCGGTAGCCAAGACAACAATATCAGCTGGCAAAGTGCTACCATCCTCAAGACATAGCTCACGAGGCCCAAAGCCAGTGATCCCGCGCGGACTATGCTTGACCTTGATCTTGCCATCGATGATAAGTTGGCTACAGCCAACATCAATGTAGTAGCCGCCACCACGCGTCATATACGCACGCGCAATACCGGCACCATCCACGCCAAAGTCGAGTTGGAAACCTGCTTTCCGGAGGCCATCCAGTGTTTCTTTTTCGGCGGCTGCGAAGCGCTTTGTATTGTGCACGCTTAGGGCAAATTGGACAGGGAACGGGAGACTCTCAGAGACGATATCGCATTCTTCAGTTGGGGGGCTTCATGTTCATTGTTAGTCGATCATTCCACTATCAATGGGAAGTAATTTTGGATTGGGAAGGGGAAATGAAACGAACCCGCCATCCTCGTGCATGCCTTCGTGCATCATAAACACGCCCTTCTCGGCGGTTATAACATATGTTCCGCTGCGCTGTAGCATAGTCACATCGGCACCATTTTCATAGTAGTTTTGGGCAATGTCGTGTCCACTGTTTCCAGTGCCGACAACGATAACCTTCTTCCCACGCACGTCTGAGTCCGAGGCATCGGTGTGTTGGCTGCCGTGGTACACAGTTCCCTTGAAGGATGCTTGGTTGGGAAAACTTGGAATCCGGGCTTCGCCCGAATGACCTGTACACCACACTACATGGCGTGGACGTAGTGTGCGTGAGGCCCCATCACCGCGAGTGACATTTACCTTCCATTCAGCAGTGGTATCGTTATACTCGGCAGATGCCACAGATGTTTTGACCCAGACATTCAATTCCATGATGCTTGCATAGGCTTCGAACCAGTCGCCTAATTTGTCTTTGGGTGTGAATTGGGGCCAGTTCTGTGGGAATGGGAGGTATGCCATGTGCGTAAATTCAGCCGGATCGTGGGTGACTAGAGTCTTCAAGAACGGAGTTATTAGCCACAGTTAAATCCAAGAGCTTGAAAGGAGACTTACCCGGTACCGCTTACGCCAATTATCACCGACACGTTCATGCTTATCAACAATCAGACACGAAAGCCCAAGGTTCTGCAGACGAGCACCTATGTTTAACCCCGCTTGACCTGCTCCCACAACCAACACAGTTGGCTCTGAATCCAGAAACTCCTTCTGTCTCTCCCTTCGCTCAATCCATGTCCCACTAGCCAAGCCTCCGGGCATAGACTCCGTAGTACCCGCTGCTCTCCGCTTCCCGATCGGCTCTTCGGCTCCCGTCATCTCCTGCAACGATGTATACACCGCATACGCTCGCCAGCACTCATCGGCACCCTGGGTCAACCGGATCATACCCGAGCCTTTTCCAACGGCCGTCTCGAAGAAGAACATACTCGATACCCAGCTCAATCCATCAACAACCTGCTCCACTCTCGGCTGCCATTTTCCTTGATCTTGAAGCTTGAAACTAGACAACTGGACCTGGGCCTGACATTTGCGTAGGAAGTCCTGGATCTCGGCAGCTGTGTGGAGGGTGCGCATATCCCAGTCCAGGGCTAGCATGTCACGCCACCATGACTCGGCATGGAAAAGGTATTTGAGGACGATTGAGTCGGGCTGCGAGAGCTGGGCTTGTAGGGCATTGAGCCATTGCTGAACGATAGCTCTGGGGTCACAGCCACCAGAGCTTGGGGGCGTCGTAGGCAGCTGGACGATATGTGGGTTTCCCCCCGTTAAAGTTGTTGCCATTGTGGAATAAATATGGAGACCGAGGGATAAATTGATTTCACTGAACACGCCGACAAGAGGGCCGTCCCTCTCCCATTTTTAAAGCGTGAACTCGTCTGCTTATTAAACCCCTCTTCGCCCATTTTCCATCCAGTAAGCCGTCCACACATGTTAGAAGGCAACTCAAGCGATGTTGGAGCATGAGGGGCAGTGGGGTATTCGACGTCAGATCGACCTCCACTATCGTTCTCCACGACGCGGGGAACTGCTCGGAGTAAAACCGACCGAGGGCAGGTTTGCCGAACCCGAACAGGTAAAATCAGGCGCGATTCCTTCGATGTTTCTGGAATGAGGCCTGCGGGTAGTAACCTAGAATATACTATTTTAGGCATGTCCTGGCGCCTTTACTTCTTTGGGACCGGGCCAGGGTCCTCATCTTGTTTAGATTCGACCTTTCATGTTCATTTTCCGACATACCATCAAGTCTAATTTTGTGAGTAGACAGACTTATCGACGCTGAAAAGGAACTAAAGAGATCAAATCAATTGGTTGATGTGGAGTGATGAGGAGACAAAAGTAGGTGGGAAATCGTTAATATTGGACCTTGTCCGGCGGCATATCCAACCAATCGCGTCGCGTAGCACGCTTAGCCATCTACGTTGTAATGTTCTTATCGTTTTAGTTCGATATCTTAGACGCGTTTCTGGCGTCTTTGAGGATATTGAGTAGATCTTGAATCCAGATAGATGATTCGCTTTTGTCAAAGATAATCAAAAAGCACTCTATAGCATATATATACATAGAAAACGGTGCCTCATTAATAAGAGACACTAGGCCTAGGGTGAATTAAAGAAACACATAAGCAAGAACATAAGATACTAAAATGTATAGGAGAAGATCAGTCCATATAGTGAATGAGGCAATTTTTTAAAGACACTTTTAACCTTCATCCTCATTTCATCCCCATTTCATCCTCATTTCATCCTCACTTTATCTTCAATTTTTCCTCATTTCATCCTCATCTTCATCTTCATCTTCATCTTCATCATCTCCACTCCAATTTTCTTCAAGGAAGCCTGAGTCTCTCAACGCTCTTCGCCTATATTGGACCTGCTTCGCCGCCACTGCGATGAGAAGCCGAGCATCTTCACAATTAGTCGAGGATGCGCAGCTGAAAAGCGGCTTGTACTCATGACCGAGCTCTTCAACCGTTGCCAGCAACATATTCTTTGGAAGGTATTTTCCTGGAGTTCCCCAAAAGGGCTTCCCAGCCTCTTTTTCCATGAGCTTAAGCGCGTCTGCTCCTCCTTGAGTATCAAGTCGCCAAGCATACCTTATGATCTGGATCACATAATGGAAGTACAGGTACCTGGCCGCAGGACGAAAGTTGGACCGGAATGTCAAACGGCGGTGGTCCAAGCTCCGGAAGCTGATGTCAAAATGCACAGATACCTTTTCATCCAATTTCGCCCAGGTTTGATCAAGAATTCGGATTTTCAAATTGCGGGCGTCGCTCACTAACCATTTGAGTAGGTCTGTCAATGTCGGCCGATCTGGCAGATCCGGCACAATTACCATAATCCCAGCATCGAAAAACAATTCGATTCTTTTCGAGATCAAAATGCCGTTGCGGGGTGAGAATAGCTCGGGTTTTTTGGTTGCACCAAAGATGGCATCCATAGTGTTCTGCCCATGCATGTAGGGAAATAGGTGTGCCGCAACGACTGCATTACTGTCCTGCCAACGCCCAAGAATGGGACACCAAAGAGCAGCTTCCATATCGGGGTCCTGGGCATTATATACCTGGATCATCTCGGATCGAAAAGCAGACTGCACTTTCGGATCACGGCGACCAGTGCCAGCAATGTTGAGAGACAGGCCTATTCGACTTGTTGCAAAAAACCTCATGAAGGTTGCTCTAAGACCTCGCTTAGGTAACTTCGGATCGAGTTCGTTCTCCCTTTGCTGATAGATCTTCTTCAACTGTTCACACGCGTTGATGTGCTCAGAAATTGACTTGCCATCGTCTGTCTTCCTCCAGGCTACCTCTTCGCCATCGTAGGATTGTAGGAAGATTTTTCGCTGGACTTGTGACTTAGCCAGCTGTATATCGGTCATTTTCCGTGCTCGCGCCCAATATTTATGGTCGAAAGATTCTTTGTATTTCACTCGCTTACGGGCATCCGTAAATGATTTGTTTAGGACTTTGTTTCGGTTCTCGAGCTCGCGAACAGGCTCGAAGTCAGGTAAACCTGGACGCGGTTGAAAAGCCTTGGGCATCTTAAAATCTGGCTCAAAAGGAGTACTTTAATAATTAGTAGGAGTTTTCAATCAGTACTTGGGAGTGTCTGCTTTGCATAAAAGGTAAGCTTAGAATGGAAGGTAACAGCGTCCAATAAGCTCCGAAGCTTAAAGTAGGACCGCCGGCCACAGAAGTGTGGTTTTGCGGGTAATTCAGTCGTAATAGGGCCCTCTATAGCGTGCCATAGCAATCAGCAGGTTCAACTCCTGCACTTGGTCAATTTGACTCGATCCCCTTTACAAGTGGGAGCTTTTTAATTGAACACCACAAAATTAGTCGCACACCCTTACTAACCGCATTCAAAGTAGCGCGGTATTCAAAATTCAGAGAGTAATATTGTTGTATACATACCCAAGTACCTACTTGCTCACGTTCCTCTGTAGACTACGCTGGCTGGGATGTGAAGGGGTGACTAAAGAGTGATACCCATTAAGCTACCGTTTATTACTTATACTATGACTCTAATGAAGCGTCATCTCGTATATTGACGTGTATTGAGCGAGGTGATGCAATTTGCTTTATTACACGAGATAGCTTTTTTCTGAATTACAATTACTGCACCCTACCCGATATATAAATAGAGTGGTGTTCAACCAACTTTGTGGTGTTCAATTGTTGCGCTCCTACAAGTGGGGAAGCCTCTACCACCGCGTTTACTAGGTTCCGTGCTCGTCTGTAAAGAAACCTTAAGTTCAAAGCTCACAATAACAATTACTACTACTATAGTAGCAGCAATTCCCAGTTTCACCCTGCCGTATCCCCCAGGGCGTTGCACCCTGCTCCCCGCTCTGCCGAGACTGTGTATACTAACGCAGTGTTTACTAGTTGGGCACATGACAGTCACTTTGGTCGAAACATGATTATAAAAGTAGGAGTTCATTGTGACTACTTAGAATACAGTGTGGGTATCACAAACAAATTATGTAATACTATATACCATCCTGATTCATGATAGCAATACCTTGCGCCAAATAATTCCAATCCGGAAACTCTGACCAATTAAAGCCCAGATTATCCAAATCCAGGACCGGCGCCTCAATACCATTCAGCGCAGCATCATCTACCGAAGAAAGAGAGTGCGCAGCATATTGTATTCGTTGGTGCTGCTGCTCGCTCTGTACGGCAGAAACATTCGTGTTCGTATGCGCACTCGCATTCGCATTCCGTATCCGCATGGCCTTTGCTCGTAGTTGCACAATCAAAGGCCACTTAGGACCTGGATCAGGCCATGATGGATCTCGCTCTGCGAGCTCGAAATGTGTCGTCACTCCACGCCAGGCTTCCTCCACGAATGGGCCTGTCGGGAACACACACAGGTGCCACAAGATGTAGGTTAAAAGGTGGAATTGGGTATACGTGGATGTTAGCCAGCGGAAGCCGCGTAGGAGCTCGTCTTGGTACATCCTCAGACCAAGGTTTAGCGCATTGCAGGCCATTCCGAGTAGTTCTTGGGCTGCTTCTATATCTACTGCTGATGAGGATGGGGATGCGGTTTGGAGCAACTTCTGTTGGAGTTGGACCTCTGTTTTGGAAGCTAGGACCTGGCTGAGCAGAACTCCCAGACGCTGGATCGGAATGTCCATGTCGCCGTATTGGATGTATTTATCATGTAGGCGGCTGCGAAATTCGGCGATTGACTGCTCGGGCCGGGTGCCGTCTTCGGAGTGAACTCTTGCCTTTGCCATCGGGCGCCACACTTTGTTGAATTCGGAGATTATCAGGACAAATGTCATTTCCGTCCAGCGGGGTTGTGAATGGACTGGCTCTGTGGATGTATCGGTGAGGCTTTGATCGTCGATATTGGCAGGTAATTGCGAATCGCCGCCACTTTCGTGCTCTGTTACGGTCAACCCGTGATCCTCCGCCATGCGGGCGTCGGTCGTAGACAGTATCCACCATAGGCGGCGGCGAATCTCGCACTCCAAGGGTGATAATTTAAAGTGCTTTCCATCGCGGTGGAGACCGATTGATTGTGCAGCTCGGATCGCTAGTCCGCGTAACATTAGCCCGGACCGCCCGCTATTGCTGTAGCGCAGACACGTCTATGCAGGGTATACTGTTAGCGGCAAGATTTGGCCTAAGACTGCTATTTATACATACCAAATAAATTGCCAGTCCTTGTAACGAGGTCACGGTTGGAGAATCGAGAAATGAAGACTGGTACATAGCAAGTTCGATCCCCTGTCTGTACCGATTCATATCCGAGCGGATCCCATCATTGTCTGGGCTGTCTGAAGCCATGGCGGTTGCAGCACCAAAGAAGATTGCAAAAAGTAAACAGTGAACATCCAGTGAAACAGAGTCAGGCCTATTGATCGCAGCAAATATGCGAGGCTTAGTCGTTGGGACATGAATAACTTTGACCACTGGATCAACTCGACTCAAAAAGGTCTCCCAAAGCACCGTGGCCTGCCATCTATTCGGAAGCAGAGTCTTGATATCCAACGGTATAAGTTGCGGGTTGGTGATAATGCCATCCACCTTCATCGGTGGAGGTCTTCTCGCGGCATTATTGTTTATATTGGGCGATCCCATCGCAGACTGTAACTCATGTTCTTTCTCCAACACCCGCGATAAGAACGGTTCATCAACATATGTACCATTCTTCGCCAAGAAGCCAGGCTGAGTCGTGGTTTGGCGACTCTGCACAACCGCACTAGATTCCCTTGAAGATTCTGGTCCAAGGCTAGTGTTGGCGGAACGACCCGATTGCGCATAATTAGTTGACGGGGGAAGTGATTGAGTAGACTGCCCAGTGATGGAAGTAATAGACCGTTCAAGTTGCTCCAGCCGCGCCACTAGTTCAGTGGAGGTTGTCGTCTTCGGAGCTCGGCGTTTCACCCGTTTCAGGCCGGGGTATTCGCACGGAACATTGAGCCGACGACATTTGTTGCATGGAGACTCGGAGCCTCTGTCAGACTCGCATTTGACTTTGCGCTCGTGACATCGAATACAAGACCGCTTCACATTGTATCGGCGTTCCATTGTCCTTTTCGCATACACAATAAGGCTGCAAAATTCTTGGGAGTGGAGACCGGGTATAGATTAATGCGCATGGACACTTTAAGTCACACATACCACCAGTGGAGATGTCGCGTGGAGGCGATAATCGCTTAGACTAAAGTGATGAGGTCGGCGTTTCGGATTTTGGAACGCCCGAGACCGAGCCAATGGTGATATAGTGGGTCCTTAATAAACTGGGGTAAATACGGAGTACTAAACTGCACACTTCTGAAGTCATTTTAAAGAAAGACCGAGGAAAAATATTCTTATGAGAGCTTGGTTTGAGACAAGATTGCTAAATCCTTCCTATTATCATCGAGTACGTGGAATGCGGCTACGTTGTAGGTACATCGAAGGTCGTGAATAGCCTCATTTAATTTCGCGAAGGAATTTCTCCACCACTAGATCGTTGTATGTTTAACACCTAATGTTTTGATTAAGGAATCCTTCATTTCATCTATAAAATTGATATTGGTAGTTAGGTTCTGGTGATTTAGTGCTAGCTATGATTGGATTTTTATGAGGTAGCTGTCTAGTTCTCCGGAGAAGTCATGAAAAGGACTAGCATTTCGAACCGGGAATCGGGAATGCATAGGCTACTCAGTACTCATAAAATGTGTGTATCTCGTTCAAGAATATCGTCCTTTATTTCGTTCATGTGGATATCAAATCCATGCTAAACATCAGTCTTTTCCGAGACATCATGTACAGGGATGAAACCCATGGAATAATAATTAACTCATATCAACTCATAAGATAGAAGCCACACCAATTACCACGCTAAAAGACATCACCGACCCGAAAACAAAAACTCCGCCATATTTGAACCTTTGATGGCTGTAGGAAAACCAAACCGACCCAAAATTAAGTAGTCTATCATGAAATAAGGAGGTCGCGCACGCTCATACCCTTTCTCCGTTGGACATCAATACCCCTGTTCTGGTCGGATGGCGCAGAAATGGTTGTGCTACCAGCAAAGTGCTCACTGATCGAGTCAGCAGTGCCCCTCCGGTCCTGGGTGAGCATGAGCAAAGCAGCGGATGCCTCATGGTCGATACCCTGAAGCTCATGAATCTTGTCCATGGCCGGGTTGATAGGGCCCAGTGCCGGACTGGGGAGAACAGATGAGATATCTGGTAGTGTGTGAACGGAGGGCATGCGGGTGCGGGGTGAGAAGGAGGGAGATGTATCAGAAATCATCCCGCTGCCCGGCATGATCTCCGGTGATTCAGAGGCGGAGTAGGAGTAGATGGAAGAGGGGGGACGTTGAGGTTGTTGTTGGGATGGTTCACCTCCCTCGGCGATGAACTCCGGTGATGTAGGGGAGGGTGGCGCGTTGGTGTGAGTGGCGCCAGCTGTCTTGAGGTCTCGAATGCATCGTTCCAAGTAGTTCACATAGTCGATACTCGCCTAGAAAGTGTGAGTACAATTATATCAGAAGATTACAAGACGATGGGAAATTACCTGAAGAATTGCCAGTTTGTGCATCTCTTGCCCTGTGCAGGCGGGGATCATATCCTTCAATGTACCAAACTCCTCATTCATTTTGGATCGTCGGCGCCGTTCAATCAAACTGTGTGCTGTCTTGCGGGCAATCTTGCGTCCTGCAGCACTTGTAGCACTGGGTTGCTTCTTTTTCGGGGCAGTATCTTTGGAGTTTGATTCGGGTGATGTCTGGGCCTTCCCGCTCTCCTTGGGCTTCGACGGAGACTTGGTGGTTGATTGTGGTTTAGGCTTCATTTGAATGATCTTGCGGGTGCGAGTAGGAGGTGGTGGGAGATCAAAGTCCTCTAGCGAACGCTTAGTAGCGTTGCCTGAGCGAGACTGCTGTGTCGATCTGTTGCGGGCCATGAGATCTGGCGATGTAGGCGAAGCCGGGACGTATGATGGATCTGATTGAGATGATCGTCGACTGTAAGGATCATCAATTTTTGAGGGACCGAGAGCCGCTGGAGGAAGGGCAAAAGCGTCGGTGGCATCAGCCGGCTGATCCTTAATGATGAATTCGCCGGACATGGCTGGGGTAGGAGGGAAGCGTGTACGAGACATGGCGAATGTAAATTTATTAAGGAAATAGAGAAATGCACAGATCTCCGGAGAATGAGAGAAATTCAGCAAAGCACGAAGTGAGGGGGGAGAAGGGGGCACCAAGTGCCTGGGAATTATATACCGAACGGATTTGTATAGAACGGCAGTGTCGCGTGCTTGGATTGCCCACGAGCCGCAATCGACGGTGCTGATTGGCGGGGAGCGGAGCTCGTGCCCCAGGGAGCAACGGGCATTTGCTGGCTGGAAGTGGGGCCAGACGAGCTTATCAGCAGGTACAGGGTTGGCCTCCTTCTCCACAGTGACACCAATCACTGCCAGTCCGTACTTCAGCCAGTACAACCGTCAATGATTGTCGCTCGTCCAGAGTAGTAGCCCAGCACGTGTGCCCTGGACTCGTACTCAGTTCTCGTGTGCTATACTCCGTACGCGGGGAAAATATCGAAACTCTGGGCCCCCGGTCCTTGCGCTCCAAATTTGAGTTCATCGGTCTTTTTTAAGGGGAATCCCGGGACGATTCCTTGCCTAAGCAATTGCAATCCGAAGAGACTTCCGATTTCATCTCGTGCTTTTCATCCATGGATAATGTTAGAGATCTACATGCTGAAAGTTTTCCGTTTTCGCCACCTTGATGCACTAATTTTTAGCGCTCAGTTTTCGTACCGCCTGTGTTCTCCGTACACATTGAAAGAACACTAGTACAGCAATCATAAATAGGGAGCACGATAACCGAACACCACAACATCAGCTGAACACCACTCTTTATCTATATCTGGTATGGTGCAGTAACTGTAGTTCAGAGAAACCGCTATCTCAAGATTTAAGGTACATTGCATCACCTCGCTTAATACACGTCAAGTAACGTGAGTAAGTAGGTACTTGGGTATGTACTCAACAATATTACTCTCTGAATCTTGAATACTGCGCTACTTTGAACGCGGTTAGCGATGGTGCTCAGCTAATTTTGCGGTGTTCAATTAAAACGTTCCTATAATTAGAAATAAAAGTGATCCTGGTTGGCCGAAATGTCGCGGCATAAGCCTTATACGGCGTGCCGAAATACCGGAGAAGGCCTAGTAGGCACCTACAGTACACTTTAACAGTACGGTAGTATGCAGATTATTATTTCTTAGTATTCAATGCTATATAAAACACCTTTTCCTCGCTCAAAACAAATATTCCAACGCTCGCTCCTATTCACACATCACAAATCCTTCATATTTTCATCTTCCCTACTGGAAGTTATCCGGCCGACACTTGCCCATGCAACGTGTGTAAACTTGCCAACTACAACCACCAGTTAGCTAAGTCATGAGAGAAAGATGTTTGAAATAATTAACGTACCAGTATTTGTCATCTTCAGGTGTAGCAATAGTGCAAGTCTGGCCTTCCAAGGAACACAGCTCATTGCAGTGGTTGCTGCCTTTAGTGGGCTTGTCAACTGAGTTCATCCCATGCGAGATACGGCTGGCGGTATGATTTTTCGGAGTCGATAAACCAGTCGTCAAAGGTACTCTGCCACGAGTTCCCGTTGTGGTCGCATTGTGTGCGCTCGTAGAATTGGTAGGCATGGTGACTGCGAGACGGTGGCCAGTGTAGGGACCTGCGAGCCGGGGCATAGCGGCCGCGGTGCTGGCCAGGGCAACCAGGCAGACACCAAGGAGACTTTGGATGTGCATGGTGGATCGTAGGAGATAAACTTTGATATGACAAGGATAGGCGGTTTGATAGATCTGATGACAGGATAGTGGATATGAGAGCTCCCAAGATTATGATGGAGACTGACGTTCACCATGGGCAATCGGTTTATATAGATCGTCCTGCTAGCAATGTCGGAATTCTGGGGGCTGGGGTTCATTGCTATGCAGCTCTACTATTGGTGCGTATAGGAAGTATACTTTAGCCGATCACTGGGTTACAGCATTCCACATTCCTCTCGTGGGCCGGGAGGCCATAAATACCCAACCGCACGGAGGATTGATAGTCAAACAGATTACCTAAAGCAGTCTCAATGGCGTTTTAAACTCCATTGTTTAGTGTGCTTCATTGCCCGAAGTGGTGTGGTAATGCTTTTGTTGTAAACTGACCAATTGACTCCATCGCTCATACATTCCAAGCCGCTTCGACACCAAGGAAAACCAATGAAAGCAGACGGAAATTTATCACGAAAACCTGGTTCGTGCTTCTGCCGAGCAACGCGATGTGAAGTGTGGACTCCTTGATATGACAGGGAGCAGTGACCAAGTTCTGTACGAGGTTCTGCCTTCTCTATACCCAGGAGCTATTAATAACTGCCAAATATTTCTTGTCGGTAATTTCGTTGCAGTCTCTCTATAACCTGTTTTCTGAAGCCAGAGAATGAACGTGGTGCCATAATAGGGGTGAAGACGTGGTTCTATTCATTCACAACGGTATCAAAATGGACTTAATCTATTTAGTTCCCTCTATATAATTGTCTAACCAAACATGCGATCGATCATAATCTGGCCAAAAGTGGCTTCCGCGGGCGATGCATCCATGCGCATGATACGATTACCAGCCCGAGAACTCAACCAGAGGCCATGGTCGCTCGAGCTCTCCTCATCACCTTCGATCTTGTGGCGACTTCTGCGATCAATAACGCACATACCACGAGACCATTGTCCTTGTGTCTCGATACGAATATCCTCGGGGGAGTTGGCTGAAGGAGCCCATTTGGGATCCTCAGATGTCATGGCGTACCATACGCAGACCGGATCGTGCATACTCAACTCGGCAGCATCACCTACGTGACCCGGGTGCAGACGCTCCAAGGTGCGGAACGTATGCCCCATGAATGCGTCAACCCATTCGGCTAGTGGTGAACCGGCAGCAAGAAGTGGGGTGACGGCTTCGCGGAACTGGCCACGGGACAGGTTGTGGCGCAAAGTAATGTCCAGTGGAAAAAGACGCAGGGTCAATTGCCGACTGAGGTTTGTTGGGTAAGGCGGTAGCAGGGGGCTTTTTGTGATTGGCAAAGTTGAGTTGGGGCTGGGTGACGTAAGAGCGAACACTCGTGCAGCGGCGACAGCATCTGCGTAAGCGTTGAATTCGCCAACCGGGGTGACCTGTAGCATTTAGTTACACTGACTGTCAGGATGATTCAGGCGTCTTACATTTCCAGGCTCATTGATTGCACCACCCATGACAACAACCTCCTTCACGCGGAGGAAGGTCTCGGGGTCTTCTGCCGCAGCCAAAGCCAGGTTGGTAAGCGGACCGACAGCGACTAGGGTCACGGTATCTGGCTCATTTGCGCGTAGTGCCCGTAGAATTTCCTTGTGAGCAGGAAGTTTCGAAGGAATGAATGAATGGTCACCAGCAGCACCCGTTCGGACTGGTTTAATGCCCTCGGGATCCACTGCCGGATCAAAAAGATGCTCCCACGCAGTGCTGGCTGTGAGATGAGGGTGCTAAGCCATATGTCAGTTTCTTACCTCAAAAGAAAAATGGTCAGTACATACGCTGGCGTGTATGCCGCCAAGTCCATCGGTTCCATCTGCGGGGTTATGTCAGTGCCTTATCACTCATAATGATCACTAATACGCACGGAAGTAGTCTGCGAGCATTTTCTGGTCTTCCAGTGGGTCCTCTGCACCCACTGCGACTACTGGGCGGAAAGCACGCAGAGTACCGTAGCCCTCTGGCTTGCCGTTTTCACGACGCCACTGCATCTCCCGCTCGAGGATGTGGAACATTGATACCACATTCCGAAGACAGCTATACAAGATTAGCCCATGTCCATGCTTTTCCAACCTTTGTACTCACTTCTTTACTTCAATGTTACCAAAAGTCAATGAAATCAACAGAACCTCGAGCTCCTCTGACTTGGAGGACAAAGCGAGCAGTAGTGCAAGGATGTCATCGATGCCCTGATATGCGTCAGTATACTGCAGGACATGTCCAACTTTGTACACTTACTGGGTCGGTATCAATGATAATTTTCTTGGGTGCCATTTTGAATCGATATATCGAGAAAGTGGGATATAGGACAGAGAGTTGACGGTTATCGCTGAACAACTATTTCCCCCCATTTCGACACCTTAAGGCATGAACTAGATATGTGATCCACGTGACCTCAATCCGCACTCGTCCGCACTATGTGTTTGGTCACGTGATTCGTATATGACTAAATCACGGTTGTTTAAACCGACAAACTTTGGAAAGGGTAGGATTGTCTCCAAAAACAAAGAAACCACACATTTAATGATAGATCGTGAGACATACTACTGATCCCCCCTCCCCCACTAATATAACTGACCAGTTGAATTGTACCTGCAGAAACACGCGTAAATGCATCGGTCACCGGTACCCCCTTTCCGACCCCTCGTGGCGTGAGAAGGCGTAAAAGTACCTACATGTAAGGGGATAGATGGCCCGATCCCCTGCCGGATCGACGCGAATCTTCTCGGCCATACAGAGACATATCAGAAAGGATAAATAAAACAAAGACGGGACCTTGGAGACCAATCATGCGCTAGTATGGATAATTAACACTGTTATGGGGGAGAGACTGGAGACGTGGCCTGTTCGCGATCCCCCATTTGTACTGCTCTCCACTTGGAGAAGCGCATGGGCGTTGTTTGGTGGCCTTTAGATCCCAAGGGGGAAGTGCACGTCAGTGTATTACCATGTGTATTTATCGTAGTAAGGCTGATAGAGCCCATTTTGGGAGTCAATGAATGTTCATTCCGACGAGAAATACCTGAGCAGTATTAATATGTGCAATTGATCCAAGGCCAATGTCAAGCCTCTTGAAATTGCGAAATTTGTGTACCAATATCTCGTGGTTCATTGTGGGTAGTCTCGCCCAGACCGTGTGATACGCCCCGTTTACCGTACCGGCGGACGCCCCTCGGATCCTCAGCGTGTCCTTTTCTGGCTCCCCTTCTCCTGTTCTTCCTCACGACGTTTCTTTCCCTTCCCTCCCCCTTCGCAATTACACACGCCGAAGAGCTTTGGTGTTTCTTTTGGTCTTGTTGGTTTGCTATTATCCGAGCGCAGTTGAGCGTGAAGCGCTCGTCTCCCCCGGAATTTTGGTCTCAACTACCTCATCTTCCACCCCCATTGACCCCGACAACGACAACGGAGTTGACATTCGGGCTCAGGACTGCTTGGAAGTTACGTTGACCAACACCTCTTAACGGTCAATCTCATTGCGCCTAGGCTCCGAACATCGATGTGCTACCTGGACCTCTAAACCCTTACCCACCTTTTTCGACTCCGTGGATACCAATTCGGATTGCAGTTGCGCGTGCCAAATTGATTGTGCGCGTGCACAACTGTCCTACCCTCGGATCTCAACGGCCAAATAGCGTGGTTCTCCCTTATTCTTTGCTGACTTTATTCAAAACGGTATGTGGGCGCAGAAGACTGGTAATTTAAAGCGACGAGACTGATTGGGCAAAGCATCATGACTATGAACCCTTACCTTAGTTGGGCTCTCCTGCTCGTTGTAGCAGGCGGCCTTGGCTGGTACTACACCAATGGCAACTCCCCGAAAGCCATCAAAACTCCCGTCCGAGCTGTTGTGGAAAAGGCCGAGGCCACAGTAGCACCCAAAAAGCAAAAGCGGAAGCCTGCCCCCCAGCCGGCCAAGAAGGCCGAGGTGAAGACCGTGATCTCGCCTCCCACCACCGAGGATGAGCAGCCCGAGGACGATGTTGACCGCAAGGAGATGGCTCGCCGCCTGGCTGCGATCAAGAACGGCGCCTCGCCCGCCACTGCTCCCTCCAAGAACAAGAAGAAGGCCAAGAAGGCCAACCTCGAGAGTGGCTCCCATGCCTCTTCCACCACCGGCGCCGACGCCGATGACGATCTGTCCCCTGCCGTCTCGCCGCAGGTCAACGCTGTCCCCTCCGCCGGGTATGTCTCTGACATGCTGGAGTCCCCCGCCCCCGCCGCCTCGGTCCTCCGCGTCACCGGCAGCGTCGAGTCGGAGCCCAAGAAGCAGAAGGTGCAGTCCTTCAAGCAGGTTGAGAACAAGAAGCAGCGCCAACAGCGCCTGAAGAACGAGGCCCGCAAGCAGGAGGTTCAGGCGGCCGAAGAGCAGCGCCGGCAGTTGCTCGAGAAGCAGCTGCACACCGCTCGTGAACATGAGCGTCGCGAGGCTGCCCGGACCCAAGCCCCCACCACCAACGCTTGGCAGCAGGCCCCCAAGGCCAACGGCACCAAGGCAGTTCCGGCCCCCGCGCCGACCTCCGTCCCTGTGCAGCTTCTGGATACCTTCGAATCTGCCCCCACCCAGAAGAAGTGGACCCAGGAACTTCCCTCTGAGGAAGAGCAGATGCGCATTCTGGGCGCCGCCAACGGCGTTGACGAGTGGACCACCGTCTCCAAGAAGCCCAAGAAGAAGACCGGCAAGGACGAGGTCAGTGATGCCAGCGCCTCTGAGAGCCAGCCTGCTCCTGCTCCTCTGCCCGTTGAGCGCAAAGTGACTGTCACTCCTACCTACCTTCCCGATAACCTGCGCTCCCGTGAGAAGGGTCACCCGCTGGACTCTGACTGGGCCGCCTAAATTCTTCCATACGCCATTTCCATTTTCATCTTCCATCTTCACCTTGACATGTATTTATTACCCTTTTGACTTGGCTTTGGCGTTCGGGACTGTCCCATAATACCAGCACTTTCCCATCAAAATCTGGGGAAAATGCTCACATCGCAAAATCGGTGAAGACCCTTCGGGATCCAAAAAGCACCATTGGGGCGATCTGTTTTTCTAGTTCAGCTGTATTACAATTGAGGTATTTCCAATTTTTCAGTTTGTTTCATCTATGCATAGAATACCTAAAAAGAATAAGAATGTGTACCGTGTCGTCACATTACCCGTTACGGTTTAGCGCCGAGTTCCGGTCATCGTGGCCTGAAGTGAGCACGGCTTTGTATACAACGGATCCACCAGTTATTTACTCCCTTCAACCCTTCTTGCAACTCTACCACCTTTTTTCTTCTACACTCTTCTTCTTTTTTTTCTACACTCCATCTTCACCTCTTTCCGCCATGGCCCAAATCCGTGGCACAGCGGGCTACAACCTCGGCCACCAGAACCCGTTCGGCGGGCCCGGTAGCGCAGATGCTACCAGCGACCCCAGCCCGCTCGACGCCATCCGCGAGCAGACTAGCAAGATTGAGGACTGGCTAGATACCATGTCCGATCCTGTGAAGCCGTACGTGATAACCCCGGTGCTTTAAAGCTCTCCAGTACTCCTGCGGTCGCTGGTCGCATCCACACAAACACGCCAATTGTTCCAAACAAGGGGTCTCAAAGCTTGACTTGACGCGGTGTTAACTCGAAAACAGATACCTCCCAGCGATCGGCCGATTCCTCATTGTTGTCACTTTCCTCGAAGACTCCCTGCGCATTATCACACAATGGAACGACCAGCTGGTCTACCTCAACGATTTCCGTCACAGTAAGAACCCTGAAGATCCCGGCCCCCGGCCCGCATTGAGCCTCTCCAGGGCGGGCAGTACCATAATAAACACCATTATTGCTCTTTTTTGGCAAATATCTAACTCAATTTCATGTAGTCCCGTGGGGAATCACACACCTTTTCCTGATCGTCAACGTTATCGCCATGGCCATTTGTTCAACCCTCGTCATCGCCCGCAAGCAAACCGAGTTCGCCGTCGCGGGATTACTAGTGGTGGTTGTTACACAGGGTATTGGATACGGTCTCATCTTCGATTTGAACTTCTTCCTGCGTAACCTGAGTGTCGTCGGTGGTCTGCTCATGGTGCTGTCAGACTCCTGGGTGCGCAAGAAGTTTGTCCCCGCCGGTCTGCCCCAGCTTGACGAGAAGGACCGCAAGATGTACGTCCAGCTTGCTGGCCGTGTCCTCCTGATCTTCCTCTTCGTTGGATTCGTCTTCTCCGGCCAGTGGAGCTTCTGGCGCATTCTGGTTAGCCTGTTCGGTCTGGTCGCGTGCGTCATGGTCATTGTTGGCTTCAAGGCTAAGTGGAGCGCCATTGTCCTTGTCGTGCTTCTCAGTGTGTTCAACGTGTTGGTGAACAACTTCTGGACTGTAAGTTGGGTCTTTCATGTCTGGTCTAGCAATCACTAACTCTATTCTAGCTCCACCCCCACCACCCTCACAAGGACTTTGCCAAGTACGACTTCTTCCAGATTCTCTCGATTGTGTAAGTTCCCCAATTTTTGATTTGCCATTCGTATTCTAATCCCCGTTAGTGGTGGTCTCTTGCTGCTCGTCAACACCGGCCCTGGCCAATTCAGCATGGACGAGAAGAAGAAGGTCTACTAGATTGGAGTAGAGGGAACCAATTTTACTCTCTATATACCCGTCTCATTGTCCCACATATCTACAAACAAGTCCGTCGTGGACCAGCATTGGTTCAAAAAGAGCAAATGCTCATGCACTCCTGAAAGGCCTATATCGGCTTTCATGAAATTCCGTTTTTGATCCCTAGGTTGGATGGTCTATAGCGATCTATTTGTTTGTCATTCGAATGCTTGAGACTATCATCCATCATTGAGATCAGCCCTTCTTAACACTCATCCCTCGTCTACCTTGTGTTTGTTTCCCCGCATTCATCCTCAAGGGATTGATACTTTTTGGTTCTATTTTTGGGTTTGCGCAACACTTTGAAGCAGAAAATCATGTGCATGAGATGATTATACACGAGTTCATCGTGATTAAATCTAACGAATGACAAGTTGCATTGAAGTTATGACCAAATTCCGGGTAGTTCGTTCGAGATATGTAGTACTATATCGAGAGGGAGTACTTGCTTACATCTCTCGAATTAAACCTATAGATCCGTAACGGTTGGCCCCGGGGCTATTAATAGTATCTTCATAAACAGTCTGGGGTAATTGAGTGAGATTACATAAGAGACCCTTCGAAGTCATCAGGGCTTCTAAGTTTAGCATTTGCCCTTAAGCTTAAGCCCTAATGTCGAAAACTTACTGTAAATTCAGCAACCCTGGGTGCTAACTCAATACTGTGCAAGAATTGATATTTCAGGACTCTCCGTTGAGCTTGGCCCTCACATCACGATTGATGAAGCACAGTCTCTCTGGATGCTCAAACAGACATTGTGTGTCGAGATTTCAGTCTCCTAGAGTTTTAGGTGAAGTGCCGACGAAAAGGACTATGTTTTCCTCTATATGGGGCTTATCAAAGGAGAGAACCCTCTAGGTGCTTGAGAAGAGTTCGATGGTGTGGGAAAAGCATGCTCTGCGATCTATTGAGTCAGATTGTCAACGGACTGCGCCAGCTTGAGTAGTATCCTTTACATGAATAGTTATGGTTTCAAATCTTTATGAATACTGCATATTGAGAAGTAGCATTTCGAGAACGGTATAAGACAACAAGCATCCTGACAACTATGCATATCGACCACTTGAGGAGATAAAAGTAGAGAAATCTAATCCACAATATATAGGCCACCATTGCCTAGCAGCTGAAACAGCCGACGCCCATGCTGCAATTTTGTTAGTCAAAGCACTCCCATGAATGTAAGAGACTGACTCTTGGTATCTTTGCTGCCAGCATCATTTCCTTAACTGGTTTCACTTGTGCTTCTTCCCTGGGCGGGGGCCGGGGCCGTGGGCTGTTCCAGCACTCGAATTCGAAGAGTCCTAGGCGGCGGCAGCGGCCGCAGAACTTCCATTCGATTAGCTTCATCAAAAGTGAAATATGAATCAATGCTTACCCGGTCCTGAAACCTCATTGAGAAAAAGGAAACCCCACTCAAATCATTCGTAATGACTCACTGCAAACGCTGATCATTTGTCAGTGTGTGTGTGTGTGTGTGTGTGTGTGTGTGTGATGAAGTTTGTCATGGAGGAGAAAGTACTGGGTATGGAGGTGTGAAAAGAGAAGAGGAAATGAAAAAGAAGGTTGAATTGAATTCATACTGTTTGCCTGAAGGTTGTGGGTTGAGACAGTTGGTTTTACCATTGCATAACATGTAAACGATCCGTGGATATATAACTGTACTGGGTAGGTACCGTTAGCAGTTTAGCTTCTATTAAGCCCCGACTTTCAAGAACAAGGACGTCATGGGAAGCATATCCATGACAAAGATATGTATTGTTCATCCTTTATGTGAGTGGTTGGCCTTCAAGAATTTTGTTCCAAATCAATGCTATAATGCTTGGTCAACCCTTTTGAGAAAAGGAGCTCCCGAGGTCTAATAGTAATACTTGAATTACCTCAAGCTTGACTCCTGGAACGATTGATCTTGCTGGTTTGAATTAGCTCGGAAACACTCGGCCTAGTTGTCGAGTGGATCCGCCGGCTTGATGCTATCACTATGATGGATCGTTCTAGCCCAAGAGCTAGCGTGAGGTATATGACGTTCTTGCCTTGGACCTCCCGTCTAGGTGCAGGAGAATTCTGAAGCTGCTCACATACTTAATCCACTGCTGTTCGGCTAAATAGGCCTATTGGGATGAATAATGTTGAAATATGTGGTAATGAGTCGCATTGGGTCCCGTTCGACACTGACCTCGATAATGACATGAGATGGCCTACTTTGAACATGTCTCACGGCCCAAGGAGCCGTGAATCACAGTATGACAAACTACAAATTTAATTACAGGCACCGGTATTAATAATTTTTTTTTTAAAAAAATTGGCCATCATGCTATGTATAGGCCGTCGATATAACTTAAACGGATGAAGTGATTATGGTACAAGAGGTTAAAGGTGTCTAGGGATAGGATAGAAAAAGAAAAGGAAATGTGATAGGCAATGATCGACAGGTTCAATGATAGGAGGGAACGGAAGGGGGAAGGGAAAGAATGACTTGCCGCCCTGCGTCATCATGCGGTGCTGGGAGGTCTGTGATTGGATTTGTATCCCTCAGCGTTCCGTTCTGTGGCATGTGCTGGGCCAGCCATGCATTTGTTCCAAGCCAGGGAGGATGAGTAGGAATGGGCTTGCTGAAGCGAAAATGGACAAAAGTAAACGCTCGCTATTCTTTTTGCTTGAAACGCCTGGTAGCCAAAAGAGAAAGGTGAAGATGAAGAATTCGGGATTGATAGAGATTTGATGAGGGTGAGGTTTCGAGGATTTCGAGGATTGGTATGTTGAAGGGTGGGATGAGATGAAAGGCCGTTAAATATCCATGCTCCAGCGCCACGGGCGAATGCGTTCTAGTTGACCGAGGCCGAGCTCATCATGATGATCATCATTGATCTCGAGGTGGAGGAGATGGACCTTGTGTTTATTATCGGGTCGTTGCAAGGTCGAAAGGTGTTTAGATATCTGTGGACGGTGAGGGGCTTTGTCGCTGTCGTCGATAGATTTAGAAGCCCGCCGTGTCTCGGGGGTGTCGGGATATTTCCAGGAAGAACTGGGAGATAGATCGTCGCTATGGGCCAGAGAGAACATAGAATCGGATCGGGAATGGCGTGAGAACTCAAAGTCTTCACGTGAGAAACTATTGGAACGTTCACGCACGCGGCTTACAGATGGCCGTCGCGGCATATTCTGTTGAATAAGATCCAAGTCGAGGGCTCCGTCATTACTGAACTGCTCCGCAACTATTTCGTTCCGGCGAGAGCTGCTTTGGACGACTCGAGAGAAACGATCGCCAGGGAAATTGCCTACACTGTCTCGCGGAGAATTGGCAAAACTTGTCTTGCCTTCCATGACCCTCGCGCTTGGTGGTGGTTGGAGCATCCATCGAGTTTCGGCACGGCTAATCGGACCGCTAACAATCGGGGGATGAAGATCGTTCACGGGCGGGGCACGAGCAGCGTAATACTTGGGCTCAGGGTCTGCACGGCCACTCCCTGAAAACCCAATGGACGATCCACGTACTTCCTGTTCCTGGCCCCAAAGTGGTTCGTCCTCGCGTTGGTATCGCATCCGGTTCCACCGTTCGCCGAGCGGATTCATCAGGCTTCCACTTTTGTCTTTCATTTGCGAGCTTTGATCGGTGTTCCAGCTGTTTGTCCGTTGAGGATTCCGATTTCCACCTCGGCGAGTTGGGGGCCCTGGGCCCAGGGCAATTTCCTCCCGCCACCCTTCATTGGTGCTGAATGCAGTCGGCTGAGGGAATGGACGGGGTTGATCGGTAACTACTTCGAGTTCGTATCTTTGCTGCATGCGTTGTATTCGGACGGCATCGTTCTTGCGTTTGCGGCGATCAATGCTCATAGCACAAGGTGTGCAAGTGGCATAGTAGAAGACGGCACTCTGCGCGCCTCGGTAGAGCCACATGACGCGGGGGAGGGGTCTCCTTTCGCTTCAATTTTGTTCTTCTGATATCTCTGCAGATAAGTTTTCTATTTCGGAGGGCGTAGCCCAGGAACACGCTCACGACGGGCTTTGGGCCCGGGAGAATTGGTGGATTTGACCCGGTACTGGTATGATGTTCAGAGATACTAGAGACCACATGAAGGGCGGAGTAGGATAAAAGGGGAAGAGGAAGATCAGCGAGTGAATAATGAGAGAAACGTAGAAAGTGAGTAGCCCAAACGACCAGCGGATTGGGGGCGGGGTGAGGTGTAAGAAAGGGATGAAACGGAAATCAGGGGACGAGGTTTGGGGATTTGGGTGGGGCCTACAACCATGTTACGCTTGTATCCGCACCAGTACCCAACCTTCGTCGCCTCTTTTCTCGTATATTAACTATGTTAAATACCTGTGGAATTCCATTACCTGGTATTGGGCTTGAAATATTTTCGACGTGTCTCATTCGTGCCCTAGGCGCTTTGTTCGTTTCTATTTCCAACTACATGTCTATCCGTATCTGCACCTATGATGCATGCGATCGGACAACGTAAAGCCTTTTACCGGGGGCAGGCAGCAAGATCTCTGACAGGGATTAATCTCTCCTAAACCCAAGCGGTCTTGGCACCTCCCGTTGTGGAGTGCGCGGTCTGCTGCAAACGGCTAGAAAAGGGGGGTTATCATGTCAAACTGTGTAGATGATACCAAGTAATCTAGAGCCTATAAGAATCATATAAATCGAATCATATGCATGTCTACTTTTGGTGTCTCTAGTCTCCACTTTGGCCCGAATTGCGGTGACACATTACGCTTACATGAAGTTTCGACAGTCCCTGACCTGTCAAGCTTATGTAATCGCCCCATTTTGACCTGGGACTATTAGAAGATATACTATTTTCTTCGACAACCATTTTGCTCCGGGCCGATCAAGTCAAGGAATATTTTATTTATTTTGGGCTTTTTGGGCTTTATGGGCTTTTTGGGCTGCTACCAACTGGTTTGGGGGCGGAAAACCGACCCTCGTTGTCCTGTTTATTTTCAGCATTCTGAATGCTGTCATCAATGGATCCCAATACTACATGACATGCTTCTACACGTGGATCAGTATATCAGGGATATACTCGAGCCTATCTCTGGCGGAACTTCGGAAGCATTCTTGTCCTGTGACTCGTGTACCTGGTGATAACGAGTATTAGACTCTCTATTCATGACAACAGATTTGCATAGGTCAACGAGTTGTGTTTGCGAGTGCGTCTATCAGCGCATGAAGCAACAGACTCATGGGTCACCAGGACAGCAACAAGGGTAGTCCCAGATGAACTGGAGAATTAGGAATCAAGAGATTCATGTTCCCTGCAATCTCTAGTAATTTGAATCCTTTGGTTGAGATAGCCGGTGATTATAATCTCAATCCCAAAATCAATTCATTCATCATGGCATATTTAGGCAAGGCCAATGTTCAGCATTTGCAACGACTCACTACGAACCACATGAGTGATCGATTGACTTCGAATCAAATACGAATCTCCTCTGCCTGCCTGGGAAGCAGATGAACTGGTTCAATGACTATGACTTCTTGTTACAAATGACATCGTCCGTCGTTCAGGAAGGTCATGCTTGATCGACCGCTATACATAGGCGATGAAATGGAGCCCAGAAGGGTCCCGTTTGGCAAGATGCCCCTATGTACGATGGTGATCCCAGTCGAGAAACACTTCCAAACATGTAGTTCCTCGAGATATCTAAGTGGTGAATCGGGTCAATGGTCCCCAATTCTCATCAGAAAACCCATGCGTATTCGATAGTGGAACGCTCAATGTCATGAGTAATCATGAATGCCAGTAGGCTCCTAACACCATGGGTTGATATTTCATGTCTGACATGTCGGCTACAGCCACATGCGCATTTGTTCATGCTTAAAGTAGAGGTAAGTCAGGATAATTGAGACTAATATTTATTAGTGACATCTGCTGAAGTCAAGTCTCTGATTGTATGCAAAATTCCATAGCCACCAACGCCCGGTATGTTCAGTTAAAAATCAATGATCATCGTGATCCATTCATGCATTTTTCGTGTCCCGAATCACCTCGCCCTTCACTTTAGTCCAGTCAATATCGGCATCAATCTTCTCGTCCACTTCACCACATGCTACCACATTATCGCCTCGAATCAAATAAAGACCGTGCTCGATTTGTGAAGAGGGCTCATCATCTTCGGGGGTGCGGATAATGCGCTCGACGGTATCAGTCAGGACGAGGTTCGTAAGTTGATCAGTAGAGAGGAGATTTCCAAGTAGTGTTCGGCCATCCACAGTCAGGATGAGGACTTTCTCTGAAGGAGGAATGGTATATCAGCACGATGATCAGGTTGCAGACAGCTTCGGGGATAGCTTTGACGGGTGGCTTACTATTGATGTAGGGTTGGAGAGACATGGTGAATTAGGATGTGATATGATCGGCAGGTAGCAGGTAATGCTACGCCTTGCCAATGTCGTGGGGTAATTGGAGCTTTTCGCCGCAAGATGGTGTTCGCGAAGCTAAGCTTTGGTCGAGGCTTCAAGGCGAGTGCGCAACTTGGTATCCCGGGCTCTCTTCAATTTTGTAGAAACAAAATAAAGCTGAAGGTCTTGAGCGCTAATTGAGGCCACACAGAATTGAAGAAAGCAGTCGCAGAAGTTGCTCATCGAGAGGCAGTCGTCGTGAGATGAACGAACAACCTTTGAACATTTGCATTGTTTGTATGCAGTCACGTGATACACAGCTCTATGCTCCATGAACGGTTAGCTTCACTCTTATGCTAAGTCTTCGGCTTTGATGATCTAAGTATCTAGACATGAAGACTTTGAGGATTTATTGTTCTTATCTGGTATCGCAGTATCTGGGGAAGTTGTACGTAAATGTGTTGTATAGGTACCTAGTAGTAACATCCATCCCATCCACCCTGAGATTATCATATAGTACATACTTAGCCCGGAAGATAACTATCCATCGAAATATCTTGACACATAGGTAGTATGTTTAGGGGTTAGACCTCATGATATTACGATCTTGCATTAGTATAACCAGCTGATCAATTGGCACAAGTAACCCAATTTATTGGAGTGAAAATCAATAATTGGTTATTTCATATCAAGCTCCACCGGAGCTACCCACCTAGGCAATATGACACTTGAGCTTTTCAAAATCACATGGGTAGGATACAAGTTTGTGGAGGTAATATGTGAAGAAAGTGTTATATAATAGCATTTACTACTGTGCATATCTATCGCCCGCAATGTCCCATGCACTCGGATCAATCCGTAATTCACTTAAGATGGTACGGCACGCTGCTGATTTTTCCGGCACGATACTTAACAGGAAGGGTCTTGGTAAATCTTCGAGGAGCCGGAAGCATCGCATCACCGGGGAACTTGAAGCGAGGGTCCACGATGTTGATGTGGCCATTGGTAGATGGAGTCTGGGCTGGTGCATGGGATGAGCCGCCATTGGTGAGAGTATAAGCACTGGGATTCAGAGGTGCGGGGGATGGAACAGGCGATGGGCGGAATGGTGATGGCGATGGCTCACTGGGGGGCGGGGGAGGAGCGCTTGGAGGAGAGACTGGTGGAGGTGGAGGAGGAGCTGCTGGGGCTGAAGCTGGTGGTGCCGGGGGCGGGTGTCCAAGAGCACTGCGGGCGGCCTGGGCGGCGATTGATGGAGGGGCTCCAGGTGGAGGAGGAGGGGGAGCAATTGACCGCCCAGGAGCAGCGGGAGGGGGAGGCGGAGCTCGTGTTGTTGTTGGAGGTGGAGGAGGTGGTGCCGCTGGGCTAGCTGCAGGGGGAGGTGGAGGGGGTGCAGATGGTTTTCTAGACACCGGAGGTGGAGGTGCTCGGCCTGCACCAGGAGGTGGCGGAGGAGCACGCGGAGGAGGGATCTCGGGAGCACTTGCTGCAGAGATAGTAGAGTGCGGCCTGGCACCAGGTCGAGGGGGGACTTTCTTCAAGCTTGCGACTAAAGGATTTATAGGTGGCGCAGGCGACGACTCTGTAGACGGAGGTGGTGGTGGTCGTACACCAGGGAGCTTAGGGGCTCCTGGAGGTTTCGGAGGTGCTGCAGAAGGCGCCGGGCGGGACGCTTCAGAGTCAGATAGATATGGAGAGTCTGATCGGTTGGCACCCGTATTGACACCGCCGCGACTGCGCAGCTTGGGCATTCCGCCCGCGAAGAGACCACCTAATTGTGGCGCTGCAGCACTGGCCGCTGCATCCGAGCCAGATACTCCTTCACTGTTGCTTCGTAATCTATTGGCGGCCGGTCCAGACGGGACCGGGGGTGCAAGTCCTGTGGGAGGTGGTCTTATGCCTGGGACTGGAGGTGCAGCTCCCATGGGCGGCGCAGCTGAGCCGCCTCCAGTATTTCCAATAATAGGCGCTGATCGGTCATTGGTGGTGGCTTTCTTCAATCGAGTGCCTTTGTGAATATCAGATAGTAGAGCGCCCTATTCACAACGTTAGTTGACTGCTTTTCTGATGACTGGACTGGTATCTAATTTATGATAGATCTCATTCATGTCAGGACCAGTGTACGTACTCTGCCTTTTACTTCGCCTTTCGATGGCCTGGTCGGTAAAGCTGCAGGAGGTGGTGGGGGAGGGCCACCAAGTCCTCCAGGCGGCGGCGGCGGAGGGGGTGGAGGGGGAGGAGGCATGTCAAAAAAGAGTGTTAGACTTGACAAGAGTAGTCAATGTGATGCGGCATGGGACTCTTAAATCGCGTATTAAGAGGGGGAAAGAGGTTGCCTTGACCTTGACCAGAAGGTGTGTAAGGCAGAAGTAGACGTCAGAGCGCTGGGGCGCCGCCTCCGCCTTGAGAGCCTCTCCTAAAAATCCGCAGCTCGGTCCACGTCCGCCCAATTTATCCCAACGCCCAATTCAACTCACCATGAAAAGAGTAGCCTTAAGAGCCCAACGGGGCTCAAGGTCGCAAGGCCCTGTCTGCCATTTCTGTCAATTTTCCTCCGCGACACCGCAACGCCTTCCCTTCCCTCGGCTTCCTACCACGACCCAAAGCCGATCCTCGAACAATAACCCTGCGCTACAGTTGCGAAGAGCAAATGTTCGATCTCCATTGTCCTATCCACTTTTAAATTCGCGTACCTTTGCATCGGAGTCCGCCAACTTCGGGTCAACCATCAGACAAATCGAACAGGATGCCTCGGCTTTGCAACATTCAGACCAAGTCCCTTCCAACGAAGCCGTGGTGGGACTACTTGAGAAATGCCAGAAGCTCGCCGAATCCTTAGTATCGCAAGAACACGACAAATCCGAAGATTCCGCGCATGATGAAGGAAATGCAACTTCATCGCTACTTGATATGGAGGAGAAAAGCACCAAGCCCACACAGCAAGCCAAGTCGACACTCAACCTGGATCCCCGACTGGCCGACAAGATCTCCACTATCATAACTGATCTCTTGAAGGACGAGAAAGTCTTCATTAGCCCGGAAGCCCTAGAAAGCTACACCAAGACACAGACTCTCTTGGAGCGAGCAGAGCACTTTCCCGAGATCTTCCACATGTACGCCAACAAACCAGTTCCGGAGGAAGGCAGCTCGCCAGTCAAGTTCCTCAAGGCGAAACCCAAGAGCATTAACAGTGCTGTCCCCGCTGAGCTGGCCGATATGGCGTTGGACGTGGCTATTGCGCAGAAGAACCTTTCCCTGGTCCTGGCTATCATTGATAATACCTTCTGCGCACCTGCTTTCCCCCGTGCGAAGGTCTTCAAGAAGGCCAGTGTTCCGTTGGTTGGATTGGCCGCGGCTCCTGCCGCATGCTATGCCCTTGCTACATGGGCAGCTACTTTCCAGAATACCATGGATCCTAGCACCGCGACTGGTATTGCCTTTGCTGCTTCCCTGGCTTATGTTGGCGGTACATCGTCTCTTGGAATCATGGCTATCACTACAGCCAATGATCAGATGGAACGTGTGGTTTGGTTGTCTGGCATTCCTTTGAGACAGCGATGGCTGCGGGAAGAAGAACGGGCGGCCATGGATAGAGTTGCCGTTGCTTGGGGGTTCAAGGACCCGTACATGCGCGGCGAGGAGGTGGGTGAAGAGTGGGAGAGTCTTCGCGAGTTTATTGGCATGCGTGGCATGGTTTTGGATAAGACAGAGTTGATGGCGGGCATGCAATAAGAGTTCAATATACATGTACTATAGTATCCAATCAGTTTGTACACACAAGAAATGTCTACATCTACAGTATGTTTTGGAAAATTTTGAGACCAAGTCGTGAGCTTCATTTTATTTTTTCGGGTCTAAACTAAGACACCCTCACTTCTCGGACGCATCCAGACCTCAGCACAGTGAAGTGATGAGAATCTAGTAGATGCGCTTGGGGGAGACATGGAAGCCTTGATGACAAGACTTCCAACGTTCTGCCAGCCCTTCTTGAGGAGGGAGACAAGGTAGTTGATGGACAACATGAGGTTACCAACGAGCTCCTCGGTGCCCATGCCAACGTTGCCGACGGCAACACCGAGACACAGAACCTTCTTAAGCTGGAACTTGATGGTGGACTTGACGTCGTTGACCTTGTTGGCCATGTCCTCGTTGTGGGAGATGGGGGTGGGAACTTGCCGGCCTTGGACAGACCGGGACCGAGCAGACGGGGAATCTGCTTGATCAGAGCCTCGGAAGCAAGGAAGGCATCGTACTTGCGAGCAAGCTTCTTGATGAGCTTCTTGTTCTTGTTGAGCTTCTTCAAGTCGTCGGTGGACATAGCATCAATACCGTGGTGCTTAGCACGGTCGAGATCGTGCTGGTCACCAATGATACTGTAATCCGTCAGTCGTTGTTCAAAGTTTTTTCTTACATCGGCCTTCGCGGGGTTTTAGGCTCGACGCAGGCGGGAACGCACCAGATGGCCATGTTGGGACGGGGAACAACGGGCAGCTTGATGGTACCAGAGAAACGCTTGTCACGCTGGGGGTCGTAGTTCTTCAGGCCGATCTGAAGCTCAACGGTCTCGAGGAAGTTACGCTTCTTCTCGTTGAGCGAGTAGTCGAGCAGAGACTGGACATTCTCGCGCACTCCGGCTGAGAGGGTGTTAGAGATGTTCAATGTCAATGTAGAGATATGTTAGAGACCAAAACATACCGACTGTGATCTTGGACATGATGGCGACAGTCTTCCAAAAGAATACTTAAGGTGTGGCTCAGCGCAAGTGTCTTGAGAGAGAAGAAAAAGGTTACCGCAAATTTCTCCGCTTGTGGGCACTAGGAGGCGCTAGACTTTATTGGGACTAGCCTTGCCCTCAAACGAGGCCGATGACTCAGCGGTCTTCATGGATCACGTGCGTAGTCATCACGGCGAATCAGAGTCAGCCTAGAGATACAATAGAACTTCTGGAATATCGCGTTTTCACATTGCACTAAGGTGATCGTGTAGGCGAAAATGAGTAAATCAAGTCAGATCAATCTCCATCACCAATGAAACTACGTGGTTGGTTTCTCCGCGCTTATTCTCCAACGGAAGCGCCTTGTCCCACACCTCAAACCCCAACTTTTCATACAGTCCCTGCGCAGCACCATTTTCAGGTTCAACCTGAATTGTTATGCTCGCCTTGGATACCTGACGAGCACGAGCATCTTCCCTGACAGTCTGAATCAGAGTTTCAAGCAACCGAGAAGCATGCCTCTTTCGCCGTTCATCGGGCAACACAAACATCGCCACAACCAAGTAAGCAATGTCCTCTTTTTTTATATTTCCACCCAGAGCAGACTGGGGAATATCATATTTTCGATCTTTGATAAATACATCCCATGGCTTGGCGGGTGTCCCTTCATCGGCGTCTGGCTTGTACAGGACTGGGCCTAGCAGTGTGACAATGCCGACCCAGTCTTTTCTGAGTAGCCGCTGGAGCGGTGTGTCTGAGTCTCCGGGCTCTGTAGGTATCACAGTATCGATGTGGATATCTTGTTTGTCAGAATTGGCGACTGAGACGAATGTCTGGCCCGCCGGGTTCTGAAGCCGAGATCGCCATATCGCAGGGGAAAACTGGGACTCTATCTCGTATGTTGAGCTGAATGATTTTGGATCAACTTGGAGACCGTGCAGTCGAAGGGCCTTGTATCTCTCCACTATGTCGTCTAGGCTCTGCTGCGACTGAAAGGTTTTGGGGATGAGGAGGGCCTCCCCTGTAGTGTGTGGGGCCGCCATAGTGAAGCAGGATGTAAATTCAAAACTGAACTCCTCAGCGTCAAAGGTCCATAATAGGGACTTGATCCCTCTCTAGCTTAAAAATGGCCTCAATTTACTTGTGAGAAGAGTATACAGAAATATTTGTTTGCAGTTCTTCTCCTGTGTAAGTTCGTGTGTGACTCACTGCGCCCGCGGCTGGTACCCCGAGTTCTTATCAACGCTAAAGTATGTAATGATGAGGCTAGTCTTGAAAAGGCGCAAAAAGCGCATTGACAAATAAAAGGCAGAGGTACGGAGAACAAAAGAGTTAAGAGAAAATGGAGAAGTACTCTCAAAAATAACGTTCCTGAATACTTGTGGATCCCGTCTTAAGGCCTGGCATAAATATATCTTCGTCCAAAATTCCCAGTCCTCGGTCACTACCTGGGCATAGCGTCTTTTACTATTTATATCCAGTGCACAGTTATATAAGCGACAATAGGTTGCTATTTGTTGTCTAAATCACAATCGGATATGTAGCATAATAATAAAAGCTGAAGTTAACCAAGAACACTCACCTCAATCTTATGTAGAAACAACTCACGCTTTGCCTGATTTGGTTAAGCGCGCCTGTTAGGGTCTGATTGGTCGCTGTCAAGTATGCGGTAGGCGCGACCATGCCACCTGTTACGAGGCTGTATCAATGGGTAAAATATTAGGCCGCTGTATATATGGTAAGATTCAGTTGTGGTCAGCTTGAACCTAAGCGATGCATACGTGGTCAAAGAAGATAGGTGGCATCCATGGCGTAGGCAGACAAGATAGCTTGAAGTTGATCACGCGTAGGAATAACTCAATGAAAAGACTTCGCTTCCAAGGTTTATCTTTTGAGAGGAAGATATTGAGTCATAGTGCATGGTTTTAGGAACCTTGGAAGCGGACAGTGGAAAGAATATATGCAAATGTACCTTGAAATGACCCCGCCTGTTGTGATTTTCCCAAGGTTAAGTAAGGCTGGTCACAACTCTATTTATCCATGGATGGTGTCACAAGCGGCTCCTAATAACCTATAGCTCGGCAGCTGTGAGCGCCAAATCCATATCTCAACTGTTAACCGAATTGGACGCAATAGATGAGGCATTAAGTGTTCGTCTGGCCGTTCTTGTAAATAGTGCTTCTGGAGCTCAAAATTTCCTCTTTCAGCATCGAAGAAGACCTCAGTCCTCTGAACGTTCTTTGTTCAAAGTTTATTTTAGGTTATCTGGTCATGTTTGTAGTATCCTCAATATGTCCATTTAACCCACTACAGATGAATATACTTATGTCCCGACGAATGACGAATAAGTCGGATTATGTTATGCCATCAACCTCTGGAAATTTACGAATTGGCCTATATCCGCAGCCCTGGAGGTCTTCACTGCACGGGCCCATACAGTTGATGGCGTTGACAAAGATTAGATCCATCGCCCATCTCTACCTGGTCCAGAGCGGAGCCCCAGTGGGGACTTGGCACGGTTGAAGGGGTTTGAATCCATTGCCGTGCTATCGCTCAATGTGCGGTCAGCGAGTAAGCGAGATTTATAATCAATTGACGCTGGTAGAGGATTTTGCTTGTGAAAATGGAATTTCAGAAGAGAACAAAGTATACAGATCTGCAAGAAATATAGCAAATGAGCCGCGATGTCATGACGCGGCAGTGGGCTCTGCCCCAGTGGACGGCGTTTCCCAGAAATCCAGGTGTGAAAAGGCACGAGACTGGGGCGCGGGCGATAAGTCATCAACCTATCAGCGGGGCTTTGATCTGGGTCCCTTGGTTCTGGGGCCCCTTTCGCCTCCGACGGTATTTTCAGTACGTACGACACCGTGTCCTTTCTCTTCGTGCGTTAGAGATATCAAGCCACACTCTTGGTTCTAGATTTCTAGGTAACATTGAATTTATAGAAACCTCAACCAAGGTTTTAGTCTGTAGTGATCAGCTCATAAATCGAGGACCTGTCTGGTATTTCCTGAATCTTGGGTGACCGAGACTACGCCCACCGCCGCCGTTCAGCGTATTTTCGTAATCCCAAACAAAAAAACACCAACTCCCTCTCCTTCCCTCTTCTTTCTCTCCCGGAGTCACTTTGTCTTCTTCATCTTTTTTCCCCTTTAATCCACTTTACGAAACCCCATCCATACCTTTCTACCGGTAAGCACTGCCTTGTCGATCACCCCTTCCGCATTGCTTTCGCCAAACCCACACCCCTGAGATTCCCAATCCGTCCACAACACGTTTCCCTATCCGCACCCATCTTCCCCCTCCTTACAACTCTTCCTCCGACAACATCCACTAATTCCACTCAAGGTTTCGAGGTACCGCCAATATGGGTCTCACTGTTTCTAAGCTGTTCGATCGACTATGGGGGAAGAAGGAGATGCGTATTCTGATGGTCGGTCTCGACGCCGCCGGAAAGACCACCATCCTGTACAAGCTGAAGCTCGGTGAAATCGTCACTACCATCCCCACCATCGGTCAGTTCGCCCCGGTCCATGCATCCGACTCGTCGCAAAATTGATATGCCGGAAACTCGCAAAACGCAAAACAGGGAGGTGCTGACTAGGCTCCAGGCTTCAACGTTGAGACCGTCGAATACAAGAACATTCAGTTCACCGTGTGGGATGTCGGTGGTCAGGACAAGATCCGTCCTCTGTGGCGCCACTACTTCCAGAACACCCAGGGTATTATCTTCGTGGTGGATAGCAACGATCGCGACCGTATTGTCGAGGCCCGTGAGGAGTTGCAGCGCATGTTGAACGAGGATGAGCTCCGCGATGCTCTGCTCCTTGTTTTCGCCAACAAGCAAGATTTGCCTGTAGGGACATGAACCTGAGATATTTCCGATTTGATTACTGATTGCGATCTAGAACGCCATGAGCCCCGCTGAGATCACACAGCAGCTTGGTCTCCAGAGCTTGACCCGCCGCGCTTGGGTATGCCCCCTGTCCAGATCTATACCAAATACCATCCCGAACTTCTTGCTGACGATTCCCAGTTCATTCAATCCACCTGCGCCACCACCGGTGACGGTCTCTACGAGGGTCTTGAGTGGCTCGCCGACACTCTCCGGAAAACCAACCGCGATTAAGCGGGTATAATACCAAGGTGAAGTAGTGTGTGTGTGTGTATGTAGCAGGGCAAGAGAAATACCACGGGAAATCTGCAAATGATGGATGATGACTATGGAGTTCTTTCGCGAGGCCATGGGAACAATGAATGAACCTTCAATTAGGAGGACGATTCAACCGGTTGTGTGTTCCCTCCACTCTATTTCTCTTCGCTATGCTATTAGCCTCATTTGTTCTTTTTTTTTTTTTATTCCTGGCGCCACGTCAAAATTGCTGTTCCTTTACGTTTCTTTCTATTGTAAACAATCCTGGAATTGGGTTATCAGTAAAGAAAAAAAAAGTGATATAGCAAAGAATGATATGATATAATCTATGATCTATGATCTATGATCACGCAGTGCACGGAGTACAAAGGAGTTTGTTCTCCAAATTTAGCACGTAATATGCGTAATCACTCATTTCCCAGTTCAGAAGGCTTGGCAGCGCCGAGACTTACGTTTGTGGCCGTTTTCGCTGTTGACGTTCGTATTTGTCCCTTTCACCCCTCGTACCTGGCTTTGTACCTGGCTATTGATTAATTTTCTTACTTTTTTTACTCCGTTAATTTACCCAGTCTTATAGTCTGGGGATTATTAGTCTCTTTAGTTTCGGTGGTCCTGTGGCCCGCGCTCGATTGCCTGGCCGACGATCTCGAACCCCAAACACCAAACGAACATCGTCATCGCGTGCTAGAGCTGGACCCCCTTTTTCAACAACTTGCACATACCAATTTCTTTCTGATTATCCTTCTGGAGATTCAATCTGTGCTTAGACCATCTTGGTCTTGGGTTTTTACTATCTTGTTTGGTCTCAGGTTAATGCTTTGCCCGCCACTATGACCGTCCAGGCGAGGAGATCCTCCGCGGCCTACAACAAACCGTCGCCATACAGAGCACACGACACCGACATCGAAAAACAACACCTCAGCGCTCGCCCGCAACTGCACCATTTCAATCGCAGTGATGACTCTGAGTCCGACACCGACACCGACCAAGGCCCTGGTCACTCCTCAACTTCTTACCCACCCGCAAGCGGCGGGAGTCTCCGACACGGCCACCCAGCTGTGGGCTTTCGCGTCCCCCAACGGATTATGCGATGGCTCTGCTTAACGCTTTTTGTATCGCTTGTCTTATTTATCCTCACTCTCTTCCGGTTCACCATTTCCTCCTCCGTGTCAAAAGTCGCTGTCGAGCTACCGAAGGTCGTCTCGCCCAAACCGCCCACTTGGGAGGGGTTCCCGTTCCTCAATCGCTACAATGGTGGAATTACAAACCTGGTCTCTCGCGACGATAATGTACCCGAATACCCTGGCAGCGGTATAGACGGAATGCCCGACCCCATGGAAGAGAAAGCGGAAGACAAGCAACTCAACAAGCGGGACATGACGCCCTCCATGTCCAGCTCGGTGTTTAACCCATATCCGGACTATGCCTCTTCGGAATACATCAAGAAATACGGTGAGAAGCGCGAGTGCTTCCTGGACAAGGATCGTACGGTCAGAGTTCCACCTCTGCAGAGCTACGCTGGAGTTCCCAAGGGTTTCCCGGAGCCGGTGATGGGCTCGAACGCCATGCTTGGTATCCGCGACGATGTGTGCTTTGACCGATTCGGACGTTTGGGACCGTACGGACTTGGATACGGGGCTAAGAGGGGGAGGCATTGGCGCCGGTCTGGAGGGTCACCGCGATGGTGCGGAGCGGGTTTGGGAAGACATTCCCCCGGTAGACTTCCGACAGGTGGATTGGGCCGATGCGCAACAGCAGTGTCGCGCAGCAAATCGCCATCGCTTCAACGAGCTGCCCGAGCCGCGCTTGAACCGATTCGTCTCCATGCCCGTGGGCAGTCCCGATGTGACCGTGCAGGAGCCGGAGGATACCTACAAATCGAAGCCTAAGGTCGGTTCCGATCGTCTACCGAGGACCGCTGTGGTCATCCGGACCTGGCACGATTTCAATTACACCCCAGAGGATATCATGTACATGCGATCCGTGATCTCGGAGCTCTCTTTGATGTCTGGTGGCGAGTACACCATTCACTTCCTCATCCATGTCAAAAACAACGACCTCCAGATCTGGTCTGATGATGAAACCTACCAGCGCGTGCTTCACGATGCGCTACCGGAAGAATTCCGGGGAATGGGAACCCTCTGGTCAGAGGCGCAGATGGCTTTGATGTACCCTGCTCTGGAGGAAACCTTCATGCGTGGTCTGCCCATCCACGGCGTCTATCGCAGTACCTACATGCCCCTGCAGTACTTCGCCTTCCAGCACCCAGAATATGACTACTTCTGGAATTGGGAGATGGATGCTCGTTACACTGGTCACTGGTACCATCTCTTCGACAAGGTTAGCGACTGGGCGAGAGCGCAGCCTCGAAAGGGTCTCTGGGAGCGCAACTCTCGCTTTTACGTTCCGTCAGTTCACGGCTCATGGGATGACTTCCGCCAAATGGTTCGCGTACAGACTGAAAGTGGCACGAACAGTCCTAACAACATGTGGTCCGTGGTTAAGCCCGATGGAACCCAAAAGGATCGTGATATGAACGGATTACATCAGCAGGGCGACAAGTTTGTCTGGGGTCCGGTACGCCCCTCTGAGCCAGATATCTTCGAGGTGGAAGGTGAAGGCATCCCACCAACAACCATGGAAAAAGACCAGTACCAATGGGGCGTGGGCGAAGATGCGGATTTGGTTGTCTTCAACCCACTGTATGACCCCGAAGGTACGACTTGGCTTCTTCGTGATGACGTGACCGGTTACAACAAGGAGAATGGCATGCCTCCCCGCCGAACTGCAATCATCACCGCCTCCCGTCTGTCTCGCAAGCTCCTCTCAACCATGCACAAGGAGACTGCTCTTCGCCATCACAGCATGTTCTCTGAGATGTGGCCTGCGACCACAGCGCTGCACCACGGCTTCAAGGCTGTCTATGTACCGCACGCTGTCTACATCGACCGCCGCTGGCCGACAAAGTACCTCGAGACTGTCTTCAACGCCGGCCGCAACGGTGCCTCGGGTGGTGCTCGTACCTCTGTCTTTGGAGATAGGGAACATAACTTCAAGGGTACAACCTGGTTCTACTCAGCCGGGTTCTCTCCTAACCTCTGGCGCCGCTGGCTCGGCATGCGAATTGACAATGACGGCGGTGAGCAACAGGAATTAGCTGGTGAAGGCCGCATGTGTCTTCCTCCCATGCTTTTACATCCCGTCAAGGATGTACAGATGGTGATTGACGATGGCGAACATGCAGAGGATCGGTGAACGACCCAGTCAGCTCATCTGTTCATCCTTCCCCGACAAATTTGGATGTCGGGGTCTTTCTTGTTGCTTTCCTACATATACCCACGTAGACCTTCGTCTTGTTTTTTGTCTTTCATATCTACGATCTGCCTAGTGCATTGGATAGCTGATGATCAGCTGGCAGGGTTGCATATTCTTCCTGTATAATGTCTTGGTCCCAGCGTTATACTGTTTTCACTCTCCTTGGTATTTGCTGTTTGGCAAAGGCGTTTATTGATGTGGTGGTCTGGTTGGACAGGCCGTGGCTCATGATACATTTGATGTCCTGTTTTGCTTTTTTTCTCTTCCGGGTTTTCTCTGTCACCATCCTAGATGTTGTCAGCCGACCTGGAAGATTCGGTACATATTCTTGTTGAGACTCGTGTCTTGTATAGCTCTAGTTCCCTTTGGGAATCACGAAGGAATAAAATACTATAATATGATCTTATTAGGTGTATCTTATATGCAAAGACCATTAGGTGTATATCGTATGCAATGCCGCTGAAATAATAACCAAACCAGAACTCCAGACATGCAACACTTCAAGCATAAGTAAACCAAATCAGTCAAATGCCCCAAAAGAAACCCTCTTCTGACTATCTTTATGCCCAACAGGAGCCAACTCTTCCGACTTAGCCCGGCGTGGGATCGACAAAGGAGACTTGGCCACAAAGGAAGTCGGCAAAAAACAAATACTGCACTCATAAACTCCACACTCATCAACACCAAAAGAAAGACAAGTCCTGCAGACCCGATGCCCACACTTCGTAAGCAAAATCTCCTTTTCCGTCTCACACCCAACAACGCAAGTATGGCAGAAATGTGTCGGGAAATGGACTTTAGAATTCTGCATCCTCCGCTCAATCTCAGAAGCAAGCTCCTTGCCTTTCTCAACTCGCCCGCGAAGAAGATGCACTTTTGTTTTGAGATTCGCCAACGTCGACGGGCAGACGGTTGGTAGCTGTGGTTTGTGTAGTTGTGGAATTGGCTCAAGAAAGATGACTGGTCTGAACCATTGGGCGACGGGCCTGCCCTGCATGCATTCGTGCTCAAGTTGCCAGCGGCGACGGATTTGCCGATTGAGGAGGACGGTGAAGTAGACTGAGAGTGCTTGCCAGGCGCGGTATTCAGATACCGGGTCTAGGTTGAGGTTGGGTAATTCTGGTGTAGCTCCCATTGTGATTGACTCAAGGCTTGACGTGAGGCTTGAGTTGAAGTTGATATATGATACGAAATGTGTTGAGTTGGGAGCGAGGGTTTTATAGTTGCAACCCGGAGTTGTTGTACGGATGACTCCGATGGTGGAGGGACTTGTGTCTGGTTCCATTTTCCATCTCAGATCAGCCCTGGGAATCGATCTTATATAGATGATTTAGATTCAGGGGCCGAGGAAGCAAAATACAGTTTCGGCCGAAGTCAAAACCAAAATAATGTTGAGGCTCAAGGTATTGGGCCGCTTGATCCGTTCGCAGACCCTACTCGACCCCGGACTGCAGTACACCCGCCCGGGTCCCTTTTCTGCTGGTACCGATTGGCCAAGGCTGAAGAAAACTGTGAGCATTCGCCTTGATTGGATCAATTCAGTGTTTATGGTTTCCTGCTTCTCCATTTTCCGTGATTTGATTCGCTGGGTACCGACTTCGTTGTTGTAACCTTGGTTCGGTGCAGCGCCACTCGCTCGGAGCCGATTATACGGAACTTCCGACGTATTGCTTTATCGATAAATTTTCAGTTCATAAGGCGAATAGCACAATTATTGATCTGCATGTAAGCATAGGTAAGCTCAAGATTATTCAGATCTTACGGTGGTGCTTGTCGTTGAATATCAAGGTTGTCATATTCGATGCAACGTCGAGTGGCGAATAGCTCGACTGCCGAGGCTCATCAGAACAGAGATTTAGGATCGAGAATGTCTCTTGGAGCTCGATCTAGACGTAATAGACTAGCTAATTGAATTCACATTGAGGCCAAATTGCCTATATCTAGCTATTTCGAGGTTCTAGTTTAGGTTCTGGACCTGAACTCTCGAGTCGGGCCAAACCCAGTCTCTTGACACCTTCCAAATCGAGAATGTAATTTATTAACTACATTCGTAAGGCTGATTAATTTGCTCAACAAATGAATCTATCTCTTGTATATGGTCCGGGCTTGTGCAGATGCTTGGCCTTCGGCTCCCACGATGTCATATGTCGGCTCAAGCCGCTCCCAACTGGCAATGGAGACACCGCTGAAATGAAATATATACTCGTATTCGCTTAGAGTAATCTCTGTAGCTTCACGCTCAATTCCCAGAGAATTCCCAGAGAGCTTGGCGTGAATCACATATTCTCCCGGGATGTATTGTCCATCAACCTTTTTGCGGTAAAAAGGCGTGAGATGCAGTCGCTGGAAATTCTCACCAGCCTTGACCGGAATATCGCCTTTCCAAATTTCGATCTCCGTGTTTCTATTTTGAGCTCCAGATTCCGACAACCGGAAGATTGAGCGAATCGTAGAAGATGAAGATAGTGATTTTTCTGGGTCTGAATCTAAACATTCAATGTAAACATACTCCCGGTCGTATGCCGGATTCGAAGGGTACCTTGGAGAAAAGGTGGTGGTTCCAGACTCTTTCTCACCTTCTTTGTTTTTCCGGGAGAACTTCCAGGTTCCATGCAGGGCTCGGAAGACGGCCAATGCAGCAGCTTCTTGCAGGCTTTGATGCTTTGGATCGGACAAAGCCTTTAACGCACCCAGCGTGCGTTCTTTCTCATTGTCCATGTCTTCTTGTGCAGTAGTAGATGGGTGATTATAAGTATAGCGAGCAGGAATGGCTGGGCCAGACCGACTATCATCTTCTGACAGCCCCGCACGGTCAATTCCCAGGTCCTTGGTAAATGACTCCATCAACCCTACATAGTCCCCCATCGGAAACTGGCCGCGCTGGAAATTTGTTTCCGAATCTCTCAAGACTCGTAGGCTTTGCCTCTGGTCTTCTGTTGTCGAGGCTTGGCGATTTTCCTTCGCCCATTCCGCACCGAGGAATCTGGCTTGCATCTCCATTACACCCCAATATGGCCCTCGGTAGAACCCGACAAAGCCAAGGTCTGGGATTTCAGACCGAATTGTACTGCCCTTGTCCAGGACAAGCGGGAGGAATGGGTCGTCTTCGCTGTATTCTAAAGCGGCTAAGACGTCCGCGGGTAAAAGGGATAGTGAGTCGAATGGAGTAAACCCTGTGGCCAGTACAACAGCTGCAATGTTGTCCAAGGTACTTGTTTGTCCATCCGAGGCTATCTCGACAGTAGACAAATTTGTGGCCTGATTCATCTCCACAGACATTGCGCGTCCCAATGTGGATTGTATAGCTCCGGATCGAACAAACTCCGCGTAGCTGTTCCCTATCGCCACCCACGGGGGCCGAGAATTCTTGCTTTGGCTTGCATCTCCTTGCATGTGTCCAAATTCTTTATATTCGGCTCCCAGTAGCGAGCTGAAATATTCATTGGTTTTTGCAACTTTCTCTTCGGGTATGACTCCCA
Organism: Penicillium tannophilum; assembly: GCA_028829675.1. Classification (NCBI taxonomy): domain Eukaryota; kingdom Fungi; phylum Ascomycota; class Eurotiomycetes; order Eurotiales; family Aspergillaceae; genus Penicillium; species Penicillium tannophilum. The sequence continues at coordinate 3,550,786 of JAQKAK010000004.1, read as the reverse complement.
ATGCATATTCAATTGGGCCTGGAGGTCGACGGCCAAGATCATACATTGCCAAGTCCAATGGCAAGAAGGAGACGGTTTCTGAGGTTTCGTGTGGTAGATGAGTCGGCAAGGTCCAGAAAGGGCGCGAATGAACGTGGTGTACGACGTGCTTGTCAGCTTGACCTTCGTTGTGAGACTTCCATGAAGATTGGTGGAGCGCCACTGCAGACGCAGCTTCTACTCCGGACATGCTTCCGCCGATAACAGCGATATCTCCATGAGCTAAGAAATTTTCATCACGGAGGATTCCCTTGCTGTTCTGCAGATCCGAACTGTGGACAACCCGACCAGCGAGTGCAAGTTCTTCTAATCCTGGGATCGATGGGATATGTTTTTGAGCGAAGTAGCCGGTTGCTACAACGAGCAGATCGAATTCTTCTGACTCGATCTTTTCATGTGGAGAATTCCCACCGGACCTGTTCCCATGTTATTAATGCTTCACAGATTTTACCTCAAAGGGCGCGAACCTCTCTTTCCTCCACTGTATCATCCATGGAGATGCAGACTCGGCTGTCCGTTCAGCCTTCAAGACCCGATGCCCGAGTCTCAGCACATCATCGGGAATGTATCGCTTTGTATATGCAGACAAATACTGCCCTACCTGCCTCGCTTGTGGAAACATTGGGACCCCAGAATTCCCCATTACTGACTCCCATGACAGATCAGAGAAAGCGACCGTGAACATGCTCAGATTGGTCCTCATGGAAGGATCCAAGGCCCCCGTCCAAAGACCACCAACCTCATGGCGAGTATCAAAAATGACAGGAGAGAATGTACCATGAGGGAAGTTGTGCAAAAGCGTTTTTGCAGTGACAAGACCGGAAGGTCCCGCTCCTGCGATTCACTGATATGAGTGGAGGTTACTTGAAGCTTCCAGGATTGTCACTTACCGATAATTGCGACTTTGAGCCCCATTTTGTCTTTACCTGTCGCTGTTGCTGCCCCTGGAGGTGAGATGGTGGATTTATTGGGCTGATCTTTAACCATGTTCCCCACCGCGGGGAAACTGGAACCCCGCTGCCGGTATTTCCTCTTGATTCTAACGGCCCATTTTCAATCAACTTATCAAAGCGTTTCAACTAAAGACACCATTTCCCTTGAACCTGGAATACCAGTCAAGCGTGAGCAGGGCCAATTGCCAGAACTCAAGGTTAAGGATGATACCGACTCCACCACTTCTAAGAGTAGGAACTCTCGATTGTCAGTCATCAACAAGTGAAAATTTTAGTGTAGACTCCGGCACTAAAGTTTGGCAAGATAGGGCTGGCATGCCAGAGCTATTTACGTTCCTTATAGCCTAAAGATACATTAAATGTCCACTTAGCCCAAAACTTTGCATATACAACAATAAAGAATGTATTATGTGGTATGGAACCTCATCTCGCAGATAATATAGATAAGTTGGGGCCCTGCATAAAGCCGACTGAGACAGCTTTCCAAAAACACACGCTTTAACAAATGGCCATGTGAAAAATTGGGAAAGTTAACCGTCAAGTATAAGAAAGCATTGGGGCATTTCTTGGAGAGCTATGGAGAGAAAAAGAAGGGGAAAAGAGCAAGAAGCGCTGGTCTGCATTATTGAGCATGTTTACCTGGTTTCCAGGCTCGGACAGATAAGAGAGGTTGTAAGTATTTCTGCAGCTGATGGGAGGTGAGCTGCGATGGGTTCAATTTATGAACTAGGTATATCATTGTTCTCAATGTATTCTTGAAGACAATGTCCCCCAACATTTGGGACTGCCAAGTAGCAAGCAAAAGTCATTTTTCAGTTCCAAATTTTCAAAATGAAAGAGCATAAGCCAACATAGATTCCGCTCTATACCAATTTGCTTCATCCTTCCTCTTCCACTCCCCTTGCCCAAGTGTACTCAAGTTTCACACCGAAGATTTATAACTTAAATTCTTCAGCCGCGACATCCAGTGCGCAGCATCTCATGGAATCTGTCGGGTATAGACCAATGCACCCAGCATCAACGGAGGTATGGACATAGGCGAGGGATCCGAAGCACGCCTTGACAATATGTCGTATGCCAAGTCGCTTAACTGGTGCAGCAAAAAGCCAAGAGGGGGCGATCCAATTACACTGATCTGCTATCCATGGAGGGCAACAATCTGGACAAAGACCCATTCTCGGCTAGTTCGGCCTGGCTATTGCCAAGCGCTGTCAGATGTCCGCCGCAGTTGTCGATTCCTTCACCAATCGCTTCTCATTTCCATCACACTGTGCATATTTATGCAATTTTCTTTCATTAGGTATCAAAGTTAGGTCTAAGTAATAAACAGTCCATTATTATAATTATTATTCTAAAAGAGACCACCGTATGTCGGACAGGAAATTCAATCGGTACTCTCGAGTGAAAATGTTGCCAAGCCAATCCATATCCACTTATACGTCGATCACAGCGCACTACTGTATAACGGCGGGAACATCGGCTACTGCTTAATTAGTCCCATGCATGAGGATAAGAACGCAGCTGACGCACTCACCTGATATGTATACCGTATCCATAGCAATTGTGCCGAGACTGAGTTCCACGATGTGCTCGGGCCCATCTCGGCATACATAATTGACTGAATCAGCCTTGCGCGGATGCCAAGGACCCAAATGCCTTGCCAAGCCAATATCCCTATATGTTCCCTCTGTTGGCCGCAATACGAACGACAAGGATAAAAAAGGACCGGAGTGGGTTCCCCGAGAAAGTCGCCGATCGCAGACGTGCGGGGTTGATCGAGAAAAGTCGAGAACAAGCCTAGTCGAAGTCTGTCGACGAAGCGTGAGAGGTGGAGACATGCACGTCGCCCGATCAAGAAACATGTTCAAGCCATTCGACCACCTGGATTTCTGGCGAGTGTTGATTGGGTCGAGCTATATCGTTGCATTCTTGGTTGGTGACGAAGGTGTCCACATTCCTGTGCGTCAGGGGGATTTTATATTGATTCTTTTTGCGGAGGATTTCTTTCTCGGCCATGGCAGCTGGTGAAAGTTTTGATAATGTGTTTCGTAGACGTCGGATTCCACCGGGGAAGGAGCGTGGAAATTCTGGGGGGCCGAAGGGTGTGTCGACCTTCCATGCACCGTCAGAGGTGGCAGGAGATTGTATAGGAGATTCACGGGTGCGTGACATTTTGAGGCTATAATGGGCCCGGATTGTTCTTTGACCAGAGTTTCAAGGTGCGATTTACCCGGGGAGAAGGGATTATTAAATACAGGAGGAAATTGAAATTGGGGCTCGCTGATCCAGCTCTTGTAATAACTCCGCGGGACGCGCGGGGGTCAAATCTTATTGGAACAATGTGGCCAGGGCTTCCCACGGGTCAAACTTGCCGGGTTGCGGCATGCGGGCAAAGGCAATTCAACCTTGGAAGGATTATGTCTGCTCTTGGCTGAGACAAACTTTAGTCGCGAAGTCAACTGCTCATAGAGTCGTGGACGGCATGCATTGAGCCAGTTACGTCATCTCGGCAGGGAGATGCCGATCAAGCACGGGCGATTATTTGTTGGACTAATGCCGATCCATGGATCTTCCTCGTGAATGGAACAATAGAAGACTTTTTCCCTATCTCACTGGTTCCAGCCGTGCATGTTTATGTCTGGTTGGGCAGCAGAGAGAGTTTTTTAATTGTATAGGGTCGAAACTTGACTTGTCAGTATGCAACTATACAATAGCCAATTAAGTGTCCACGTTCAAGTCGCCACCATGACTCTCGCTAATATGTTTAAGCCGGATGTCCTGATTAGCCCTCCTTTAATTTCCCGTTGGTCAAGTCAAACGGTATGTTATCCGAGCGCCGTCTAAACTAGCCCATGCCAGTTGAACTATAGAAGCACATCGAAGATTTTACGAATGATGAGAACAAATCATCATTCTTTTAGAGATAACGAACTACTACTACTGTACACAAACTGAATTACTAGGCCAATTAACAAAAGTCAAAATATTCCACAGACTTTATTATGTTGCTCAGTCGCTCACCGCAACAGATAGGCAATGAAGATTATGCAGGGTACCCCACAAACGACATCATCCCTTTGTTGGCTTCAATGCCGCGGGGAAACCTCATGGGGAAACTTCACGGAAAAACCTTGGATGTTCGACTAGTACAATAATTGCTTATTTGCAGATTGAAGACGTGGCATGCGAGGCGACGAAATTTGCCACTGAAAAGCAATATATCCTTGAGACTAAGACCCCACTGTTTTTCGCAAACTACCAGGATTAAGAGGGAATGCCTGTTCGTCCTCGGTGACGTTTTTGAACACTGTATCCCAGCGATGCTGCAGTGGCTCGGGCGTCTGCCAGGCATTCTCAGGGCCGCGCAGCCAGAGTCGTAGAAGATGTCGTCTGTCATCATTAGCCACAATTCGAGCGTTATTCAAAGACACTAACTCTTTTCCTGGTGCATCTGTGAAACCATTACGTGCGTGGAATATGCTGAGGTTGTTGACGTATTGGATATCCCCCTTTTGAAAATCCAAGGCAGCGCTATGCTCCTCTGCTAAGAAATGTAACGCATCTAATGCTTCCGCTTGGGCTTCGGTGATGGGAGTAATATCCGCAGATCTGGGCTGGGCAAGGAATCCGGTAAAGTACCTCCGTGCATACTGGATCAAAACACGCTCGGGCGTAGTTTCTGTAGCTGGCTGGTGGTATAAAAGGGGGCGAAGTGTGTATGGCTTTTGAGGGTTGTTGAACCTATAATTGATTAGTACTGAAGTTCACTTGGTCTTGGGAAACCTACCCATCAACTGGCCAGTTTTGCGAGAGAGTGTGAATGAGATCAGGACGTTCCTTTGCAAGAATATTGTATACATTCCAACTGCTTGACAAGTAACTTTCACCTGCCTCTGCTGCGGGGCTCAAGCAGAGAAGGGAGATGATATCCCCGGCATCTGTATGAAAGACCTGCTTATCCGCTGTATTGGATGGTGCCCCGATCTTTCCTTTCTCGGTAATGCTGGTGATATCCTTGATATGCGAGATTATTGGAGATGTTCCATTTTGCAGTCTTGTGTCTTGTTGACGTCCTCTAATACTGCCAACATGAGACGAGACGCCTGTGTATATGATGACATTATCCTCTCGAGAATAATTATCAATGCGTAGACCCCGGAGAACAAAAAAGCCTCGACCATTGTGGAGCTCCTTTGAAAGGTCTCTCAGGGTCGGTCGAAGGTTTGGAAGGGGGAAGGTGAGCTCATTTATGTAGCCCAAGGGCCTTTCAAGAGCTATTGCTGTCAGAATGATAATCCAGCCCAGGACTAATACAGTCTCACCTTTGAAGCTCTTCAAGGCAGCATCAATCTCATCAAGCTGAACATCGCTGAGCTGGTAAATCCAGTCATCACGCTTTTCAATGTCTTTTCCCTCCCAGACGAGCGGCGAGACTAGCTTTTGAGGAAATCCTGCTGGCAAGCTGGTCTGAAGTGATTCGGTCTCCTTACGTTGCCGGGAGCGTGCTTGATACTTCACCCAGTCAGGATGATATTGGATATCAGCCTGACGGGGGCGAGTGAGAGTTTCAGTTGCAGACATTGTGAGAGAAAGGAGAAGACTACAAAGCAGGCAGCGAATTATTATGCCGAGTCAATGATTGATATAAGGGCACTTCGTTTTGCGAAAGCGGGGTTTGCTCTATTCTCTATCACGTAACATCGGTGATAGATGACGCGGTCCAAAGATGGTGTCAAAAAAAGATTCACATTTTAGTTTATAATGATTTCCGATCTAGATCTAGATAGATTCTTCCTTTAATACAGCAGATCCCAACTCTCCAAAGTTGAGCGATGAATTTTTGGAGGCTCAATTCATAGCTCCCCACTTACCTTCTGACCATCCAACATAACACAAATCTTGGAATGCCACCCGGTAAAACAGATCTGAAACACTTTGAATACTAATAATGATCACAGAAGTGAGTACTGGGCTATTTAAGCCCCAGAAACAAAAAACAAAAAACAAAAAGGACTCGATCGCCCAAATCAAAGGTCATGTGATCCACCGGCGGAACCTTTCTCCACTACTGCAAGCGGGTCCCGCAGTATGAATTCCAATAATGAGGCAAAAAAGCAGGAACGGCCGTGGATCGAACACGGGACCTATAGATGATCGCTGGGTAATTGCAATCTATCGCTCTACCACTGAGCTACCGCTCCTATATGATTAGTCAGTGACATATTTGTATATATATTCCAACATAACAAGTTGGTTACCACGAAATATACTGGTCTAAAGAAGCGTCATTGATCAATTGATACAATAGTTTTCCAATTTTATACGAGGAATGACTGTATTAGTCAGTCAAACGCTTAGATCTTTTAGACATGAGTTGTACAAAGAGGAAGTGTGAAACTTCACGCAAACAACCTTTACAGACATGTCCTACCTCGAGTCTAGGCATCCTTTTAAACAACGAAATTAGCCTCGGTATATTTTTGCGAATACAGCGGCGAACAATATTATACTACCTGCCAATCTAAAGATATAACCTTTGGTTGGTGACTGATCACGCTATGAGGGGCGAGATCTGACACCACATTGTTGAATATGACGGATGAGATCCATTACCATTGAGAAATGACAAATGAATAACAATGAAAGGCACTCATATAGCCGATGTACAGCGGAGTGGGGCCGCTAGATCAAGGTAAATACTAATATTGTTGAATTTCGTACATTGTAGGGGCTAACACGATCACGACATTTATGCTACATAGTTGTCATCGTCCGAGCTCCCACCACATGGTTGTTACACTAAATCATTTATTTAGACGTCCTTGAATTTATTTCTAATATGCAAATCAGGAGACTTCAAGATGTCGGAAGCGCAGGAAACCAACTACAGTAAGATCCTACAACATCCCGATTTCTAATGCTAACCGTTCAGAACACTCGCTGAAGGTTGAAAGTGCTTCAAACTCCGAGCATGCTTCCGGCTTTGAAGATTCTACCTCTGATTATGGTGTCAAAGAAACAAATATTCTGCAAGACCGCAGGATTGGGCTCTGGGGCGCTATCTCACTCATCGTGAACAAAATTATCGGTGCAGGGTGAGCATCCCTCTCGAAGTACTGAGCCACCACTCACATGCGTATTTCAGAATTTTCTCCACCCCGTCAACAATATTCCAGCTAGCTGGTAGTCCAGGGCTATCGCTTGTGATCTGGGGTCTTGCAGGTGTCATATCGTACTGCGGATCGCTGGTGATGTTGGAGTTTGGCAGCAGCCTTCCCATCTCAGGTGGTATTAAAGTATATATGGAACGGTCATTTTCGCCTAAGCTGTTGATGACCTGCATATATCTTTTTTACTGCATCTTTCTGCGTGAGTTCTTTCTTGTCCTCACTCTAGATTCTACGTATCAATGGCTAACGATATCTGGTGATAGAAACATCGGCTAGCAATGCAATCACGGCATCGGAATATCTTTTGAAAGCTGCTGGAGTGGATTCAACCACATGGAAAGAGCGAGGCTTGGCGATTGCGTCAGTCTCATTTGCAGTCATAATTCACGCCGTGGCGCCCCGAGTGGGAAGAGGGTTACAAGACATACTTGGAGTAGTGAAACTGTTCATCTTGTTTTTCATCGTGTGTACTGGGTTTGCAGCGCTTGGAGGTCACCTGAAAGTACCCAAGCCCAATAATCTTGATGTCTCTACATCTTTCAAAGGGACATCTAGCAGCGGTTACAACATCGGCACAGCACTCTTGGATGCAATCTTTTCATATCAAGGTTATGATAACTTGAATGCGGTATGGATTGCAAAGATTCTCCGGATTAATAATTGCTAACAGGCTCAAGGTGCTTTCTGAAGTCAAAAATCCCCAAAGGACTCTCCGCATCGCATTGCCTACAGCTATGAGTCTGGTTACAGTGCTCTACATTCTGGCAAATATTGCATACGTGAGTAATCTTAATTGAAGATCCCAAATTACTGTTGACTCAATTGTTCTAGTTTGCTGGTGTTTCAAGAGAAGATTTCATGAGCTCCGATATTACAATTGCAGCTACACTATTCCGAAATGTTTACGGACAGTCAGCGGCAGTGAAGGCCCTCCCAGCTTTGGTGGCTCTTTCAGCAATTGGACACCTTCTCAGTGTGGCATTTTCTGTCTGTGAGTATTAATCTGATGTTATGCTTCTCTTAAAGGTGTATTTGACTAATGTCGCTTAGCACGTTTGATCCAGGAGCTGGCTAAAGATGGAACCACACCATTTCCAGATCTCCTCATGCAAAACCGCCCATTCAAGACCCCGATCTTCTCCCTTGCTATCCATCTGGGTGTCACTATTCTCTTCGTCTGTGCTCCCCCAGCAGGCGATGCGTTCAGCTTTGTTGTCGGCCTCGGCACTTACCCATCAGTCTTCCTCTTGACACTTATCACTATTGGGTTGCTGAAATTGCGATATTCGAAACAGAGAGCTTTCACTCCCCGTTCACTGTGCCATGGCCCGCTCTTGTTTTTTATCTTGCAGCAAATATTGTAAGTTTCCCTATGTTTGCCCCCCTGAAAGGCGCTTACTGACTTGTTGGAGTTTTTGCTTGTTATGCCCTTCATTCCTCCTACCAGCCCTACCAGCCTCCCCTATTATCTTTCTCCTGTGGTCTCATTGGCGATTCTAGCCCTAGGCGTCATATACTACTATAGCCGCTGGGTTGTTTTGCCATGGACTTTTGGATACAAGCTTGAACTAGTGGCTGTTGGCCTTAGTGATGGGTCGCAGGTCTCAAGATATAAGATAAGAAAGTCGGAGTAGAGACTCCAGTGCCATGCAATCGGGCGTTCAAACGAAAGCCAATGCATTCCGTCAGCTTTGAGTCATCTATATTGCCCTCTATTGAATGATCAAGTTCAGTAATTGGGTATCAGGTCCTTTGAGTAGACTGAAACCGGCTAGACCGGTGAAGGAGTCAACCGAGTATCGGCCTTAGGTGGAAAAAGTCAACGGATATTCTGGGCTTTCTCGGGCACGGCTAGGAGTGGTAACAGCGGCAATGCGACCATAACCCCTAGTAATTTGTGATTTTTACAGCAATCACCGGAGTAGCAGAAGTCAGATGCCTAGGGAGGAGAAGTTCCTCCACTCGGCACACGCATGGTTTCGGCCAAACAAAAAGAACCAGCCATAAAAGCGATTAGATAGGCGAGGCGATAGAGGTCAATGGCCACATGGCCGCTATTCGCGCCCGTAGCCGTGCCTGAGACATGAGAGGTGAATCCAGGCATCAGGAATCAATGTTTCCCTCTTCTTTAACCTTGGTTCTCCATCAATGCATTGCTGACGATGCTTGAAGAGACTTCTTCGCAGACAACATAAAATTATGGAATGGTTATCAATCTACTGGTTATCCGCTGTTGACTTTTGCCTGTCTGCCGCGCCGTGCTGAACGTACCTCTCACGCGACTCATCGAGGACAACCTGTGCAATCAATAAGTCCTACAAAGGCGCTCCAAATGAGGAGCTTTAAGAAATTGACAAGATACCCCATGCCCAGGTGATCGAAATTTGGCCTTGTGTGGCTAGTCGAGGCTCCATGACAGGCGCTTCTGAGGGGAAAGGTAAGCCGGATCACATCCACTTGACGGGTATCCCAGCACATGAAGGCCCGTTTGCTCACATTAAATCAGCATTCGTTATCTCCGCTCGATTCACATCTTGCAATCCAGACAATCGCCGAAATGGTCAGATGAGGCCATTCTTGTCGATTGATAATGCAAGCTATACTCCATACTGTTTTACCAATTCGCCTGTCTAGGTCGTGCAATGATTCTTGGCACAAAGCGTCGCCGTCGGGGATCCGACACGCCGCTCGAATCCGATAAGTACGGGGTAGCCCCACCAATCATTGCTGACCCACCATATTCTGGAGTAATGAGAGAAAGGGAAGGCGTTTGCTAATCTGGTCTAGTGATGTCTTATCTTGCCTATTGTTAATCTTTTCCAGGCTACAAATTTGTACTTTCAGACCCTTGACCGTTCACATCAATCTGACGGCCGATAAACAAGGCTGCAATATTCCTTGTGCGAGTGGCTTTCCGCTGCCCGTCGAAGACCGCCAGCCCCTGTCAGTCATAGAATCAACCTCTTTGCTTAATCTCAAACGAAGTTCATGAAGACCCTTACTTCGTAGTTGCATCGCCTTGAATTCCCTCTGGCATTACACCCACCCCTGCCATGGCATCAACGCCAGCCACGGGCGCATGCGGCGACAGCCAGTTTGGACCCATAGTCGCTACAACAGACTGTCGTGGGGGCTTCGACTTTACAGTACTCTTTGAATCCGCCATTTTGAACATCTTACCTGCGGCTTGTTTCCTCTTGCTGGCAACCTTTCGCCTGTTTCAATTGTCTAGACAGTCACCAAAAGTGCTCTCTTCCGCAGTTCGCGTCGCGACTCTGGTGAGTATACTGATTTTTTATTGGTTTTTGCTCTAGAAGAAAACGACTAAGGTTTTTCATCGTACAGGCTGTCTCCATAGCTTTTGCAGCTATTCAAACGGCTCTCCTGGTACTTGTTGCAATACAACATCGTCTTGGTGGGCCTGTTTCACTTGCGGGTGCAATTCTCGATCTCGTGTCGGCGCTTGTCATCGTGATTCTTGTTGACCTGGAGCATTTCCGATCTCTTCGGCCATCCTTTCTCGCCTCAGCTTACTTGTTCACCACGCTGCTTCTGGACCTTGCGCGCGTGCGCACGGCTTGGTTGGTACCCGGCCATCAGGCCTACTCTGCTTGTCTCTCTGCATCTCTCGCTGTCAAGGCAATTCTCTTGGCACTCAACAATATTGAGAAGCGGAAATGGTTTATGCAAAATGAAAAGTACCACTCTATTGAGAGTGTGAGCGGGCCTTTTAGTCGAGGATTATTCACTTGGCTGAATAGTCTGCTATGGAAAGGGCATTCCGTGTTATTGACTGAGGATGGTCTGCCTAATGTGAACGAAAAAATTTTGTCTTCAGAAGTAGCTACTCGATTCACAGATTCGTGGATGGGGTGCTCTCAAAGTGGACAAAATGCACTACTTTTGGCGGTGATCAAATGTCTGCGCTGGGAAATGGCAACCATCGCCTTTCCACGGCTCTGTGTCGTGGGATTTAGTATTGCACAACCCTTTCTGATTGGAAAATTTGTTACTGTTCTACAGGAGACAACCCCGTTGTCACAGGATATGGGCTACGGCTTAATTGCAGCGACCGCAATTGTCTTCACTGGGGTTGCTGTAAGCCTGTTCAGCTGACTCGCGCTATCAAGAGAGAAGCTTACATCCACTTATAGATTTCCCGGGCTACGTACGAGCATTTGGGGTATCGTGCCACAACTATACTTCGTGGTGGTCTAATGACTCTTGTTTTCCAGCATATGATGGATCTGCCTCTGGGAGGCACAGATGAATCCAGCGCGATGGCCCTAATGGGGTCCGACATAGAGATGCTCGCAGAATATTTCTATTCAGTAGTTTGTGAAACCTGGGCGAACGTGCTACAATTAGCTCTCGCTACATGGTTGCTACAAACTCAAGTTGGTGCAGTCTGCATCGGTCCAATTTTGGTCGCAATAAGTTAGTGTTCTTCTCTAACCATTTGTTTGCCGTATTCTGACAGAGATACACTAGTCTTCATAGCTGCATCCTTTGCCATGGGTAATGCTGTTTCCACTCGGCAGAAAGATTGGCTTAAGGCTACCGAAAAGCGTATCAACTTCACGACTTCCATTTTAGGGTCTATTCGAAACGTCAAATACCTTGGACTCACCGAGACAATGAGCAATATGATTGAATCAATGCGCATGGAAGAGCTTGAAGTCTCCAAGAACTTTCGCAAACTCCAGTCCGTTCGGATATGTATGGGTGCGTGCTAACTCACTCCCTGATTCGAGTCAAATATGTGAATATAGGGAACCACTTTACTGACACTAGAATCTAGTTAATTCTCCTTTGACTTTTGGGCAGCTTGTGACACTCGCTGCCTATGCGATATTAGCATTGCTGCAGGGCTCTGGCGGTCTTGCCGTCAACAAAGCTATCACATCTTTGTCTCTCATAAACTTGATGATTACGCCACTGAGCTATCTTCTAATGGCGATTCCCGACGCATACGCTTCAATGGGTTGCCTAAATAGGATACAAGACTTCCTCAAAAACCCTGGCCGACTTGGTACGTACTTCATCCCTTTCTCCACATTACCCTAGCAGATTTCGCTATTTCTGAATGCCAAATCACGCTACGTATCATCAACAAATGCTGACAAATGCTTGTCCTACACAGAGAAGAGGCATCTTTCTCAGTCACTCTCAAATAACTCTATTTCGACCAGTGGCATCTCTGCCATCGAGCTTTCGTCGTTCCCGGAAAGTCTACCCACACAGAAAGAAGTGGTTCTATCACTGCGCAATGTTCAATTTGGCTGGAAACCCTCCTCGCCGAGAAACACACCGGGTATTACACTCAGCTTTGAATCCTCTCCGACTGGCACTGTCATCATCCTTGTCGGCCCAGTAGGCTGTGGTAAATCCACCTTCCTCAAGGGTCTCGCAGGTGAAACCCCCGTGTTGGAAGGTGAGCTTTTCATCAAGTACCCAGACTTGGCATTCTGTGACGAAACACCCTGGCTATCTAACACATCAATACGGAATAACATTGCTGGAGACGACCCATCCTCTTTTGATCCAGACTGGTATCGCACCGTTGTTAGCGCATGTGCGCTAGATCTGGACCTGGAGAAGATGCCAGCCGGTGACAAGACATCCGTGGGTAGTAAAGGGTCTAAACTCAGTGGAGGACAGAGACAAAGAATTGTAAGCAATATATTCACACTGGGTTTGTCATCCCATAACATATTGACCCGCGCAGGCTATCGCACGCGCCGTTTATGCTCGCAAACGTATCGCTTGCTTCGATGATGTTTTGAGTGGTCTAGACAATGCAACCGCTAGACATGTCTTCAATAATGTCTTCGGTCCGACTGGACTATTGCGTCGGCTTGGCTGTATGGTGTTTTTAGCAACTCACACTGGTGTGTTATCCCGTCTACCACGTCGCTCATTTGGCCGATCGAAATCCCCATCTTACACTAATTATGTTTCAGTTCATCACTTGCCCCAAGCCGATCTGATCTTGGTACTGGGAGAAGATGGTCGAGTTGCCAAGCAGGGTAGATTTACCGAGCTTCAAGAAAAAATTGACGATTTGGTTCACATCGAGGGGATGCAACTCAGGCAAAATGATGATGCAGAGAAAATTGATGAGGTGCCAAAACTTCTCAATCAAACCGCAGAGTCCATCCGCGCTCCCTCCGTAGATCTCAAGCGCCCGATGACAGATCTTGCTGTATACAAGTACTATTTCTCTGCGTTGGGCTGGTTGCGAATTTCTGCTTTACTTCTCTTCCTGATTACCGAAGCTGGCATGAGCGGATTTCGCTGTAAGTTATGACGACTATGTTTATTTGCTTGGCTTGTTCATGAGAAAGGCACCTGGCTGACTTTCCCGCAGATATCTGGGTTGACCTCTGGTCCTCCAGCAGTGATAATACCGCACCCTCGGCCCTAGGCTACTGGCTTGGGTTATATGGAGCATTCTCGGTTATTCAACTCTTTGCGCTGACGCTTGCTGTATTGTAAGTTTTGACACCGTCGGCCAGCTTTATTTCTGGGCTGATTATTTTTGCTCTGTTTCTAGCTGGACATGGGTTGTCATTGTCCCGGCAGCTTCTCAGAACCTTCATTCTACCATGCTACGCGTTTGCATGAGGTGGGTCTATCTAAGATTACACCTCGATTACTGGCTGACAAGAGCAGCGCTCCGATGTCGTTTTTGTCGAATGTTGAGACTGGAGCCCTAGTAACCCGCTTCAGTCAAGATATTAGACTCGTGGACATGATCTTACCTCGTGCCTTCATATCTACAGGTTTTCGTAAGTCCAGTGATAAGATTGCTAAAATGCCATGCCAATGTTCTAATCACCATGAGTTCCAGAGTTTTTTGCGGCTATTGCGCAAGGCGCCACTGCTATCGCTTCACTTCCATACTTAGCAGCAGCTTTGCCCCCTGTGATTGGACTTCTGGTACTGATCCAGCGGTTCTATCTCAAGACGTCACGTCAACTGCGGCTTTTAGAGTAAGTCTTTGTCTCTGTATACCACCCGCTCTAAACTAATGCAATGCATCTGTAGGATCGAGCTCAAGAGCCCTCTTTATACCCACTTTATCGAGTCTTTGGCAGGAGTTACCACTATACGTGCCTTTTCCTGGACCCATGCGACCTCTAATCGAATGATCTCCATGCTAGACACGGCCCAGAAGCCGTACTACCTTCTCTTGTGTATTCAACGGTGGCTGAGTCTCGTGCTGAATTTGATTGTCGCTGCCTTGACAGTACTCCTTGTTGGCATTTCACTCGCTCTCCGCACTCGTGTTCAGCCAGGTCTCTTGGGAATTGCCCTTGTGATGATGATGGAGCTAGGACTCGTTCTCTCGGCATTGATTCAGAACTGGACGTTGCTTGAAACTTCACTGGGTGCTATTTCACGAATCAAAGAGTTTGCCGAAGAGACCCCTAACGAAGAGAGCAACACCACTGTCCAGACTTACAATGAACTCCCAGAATGGCCGACCCAAGGAGAAATCTCATTCGTGGATGCGACTATTGCATGGAATTCTGACGCGAAGCCTTTACTCAACGAAATTAACCTTCACATCCGTGCCGGCGATAAGTTTGGCCTCTGCGGTAGGACGGGAAGGTATCTAAAATCATTTTTCCCGATCAGAAGCACAGCTAACAAATCATGAACAAATAGTGGCAAAAGTACTTTGGCGCTATCGCTCCTCCGTCTCAATGAAATTTTTGCGGGTAAGATAGTCATCGATGGACAAGATATTTCCCTTTTGCCCAGATCAACAGTCAGACAGCGCATTAGCTGTCTCGGCCAAGAACCGTTCCTTTTCCCTGGTACCGTTAGGCAGAATGCCGACCCCCTGAATGTGGCATCGAGCACGGAAATTATCGATGCACTAAGTTCCGTTGGAGTCTGGGACTCCTTGGTGACAAGCCACAATAACACGGATGAAGTGTTGCTGGATTCGAATTTAGATGAAAGCATTCTATCCCAGGGCCACAAGCAACTATTCTGTCTAGCAAGAGCTCTGCTGAAGAAAAGCAAGATTCTGATTCTAGATGAGCCAACAAGCAGGTATGTCAATTAGCTCTCCAGCCTTGTTTCGCTGGTTTTTCTGGTATCTAATCGTGTCTACAGTTTGGATCCAGAAACAGATGCCAATGTGCAAAAAGTCATACGGCAGTCTTTTGCTGACTGTACCGTGATCATGGTGGCACATAGAATCCACACTCTCCTTGACTTTGATCAAGTTGCTGTTCTGAACGGTGGAAAGGTTATAGAAGTGGGACATCCACAGGAGTTAGTGAGCAAGAGTGGTAAATTTGCAAAACTGCTGGATCTGGAGTCGTGATTTGTGTGGGAACCTAGTCCTTATAAGCAAGTTTTCTCTTTCAAGGAATATGCATTTGACTGCATGAATTCCCGAAATCATATTTAAGAATGTGTCTGGTGCAAATGACAAGAATAATCATTCCAAATCGAAAGAGACCCTAGAATAAGACATACCTCCTTAGTTTCATGATGTGTCTACTATATTATACTGAGCTTGAGGGCTATAACCAGGAGTAGTAAACATTGATGCGGCCAGTAGTCGGGTGGGTGGCGCCAGGGTGAGAAATGGGTGAGAGCCGCTTTAGCGTTGCGCGACGGCCGCATTGACCCTCCCAGCTGAGCATCAGGGTTATCGTTAGGCCACGATCCCCCATTTGAAACAACCAGCCTCTTGGCATCTGCACACAGCCCCCTCGGTGGACTAACTTTTGAATGTTACTTTGAAGATGAAGGCACTCCGCCTCGATAGAGTAGAGTTTCGAAAATTCAACGAGTACTACATATACGCAAATCATATGGTAATCACGCCCTTTGCGACCAACGGACTAATCTTCTTGATTCGAGTATTACAATACTAAGTCATCGTGTACAGCAGCCCTTAACCGATTAACATAACTGGTTGACTAGTCAAAGCATTGATTATATCATCCATTGTTCTGACAACTGAGGCTGAGTTCCTCCTACAAAAGAGTTGGTCAACCCCGCGCCTCTTCGGGACCAACTCAAGGCTTCTATCTGTTGATTTTAGAATGGCCTCGGCCTCAATATCTTTCGGAAACGCCAATTCTGGCTTCCAAGTGGGCATGAACCATGGGGCGGTTACGTTCGGTGTTGTGTCAGGTATGCTCAACCGACAACTATAAGCCCGCTTCCGTTACGCTGACTGCCTCCCACTCTAGAAGAAAATGAGGCCCCACCAGCTCCTCTTTCTACAGTGCCTTTTTCGCGTAATGCCGATTTCATACCTGATCAAGGCGTCTTTGATGAGCTCCATGAAAAACTCTCCGTGCCAGGATCCCGAGTCGCGCTTGTTGGTATGGGCGGGGTGGGGTGGGTTGACAATCCGAGACTACACTGTTCCGCAGAATACTGATATCTAGAAGGAAATCCCAGCTAGCCATAGAATACTGTTACCAAGTTCGCGAGCGATCGCCAGAAATATGGGTTTTCTGGATTTGTGCGAGCATACCCGCTCGTTTGGAACAAAGCTACCGGGACCTTGCCGATACACTCAAAATTCCAAACCGCACTGAGCCCGATGCAAATATTTTCGAACTTGTGCATGGCTGGATCTACGGCTTGAAGCAGAAATGGGTTTTGGTTGTGGATGACATTTCAGATGCTGACCTCCTTAATCCCTCATCGATAACAATTCAAGGGTGCGGAATAAACGCTGAAATTGATGCCCTGAGGGGCTTCCTTTGGTCATCTGTGCCTCAAAGCATTTACGGAGCGGCTCTTATTACTACTAGGGCCTTCCGTGAAGTATCGAGCACTGATAAATACTATACAATCCCGATTGGAACCATGAGCGAACCATTCGCGTTGGCTCTGTTGAAGAAATTGGCAGACTATGAAACCGAGGAAGACGAGGCCAAAGAACTCATAAGGCTCCTCGGTTATCTTCCTCTTGCAATCAATATTATTGCTGGACATATCAAATCTCGACCCCGTTCACGGCCTATATCGCGAATTCTTAGAGAATTTCAGGACGCCAAAGGAGAGAGGAAGCCTTTTAGCCGCGAAGATGGATCCTTAATCAGGAGATTTCAGCATACGTTTGAAATGGCTCTGGATGATTTGGAACGGAGATCACCGGCATCTATGGAACTGTTGTTCCTGATGAGCTTCTTCGACCCAGAAGGATTTACAGAGAACCTGCTGAAACGAAGCCCTGATGAAATGGACACAAATTCGGATGGTAGATTTGCTGATGATGTCCTCGTGCTGAAGAATCTTGCTTTCGTCAAAGAGGTCGAAGGCAAATTTTCTTTGCACAGGTTGATACAAGGGGAAGTAAAAATTCGACTTGAAGAGAGTGGCCAGAGTGAGCGATGGAGGAAACAGTTCATCAGAAATCTTTCTCGCGAGTTTCCAACATTTGAGCTTGATAGTAGCTCATGGGATCATGCTAGGGAGACATGTCAGTTCTTATTTCCGCACCTGAAAGCAGCAATGTTACAGCCCCCAAATTCTGATGCGGAATCAACACTAGAGTGGGCTGAACTTCTTCAGAGAGGTGCACGGTATGCGACAATGATTGGAGGCACGGCAGACATGAAGCAAATGGCTATGATGGCAATGGACGTGAGAGAACGTTTGCTTGGCCGAAATGACCCGCAAACCATGGATTCTTCAATGACTGTTCTCCGAGTCCATGCCCTGGAAGGTAAACTAGACATTGCCGAACGCCTGGGAGATTCGCTTGTTTCAGACTCTACGCGGGCTCTAGGACCAGAGCATTTCACCTCCCTCGCTGCTATGAATTATCTCGCTTTGATTAAATGGCATCAAGGTCATTGGCAAGAAGCAGAGGTCTTGAACTTGAAGGTTCTTGAGGTACGAAAGCGGAAACTTGGGCCAGAGAACTTGGACACCTTGACGAGTTTGAACAATTTAGCTTTGACATATTGGAACCAAGGTCGATGGCGTGAGGCAGAGCAGATTCAATCTCAAATACTCGAGACTCGAAGCCGTTTACTTGGTCCAAAGCACCCAGATACCCTCACCAGCATGAACAATCTCGCAACAACATACTGGAATCAAGGCCGATGGGAAGATGCGGAAATAATCGGCAAGGGAGTTCTCGATGCCCGCATTGATTTTTTTGGAAGGCAGCACCCGGACACCTTGACTAGTATGAACAATCTCGCATCCGTATACCGTGATCAAGGCCGACTGGTGGATGCCGAAGCTTTATCTGTGGAGGTGCTTGAGACATATACAAAGCTCCTAGGGCGAGGTCATCAAAATACGCTTGGGAGCATGGAGAACCTTGCATCGGATTATCGAAATCAAGGTCGGTGGATCGAAGCTGAAGCACTGCAAACCCAAGTTCTCAAAGCTCGTGAAAGGATACTCGGTCAAGACCATCCGGATACGTTTAAAAGCATGAGTAACTTAGCAACAACATACCGACACCAAGGCCGATTGGAAGATGCTGAAAACTTACAAGTACGTGCTCTTCAGACTAGCCAGCATATACTTGGCCGGGACCATCCAGATGTGCTGTCGAGAATGAGCAATTTAGCTTTGACATACCAAAGTCAAGGAAAGGTAAATGATGCGGAGGAGATTTTCCTTCAAGTCTTGAAATCTTTGCAAACTCAGCTTGGCGAAAGTCATCCCGATACGCTTCTTTGTATCCAACATTTGGCTTCCGTTTACATCGAAAAAGGCCGCCCAGATACCGCTGGATCTCTGCTGGCTGAGGCCTTAATCATAAGTGAAAGAGTACTTGGCAAGGATCATCCAAGTGTACTCTCACATATGAACGCCCTAGCATCGACCTATAGAATCCAAGGGCGAGAGGACGATGCTGAGGAAATGCTCTCGCGAGTTATGAGTGCACGTCAGAGAGTACTGGGCCCAGAGCATCCCGCCACCCTGGTTAGCATGCAAGATTTAGCAGTAATTGCCATTAAAAAGAATCAATGGAAGAAAGCTGGCGTTCTCGGTCGAACTGTGAAGCATACCCGGATAAAAATATTCGGAGCTAAGCACCCGGAAACACTGAAAGCGATTAGCCTTCTGGATCAAATCTATCAGATGAATGCCGCAGAAGAAGCATCTGACTCCGAAGGTTCTCTCTCGGACGTTACAGATTCAGAGTCTGTCACCACTTCTTTCTCGTATGCGGAAAGCACCTCTACCAGCACAACACTCGATCACCCTATTGCTATGACCGGTGTCGAAGTCTTCACTGCATCCCTGTTGACGCATGGAAACTTTCAGAGGCTATGCAAGTCTGCGCTTCTTGAGAGACGCATGCCGAGAGGGTGGGTCCACAGAAATCTCGGAAGCCTTCTTCGACTCCTTGCATCCCATTTAGACCAGGAGGCTCAAGCCAGTAAACACGCCAATGCCATCAGATTTGTGCGAAGAGCATCTTCCAGAATTGCCAGCCGAATATTGCAGACCCCTGGAATAGTGAATATACCTGGTGTCGAAGAGTTAAGTACCAAACAGCTTGTGGTGACAAGTTCCAGGGCCAAGATTGAAGAGTACTTGAAGTCTCGAAGAAATCCAGCCGAACCCACATGTTACCCCAAACGCCCCATGGATTATCCAGCGGCGGATAATTCAGATGGCTTTTCGCGCGTTGAGGAAGATGACTTAGACGCTGACTCGGATTTGAGTGCAGACGAGCTTGAAGTCCAGCCGGAAATAAGGATTGACGAAATTGAAAGAATTGAGGCCTTTTTGTTCCAAACAAATGCATTTCAGGTCATGGAAAGGAGTTTGTTTGATTTCGTTTACCCCTCATTACGTTCCATTCTGATGAAGTGGATCTCTAAAAAGCGCCGACTCAAAGAATTGACTCCCAAGCAGCTACGAAATTTAGAGGTGGCGGTTAGCGAGCTGCAACATATCGCTCCTGGTCGTATCTCCGTGAGTCTACACGACACACCATCAGTGATGAACAATATCAAAGGCAAGTGGGAGAGTTTTACAGCAGAGACATGGTACTGGGGACCTTTCAAACCATATATGCGCCCTCTGGCTACAGGGGAGGCTCGTTTGCACTGGAGATGTGTTGTAAGTAAGAAACCGCTCTTGTCGGCAATATCTAACCATCATCTTCCCTGCTTCTTTAGACTTGTGGCAAGCCTCGCTGGGCTGAAGTTCCTCTGTCGTTCGCGAAAAGCGTCACTGGTGCTACAAAGTCTCTTGCCCAGTCAAATGCTCCGGAGACAATATCCGTCCAAACTTCTCCCGATCCCCAGAATTTCAATGCAAGTGTCCTAGGTCAGGCAGGTCAAGATCCCGATCAAAATAACGTGAATAAAAACCTTGGCCATGGTCCAATTCACTCACGAACAGACTCCAATCGTCGAGCCGAGCCTGAGGATGATAAGCTTGATCTCCATGTTTTCCTTGTCATGAAACACTTGTCTGTGTTTCGAAGCGGTTACCGTCTTTTTCAAACCCAAGTCAAACATATGAGAGACGACGACTTTTTTTCTTGGATGCGGACTACGTATTATTCCCAGCGCGGGTTTTTTTTAGCCTGGTTTGGTATATCCAGATATTCCCATTGCGAATTCTTTAAGGTACCGATCTGGCAATACTTTGTTTTCTCCGCTAATATTGCACAGTTCAGAAGATTTGGACAGTCAAAATACACACCATTAATTCCTGAGTACCCGAGCACCCAACAAGCATCCTATCATTATTATCCAAAACCAATGGACCCTCTCCCGCCTCTGTCTCCGCATGAATTTGAGGATTTTTTCCAAGGCCAAGCTTGGCATTTCACAGCTGCTCGAAGACTAGCTCAAAGATTCTCTCGGTCAGGGCGGGACGATACCCATGAAAACGTCATTGTCAATGAAATCCTCCCGAAGCGAGATACCATTCTAGAGGAAGAGGATTCCTCGCGGGAGGTCTTTTGGGGTCTATATGTTGTTGAAAACCGCTCAATACCCATGTTGATATTCTATAGCTTTGTTTCCATGGTTCCGTCGATTTACTTCTTCTTCGCATGGTTGTTCCAATGGGGTCATCGGGGGGATCTACAAAATGCTTCTGTCCCGCTGGCTGTATCGCTTGGGTTCCTTGGGACGTTTTGGGGGTGCATTGTCCTGAGCTCGCCAAGCTTTCAGTCCCCTCCTAATATCCACTGAAGATTGGGCATCCGAATTTTATTGGAGCAAATTCCTCAGCCAAACATCTGAAGGGGCCATACCATAATAATGGATGTGTTGGAGAATTTTAGGCACTTGAACTAATAAACAAGCCCATGGAAAACTTTCTTGGAGCCTACCCTTTTCATATAGAACGCTTTCATCAAAGCGATGGAATCATGGGCAAGAAAATCTCTCTTCACCCTTCACTACATCAGAAAAGCTACCCCGAGTAAACATCTTCTCGCAATCTACAAATTCTGGCACGTCATCAAACCGCCTAACATCAATCCATACCACGCTTTTTCCTGACATCGTACCGCATCGCCAACGAACCCAATCGCGTACGCTGGAACAGTAGGCATACCAAAAAGTATCTTCAGTAGCTATCATCCTTACAGGATGTAGAGAATCAACAGCGCTGTGGCTTTGGAAGAGAGTTTTAATAAGTCCTGTTTTTGACTGCGCTAAGGTAATCACCTCTGGCAAAGCTTCTACCCGTGGAGCGCACAGAATTGTGGTCAACATGTGTCTTGACATGTGTCTTGAGCTCTCGAAAAAAGAAAAACACAAGGACCCCCAGAGTTAATATGATTGAGATATAGAAGATCATAGATACATCGTCCAAGCTTCAAGGGGATATTCCAAATATTCCCGCAATGGAAGCTTACGTCGGAAGTACCCTATATCATCGCATTTTGCGGTCTTTCCAACACCAAGCTACAGATGCTTCAAGATGTGGTTTCCCAATAGCTTCCAATTTCTCGCAAATCTGTTAACAGAGCAGGAGGGTTATCCAGCCCCGGGAAGTGGCCTCCAAATCCATGGTCTGAATGGTACCCAAGTCAGCCTACATTCCCCACAATCCGGGACATGGATGAGTACTCACTTTTGTAATAAACCAGGTTTCCAACTTGAGCCACTAGAGCCGGTGGCCAAAATCCGGGGTTATACTTGAAAGCGCTAAAAAGCAGCGGGGCATCATTCGAAGCTTTGCTATACACAGTGCTGAATCCGTTGGGATTTTCTGCATAGATCACCACTGAGGATGCAAAGCTTTCCGTTAAGTAGTATAGAGAAACACTGCGCAGAATCTCATTCCTGGTCAGAACTGAAGGTGCATGCCCAGCATTGGGGTCGGACCCTGATATCTGAGTTAGGATTGGCGCTGCATTGCTGGGATGAATACATACAATTCATAAATTTCTCCCCGATCCACGCGAGCTGCCCAATTGGGTTATCGTAAAGAGCCAGACCGATGGTATTTGGCTAAGGGAAACCCGTCTTTGTTAGCTAATTCCTCCCACGGGACATTGATAAGAGCGCGAAATTCTTGATACCTTTGTGGTCTGCTCACTGAAGTACCCAGTCCCCTCATTACTCCATGTAATAGTCACATCCTCTTCAAACTCCTCTAGCCCTGTGAGAGTGATGTTCTCAGTGGCCAACTCGGCTGAACTCAAGGGGTAAAATGGGAGGAAGTCTAGATGGGCTGCCCTGACGGTTGTATTCCACTGATCGTACAGGGTATACGCAACTCCACTGCCCCAATCCGTGCCGAAGGTGGCGTATTCTTCATAGTCCAAAGCCTGTGTCATCAGAGTATTGAAAATTCGAGCTGTGTTTTGAATTGTCCAGTCTATTGGAGGGGGTGAAGAGAAAGCGAAGCCTGGCAGGGATGGTACAATAACATCAAAGGAAACATTCTTTCCTGACTTTGTCGTTGCAGTCTTGGTAAGGTCGTCGATCAGAGGAATAAACTCAAGGAAAGAACCCGGCCAACCATGAATCAGGAGCAGAGGGATAGCATCTTCGGTGCCGGATTTTTCATGGATGAAATGTACGGTCAAACCCTCGATCTCCGCTGTGAAGTGGCTAAACCTACTCCAACAACAGTTTTAGTATACGTTAAACATTTCAAACCCGAGGGATATGCACGTGGTCAAACATACTTGTTCAAGGAGATTTGCTCTTGATCCCAATCAAAGCTTGTCAACCACTGTTGTTTGAATGACTTCAAGTCACTCAGGGTGATGCCTGCAGATGTCCCGGTATCTGTATACACAGGGCTTTGGGGGAGGTGAGATTCCTGAATCTGACGGATCATTCGAGGTACTCTGTCGGAGAGGTCGATTTCGAAAGGCCGCAACTTGAAATTCTCTTTGGCAATAGCAGTCCTTATGATCATCATAGTCAAAAGAAGGCTAGAAGCCATCGTGTGGATCCATGATGATGGCATTTTAGGACTTTGCGATATCTAATTGTCAATGCCCACTTCAATTTTGCCCAATGCTCGAACTTCGTGTTACGACAGCGGGGGTCTGTTAGGCATATTTATACCCCCAATCCAACCGTCCTATACGAATGCAAATCTCTATTTAAATTAACCGAATGGATATATGCGGTGGAGAGGATCTAGCTTTTGCCGAAGCGGTATAGCTAGTCTTACAAAGTGGAGTGGAAACCCTATAATCTCATGACAAATGAGGCTATGTCAGTGCAGAAGGCGGAATAATCTGTGCCAAGGAACAGGGTTATTAAACTAATGCAGACTACTTATGCAGTGTAAGCACAGTAAGCATTACTGAGGCAAGTAATTGCGATCGAAAGTTGCAACCACGCCAGGACTCGATCCAACTAAAATTCATATCTCTTTAAAAGGTAATAGTTCGCTTTGATGGCAGTGATCGTAAATGGCATGTTCCATTTACGGATGCATATTCATGTGGAGACCGAGTAATTTGCCATGTTCCTGAGGCGATGAACCAGTTATATGCCGTCCGTACCTTTCTGAGGCAATTTCAGCCGAGATGCCAAGGGATTGGCGTGGAAGCGAGCAGTCAAGTGTTTACTCTACTTCGTCAGTATATAGCGCATATTTATGAAGGAAAGTGTTCTATATCTCCAAATAGCCCCAATACTACGGACTCTAGGCGTGAAATGTTGTTACTAGGTGATAGTGTAGCAACCTTGGAAGCGCTCAGTCAGGCGCCGCCCGCTGAACATCTGAGGGTGGATATTTCAATGTAAGGATCTCGTAAGAAACATCAATACAAACAATACTTGATGCTAATGGTCACCTAGAGCCCACTATACAGCGCAGGCAGCTCGCTGCTCAAGTCAATGCCAACCAAACGACTGGTCCATCCATCCCGCAGAATACACGCCGCTCACTATCGCTAAGAGAGCGACCGTAGCTTAATCACGTGATTCATTTTACCGGCCAACGTCAGCAAAAGGGAACGCGGCACTATCATACACTCAGGCCCAGATATGCTTCGCGACTCAGCATATCTTTGATACTGATAAGCATCAATAGACATCTTGCTATCCATATAGAGAAAATAGGCCCCAGTGCCTAATTAAACCCCTCTTGTTGCACTCTACTCATGTCTAATCTTCGGTATAAGATGGCGGATAAGGCCCTCAACTCCACCTGCCATTGCGGCGCCATCACCGTGATCCTGCCTCACCAACCAAAGGAGATCAACGAATGCCAATGTACTATCTGTCGGCGCTACGCAGCTGCTTGGGCGTATTACAAAGTGAATGAAGTCAAATTTGACATAAAAGAAGGCGCCAAGCTCTCTCAGTACGTTTGGGGGGATAGAGAGATCTCTTTCAATTTCTGTGAGAAATGTGGATGCGTGTAAGTCTTGATCGTCTTATTGTTTATGTATCTTAATAAGTTGACTGAAGTGAAAATAGATGCTATTGGTGGCCAGTTGAAGAAAAGAAGTCAGACGGTAGTATAGCTGACTTCGGCGTCAATACGAGGAATATGGATCCCATGGAAATCTTGCACGTCAACCGAAGGATTGAAAAAGCCTGGCTGCTTCAACCACTCAAGGATAAAAGCATGGCGCATGAGCAGGATCAGGCCAAGTACTGAATGATTTATGTAGATATTATTGCAAATTCCACGGATACAACAGATATCCCGTCGAGACTGGGTATTCTCAATCAGATATGCACAAATTCATTGGTCTCCGCTGTTATAGTCTTACCGTTACTCAATCCTCACCTACTTAGTAAGTTCAGCCATTCTTGTCTAGGCGGCCGAGCTTTCCTTCTCGGGTGGTAGATCGCATATTAGCTAGGAGAGTGTTTATATAAAGGTCATCGACATCTTTAATGCGGTGAATGAGATTTGGAGGTGCCAGTTTCAATCAGCCAGCAGCTGTTTTCGGCGCTTTTATTACCTTAAATTTTATGCGTTTTTTCATATCTTCGGCCCGCTCATTGTGCCGACCTTGCCGATTTCCGACCCACATTCCGGCCCCACAACATCGACTTCTGCCTTTGACACACCCAAATTGTTAGATTCTGGTCGGATACTTTTCCGAACGGAAAATTATCCGTGGGCAAAAACTTCATCCTTAGGTAATCCTATAGACAGTGAGCTGCTTGCAAAGGGTAGATTCTCCTGCCGTAATTCTAGGCGTTTGATATCATTACCGGCAACTACACTGACCCACAAAGCGAGATTACTTATAAGTGACAATGTCCGCTAAGTATAGTATCCGCGCCCCTGTTAAATTTCCTACTCTCATTCACCGACCTCCGTTGCCATATCCATGGTCGAACTTACAATGCGAGCGTCAAAAGCCAAAAAGGATGGAAGCATCCCGTCCGAGATATCCTTTCGTCATATGATATTCGACCAAGGCGCCGTGACGCAAAAAATCATCGATGCGCCATATGAAGGCAAGGGAACGGACCAGGAGCCATATATTGTTACCTGGCTTCCGGACGACCCCAGGAACCCGGTAGAGTTTAAAAGAAGCTCAAAATGGTTCATCACACTCCTCGCTTCGAGCTCCAGTCTCGCGGTCTCGTTGGGCTCATCCACGTACTCGGGTGGATTGGGTAAAATCATAAGCCATTTCCAGTGCAGTCGCGAAGTGGCAATCTTAGGCGTCTCGCTTTTCGTTCTTGGTTTCGCTGTTGGTCCCTTGTTATGGGCACCCATGAGTGAAGTCTATGGACGTCGCGTGGTGCTGATACTGAGCTTAATGTTCTTCACTGCATTCACGGCTGGAACAGCCGGCGCACAGAATATTGAGACTCTGCTTATTCTGCGATTCTTTGCAGGAAGCCTCGGATCCGCTCCAATGGCAGTCTCCGGTGGTACCATCTCCGATACCTTCCAAGCTATTGATCGCGGCCTTCATAGCAGTCTGTACGCAGCAACAGCATTTTTGGGACCATCTATCGGGCCTATTGTGGGTGGGTTTCTCGCTGATGCTGCAGGCTGGCGGTGGTGCCAGGGTTTACAAGCGGCTTTTGGTGGCTTTATGTGGTTAACGGTCATCATGTTCTTGCCTGAAACATATGCTCCTTTCTTATTACGAGAGCGGGCAAAGAGGTTGTCAAAAATATCTGGCAAAGTGTATCGCTTTCAGCGCGATATTGAGCAAGCCGAGATCTCAACAAGCACTAAGATCAAAACCATTATCTTTCGACCATTTGTCTTGCTTTTTTGCGAGCCTATTGTGCTCCTACTAAGCATCTACATTGCTATCATCTATGGGACATTATATATGCTTTTTGACGCATATCCTATCGTCTTCCAGGATGTCCGCGGCTGGAGCCCTGGGATTGGTGGCTTAGCGTTCCTAGGAGTATTAGTGGGAATCCTCTGCTCCATCACCTATAATATCCCCGTCTATTATAAGTACAGGAAGAGAACCCTCAATTCGCAGACCCGCCTGGCCCCGGAAGCACGTCTACCACCTACATTTCTAGGAAGTATTCTTCTTCCTATTGGCCTATTCTGGTTTGCTTGGACAAATTATCCTTCTATTCACTGGATGGCATCGATCGCTGCCGGTGTGCCATTTGGCTTTGGGATGGTGACAGTGTATATGCCAATCCTTACCTATCTGATGGACACCTATACCATCTACTATGCCTCGGTCGTGGCTGGGAATTGCCTTCTAAGGTCATTATTTGGATGCATATTCCCACTTTTTACCTCATATATGTACCAAAACCTCGGAATCCACTGGGCATCTTGTGTTCCAGCTTTCCTTGCACTTGCGTGCACACCGATGCCTTTCCTATTCTACAAGTTCGGCTCACGGATCCGAAAGAATTGTCGGTTTGCTGCCGAGGCGGATGCTTATATGCAAAGTTTAGAAGCTTCAAAAGCTTTGCCACTTGAGCAACTGGCCAGCTGTGATGAACAAGTATAGTCTAGCGATTATAAAGCGAATATTTTGTTGTTTTTGCTGTTAAGTAATTGAATGAAGAATTGAATCTAGATAGAGAGAGCCTGACACCTTGGCAAGAATTCTATGATGAAGAGTATTAACTTGTCTCGGGAACTGCATGAGCAAAAAGGACTGAAAGAATTATGAGGAACGATTGGCAGACGAGCTGCAGGAGCTAGCCGCCCCGGAATCGTACCCGTGCGCGTCTTGTTTAATGACCTACCACAGCTCAACGATCTCAGTATTGGAGCTCATACGCTATGCTATCTAGCTCGAGGTATAGGAGACGACAAGACGCAGCTTGAAATAAAGACTTTTGATTTTATCGATCCTATTACGTCTACTCTTAAGTCTCTCCGCATCTACGGGCACGAACCGCCCAGCGATTATCCATATCAAGATCACGAATTTAATTTGAATGCCAATTCGCAAATCGAGTAACTAGCGCGTGAGAAGGATACTGGGAGTATATACTTCTCAATGCGTTAATCTCTGTAATCCAAATGGTAGGACTGTGGATAAAGTGGTAGATCCAGAGAAAACTGAAACTTGTCTTTAGGAAACCCAGATGATAACAGGTAAGATGAGAGTGATATCGAAATTTGATCATGATGTGTCTCTAGAATCAATACCATCGCCAGTGTCAATCAGTCCCTGCTTATAATAATGTATACATGCTAAGTGTATGGAGTGCGTTTAAGACGTTGAAGGAGGAACATATTAAGAACCTCGACTTTCCACCGAGGAGAAGAGGTAGGCTGCCTCTGAGGAGTCGTAGCAGCAAAATAAGCTCTGGCATAAGGTCGGTTTTGGTAAAAGTTCCATGCCGCAAAGCGAACAGAATGATTTTAGTTGCCGGGTAATATGCAAGTTGATAAAAGACCATGAATGGAAAATTGGCCTGTTACCAAGGATTAGCATCGCAGTTGCTTCATACGAAATTCAAATCAATCATCATCTTACCAATTAGTGCCTTTCAGTCGGCTCTTCAAATTGGAAAACTCGATGGTTCTAGAGAACTTCAAAAGTTCTTCAAAGTACTCTGAGTGAGTAAAGTTCTCTGTCACGATAGCAGACTGAGCGGAAGATCTTTCAAGGACATATACTTTGAAAAATCACTCAAGAAAGTGTGGCCCGTACCCTGTGGTTCTATTTACGGGACGGGTCTCAGGAATGGGTGAGATAGAACTATATGCTATCGGCTGATCCAAACGCTGCCTCAATGTCGGCACGGTAGAGCTCGATCGAGCGGGCGCGTTGCGGATTTCCCTTGACGCTTAGAGGCAGGGGCCGGGACGGGTCTGTGAAGACAACGAGGTCGCGGTGGAGGGTAGCGGGGATGGGACATATGGCGTTGGCCTGGTCAAGCAGTGGTAGGAGCGTATCCCAGATGGGGGTGGCCGAATGGATGCTCACGTCCGGGTGCAGGTCCAGAAGGAGGGCGAGGCCGCCATGGCGCTCCTCAGCAACCAGGGCCCAGCGGATGGCAGGATGCGCCTCCAGCACCCATTCCATGTCGCGGGGCAGGAAGTGACGTGGCGGGGCGCCGATGAGGTCGGCGCGGCGGCCGCAGTAGCGCCAACAGTTCGGCTTGGAGGGGTGGGGTGCAAATAGATCCCCCATGGGGTACTCGTCACAAGTGCGGAACATGGCGAAGACGGGCTGGGCGGGGGCGTGTGGACGGCGCAACAGCACCAGCTCGTGGTAAGGCTCGCACACAGGGCGAAATTCATGCGGCACATCTGGACTGAGCTTCAGGTAAGCCCAGTCGGCCGGGTCGGGCAGCACCTCGGCGGGCAGTGTACCAGACTCGGAGGAGCCATAGATGTGGGTGATCTGGGTGTAGCGGGTGATTTGGGACGCCAGATAGGGCTGACAAGGGGCGCCGACAATGGCAAGATGGCGCACGCGGCGCAGGTTGGCCGTATAGGCCGGGTTGGCGCACGTCTCGGGCAAGGTCTTGGGTCCGAGGATGCAGGCGAAGACATCGCCGTGCTGCAGAAGCTGGTCCATCAGCGTCGCGCTCATGGGACCCCCCGTTACGGCGGGCAGAACCAGGGTTAGGTCGAAGCAGAAGCTCATGCCTAGGAAGGGAAACAGGCCGGCGGCGATAGAGAGAGGCGTCAGCACACCGACGCGCTGGCCGCGCCACTGCTCGTAGTTGACTGGACTCGGGTCCCGTAGCTTTTGGAAGCCCAATGGCTGCAGATAGATGGTAGAGTGCGTGAACACAATGGGCTTCGCAGGCCCCGTAGAGGCGGAGCTATGAACGACGGTGAAAGGATCGTGCAGCACATCTGCCAGTGCTGGTGTGAAGGCGTAGATGGGGGTCGGCGGCCCCTCGGGGTCCAGCCAGTCCGCCAGCGTCGGGGTGGCCAGTGTCGTCAGCCCATCTTTGAAGGATCGGATGGCGTTGACCTTCTGCATCGCAGACGTGCTGGAGCCTGGAGGGTATAGCAACAAATGGCAATCAGTATGCTCCATGAGCGACAGGTGTGTGTCCACGTCTGCACTCGGGTGACAGGTCAGGGTCTGCAAGCCCTGGTTAGCGACATGCTGGGGGCTGGAGGAAGCGGCTGCGCCCTCACCTTATATCCCGTCTTGACTGCTGCCAGCGTAATGATGAAGTACGACAAGTCCTGGGGCGCTACATAATGTAGGGTGGCCCAGCGGGTTGGAGCGCGTCCCAATTGCTGCTCAATCCACCACGCTGCCCGATTCACCGCACGGGCAAAATCATTGATGCTATAGTCGCGGTATCCTTCAGCTGGCCGGCCATTGTCGTGTGGCAGGGAGACCATAGGCTGGTTCGGACACAGTTCGGCGAGTTCATCAATCAGGCGAGGCAGCGGGGTGGTGCCCCACCGCTGGAGGAAATAGTGGGATACGGGAAGCGACATGGAAATAGCAACCTGGTTCAAAATACTAGAAGAGTAAATGGAGAAAGACGCATCATTGGGGGCCAAGGACGAGTTGAGGGGGAAGGCTCTTCAATTTATAGGCTGTTGGCCCACGCCAGAGGGCGGAGCTTTTACCAGACGACCCAAGGCCTAACCAACTCCGTCTTATCTATTCCGATGGCGCCAGGAAGTGGGGGCGTTAGTGAATGGGGGCGTTAAAACATGCAGTGTGACACGTATATACGGGGGTATGGCCTACAGAAGCGCCGGAGGGGTCGAAAGAAACGCCTTGGGTCTATATACAGTTCCTATTAATGAGTGAACAGCCTACGGGGCCGCTGGTGGGAGCTGAAAAGAATGCCCTTTGATTACATAAAATATATATACAGAAATAGAGTTTTGAAGAGACCAGCTCTAAACCGACTCTGCCTCCAATCGGACCTCATTTTTTATTTGAATCTGGCCTAGCAGCAGCTCTTCGCGATTGCTCTCCGTACGACTGTTACTGCGTGTCGCCGTGGTCTGCAATCGGTGCGCATGGTGGTCACCCCCGGAGCCCGACAGAGTCTCGAACCCGCGTGTGCTGGCGTGGCTCGAGGTAAAGCAGCGCTGTGAGGATTTGCTCGAGTCGTCCGTCGAGATGTTGAACTTCCGCATAGCCCAGCGGACCACAGGACGCATAGTGGGTAGACAGGCGGAGATGACACCGAAGGAAACCTCGAGTGAGGTCCAAATCACGGTGCCATTCATGGCCCCTGTGGTGCGTGAGCAATTGTTTCCTTGAACTACCATCTGCAGAGACTTACAGGTAAAATCTGGATCATCGACCTTGAACTGCGTCCCTAGCCGAATACAACTGCATACCACCACACTAGCCGCCGATTCGTTAGCCTCCAGATCAACTAGCAGTAGAGGGGAGGGGGAACGGACAAGCCACCAAGGAGAAAGATGCCCGATAGGGTGACCTTTTGCATGCGGGTGGTCTGGAGCCCCCAGACCATGCGCAAAGGCAGGATCAAGATCATCACATCGGTGCAGATGTTAGGGACCGCGTTGCCAACGTAGAACTCCTTGTTGCTGACGCAGCTGGACGTCACGGAAGTGTCCCAGAACCCGTTGATGGGCCGGCAGGAGAAAATGGAGATAAACCAAACGGTAATGGCCCACACAACGACCAGGCTACCGACGGCATATACGGCTATGCGAAACGGTCGAATTTGGAAAATGCGGACGTAGTACGTGAGAATTGACAATTTGACGGAGAGGATGGTGGCGGTGTAAATGAGCTGGTACGCATACATGCACTACACGCGGATGCTTTAAATGAGTCATTGAGCCGAGCTATAGAGAGAGGGGAAAAACGAACTTTGAGATATTTGGGGATGTTGGCGGTGGGCACGACGTCCAGGTGGAGGCCTGATCCCAGTCGTACCACTGAACTCCCGCTTATCAGTGACTGGGCTCATCTGGGTCCAAGAGAGGAAGGCAACCAACTGATGGTGGAGAGACTGAAGCATCCTAGCGAGCAACACAGGCCTAGGATGATTAAATAGTCATCGACGCCATATCGCAGGTGGATCATGGATTTGGCCAGCAAACGGAGAACTACGGCGATGATCGACAGGATAGCGAAGGGGATGATGGCGCCTAGGGTCTGGCCCTGTTGGCTTTGAGAGAGGAACTCGGTGGTCATGGTGACCGTGACCAAAAATTGAGACGACTACAAAGCACAACGGAGGGGGCGTGGGGAGCATGCAGGGGTCTTATTGTTCCGTCGGATGGCAACTTGGAGAAGGGCTCTGACTCTGGCCCCAATCAAATGATTAATTATGGCCACCCGCCCCAAATACAGGCTTTTTTCTCGGCCCCCAAGTACAACCTGCAGAGATCTTATTGTTGCATCGGATGATAGATTAGAAGGGGGGTTCTAGCTTTGGCCCCAATCAAAGGATCAACTATGGGTCCCATTCACAACCCGAAATAGACTAGTCATGCTTACTGTGGGTCGGCGGATCCTCAATCGGTACGGCACGGCCCCCAAATTGGCCAAGGCTCACTTCTATAGGTGCAACGAGTTATAGTATCTAGCCACCTAATTTACGCAAACAAGCATGGCTAGTCAGGCCGTTTTGACATAATCAAATACCCCTCATGGCCAACCACAATCTAGATTGTTAGAATTGATACCGTAAATTACGGTTACTGTATTGATAAACACTGGCGTGTGATTGAAAAGTTCCTTAGGGGGCCAGATACTGTAGTTAGCATGCCTAGCGGCGGCCGAGAAATAGCCCTACTTAATGCCGCCTACCAGCCGTCTTCCATCGCGATTGTTATCCGCCGTACCCTCACTGCCCTAAATGACCTCCTCCAATCCCACCCTGATCTTCTGCCCTGGGGCCTGGTACCCGCCCACGGCCTTTGAGCCCCTGGCCGCCCACTTCCCCGATCACACCACCCATACCGTCGCCTTCCCCTCAATTCAACAGGCCACCAGCGTGCAAGACCTGCAGCCCGATATCGACACGCTCCGGACCTTAGTTGAGCAGGAAGCCAGCGCAGGCAAGGACGTCGTCATCATCTCGCACAGCTGGTCTGGACTGCCCGTGAATAGCGCCTTGGACGGTCTCAGTAAGACCGAACGACAAGCTGCGGGCGAGACAGGCGGGGTAGCCAAATTGGTATTCATCTCGGCCTTCATCCCCGACATCGGCGAGAGCCTGATCGGGGCCTTTGGTGGGGTTCCTCCCGACTGGTATGACCGCGATGTAAGTCATCTATTTATCTTTTATCTTCCCTCCCGATATCCCCAACTCACCCCAGTCGCAGGAAACCAATGGCACCGTCAGCGCCGTCGACCCCTATAGCCTCTTCTTCCACGACGTCCCCGACGGTGAACAATGGGCCCAAACCCTTCGTCCGCACGCCTGGGCGACCAAGAACTCGCCCGCCACCAGCACTGCCTACACCCGCATCCCCAGCACCTATCTCCAGTGCGAGAATGACCGTGCCATTCCCCACTTTGTCCAGCAAATGATGGTGGAGAAAGCGCGCGGAAAGGGCGCCCAGATGACCACGGAGACCATCGCCACAGGACATTCGCCGTGGCTGGTTGATCCCGCGCCTGTGGCTGCCTTTCTGCAGCGAAGCCTGGCGTGAGTCCCGGTCCGGTGCAGGCATCGATGTAATGAAGACCATTTTTTTTGTACTTGAATAAATTCCATACAAACATGCTAGTCTTTCTTACAAAATAATGAATTTAAATTATTTTCTGATAGTACCAGTCGGATAGATAAGCGGTTAAAGTAACCCCGCCTCGATAACTTGATCAGACCCTGGCGTCAGCGCATCCAATGGCTCAATTCTGTGCACCTGCAGCCCCGCATTTCTTAAGATCGTCCGCCACTGGGCCTCGGTGCGCTCCATCCCGCCAAACGCCATCATGCTTACATCCAAGAATGCAGCATAGGGCGATGCGCCACCCCCGTCCGGCAGCACCAGGTCGACAATGACCAGCCGTGAGGTCGGCCCCATGGCGGCTACCGTGTTCTGTAAGATTTTCGCGACAACGCCGTCGCTCCAATTGTGGAAGATGTGGCGGAAGAGGTAGGTATTAGCTCCTGGAAAGATTTAATTCATGAGCATGGGGCACAGATAGATTTCAAGTGGAGTGGGAAGGAAATACCGTGAACGGGTTGGGGATCGAGAAAGCTGTAGGGCATTACTTCAACTCGCTCGCCACCCAACACGCCCTCCAAGACCATTGGGAGGTCTTGAAGCACGATCCGACCGCGAGGCGGCGGATCGAGCTCGTGGCAGACCTGGCGCAGCACAGCACCTCGTCCACCTCCAACGTCGACGAGAGTGACTTCTCTGGACCTATCAGGCGAATCATCGGATGAAGAGGGGGAGGGTGCGGTTAAAAGACTGCGGAGGAAAGGCTGCAGCTGGCAAACGGCCAGGGCGGCAGTGCTGGATTGGAAGGCGGCGAAGATGGCGCGCTGTTCTGGCTGCGATTCAAACCATTCGAACATAGTCTGGTCAGTCTGGTGGGCGAAGCCGAAGAGAGTAGGCTGAACATCAACCGGGTCCTGCCATTGGTGGGCCTGTAGGAAATCTGGAAGCGCCGTCATGAGCGTGGCAGTCTCGGCCCTGGGATCGACCGATTAGCAATGCAAGCAGCCATTGGAAAGCCTGTCGGGCATGGATGGAACCACGCACATGCCCTGGATGACGGCACGATGTTCGGCCTGGCGCAAAGTTTCCGATTGTATAGTATGGGCGTAAAGGCCCGGGCTGGGCTCAGTAAAGATGCCAATGGCTGCCAGCGTTCGCATGAGACGGACTACCTCGCCCAATTAGTCATAGGAACCTCCATCACATCCAATTTATCCGCAACGCCATCACCTACCGAGGAGTGCGACATCAATGCCGCAGCGATGCGCCAGGTCCGGGGCGGTGGGTGGCCCCTCGTCGAAGCGCTCGAACAGTCGGATGCGCAGAGCGGCGCGCAACACCCCGTGTGCCACGGGCTGGCAGATTTAGTCATAGCCCCGGAAATGAAAGAGCAGTGCATACATACTGCTTTGGCTAGGTGCATCAATTGGCTCTCGGGAGTCTCTAGGCCGGTTAATAGCTTACGCGTCGCGGCGAGTATTCGGGAGTGCAGTGCATCGCTAGCGGGGGGTAGCTGGCCGGGGTTGTTCGTCGCGGCCTCCAATTGACGGGCCAGGGCTAGCATTGGACTGGGGGTTTCATCGGCCATGATAGCGTGCCTGTCGAGAGGTACCAATGAAACCTGGAATTGATGATCTTTAGGGGAGGGGTAGAGGGAGAGGGAGAGGCAGCGACACGCCGGCCTTATCAACGTTGTCCTAATTTTATGCACTCTACTTCGTATGCCGTTGCTATTTCTTTGATGGCTGAATTCGGCCCGGATCGTTCTAGGGTGTATCGATATTGGCCCCCACCGGCCTTTTCCAAGTTTGATGAGCCTGGTCTGGCCCTAAATGTGCTAATTCATGCAGGCTATAAGAGGATTAGTGCTCACTTTATACTACTAGTGCTTACTTTATCCTACTTAGGACTAGTGCTCACTCTATACTAGTGGTATTGGTATTGGATCTGTATTGACTACGAGTCATTCATCGGCTTTCGGCCCAGCGCCACCTCAATCGTAAAGTCGAAGCCTGCTCCCTGGCGACACTCGTCGGCGGCTCGGCTGATGAGATTGCGCAGGCGCGGACCGGCCGCGTCCGACGTACTGTTATCCATTGCCAGGTAGCTGTAATCCTCATTGGAGTTAAACTGCAGCTGGCTCCAGTAGATTCGGCTGTGCGGGCTGCACGGATGCAGTTCCTTGCGCACGTCAACCATGCCATGTTGCGCAAAGGTATCAGGTAGGCCGGGCACCCATCTAAACGTTCAATTAGTGCCTGTTTGTCCGGGGCATTGGCTCGCATTAGGTCGCTTACTTTCCCAGGCCCGTTTGCTTCATCATCTTCATCATCTCATCCAAAGCTAGGGTAGTCTCCCTGCCGCCAACGGACTGCACCGACCACGACTCGTAGTTGTGTTCTGACCATTGCAGCCAGCCACCCGGCTCTGTAGATCCGTTAGGGTCAATAAATATAGTGAAAGGAAAATCAAACGAGAATAAATAAATAAAACTCACTCAACATGCGCAACAAATTCTGCAACACCGGACTCGGGTCATCATTCCGAATGATCACAAAGAACAGCCGCAGATGCACGACATCGTATATCCCCTCCAGTTCGGCGGGCAGCGGCTCATACAGATCGAGCTCGCGCAGACGAACCCCATCCGGCAGCCACTCCGGCGGCGGGCATTGGGCGAGCGAGACATCGAACCCATCGATCTGCGCTGCAGGACATTCCCGCTTCACATCCATCATCCAGATGCCCGTGCCCGTGCCAATGTCTGCAATGCGCGGGGTCTGGTCCGGGGACATTCCGATGCACGGATGCAAGCTGTAGCCCAGAGCATCCTTCCATAGGTGATTTTGGGCATTTAATCTAGATGAGGCGCGTCAGCATAATTCCACTCTCCCGGGCCCAGACGAGCATGGAATATTTCTGTACCGAGCTGACGAGTGGTAGTTCCGGTGCAGCGAGTAGCCATTCGCGGAAGACGACATGATTGTGGACAAATTGGGTCTTCTGGTCTTCTCTACTTGAGGAAATTGGACGAAGGGGGTGGGAAGGTGAGATAAAGTTTCTCTGGATCTGAGGTCAAAGAAGACGCATCATCCAGGATGCCCTGGCAGCGTATTCATAGGCTGGAATATCTGCAGTCTATGACCAGATAGACCGATACCAGATCCCAGATACGGGTTGGGACAATACCGCTGGGCTGCGGACTTGGCTTACCTTTCTTCTGACGCGAGTGGGGCGTGGGGGCCAACCCTGCTGAACTCCGGCTTAGTGGGGCGGATGGCCCCATTCAATGGCATCCTTTCCTGTCATGATGATGACGCCGATTCCCCCAGACACAAAAGATTACCATGTGATGCAAGATGGAGCCGAGAAAAAGAGACAATCTCACCTCAAGCATGATCCGCCCGATTTTTCTAACGATCGAGGCGGGGTTTCTGCTTCCTATTTAGGCCTTGTTGGTCAAGCCAATCGGCCACGTGGATCTCCCGCTTTTAGGTCTAGTATATTTACTGTACGCCTCCTGCAACAATCAACCACTTGTGGGGCTTTCATTTAAGCGATACAAAATAAAGAACCAATGGGCTCTTATGAGCTAAGGCGTCAGCAAAACAGGTTTTTGGTAAATCTCGGTTGATTGACCAAAATAGTAATTCAACATTCCTTTCACGGCGCTTGTGGATGTTGATTATACCTAATAGGTCTTTTTATCTACAAGCTTTTTGGATACTCCTCTACCTTCATGCCTGCGTGTTATTGTATGATAGTCTGCGGCACTCCCCTTCCACTCAATCTGCCAAATCATACAAGATTATGAGCCTAGTATATGAAGAAAACTCCATCAAAGACAAAACAAACATTATGAAATTTGTTAATCAAGCCGGCTCAATTATTCTCAAAGTTAGACGTGACATATGGAAAGCTGTGCAGCCATCACTTGTCAGATCACAATTATAATGATAATTCGAGTTTCGTATAATATAGGCAATATAAACAGACCAGGCGATGTGTTTCTCAACTTTTCTCAAGCACGAGCCAGAAACTTATCAATCGGAGCGTTTTGACAAGTGAAAGCTGCCTTCCTTGAAAAGAGACGGATTACGAACAATATGTCCAATCATTTTTGTCCTTACTATATGAAATCAAATGTTGAATCATCAAGTACCCTATAAGCTGCACCGATACCTGGCTTCAATATAAGATGGTATTTTTAGCCTATAGGAGGATTTTTGTACTAGTCTCGAGCTCCTTCAATTTCTTTGTAACATCTGGCGATGCCTTCGGGTAGAAGGTTACTCATCAGCGATTCCATCCAGTCGTTCGTCTATCAAATCGTGGACATATAGGAAAGAGAACAGTATACAGGCGCCGTAGGTCCAGAGACAAGATAATACTAGTCAGAAGATATGTAGATGGATTGCTGGAAGGCGCCATGTACAACTTAGTATAGATATAGTAACTGCGAATGAGATAGAATAGTATTAGTGTATAGAAAACTGTATCAACTCCATTTAATGACCCCAGAGCCTCAACTGGTTTATTAAGGCCCGTTCTGCTAGAGACCTAGCATGCGCGAGTTCCTCTCCCGTCTTCTTCTCTATAAGCATTGGTATAGCCAGTTGAAATGGACATATGAGACTTTCTAGTTCCGTCAGTTGGTACAGTGTTTCAAGTCCTTGAATCTCACTCGGGCGCACACTTCCCCTACTAGCCATTGCCCTATCTAAGTCTCGCGCCTGCCACCATACACTCTTCCCTTCCTCTGACATGTCACTGATATCTTCAAATGTACCTGCCAGCAATGCCTTGGTAAGTTTACCACCAGTTGGGTCAGTGCCAGTGCCTAGGCTTTGCAGCGAAGTGAAAAACAGATGAGCTGGGGGGCCAATGTAGGAGAAGTCAAAGTTGAGCACTGCCGTGAGTTGATTGGTATCTGGGTCAACAAGCATGTTGTTCATTGCTGACAAAAGTCAATTACTCAATCGATAGCATGCAGACAGCAATAGATCCAACCTAAGAAAAACTTACTGAAATCCCCATGTATAAGCACCCGCTTGCTGGAATCAACTCCAGCTCTAGTAAGCACAGAACTTAGTCCATGGGCGATAAACTCCTCAATGTGCTGGCGAAGATCGCCATCCGGCCGCCACCCTTCAATAACCGGACTTTTATCTGCATCTTTCAGCTGATCTTGCAGTCTATCCTGCCACCAAGCTTCATAGGCCTTCCATGGTCCTCCCTTAAGGATCGTTATCTCTCCGCTAATGATAGAGCCTTCCTTTTCTATCATTAATCCTCCGAATTGATCGACCTCTAACGGCAGCTGGGAGCGCTCGATCCCCACGATGACATCTGCAATCTGCTCGAGAACACCCTTTTGCTTGGTAGTAGATAGGCTAGGAAAATGCTCATCTAGAGACACGCCGCTCTTGTACTCCATTAGAATCCAACCAAGCCCAAGAGTACCTTCACTCGACGAAGGCGCCTTCCAAGCATAGATGGCTGGAACGAGGACTTCAAGGCCAGGCTGATAGGTGCGTAATCCGGCGCGTGCAACACTCATAGCGGCCACCTCATTTTGTACCCGATTTGTATGATTCAACCCCATCGCCTGAGGGTTGCTGAGACGAAGCACTAACGTAGATACACCTGTCGAGGGAGGCTTGGCGGTGTGAGATGGTGCACCCAAGAAAGAGGTTTCCGTCGCTGGCTCCGAGAGCTGGATTTTGTAAATGAAGTTATTATACGGAAACAAACAGTTCTCTTCATAAGCTATTGGGTTTATCTCGGAAGACTAGAAGTTGGAAAATGGTCATGTTGATTAGTTGTGATCCCCCACTCGACTGGCTCGTTTCGGATCATGTACGCACCTGTAGACCAAACCCCTTCAGAATCACCTTGACAAGAGCCAGGCGATCTTCATACTCATCGTGATTAATGTTCGGCATACCGTTAATTTTATTTCAAGACTTTTGTATTGATTCCCTCGAATGGTCGATATGGACGCTGGGCATTGGCCTTAAATACATAATACTTAACCTTCGGAGCGGCGGAAACTGACCAACAAAAACGCAGCTCGCCCTATGGCCGAACATTGATAGCGCAGCAAAATCTTACGAGGGTCGCTTGTTGGGATGTTGAGGCGCCACCAGAACCGACGAAGTCCGGATATCATACGTGTGCTCTCACCAAACTGATTTGGAGTAATCTGTGAGTAACCGAGCCGCGGCATGGTACAAAGTGCTGCAGGGTTATTATTGATACTTAGCAAGCTGCGGCCAGGTCTGTGGGGTGGGTGTATCTACTGTAGATTCTTGGTAATTTAATTCAAATCAACCAGGAAATTGAAGAGACAAGATAACGAACAATCATTGGATAACTAAGTTCATTATCTCCCCCCAGTCTCCCGAAAACAGTAACAAGGAATTGTTCCATGGAGATCACGCAATTACGTGGCTAGGTGGAATCTTTGCATTAGTATAGTACATAAAAGGAAAGGTGTCTGGTACTCGGGAGCTTGTGGCGCTAGTTCTCAAAGATAGAGATAACAAAATTGCCGGGATCACACCCATGGATAGTATTTTCATTGAATGAGAGGCTTTGTGACCAATTAGAAGTCATTAATCAAGCTGCAGCTTGTTTACACTTCGCACTGTTTTTCGATAAGGAGAAAACTCTACGGCATTCTTAGTTTAGTTTGGAGACCGAACAAAGCCTCCGTCCGCTGTTAGTCATATTGGAAAGGGCCTTGTGGCTTGGATTGGCCAGGTCCTTCTCCTAGCTCATGTCCTTGTCATCGCAAATAGCCACCCCCATGAAAAGAATTCCAGTGTAGTACAATGGAGTGGAAAGTGACATGGTTGCTCTTGCTAAATGGATATCACAGGATGACTTTACGTCGGTGGACGGAAATATTCTAACAAATACTATCGAAGATTCCGTGCATCTCACACTCTCTACTGTATTTCTTCTTCCTTCTTCCTTCTTCCCCCTTGGTCCGTGCATGTTAATAATCTTTCCTGTGGCCTGCAGACCTCCTTCAATCGCATCTGACTCCACGACCCTGGATTGAGCCGTCCTTAATCCGTAGCACAAGTTGACGAGTCACTCTTTGGCGGAAACATTCTTTTAAGCCATGGCTCTATATTTTGTTAGAATGTTCATCTAAGCAATTCATTAGACACATCAGCAGAATATTTACTTCGCTCCTCATATGTCCGATAAGACTCAGGTATGGCTAATGATGCACGGGGTTTAATAGGCCGATCCAGTGACTGAATGAACAATCATTTCTTCCGGCATCGAAAGCAGCGTGCTCGCTTGATTCGGCCAAGCCACCGACGTATTCGATTCTTATTTCGTCGCAGCTATAAAGGAGGTGCGTCATAGAAAACCTCTGCAACGTTAGATTGTCTCCAAAAAACTCCCAAATGCGCTTCCAGATAGCGTCTGCTTGCATTGACGAATCGATGCTCCCAGGTGAATAGCTGGATTCTCCAGGAAACGTGTTATACAGAGATTGTGCTGGCAGTATGCATACAGATGAAGCCTCGCGCCTTATTGGGGTGGGATCATAGGTTGCGGGCGATGTTCCTGCAGGCGCTGATTGAGCGGTGGGCGATGTCGGTGAAGCAGAGAGATGATTTGTTGAGTCTGTTCTGTGTGGATTAGGTGGTGAGTCCTGGATCCAACTTTCTTCAGCCTCTCTATTCTGTTCAGTATGCGGATTATGAGCATCCGGGGTCTGAGCATCCCGGGTCTGAGCATCTAGGGCCTGAGTATTCATAGTACCCTGCACATCTAGACTTTCTTGAGAGCCCCGTATGTCTTCAGACTCTGGATAGTCATCTGTACCCTCATCATCATCAACTATCGTGACTTCGAAAAGAGTGAAAACAGTGAGGGTTTCCTTGACTCCGGTGATGAGGGTTTTCAGAAGTTCAGATGTGACATAGACCTGATGAAGATGAAGCTCCTTGAGTCGAGTTAGTTGCATTCTTTGAGTAAGCAACCAGAAGTAATCCGGTGACAATCTCTGGCCATAATCGCAGTCTTGCGAGTAACTTAATATTTCAAGACGAGGCGCAACTTTGATCAGCAGATTTAGCCAGGTTTGGCCTTCTAGAAGAATATTAGGTGGCTTAGGCGCAAATTGGTTTATGCTTCTCGCGAAAGCAAAGCAGATATGAAGATCCTTTAGTTCATCTAAAAGAGAAGAAAGAAGAGTGTTGTACTGCGCTGCTTCGAGTGTGATTTTAGGACTCAAGCGGCCCAAGAAATCAGCATTGTATGTATGCAGCTTCCGGACTTTTCGTGTTCGATAAGCGGCAACAAGAGCTTCGAGAATCCTCGATAGCGCTAGGGAATTGATGTCATTTATCTCATCACGGTGAAGCAGCCTCAGTCTATCGTGATTGGATTGGAAGTCAATTTGATTAATCATAGAGCGCCAGCCGAGAAAGCGAACTTTTTGTTGGCTTGGGTCGAGCAAGTACATTGTCGGGTAGAGTGCAAGTCCAATTGAATCAAGGTTGACAAATCTTTCCAGGCATTTGCTCAGTCTGATACTGAAAGATTCTGATTCCAGTAGATCGGAGCTGTCTATGACCATGCTTCTGTAAACAGCATATCGGGCCTTTAACTCTTCGCCTTTCACCGGCTCAGGGGATCTTGAGGACATGGCAAGGTGACCTCGGCGTTCTTCTCTTCGAATGCCCAGTCCTTCAAACAATTGTGGGATCATCCATAGCTCTCGAACTCGTTCACAAATAGCATCCGATTGAGCGAGATCTTCCAGTTCGCGAAGACTCTCACTTGTGGCAATAAATTGAATCTTCTTGAAATACCGGTTGGCGAATTTGTCGAACGTTACTTCGTACAAGGCGTGATTTGATAGCCTGAGAGCTTTCCAATCTGACAGCTGCAAATTGCTGCAGATAGTCAAAAGCAGTTCCAATGGAAGAGACGCCAACATGGCAGAGCCACTGTCTGCTTCAATGGCTCTGGACCAAATTCGTAGTAGGAACTACGTGATAGCAGATGGGTCGAAGTGCAGGAGGAGCTTGGAACCACTGCGACCGGCGTGAAACTAAGTGAAGGTAGAGTTATCGCTGTGGGTCCGGGTCGGCGAAAATATAGATCCAAGCAGTAGTGATAGGCAGCCAAGTCCAATGTTATGGCTACGATTCAAAGATGTATAAGTCACTCAAATAGTATAGCAGATACATATGGATCGAATGGGAGGGGGGTCAGGGACTCGGCTCTGAAAGGTGGGGCATAGAGCTCGATTATTAGTGGGTACCGGTACCAAGCTCTTAAGGCCGAGCCTGGAAGCACTGATATCGAGTTGAATTATGCCAACCGTAATGTTTTAGAAGCTCGGTATCGCTTTTCCCATTATTTCCTCGTAGCCCATTGGTAGAGAGAACTTCGGTGATTCCAAGATTTCAAAGAAGGGGAAAATGCCCCGGCTAAAAAGCCGGGCCGCTAGTGCGCACCCCCACCAAGAGGCATTAGCAGAACACCACCGAACATTTGATCTCATCTAGGATGTTACAATGAAGCTCACTGAATTATTGATGAAACGTCCCTCGGATTGCCTTGAAAAAAGCGGGGAGTCAACAATTGGCCCCTGAAGTGGCAGATCGACGTGCTGAGTGGGGTTGCCTATTTAGGTGATGTTTCTAGATCTAGAAAGCCATCTCTCTCTATTCTTAGCACTTGCCACTCGTTCATTTTTGTTCTCTATAGTGTGTTGGTTCATTGCGATCACTATTGTTAGAGTCTCACTTGTGGGTAATATCGATGATCAATTTACTGACCCTGCATCATAGTGTACCCGCCAGGTACCCATGGACGCATACCAAGTGAAATAGAAATAGGTTCTCGGCTTCATTTCTTATTAGATCTCATTCGCATTCTTCAACGCAGGATATACAAAGTTTTAATATTCACATTCATCGATTTGTTCTAATCTTGTTGAACAGAATACTAAGTATCTTGAATGGCTGTCTTCATGTGGTAAGTGGGGTCTTTGAGTAGTATGTATGGGCCCAATGGGGCCAACGCCTTAGGTAAAGACCAGCAGTTGATCGAGGCGAATTCTGGAATGGGGATCTGCAATCACTTAGACCTCAGATGCGATGAAACTGCCTATTACCAAACTTGGAAGAGCTGTGCTTAGTGTCGACTCCCGAGGTCGAAGCTATATATGCGGAGATGCCCTCTAGCTATTCGATCTCATCACTCAGCCATAAGCACTTTGCTACAGAATCACGATCCATCTTACCAATTTTCCAACTCTTCAAATCTCTGAACGTTATCTTCAAAATGAAGTTCACAAGCTCTATCCTCCTTCTTACTGCGCTCAGCGCCGCCGTCTTCGCCAGTCCACACGATCACGATGATGACGATGACGACACTGTCACCGTGACCAGGACTGTGACCGTAACTTCTACGGATTACATTACCCGGAGTACCTTCAGAACACATGCTTCCAGCAGCTGGGGTAGCTCCAGCACGCTCTCCAGCCATCATTCTAGGCCTACTAGCTCTGATGACTCTGATGACTCTGATGGATCTTGCATTGCCAGTGGGTTCAGTCCTCGGATATGAAGGTTTCAAAGTACTCTAGCTAACAGTATGTTCTCAATAGACTATCACGCTTGCACTTCTAGCGATACTTGC
Source organism: Penicillium tannophilum (assembly GCA_028829675.1). Taxonomy (NCBI): domain Eukaryota; kingdom Fungi; phylum Ascomycota; class Eurotiomycetes; order Eurotiales; family Aspergillaceae; genus Penicillium; species Penicillium tannophilum. Next base: position 3,506,478 of record JAQKAK010000004.1, on the reverse strand, counting down.
TGTGATAACTTCCAATGTGTTGGCTACACCCAATGGAACAGCGGCACCTGCGTTAACCGGTAAATATGGACTATGACATTCTTTTTGGAGATACCGTTGCACTATAGATTCCTTTGCTTTAGTTGTTTTTCTTTTGGTAGCTTGGAATGTTTGTGAATGTATTTGAAATGATAAAGTTCTATGCTCGGCGCAATTACCTTTCCTTTCTGCCCCATCCTAAAAATTTTGGCGGGATATTGACCTACCGTAGGTAAACGAGGCGGAATTCTAAGCCTCGACAGATCTCCGGTTTTAGTTATCAAGATCAGGAGTCTTCCCCGGGATATTAAGGCTTATGATTAAATCTCGTGGGCTTATATGTTTGGGTCCTTAATGAATTGATGTTTCTGTGCAATTGATCTCAGTGTGTAGGACCAGAGTGTAATTTGAAGCTATGAAGCTTCTTGAGATCACTTGAGGCGGATGCCTAAATGCTTGATGGATCATGCCATTGAATCCGACTGGTATCACCTTCGCTCCACCAGCCTCTTCCACCTCTATGGTAGATGTCTGATCTTATCTCAAAAGATTTCAGCTGTCGTGCATATTCCTCATGATAGTTCTCATCATCATATTGATCCCACTCAATAGACTTTTGAGGACCGTTAAAACTAGCCATATCCTGTTTACGTGAAAGGTCCATCATCACGTACCCAATTTTCCGACTAGCCCGATGACGCTCAGCCCACACGTATTGGGTGCTATCATCTCCCTCGTGGGCTTGGAACCATATCTCTGCTGGACCGGTGTCAGGGTCGCATGCGGTATATGGGCTTGGTAATTGACGTAATTGACGCATAGCGTGATCATCGAGTCCATTCATTTCTCCTCCAAAATAGAGATCATTTGAGTCGACGAGGCACTCCGACAGAGTCGGCGTATTATCAACAAGTAGAAGTTTTGAGTCTAACAAACGATGTCGTTCTTCGTAAGTGGAAGCTGTTATCACTTTTTCGAGGTATTTGACCCCTAGTGAGAGCTTCGGCAGTATTAGCGTTAAATGGAAGAACATCATTGTTTGTTTATCAAACTTACGTAGCCTTTTATCCAGGAGCTCTCAAACTTGACCCAGGGAATAGAAAGCTCACCAAACCTAATGTCATGAGCGGCTACTTCATTGAAGGCTGGATGACAGTGTTAGGATTTGCAACATTCAATATAAGAGAGGTCATACCGGGCTTTAATTCATCAAGAAGAAAATCATGAACGCAGGTAAGCTGTTCATTCTCCCAAGGCGCAAATCGTTTGAAAAATAGATCGATCTGATCATCACGCGACAACCGAGAGTGCGATTGTCCAAATAGTGAACAATAAAGTTCAAGGGTATAGAAGCTACGCTCTATATGATAGATCTCCAGGGGGGTGAATGAGAGCATTGGAGTCTCGAAAAGCTTCTCATTTTGGAGTAGGGCCAGTGCTTGTGCCGAATATTTCTTCGCGAGCCTTTGAACTGTCTTGTGAAGATCCATGACATGCCGGGCCTCACGAAGATCTATTTGTCTTAGCTTTTCACTAGCTTGAGAGGAGGTGAGAGAAAAATAATTCTCGAGGATCACATCTTTATGATGACGTGTAATGCGAAAGGTCTTGTCGAGCTCAAGAAAGGCTGCAGTGTACGGCAGGAGTTTGGCATCGATTTGCTTGTGGAGTACATGAGAAACGGTGGTTTTGTCTTCTCCAAGTGCCTCGTATAGTGACCTATTGCTTTGGATGGCAGAGAAAATGTCTTCAACTCTCGGTAACTGACGCAGGATGGCACTGCGAATCTCGATGGGAGTTTTCAATATTCCGTGAATCTCCATGGTGGTAGTCACAAGATAGGCTTTATCCCATTCATTGGGCAGGGAAGTTGAATTTGGTTTTGGTTCACGAGGTTTCAAGATGATGTAAATAAGACCGGATTGGCAGCCGTCCGAGCGGTAGGTTTGCGGAGAAAGTGGTCCACAGGCTAGATAGACGCCTGAGTGGGGTGATTGTGGGCGGCGTGTCGGGCGTTCATTGGCAAGTTGTACGTGTCTATCACCCGGGTGATATGCTGATCTGATATCATCAATCCTGACTACCCACCGAAAGTGCCTAATAGGTATCATATTATGGTGACTTCTTTTTATTTATGCGAAGTAACTCAAAAGGAAAATTCAACCTACGTGGAAAAGCGCCCACGTCACGGCCCTTCTTAACTCTCCTGGCTTTTAGCAGTGACAGTCCATCAATTAGCACGGAAATAGACTTGTGAATTGAACGGAACTCACTTGCTATATTGGCATATAAGGACATCGGGGATTCCATTGATGTGTTAATATTCTCGATTGTTGACATCTAGAGTATGTACCAGCGAGCTGGGCTCCCCAATATATGTTCCCGCAACCTTATAATTTAGACCAGGGGAATTTGGGCCAAATCCTCCTAATCAATTGATTGGATGTCTGAAAAAGGAACAGGCGCTTTTTTCTAGTCCAATCCATTGCGCAGCTATCAACTGTGGGTTCCTTTGTGGTTAAGCTTGTCTTAAAAACATGCCGTGACTAGATTTGACTTGCGTCAAAGAGATAATAAGAGTTTCTTGGGCCCCCTTTTTCAACATTAGGAGCGGTAGCTCAGTGGTAGAGCGATAGATTGCAATTACCTAGCGATCATCTATAGGTCCCGTGTTCGATCCACGGCCGTTCCTTTCTTTTTATTTTTCTTCCGTTCTGGAAGCGAGAATGTGGATGGTTGGACTAGATTCCTATTATGACCCACTTTCGGTTCATCCGAACGGAAGTAAGATTCACCGGTAGCCGGTCACATGATGTTTGTTTCTTTTGTATTATTTTGGTAATATTACCACAATCTGTGATGTTTCTGACGTCCAACACCCAGCTTCTTGTAGGTGCATTACATGTGCTCTCCAAGGTTCCTAAACCATGTCTATGTACTTTCCAATATGCAAATACCGCAAGCATTCCCACAGCTCAAGATTGAAGATCATAGGAGGGATGACTTGAAGAGTTCTTTCACAGATAACGACCTCAATCACTGCTCATGTGCATACACTGTTATCACAGGGAAGAAGTAGGGAATGGCCAGGCGAGAGTCATCATCCAACACCCTGGCGAGTTCGCCTACATTAACTAACAATTGCATGGAGTAACCATACTAGTAACTTATTTTCAGATATCCAGACCCAGTCGAACCCGCTGCTTGTTGTAATTTCAGATATTGCTACAATCAACGAGATTCCACATTCTCAACGTTAACAGTGCCGGGCTTCTCATGAGCCTCATAAACCTCATGAGCCTCACGAGCATTAGCAGCCTTCTGGTTTGCGAGAACTTCCTCTCCTTGTGTAACATGGTTCGCTCCACCAAACAAGGCATCAATCTCCTCAAGGGGAACCTGCTTGGTCTCCGGAACAAAGAACCAAACAAAGAGACCCAGCAAGAAATTGATTCCAGCGAACAGATAGAAAGCATAGAAGCCGTCATTATTCAGGAAGATAGGGAAGAATTGTTGGAAGATGGTGTTGGCAACGTTTTGTGTCTGCGAAGCCATGCCAACTGCCTGCGCGCGAACGTTCATGGAGAAGACTTCGGCTGTCCAAATCCAGACTGTTGCACCCCAAGAAGGCTTGTCTGTAAAGTTGTGAGCAAACTTGATAACATTTTGGCTCGGTTTTAGTGAACTTACAGAATAGAATGAACAAGAAGAAGAGGAAAACGATCGAGATGCCAACAGGTTCAGACTTGGCTCCATTTGCCATGTTTGGTGTCTCTGTTTCGACAGCGGAAACGATGATCATGCAAAGACCCATACCGATGGAACCTCCGATCAGAAGAGCCTTTCGGCCAAATCTGTCAATAAACCAAATAGTGTTCAGGGTGAAGAGAATACCAAAAGTGGCGTTGAGGGCGTTGATCAGAGAGATCTGGCTCTCATGGGTGAAAACTTTCTGGTAGATCTTGGTAGAGTAGGTGTTCAGGGAGCCCTGTCCGGTAAGTTGTTGACCGGCGTTGATCACTAGAGCAAGGTACATGCGCTTGCGAAGAGACTTGTCCTTCCACAAAGCGCTGTAACCGCCAGAGATGGCTTCCTTCTCGTATTCGAGAGCTTCACGAATCTGCAAGATCTCATCTTCGACCTCTTCTTCTGTGTCTCGGACCCGGCGGAGGGCAGATCGTGCTTTTTCGATGTCGTTATTGCGCTTGATATACCTGTAAATCCTCGGCGTTAGAACAATTCCAAATTGGGCACCCATTGGAATGAATGACTCACCAACGGGGACTTCCGGGAATAATGGGAAGAAGGCAGAGAATAAGAATAGGGAAGAAAAGCTGGAAGATAATGATCATTTTCCAGTCCCATTCTCCCAGCTGAGGAGCCCGGGTGCATGCATAGGCGATCCAGAAGCAGATGAACGAACCGACAGAGTAAAACATCTGCCAGAAGGTCATAATCTTTCCTCTGATCTCTGCAGGGGCTAGCTCGCCAATATAAATAGGACCGGCAGCTAGAGAGACCGGTTAGTATTTGGATGAGTGAATTCCTGGATCTGGACTTACTCAAAGCAATACCCTGTCCAATACCGATCAGGGCACGGCCACCGATGAAACAACCAATGTTACCACGTGGAGAAAAGGTCTGCATGAATGTAGCAACGATGACAAAGGCACAACCGATGCCCATGCCGACCTTACGACCAAGATAATCGGCCGTAGGTCCTCCGATGAAGAAACCGCCAACGATGGCACCAACTGTGTATGCAGTATTGATTGAACCAAGCGTATTATCTCCTGGGTTATTGAAATAGGCCACCCAGTTAGCTGATCCCTGGACGGAGTTGAAAACAGACGCATCGTAACCGTACAACACCATGCAAGATGCTGCAACGAGCGAAACGAACCTAAGGGGTAACATTAGTATATTGGCATTTGCAATGCTTGTATTAACGAGACACATACCAGTTGTAGGCCCGCTTGGAGGTCATAAGGGCAACCATCTTGGCGACAGTGGCCTGAGATTAGTCTGAGGTGACTAGAGGTAAGAGAAATTGCAAGCACTATCACTGCAGTCGTAAAGCTTTGTGGCTCGGACCAGTCTCACAGCCTTGTCAATAAGTAAGAAAGGATCTGCAGACAGCTTCGAGATATCCGGGGAACAGAAAGAAACATGCGGAGTTCCCCAGATATATAATAATCCCGGGGAAAAGACAGCTCTCTTGGCACCCTAAGCAGAAAAAGTCACGGCTCCAACCAGTCCATGCCCCAGAATAAGCCCCCGGACGACGCTAAGCACAGCTTGCATCTTTGATAACGGGAGCGCAGTCAAACCGGGATCGCTGAGTGGTGGGGTATTCGGAAGTCAACCACACCATGGATCAAAGCATCATGCGCCAAGTTGGCTGCTTATTGGTGTCGAGCTCTCTAGAGCCCATTGAGCGGACCTGGGGTAATCATGATCTGGGGTTCGAGGATATTTTGTCCCCGGATACGCTATAGTTTTGAGTTCCACGAATCAGAGGCCGCGTGGACCGGGGTCTGGGAGAAAGTTGACTCCACCAATCGCAAATTGGGGAATTGGAATAAAGGGCCTTAGAATATGGTGGAGAGGACAAAGTATTGGGTGAAGCGAAGCGAGCTTCCAAGTTTTGAGATCTACCTTATTAAGCTTTTGAGTCCGGGGAAGCGGATCCCTTTGCCATGTGCGTGTCTCGGGTCCTCGTGAAGCATGAGGGATGGGAGGACAAAACAGAAGGATGAGTCTACCTCACACCGCCTCTACTTTCATGGCCGAGAATTGAGAATAATCTATGGAATGTTTGTTTACGCTTAATCTGAGTTATGGGTCTATGTAGCCATTATTCGGGGCTCTTATCCTAAAATTCAATATGGCCATTTTACACCGTCATCTCTGACATTGGGACTTCATACCAAGCCAAATGTATATCTCCTGTTCCATGGTAAATTCTTACAAGGTTGTATATGTTAAAAGGGACAATGGATCACACATTTGCATAGCTTCCTTCATCCAGAATAAAGCTCATACTTATGAAGAGCTAGGCACGCCGATACATGACCTCAATGCTGGCTACAGGGACACTAAGTCACAAATCAAAATTCAACGCACATAATGTGCTAAGAAAAGAAAGAGGTAAGCTTTAATCTGTAAGTGATACAGCTATACTGCCCGATGAGTCACGTGCTCTCGCGCCCCTCCACGCGGTCCCGCGCGACATCAAAAAAGTTGGTCCATCTCTCACACTACTTGCCTGTTTAGAGATCAGGAGAGTCCGATATTTCTGGCATGACTTATATTGGGCGTCACTCCACTACCTGATTTATATTCAGATTTTCTCCGCCTACCATGCCTCGAAAACCTCAAAAGAAGCAAACGCGACTTGCCTTTGCTACCGCACCCGCGGCACCATCTGGGGACGGTAACGATGATGATGGGGAACGCTTTCGAACTCTATCCTATGGACATCCAAGTCTAGCTTCTGTCCGGCCAGAAAGGTCGCGCAAAAGCAAGCCAGACTCTTCGAAAAAGAGCTCGTCCAAACCACCCAAACGAGACAAGCGCCAAAAATTAAACAAAGAAACTGAGGAGGAAGTTCCAAAGAGCCCGAAGCAAGGGAGTTGTACGTGGTTAGACCAGTTGTCGGGCATTGCAAACATTGTTCAAGCTGTTTCCGAGACTGACTACTATGAAAGCACAACCGCCATTACAGATCCTGGACGATTCCTCCGATGACGAAGTAATCATTCCCAGCGCTCAGAAAAGAAAAAGAAATGCCCCAGTCGACCTTCAAATAGATGACGCCTCGAATCCCTCCAAGGCCACCAGCTCAAAGGACAAGAGAAAATCTCAACGTCGTGCGCTTTCACCTATTGTCGATGTCGAACCAATGGAAACACCTCGCCCACGCCGCAAGCTGAAACGAAAGGCAGAAAGCTCGCCAGTCATAAACCTCGATTCGGATTCAGAAGAACCCGTGATGTCCTCACCAGTCAAGCGAAAGAGGTTAATAGCGGGACCGAAGACGCCTGAAACACCCCGTGACAGTAGTGACCAGGACCAGTTGGACATTGAGGAGGATGTGAGGGATCTTCAAGATTCAGGTACACTTTCACAGCAAAATTGAAAATTGTACGATCAACTGACTTTTCTTTAGTGGTCAAGAAGACTCGAACCCGAGACCGAGGCCGAATTCCTGAATCGGCACGAGACAAGAGATTCAAAGCTCTTGAAGCTATCCGCCGCAAGCGGTTGGGACTGATACCAGAAAGCGAAGATGAACCTGGCGTTATCTCTGACGATGAAGGAAATGAAGATCCAAGCGAGCAGGGCTCCGATGAAGACGAAGAGAACAATAGCGACGTTGAACCAGCACCCAGCAATGAAGATCTCGACCGCTATGAAGATGACTTTGTCCTCGATGACGATAGCGTGCTACTGGGTGTTCCAACTGAAGAGATTCCTCTTGAATTTACCAGACACGCCTACAAGAAACCCAAGGACTACTTCCGCGACGTGGTCGGCTGGATGGTCCTTAACCGTCTCGACCCAGCATTCCCGCGCTCCGATGCAATGTACGAGATGGCATTCATGAAGCTAGAGGACGAAGTCAAAGGACGCGCAGGGTCCCAATTAATCTCTTCAGTCTGGAACCCAAAATTCCGGTATTCGCTCCTAGCCCGTCCGCATATCGAGATCACATCCTATCCCACATTCGATAATCACTCGTGTGATGCCTGCAATCGATCTGGCCATCCAGCATCAACGGATATGAAACTGTATGGCAAGCCGTACTCTCTCGAAACTCTAGAACCGATCAACGACAGTGAAGCTAGCGACTCAGATGAAGAGGAGAGTAAATCATCCGACGTTGATCATGATCGACAAGGACATGCATTGCCAAATGAAAATTCGAGGTTCCTTTTAGGCCGGTGAGTTTGACGACGATACTCGTTTTAGACTAAATCTAATTCAAGCAGACAATGTGCAATGAGATCGCGCCTAGCACACACCCTCACCCATTGGCGCTTCCACCTTAACGAATGGGTCGTTGATTATCTCGACCGGATGGGCCAAATGGCCGATTCCGAGGTACTGCGTCGGAACGGTCTGAGTCAGAAGCGGAAAACTCGGAATGCGATCGCAGTTCTTGATGGGATGGTCACGACCGGTGAAGTTGAGAAGCTTTGGCGGGACTTCCATACGAATCTGAAGGCTGCCCGGGAAACAGTATGTCATATGTTTTTTATCGGGAATGAGGAATTTGCAACTAATGTTGGTTTTCTAGTCTTTACTATGATGAACATTACGCTGAACTTGCATTGAATTTCCTAACAAGTTATGATTTGGCTGCTTTTTCCTATTTATGCATTATACCCCCGTGAGTTATGTCGGCTGCACCGCCGTATATAGCTTCTTCCACACAATGGATTGCAACGTATCAAGATGTCAATTCAATGGCATACACGCACCATCATATGCATCGATCTTTTACATAATAGCAATATCTTGTTCAAGATTTAAAGTCGTAGATAAGGAGGTATTCATGATAGTATGAGTCGAAATCCTAGAGACCTACTTTATACCCAGTAAAAATCGCATGCTTATTTCCAACATCCATTTTCATCACCTAGATTCAATCACAAACAACAATGACATAACAAGAAAACAAGGGCAGAAGAGTATATAGAGGACATGGAGGAAAGAAAATGGTGATTGTTGTACAAATACATGCATGCATGAGCTGCCAGAGCCAAGATTCTGGAAGAAGACATCAAGGAAGCAAGAAATAAAAAACCAGTAGGCTGGCCAAGATACCGAGCGCGTTTAGAAAACCATATCCGCCATGCCAAAAGCATTTGTTTGATGCGTAAGGCTTTATATTGGCCGAGATGGCACTTGGGGATCCAATAGATAGATCGAGGATGGGTAGATGCCGACCCAGTCGGATCACGTCATTATGGAATGGGATTCCTTCATAGCGATGCGATCGGCAGTCGATTCGCTCAGTTCCAGTCCTAGCCTGCGCTGGTTTCCGAAGCGGTATTAATTTACAGAATTGGTTGAGACTCCTTCTTCTCGGCTTCAGAGCCAGGGGTGAGCATCTATGGAAATGAATCGTCAGTAATCGGATCAAAATAAATTACTTGTGAGTTAAATTTAGTTTGGAACTGTTATTCACCGCCATGCCAGCAGCAAGAGGGAAATTTTCGGTCTTCATGAAGCAGAATATTCACGAAATTCTAGAAGACCCAATGCGAGCTGAACAGTGCAGATGGTGACAGAGCCATCTAAAGAAAGAAAGCAGGAAGGAAGGAAATCACGACAAATAACATACCTCGTTAGCACCCTTAATCATACCCTGCTCCCGCTCCATCTGAATGTACTGCTCCTCCTCGGCGTAGGCGAGCGCCCAGGGGACACCGATCAGGAAAGCGCTGGTGCTGATAATCCAAAGGGCCTTTCCGCTGAAAGCCAGGCTGGACTTGCCGAAAGATGTGATAGAGGAGACAGTGCTGGAGACAGTGCGGCGAGCGGAGGGGGGAACAATGTCTTTCAAGGCCGCGAGACGGTCGGCGAGGGTCTCCTCCTCGAGCTCATCATCTGAAGCATCCGAGATTTCCGAGTCTGTTGATAATAAAGAGGCGATGTCAGATAATGTTCCGATGAATTGATGGGTGATTTCATTCTTGATTCTCGGGGGTTGATGGGCTCGCGCCCCGGAGTTCGGATGATGTGTCGATTGTGAATTGAATCCGGGCGAACACGTTTCCATCGATGGGAGTTCACCATAGTGTAAAGCCGTGATGACCGCGCGATGCGACTCGCGTGACTATCGGGCGGAGAGAGGTGTCGAGTACTTACCGGTGTCGGTGTAATCCTCCTCGTCATCGGAGACCAGCAGGGCATCGTTCTTGCTGGGGGTGGGCTTGTCGGTGAAAGCCTCGTCCTCGACCTCGGTAAGCTTGACCATTTTGGCGGTGTTGGTGGGTTGGGATGGGGGAGTTGAATGAGTGTAGTTGGAGGGTGATGGATGATGGAGGAAGCGCGAGTTTGGACGCTCCGACTTTTTTGCCGGGCAAAAGCGGCGAGCGAGCTTGGGACTTTGGACCCGCTCGGAACACGAACAATATGACGACAGAATAGCAAACAGCTCAGCGGATTAATGATTGAATAATTTACAGAGTTGTGTTGTTCAAATGTCTATCTAGAATACACATCTTATCCCAGTTACTCCCCCTTGACCTTCATTAATGTCAATGGTGAGTCTGGACTCATCACGGAGACACCCGACATTATGCAGTCAGGGCGCTTCATATCACGGCATTGAGATCTATATTTACAGGCGACCAAGCTTCCATCGAGCAATGCGCTCTTGAATCTCCTCCCAGGGGAAAGACCGCAGTTTGAATCCCTCAACCTCGCCCTCCTGCAGCACAACGGTGGGTTTGCCAGTTCCCTGGCCCTTGTTCTGCACTTGGCCACCAAAGACTTGACGAGCCACACGACGGAGATCCTCGACAGTCAAAGATTCAATTTGATCACACATCTCCTTCACACTGACCTTACGACCATGCACCTGGACCTGGCGTCCAAGATCCTCGAGCTCAACCATGCGAGACTCGAGGTTCATGAGCAAGGACGAACGAAGCTGGTTCTTGGCTCGGTTGACCTCCTGGGTCTGCAGAGCACTGTAACCAGTATCCAGAGTGAGAGACTGCAGCTCGCGGCACATTACCTCAAGCATCTCTGTTGCCCGGACGGGGCTACATGAGGCGGTAATACCGAAGATACCGCTATCAGTGTAGCTGTGATTGAAGGCCATGCAGCTTTCGACCCATCCGTGCTGGTTCAGAACGTTGGTGTAAAGTCGAGAGTACATGCCCTTACCGGGACCACCAGCAGAGAAAGAGCCACCACCACCCAAAAGTGTCTGAAGGGTAGCAAGGGCGTAGATATCGGGAGAGGAGATAGGAAGGGCCTCGAAGGCAAGGTGGATGTGACTCAAACGAGGCAGCATGGGGTTGGCTGGCGGCGGGATCGGGGGAAGGGCGATGAAGCCACCAGTGTAGTGAGCGGGGCGGCGGAGATCCAACGCAGAGGGCTCGATCAAAGAGGGGTGGAGTGGTTCGACCGAGGTTTGGTTTTGTGAGGAGAGTTTCTTAAGGAAGGGAAGCTTCGACAGAAACGAGGAATTGGTGGTTTGTGAAGCGGCCGAGCTGCTCACGGTGGAAGAAGCTGTGAATTGAGGAACAGTTGGGATCTGGCCCTCTTTGGCGGCGTCATGAGAATCGGAGAGTGTAGTATCAATTCCGGAGCCCGACAGAGCAGGTCCCTTGCCGTGGGCAATGTCACGGCTCTTCATGTCTCCAAAGTATTGCTCGGTAAGCTTGACAGCCTCGGCGTGAGGCACGCCAGCAAAGGCAACGACCATCCGATCCGGGTTGAAGAAGACCTCACGGTAGCGCTCTACCACCGCCTTATTGATCTCTCCTAATCTCTCTTCGGGGCACAACAGAGGGTTACCAAGTGTGTTATCCTTGAAAGCGGTCATGTGAACAAGCTCCGGCAAGATGAGTTCGGGCTTCGCCCAAATCTCGCCAATCTCATACTCTGCTGTGGCAAGTTGTTCGAGTACCTCTTCATCAGTGATCAGAGGATCCCGAATAGTTTCCGCCAGGAGGCCAAGAGTTGTAGGAACCGCCGAGTTGAAACTAGCAGACTGGTACATTAACGACTCTCGCGATGACGCGCATTGGATGTTACCGCCCAACGACTCAAGCACCTCTAGCATCTGATCAGCCGATCGTGCCTTGGTTGACTTGAAGGCCAGTCGGTCCATGATATGGCTGACTCCACGCAAGCTTGCATCTTCGTAACGAGAACCGGCATCGACGTAGACACCGACACCTGCGAAGGGACCCGGTAATGATTCTGTGGCGACGCGAACTCCATTGGGAAGTGTGGTGATTTGATCGAGCTCAGAGGGGTCCTATCAGAAAAATTGCGAGTTAGATTTGTTCGCAGTAGAGATGATCAGGCGACATACCCTAGCGAAGTCACTCTGAGTAGCAAAGCTTCTCGCTGAACGACCCGTTCGAGTCAAAGGCTTTGCGGACTCGACCGCCCGCAAAGCAGTGCGACGCATATTTCCTTTCATTGGGACACGCGTGGCAGTTTGAATATGAAGGAGTGTTTTGCACGCCTTCTTTGCAGTGAATCCGGGGGAGTCGGGAAACGTGTGTCGGCGAAGAATCAATTCCGGAGCGCAGCACCGATACGATTACCTAAGCAGTTACATGATCTCGACCTCGAGGCTAGAGATGGTTCTTACAGTTTCAATTTACTAATCAGAATTCTGGAACGACTATTAAATCCTCATCTCATTGGTCTGTTATTTCGAACATTTGATGGAAGTATCTATTGTTGGGATGTAATGCTTACCAAGGGTTTGCAGTCTAGAATTCATTACTATGACGACATGTTTGTGTATCAACAGCAATCTGAATTTGCATATTATTATCTTCAACTTTTTGACCTTGCAATGGATCCATGGAGGCGTTTAGGAATTTGCCGAAGCCCAGTCACGGTACCAATCAAGACAAGTAGCATTGGCAACGCTTGCGCCGATCTTAATGTTGAGTCCACACAAGATCTGCTTAACCGCATTCTCAACCTTCTTACCATTGGAGGTCACAGGGATCTCGGGACAAGCATCAATAATACCTGGCACATGGCGGGGACTCAACTCCTTCCGAATGATGGCCTGAATACGAGCCGCCAGTTCCGGCACACTAGAGGGGCAGCCGGGGGCGAGCTTCATAAAGAGGACCACTGTCTCGTCAGTGTCAATACCCTCACGCCTCCGGCCAACACAAAGAGAATCTTCGATCTCATCGGCAAAGTGCTTCAATAGTACGTTGTAGATTTCAGCGCTCCCGAAACGGACACCAGAGGGCTTGAGGACACCATCACTGCGGCCGAGCATTACCACACCTCCAGTCTGTGGGTTCACACGTACAAAATCTCCGTGGTGCCAGATTGAAGGACCGAAGACGTCGAAGTAACTCTTGCGGTATTTCTCCTGACCTTTGGGGCCCGGAGGCCAGAACATGACAGGTTGTGCAGGGAAAGGCACGGTGCAAACAAGGTCACCAGGCTCGCCCGAGGCACTTATATCATTCCCGGCATAGTCAAATACGGAGATTGCCATGCCAAGGGAGCGGCACTGGATTTCGCCTTTGTAGACGGGAAGAATTGGGCAACCCGAGCAGAACAAAGAAATAATGTCTGTACCACCCGTAATTGACCCTAACATGACATCCGAATGGATAGACGAGTAAATATACTCGAAAGTCGATGGGGCCAACGGAGACCCAGTGCTGAAAATTGCCCTCAGAGTGCTGAGGGAGACTGGTCGGTGGGCATGTTTGCGGGGGTTTAACGCCGCTTGTTCTAGCATTGAGAGGTACTTGGCTGAGGTACCAAAGTGGGTGATTTGTAGCTCATCGATGAGACGCGGCATGGCCATTTCTCCATTGCCTCCCTCGACATCGAAAGGCCGGAAGGGGGACCCATCATACAGGACAATAGTAGCACCACTTGCCAAGCCAGACACTAGCCAGTGCCACATCATCCAAGTCGTTGTTGTGAAGTAGAACAGCCGGTCACCAGGTCGAATGTCGCAATGAAGAAGGTGCTCCTTCTTGTGCTGCAACAATGTGCCCAAAGAACCATGCACGATAGGTTTCGGTGCCCCTGTGGTGCCCGAAGAGTACAAGATATACACTGGATGATCGGGTCTCAAGCTTGCGAACTCCAACGGCGCTGATTGGTCCCGAACGGCAGCTTCGAAGTCATGATAAGTCACGGCCTTGCCATTCTCCGGGCGAAGTTGGTCGAGGCTAAATTCGAGGGACTTGGCTATCTCAAATACCACCAAAACCTCCAAATCAGGCAATTCAGACACAATCTCACGCACTTTGGCATGAGACCCATGCACTTTGCCGTTATACAATGACGAATTGTCGGCAAAGAGAACCTTTGGTTCAACCTGCTTGAGGCGTTCGAGAACAGCATGCACGCCTGTATCTGGGGAGACTCCTGTCCAGAAAGCACCGATCGAGGCTGCAGCCAGCATGGCCACGACAGTGTTGGCATGGTTGCCGACAAAACCGGCTACGCGGTCGCCGGTTTGCAACCCTACTTCCTTGAGTGCATTGGCGCATTTTCGAACTCTCTCTCGAAGCTCTTTCCAAGAGATAAATTCCCGGTCAGCTTCGGTGGCGCCAATCACAGCGATCGAATTTTCATCCGGCAAGCTTGCCGGGTACAGGAGATTCTCGGCGAAATTCAAGGTACTCCCCTCGAAGAACCCTGGCCGAGGGAAAAGCACTTGATCAGACTCGAGAACCTGTAATATGATGTCAATAAATTGATCGCAAGGAGAGTATTACTATACTAACCTGTTGATATGGTTGATGGGCTTTGATTCCTGTGTAATGCCAAATCTCTTCCCAGAATTTGGCGGGTTCTGAGATACTCCATTGCCAAAGAGCATTATAATCATACATGGATAGTCCATGTTTAGTGCTCACTTTGGTCATAAAATCGTAAATCTGCGTTTTCTCAGGGGACGAAGGTCGCCAGAGCTCCTTCGCCTCCAAATTGATATCCTCATCGATGTGCGGCATCGTGGGTACAATGACAATTGAACAGAAAACCAAAGGTTTTGCACCTGTGCAACCTCGTTCTGACAGGGGCGGGTGCTGAGAAATATGTTCAATTGTTCCGTAGAAGAGTCACTGGTGAGAAACTTCTGGGGTGTATGCTATAGGCGTGCGTTCTTAAAAAAGCGCGCTAAAAAAACCTTGGGATTGACCTTGCAGCGGTTCAACTCAACCTGAAGACGGAAAAGGCAAGTCACACTATGCAATTTTCCCAACAAGGGAGCACGAGGCGGCTTCAGTCGGGTATTTAGTTGCCGCGGCTGCGGGTATAAGGCGGTACTATATAAGGCCCAAGACTGCACTGTAGTTTATGGAACGACCACAATTGGATGTACGTGAGTCTGGAAATCAACAGGAGACAAGAGAATTCCAATCTTCCCAGTTCATCTATGGTCCCACACACTCTTATAAAGTATCATTAAACTATCTTGGAATCCCCCCTGCGGAACCAAAGCGGAATGCGGGAGTGACGCTACATGCCTCAGGCAACAATATCAAATTTCCACGGTCTCGACCGTTTTCATGCAAATTTTCGATGGAGCGTTCCCTAGGTAGTATCTGGTCTAGTGGAAAGATCCATCATACTGCCCTGTTATCGGAACTAAAGTGAACTTTGTCTGTGCTCATATGTTAATCCAACGTATACACTCATACCAGGTGTATGTCAAGGGTCAATATGATATGACGCGACCAGAATTCCTTCGGTCATCGTTTCTTTTTTTATATTGATTGTTAGAACCTGGTAAGAACAGGCCTGACAAATGAGGTAGTACTAGATTAGAAGTTTGGTTCATCCTAGATTTGGTCCCAGGGTTCGAGATTGTAACCCTGGGAGGTACTTGGATAGGCTTTGGGTAAATTCATAGATTAATGCTACTTCACCAAGCCGTGGAGCTACATATTTGACAAAGATTTTTGATCAATTTATAGGCTAGAATTTAAGTTGGTGATTTTCGAATCTGTAAGACTGTCATGCTAGGTTTTTCCAGGGGCAATGTATCCACAGTAAGGAGTGCCGCAGCCTAGCTTTGCAAAAGGCCCCTTGTTACTATTGCACCTATTGACGTGGAGACAGAAAATTATAGATTGCTGTCATGACTAGTAGACTTGGGGGCCTAAGGGTTTCGGGCTTTGCAGGTAGATGTGACTTGAGCAGCCATTTGTCTAGAGCCCAATGGAAGGTAGTTGGTACCTGATTTTCTGATCTGAGGGACCACTTGGCTGCCGGCACTAACGGAAAAAGAAAAAAGTAAAAAGAAAAAAAAGCCCCATTGTAATGGGGCTGTATGTTACTCGTAATTTTGAGTTTTAGCCAATTAGGCTCACTTTTAGTCTGTACCCGCCACGTTTACCATTAAATACCAGGAGGCAGCATATCCTGCTTTGCATGATGATTATGAGACGCAGCAGGTACACAGCGGATTTACCACCTCATCTCTCTCCTTTCCTCCTTTTCCTTAGCCCGATCCTCCCTTCCATCCGTGTATTCTTGGGAGACTCTTATCAGTTTCAATTTCTCGGAACTGTGGGCACTGGCCCCTTTGTTCTTGTGTTCTTTACCCCCCCATTCCACGTGTGAAGCCACAATTTTCTAAGCCTCGCCCCGGAGGTTGTCGGATCTGCCTCCCGCGACCAATTTTAGCCCACAGTACGTACAATCGTGGAAACCTCAGAGTGACTTCACCTCGCCATTCGATTTCTCTGTTTTCACAACGCGCACAATTCCACCATCTCCACCCGAATCTCGCTTGACCCACTCGCTCCTTGAGAACCCATCGACTAACCTGGCGCCGCTTTCCCCCTCCCAGTTTACCCCGGTTGCTGTCGGATTCATTAGAAACACGGAGGCACACGGGCAGACACATATTCTCGTGAAGATCGCTTCGTTGCACTTTCTCGGGTAGTCCCTGCCTCAAATTGTTGACTTGGACGCGTGAAGGAACCCACGCGCCCCCTATTGCCGACGGTAAAATATTGCTGTCATCTTGTCAACCCCCGAGTCGCTACTTCCCTCTGCGATGCCTCGTCGGTTCAGCAACACCTCCTCCATCGACACCCCTTCTAATCCTCCCTCCTTCTCACCCTCCACCGGAAAGGGCAGCATCGCCACCAAGGCGCCCTCGGTCAAGTCTCATCGCCTGTCCCAATTCTTCTCGGTCTCGCCCAAATCCAAGACCGATTCTCAGCCTACTCAGTCGACCCCACAGTCGGCCAGTGGCAATCCTAATCCGCCGATCAGCTCGGCATCACTGTCCTTACCGACAATTTCTTTGTCCACCGCTACCGCTGATAATCCGAACATGGAAGAATCGCCGACCACGCTCTTCCAGCCGCCAACTCCTGAGGAGGCCCGCCGGCTGGCCAAGCAACATGCTCAGTTCGGTCCCATCGGTCATCAGAGTCACCGCTACTCCAGTCGACACCCTGGTGGTGTTTTCCCGGAACCGGTGATGGACGAACCGCCGTATTATTATCTGCTTACGACGTACATCAGCTACTTAATTCTAATTGCTTTCGGTCACGTTCGTGATTTCTTTGGAAAGCGCTTCCGCGAGGAAAACTACCGTCATCTCAAGGCCCGTAACGGCTACGGTGCTTTGAACAGCGATTTTGACAACTTCTATGTGCGTCGCCTCAAGTTGCGTATCAATGATTGCTTCGAGCGTCCCGTCACTGGTGTTCCTGGCCGCACCATCACTTTGATCGATCGGGCCACGGACGACTACAACCACCACTTCTACCTGACAGGTACCACCACGGATACCTTGAATCTGAGCTCGTACAACTACCTGGGTTTCGCCCAGTCGGAAGGTCCCTGTGCCGATATGTCGGAAGATTCGGTCCGGAAATATGGCATCTGCACGCCTAGTACTCGCGCGGAGACTGGCACCCAGGATCTTCACGTCGAGGTGGAGGACCTTATTGCGAACTTTGTCGGCAAGGAGGCGTCCATGGTGTACTCCATGGGATTCGGAACCAACGCCAGTATCTTCCCTGCTCTCGTTTCCAAGGGTTGTCTTCTCATTTCCGACGAATTGAACCACGCTTCTATTCGTTTCGGTGCTCGTCTTTCCGGGGCTTCAATCGCCATGTTCAAACACAATGACATGCGGGATCTTGAAGTCAAGCTTCGCGAAGCCATTTCTCAAGGCCAGCCCCGCACCCACCGCCCCTGGAAGAAGATTTTGGTTGTTGTCGAAGGTCTTTATTCGATGGAAGGGTCTATGTGCAACCTGCCTGGTCTTGTTGAATTGAAGCACCGATACAAGTTCCACCTGTTCGTTGACGAGGCTCACTCTATTGGAGCTATTGGTCCTCTGGGCAAGGGTGTGTGTGACTTTTTCAGCATTCCTACTTCGGAGGTCGACATCTTGATGGGAACGCTCACAAAATCGTTTGGTGCCAACGGTGGATACATTGCAGCCGACAAGGCGATGATTGACAAGCTCCGGGCCACCAGCTCGGGTATCTTCTACGGAGAGGCCCCCGCACCGGCGGTGCTCACCCAAATCTCTTCTGCTCTTCGCATCATTAAAGGCGATCTCGTTCCTGGACAAGGCGAGGAGCGATTGCAACGATTGGCTTTCAACTCACGATACCTCCGTCTGGGCCTCAAGCGTCTTGGCTTTATAGTATACGGCCACGATGATTCGCCTATCATCCCTGTTCTACTCTTTAATCCCGCAAAGATGCCCGCCTTCTCCCACGAGATGCTCAAGCGCAAGATCTCCGTTGTGGTTGTCGGATACCCCGCTACTCCTCTGGTTTCGTCCCGTGCTCGTTTCTGTGTGTCGGCTGCTCACACCAAGGATGATCTCGACAGAGTTCTGGTTGCTTGTGACGAAATCGGCAATGTTTTGCAATTGAAGTTCTCTACTGGTATCGCTGGTGGTGCGCTACCCCCTGCCGAAGACATGGCTCCCCCGCCCGAGATGGAGAAGGAGTGGCAGCGTAAGCGCAGCCCTCACATTTCTCCTCCCCGATGGCGGGTCGAGGACGTTGTCCGACGTGGAGTTCAGGATGTCAAGTCACCCTTGTATTAGTTTGACCCTTCCTGTTCTGCGATGCTGCTTTGGAACATGCTGCATTCTTAAGCTTCTGCCTTTCTGCCCGAGTCCCCCCGGAGCCCGGTTGGTGCTGGTCACGCCGTGTAACGGTCTATTAATCCCGCGTACCTTCCCTTTCCTGTCTATTTTTGCTCGGTCTTCTTGCTTTTGGCGTTGGTTCGGCTTTGATGAAATGTCGCATCACGACTGAAGCAGGAAATGTCACCGGTCCCGGGAATGAAAGAGAAGGGGCCTCAAAGGAACCCGAAGCCAAGAAAAAAAACATCTTCCGGTCATGAGTTATTCGAACAAGCAACGAATGAATATGCCCCTGTTTCTCATATAATACTTCCCTGGTTCTGATGAAGATGTCCCCCAATTTTCCTTGCATACAAACCCCCTTTTAATCCAGCTCTGTATTTTTCTCTTCTCTGTCATTTTTATCCTGTTTAGAACATTGCCTAATAATGCTTTGTCTATTGTTATTCTTACCCAGAGCACAGGCTGGCTTTTTCTTCTTCCCTCGGCGCTCTAGCTACACTGTATTGTATCATGTTGCTGCTCCTGCAGTGTTAGCTGTGAGTGACTTTTGGGTTATATTTTTTGCCTTTCCATTTGAGAAGCTCGCTTCTGATTTTGGCAGGTCTATGTCGTCTGTTTAGATCACCTTATAATTAGAAGGATTTGAGATTTGTGAAACACTCTCTTGCACTTACTAAAGAAGCTTAAAATCAATGAATGGATCCACAGATCCAAGGCAACAGTCAGGCAGGTAATGGGCACCATGGTAGCCTCTGGCGCCAAGCTTTAGCGTGAGCCCTTAGTCTTGGCTTATCCATCGGCTAGGCTATATAACAGCCAGCATCCCCATCTCGGATTTTGGAAATCAGACCGCAAAAATGTCGGTTGTACCACATAAGCCCGCCCCGGAACAGTCCGGCTTGCCTGGCTTCACATTGCCTCTTGACTATCTCCCTAAAGTAAGATCTTTGCTCTAATAAAATACCGACGGAAAGCACTAACATCTACAGGAAAAACCTCTCCCGCTTTGTCCCCATGCATTACAGTTCAACTCAACGTAGGAATGTCATCTACATATGAGGTAGCATATGTAAAACTTATCTTTATTAGATCCCTCAAGGTTCTTCGAGAAATCCTAATGATGCGCGTGATGAACGCCATTACTGACAAGCCAGAGTGGAACCAAAAAGTACGTCACACCTTCCCACCAAGAGCTACAAAGATTGACATTCAAATCAGGTTTTCAATGAGGAAATAACTGCCAAATGGCGCGATGAGATTTCGAGCAGCGGCGAGGATATCTCCTCGGCAATGATGGACTATATCATCAAGGAATTGCAATGGAAAGCCAATCTCTTCAAAAATGACGGGTTCATCACCGTCTTTGACATTGGCGTGGTCAAATCAGACACCGTAATCCCAGAAGAATTGCGGAAAGCCCTGGTGGATGAAGTGGCTCTTTTGGAAAACATACCGGACGACCAGAAAGATTACCATCCAAGAACCGACCAAAAGGTCCTTGATCTTGTACATCCATCACTATTCCCGCTAGTATACGGACGCAGCCGTATCCTGCGCGATGAGTCGATTGGTCTTGAAGACTGTCTAGGTACCACGGGACAGGGAGAGATACTCAGGGTCCCCGAAGATGCGGGTGGTCTCTACAGTCGCAAATTCCAATGGCTTCCTTGTGACGTGGAGCTGAGCTCCACAGAAGCGGAGCCCGAGTGGCGCATCACTTCCTACATCAACAATTTGCATCCCGGGCGGCATCGTACCTTGTACAAGGTCATTGAGAAAGTCATCGCACGCGCCATACCTTTGTGGAACAGGACTTTGACTGGCGAGATATACAAAAGTCATCGGATTGAGTATTTCTACATTCACCTTAATCACCTGGAGCCAGAACCGGTGCAAGGACCCGACGAGACTGATCGCGCTCACTGGCATCGTTGGATGAAATGGAAGAGCACTGGGACGATCAAACAGCCGGAGCCGAGACAGTTCACCGAATACAAGTCTGATAATCCAATGGATATTCAAAAGCTGTTTGGCGATACTGGACTGCAGGTTATCGTGAAGTTGGCCAACATTGTGCTGTCTCCTGAAAAGCCTGAGTACAAAGGAGGATCCTGGCATATTGAAGGTCAACTGGTAAGTTAACCTCGGTGCAAATTCACTTCTCTGTCTTTCATTTACTCACTAATAGCCCTATAGAATGAACGCATCTGTGCGACGGCTATATACTACTATGACAGCGAAAATATCACAGAAAGCAATCTCGCATTCCGCCAACGTGCAGACGAAGAGGATATCGAAGATATCAGCTATCCACAAGGAGAACACGAATTCCTCCAAGAAATCTACGGATTCGGATCTAATATTGACGGTTATTCCGCCGACGCCCAGATGACGCAAGACCTGGGAGGCGTTGTCTGCCGGCAAGGCCGTCTTCTTACCTTTCCCAACGTCGTTCAGCACTGCGTGACTCCATTTTCGCTGGCTGACCGGTCAAAGCCCGGCCACCGGAAGATCCTGGCTTTGTTCCTTGTTGATCCACATTTACGAATCATTTCGACTGCGAATATTCCTCCACAGCAGGAAGATTGGGGAAGAGAGAAATATAATCTGGCTCAAAAGATGCTTTCGAAGAAACTTCCTGCTGAGCTGAGAAATATGGTTTGCGATGAGGGTGTGCTGCAGCAGTTGATGAGCATGGATGAGGCGAAGGGGTTGCGGTTGGAGCTTATGAAGGAGAGGAGTGCAAAGTCTCTGGAACAGAATGAGATTTTTGAGAAGGGTGATTTCAATCTTTGTGAACACTAGATTAGGGATTTGCTGTTTTGCTTTGGACTTGGTCAAATTCAGTTCTTCAATTCTGTCAAAAATATGCATTTTGATAGGTAGACCAGGCTCTTGACCCAATTGCCTTCTTTCGATAGTAACTTTCTCTATCTCCCTTATAGCTCAATTTATTTAACGTCTTCCTCGCTTTAATTGTTCCTCCTTTTTTGTCAAATGCCATTCATGATTTGAACAAGCACCAAGTGATATAAATCTATCGGGCACACTGGAAACTTGAAACTAACAAGAGACTGAATTCCCTTTCTATTCAGGAATCATTGGGATTCTCACACATAAAATTTGGGAGTGACTAGTTGCTTAGAGCCTATGAATAATCTCGAAGTATCGTTTCTCCATCACTAAGCCCAGCCCACTTCCAGCAAGCATTCCAGAGCCTCTTCTGCCATTCCAATTCTTCACTAGCAGGCGTAGAACTCCCTTGTATCTGTCCAACAAAGTACCCACTCTTACCATGAAACATAGGATTAACACTAACCGCAACAAGATCCCGACCCGAATCGTCCGTTGTGCGGAATTCAGTAGTCAAATGCTTGAGAACCGGCATCAGGAAGTTGATAACCGCGAAAATGAGCCTAAGAGAGAACTTCTGCTCCGCTTGACCTCTCGATGAAGGGAGTCCACCCGGGTCCATAGACACTGCGAACACATTCGATAGTTTCGGATCCTGTATTGAGGAAGAAATTAACAACCGGGCTTCTATTCAGCAAACTGGATGTATTCACCTTCTTCAGTCTTCTATTGAGATCATTGGCAAACGTCACGTTCGCAAGCTTAGCCATCCCATACCTCTGGAATCCCCGATCATAAACCAAAGACTGTGGATCAGGGCCTGGCTTCACAAGTTCCTCGACATCATTAGGAACGTACGTCTTCAACGAGTAAAATGGATTCGGCTTGTCAGTATAATGAGTGATAGATCCAAGCATAACAATTCGTCCTGAGCGAACATCCATGCTGTCCAGCAATTTCAAGACCAGTAGGTAATGCGATAGATGGCTGATTTGGAAAGTAGTCTCGTAGCCATCGGAAGTGAACTTCTGACCTCCACCCAGTGAAATCGAAGCAGCGTTGCAGATCAATGCGGTAAGTCTGGGAAGCTCTCCAGCATTGATGCGAGTCGAGAGTTTCTCTGCGAAGGAACGTACATTCGCTAGGTTGCTGAGATCCAGGCCTTCGATGAGGACATTCGCCTTCGGGTATTTGGATACAAGTTGAACAAGTTTGGCGGTGTTGGGATCTTTTTCTGGCGATGGATTTCGGACTGTCGCTATGAGTGTATGATTTGGGTAGAGCGATAGGAATGATTTGGTGAAGCCGAGGGCTAGGGAACCGTTGGCCCCCGTTATAAGGACCGTTTCGTTCATCCTGGAAGTGACTTAAGGTTGTGGAATATGGATAAGACTCTGAAAAACATGATTTAGTGGAATTAGGACTGGATATTTATATGTACGAGCTGGGGCTTTTTAAAATTTGGCAATGTATTGTTTTGCCATGGGTTTGACTGGGGTTATCACCTATCTCCGTAGCTTTTCTGAATTTGGAAAGCACAGGTCTTGGCAACTTAATTCCATCTCTTCTCGAAGCTCTCACAAACTTACCAGCGAATGAATTGGCTGACAAATCTATTCTATTACTACTGCGACCGTTGCCACCCTCCTTGTCTGAATATGCCCTTTTAATCCTATTCATATCACACGCTAGCAGTTTATATTGATGTGATAAGATCTTGCGGTATAATACCAATCAAGTGCATACAGTATAGCTCCGCTTACAGTACTGACTACTAGCTATTTCTAAAGTTATCAACCCAACTTCTTATTATTGGTGTGGTCTCGGCCGCAGAATCAGAACCAAGCGCTAGCAACTATCCTATCATGATACAATTTGACACGGAACATCTATTTCTGGCCTCATAGGGCCACACTCAGTAAGGAGGCCCATATTGGCCATTCAAATCCCTTAACAAGACTGTATCTGGTAAGACATAGCTCAGTCAACTAATTATATGGGGTGCCACCTCGATGATGTGGCTTCTGTTACTGCTTGTCCTCAGGCCACTGATGAGAGAGTCGAATAAACATGAGTCGCGGCCTAACACCAATACATCTTTTGATATATTACGATCACCTTCTCCAAACCACATCATATCAGAGTCCGTGTGACACCATGTCATTCTAAACGACACGAGATGGAAATTGTCGCGGATTGCAGCCAACACCGATTGCCATGAGCCTCCATCTCGTGTATCAATCGTAACCAATTCTAGGGCCACTGCTTGGAGAGTGCTATGGTGTTTATAGAGGAAATTCAATAGATCCTCTGACAGGCATTCAATACCCGAAAGCTCCAGAGTTCGAGTTGTAGGCAGCGTCAACATTCGATTCAGTGCAGTGAATTCTTTTCGTTCCACGCCGAGAGAAAAGTGTAGATATAATATCTCTAGTCTTGGAAACCGTGCGATAAAATTACACAGAGGCTCGGCCCAGGTATCAGGGGTTTCAAGATTTTCACCTTGATGAAAACCGACGGCAATTTTCAGTTTGTTCAGCGAAGCGATCCATGGTGTATCCTCGTCAGAGCAGAAACCGGGGAGTCTTAACATGCTTGTCTCTATGTGCGGTGCATCGAAATTACCACTAAGCTCCAAAGTAGTAATCTGGGCATTGCTGGCAGTAATAGCCGCAATCAAGACAGGGATTGCTCGTATGGCAAGGGCCCTACTTATAGTGGGAAAGTAGCCGGCCTCCCACTCAGCAATTCCAGCCCCCCAAGGTCTCTGATCCCTGTCCTGTTCGAGAACAATAGTATGGCAATTACTCGCATTTTGCAGAATCTGGGTCAGATAGCTAGTATCCAAGCCTGATGTGCAGAACCAGTCTTGCTCGGATAAGTAATTTTCACGGCCAATTTCACTGATTACTCCCTTGGGAGAGCAGAGCCACGAGAGTTGCGATGCGCTGGCAGCAGAAATTGGGAGCGATCGTTCTGGAATATAATGATTGGTAATGATATGAAGTTCTTGGATATAAGGCCCGAAATTTGGATTGCGCGAAATGTCCAGTAAAGTTACCAGGCTACCGCGGGTTAGAAGGTGAAATCGTTTATGAAAATAGCGCTGGGTGAGTATTGGGCGGGAACACGCAGCAAAATACTGAGCAGCAAGACGAAAGTTAAAGAGTTCGTCAATTTCAAGGTGCTCTACTATGAGTGCAATGATTTCAGGGCTGAAGTCGTCTATACTTGCCATCATGGTAAGTATAAGGACAGGAAGTGTAATTCGGAGCAACCGATGTTTCCTCTTGTCTGGGTTGAAGTCACATGACTTGGTATCATACGTAGCCATAACAATAGTATAGGGAATGGAAAGATCATTGCAAATTACTTTTGTGTGACTAAAACCGATCTTCGCATAAGCCTTGCTATGCGTGCTTATTCAATCGCGATTTAACTGGTAACAGCATTTGACCTCTCTGCCAGGTCAAAGTGGGCGCAGGATTCCCTAAGAAAACGAGCTTTTTGTCCATCATATAAGCAGCGGCCGACAATGGCGGGGGCCGACGATCCCCGACAGCCTAGCCACATGGAATTCTTGCAAACAACCAGGCCCTTCTCAATTCGATTGCTAAACAATCATGCCAGCGGCCGACGGTTCAAAGTCCTCTAAAGTATGTGCCAACTGCAAGGCTCGCAAAAAACGCTGTGACAAGTCTCTACCGCGTTGTCGCTACTGTGCTGAGTACTATGTTGCTTCTACTCCACCCGTTGCAATACCCGCTGATCCACCGCATGTAGCCGTGATCTACCCTGTCTGTATCAAACCTCAAATCATGGTCCGCGACATCAATTGATTGCAGACTCCGGCCTTGTCTCTGCAGCTAGCCCCCAGAGGCCACTTGTCTCAACGCAACTACTTTTTGACCGTCTCCCATGCAGTCCACACATTCCCCGCGGTGTGTCCACCTCAACGATCGAGTCGACACTATGCGTTCAGGCTCAGCGGCTACTTGACACCACGGGCCTGTACCTTGATGAAATCAGTGTCCGATACTTCCAGGGTATACACGAATTCGTGCCCATTATTTCCCGACGGCGGTTTCACACCCAACTCCTGTCCTTTGGGACCAATCCCAAGGCTGACTTTACCTTGCTCGTTCTATGTATGGCTCTACTTATCTACTCCCCAGACTTGGACCATCCAGGGCCGCAAGAGGAGCGTCGTGTTGAAGATTTGACACACTATGTTGCCACTAAGTCCCTCATGGCCCAGGCACAAGCACTTTGCGCGCCCACGACCCACCTCATACAAGCTGGCGTGCTGCTGGCGGTTTACGAGTACGCCCATGGTCATCCAGAGCAGGCTTTCGTGACGATCGGAAGCTATGCGCGGATGGCGTATGCAGCTCGACTTAGATCCACCCCCTCCCAGACTCGAACTACTGCGCCACGCACCGATTGGACCGTAGAAGAGGAGGAGAGCAATGTCTGGTGGGGACTTCGGATATGCGAGCGGTACGTACTTGGTTTCTCCGCCGCATGAGACCGTTAGGGAACGACAAGATTGTCGGCTGACGGCGGCATAGAACATTCCTGTGTGAACTAGCGAATGTGGATCAGCCATTAGGGTCCGTGATTACCCGTGATTACTGCTTACCTCTCGATCCTGCCCATTTAGACCAGAAAGAGCCCGGTGCGATGCCCACTTCTGCTGCCGCGGTCCGTGATCTGACTTCCCCCCTGGTTGGCGGCTTCGGGCGGACCGCTCAAGCGGCATGGCTCCTAGACGGGGTGCTACAAGGGCTGTCCACGGTAGATACGGATCAGAAACTGGCACGCCTAATTGAATGCGATCGATCACTGCAGTCCTTTCTGGCCATTGTGATGCAGCAACATGGGGGCAAATTTGGAATCTTTTGTACACCGATCGCTCTAACGATCCGGTATGTCCCTTCCTCCTAACATCATCTATCACAGCCTTTTAATTTGACGGGGATATGTAGTGCATTGTTTCTTCTTCATTGGAATCTACTGGAACAGTTTCCCCAAGACTCCCCGAGTGCCTACGACCTGAGTAATAGTTCTCATCAGGCCCTAGATACAATCACTAAAATGGTCATTGACATCACCATTACGCACGAACATCTCCCCTTTAGTCAGATTGACCAGCTTCCTCCCAGCTGTCTATATATCATTCGAGCGGCACTTAAACATGTCCATGACTATCAATCTTCGGACCCGGACCCTCGACTGCAAACTTCACTGAAGCAATTTGAAGCGCGGTGGGGCGTATCGCCAAGTGGGTTGAGCAAACATGATGAGAGATGGTAACTTGAAAAAGACAACATGTCTACCTCCTTCAAAAGGATTTACATATCTTTGGTGCCTTTAAATTGGCTAAAGTACGCGTTCAGGGCTTTACATTTCCGGTAAAGTCTAGATTCTTTCACAACCTCGATAGAGACAACACTTTCCATGGTATTCAGTAAAGACAGTAGGCTCACTTTGAACCTAGTATGTACCGGTCATGACGGACAAACGACCACCATCTGTAGTGAGGATCAACCCATTCGAGTAACTTCCCGCCCGACTCGTCAAAAACAATATTGCACCAGCCATATCTTCATCCCCTCCGAAACGGCGGGCTGGGATGAACCGATCATCATTGAAAGCCTCTTCCTCGGGTTTGCGGCTTGAAATCAGAACCGATGCCAATTCCGATGGGTAGACTAATAATTGCCTGCATTAGCACGGGGAAATATGGATGTTTAGGAAGAACATACTGCCAGGAGCAATAGCGTTGACTCGAATGCCAAACCTGGCTAGCTGGGTGCTGGCATGCTTCGCCACCTGCATAATGGCCACCTTGCTGGTCAGATACGGTGGCGACGAAGTCCAGTGACGGCTAAAGGCCGAAATACTAGTCGTAAATATAATTTGGCTCTGGATTGAGGGCACATCACTGCCCTCCTTCAGCGGTTTGCCGAACCCACCCTTCAAGGCGTTCTGCGTTCCTGCATCGAGCAGTTCAAGGAAAGCAGTCATTGTGAAGAAAGCAGCGGTGACATTGAGATTAAGGGCGTCGTTCATGTCTTCCATCGAGAAATTGGTGAACAGAGATTGACGCAAGTCAGGCAGAGAAGCTACCGGGTTGAACCGCACGGGGGGTCCGATGCTGCCAGAGTTGGCAACAACAAGGTTAACATAGCCCACTTCCGACTTGACTCGATCTACGGCTGCCTGAAGGTCTTCTTTGGAGGTCACATCGGCTTGGTGGGGGATTATAACCTCAGGAAATTCCTCGGCAGCTTTCTCGAGAACCTCCAGTCGACGGCCCAGGATGTAAACCTTGTGGGCGCCGTTCGCAGCCAGAGCCCGGGTCATAGTCAGGCCAATACCTGTATTGGGGACACATCAAAATGCTGAATTGATGATTATGGGGCAGTCAAGGAGCCTTACCACTGCCACCGCCGGTGATAACGGCTACAATGCCATCCACCCGAAAGATGTTGCTGGAGTCCACAGATGCAGTCATGACTGTTGTAGCAAAACAAATGCTGGAAGGGTTCGACGATGTTCAAAAGTATCAGAAAGTAGTGTAGACCCGTCTTCAATGAGGGATATAAGGTCGACTGTTGGGCTGAATGTTATTTTCACCCAGTGGACAGCCTATCTTTTATATTGAAATCGCTAGAGCGTGCCAGAAGCGCATCAGCGACAAGTCCCACATGTCGGATAGAATCACAGTCGGTAAGCATCTAGATGATTTGGCAAAGGAACAAGTAGTTCGAAGATTGTCGGCGTTTCGGGCTCTTGTCTTTTGATTAGTGTTCAAGATTGCTTCCTTCCGACGCGGCGGCCGCAGTGGCGGGTGGGCGGCCGACGCCAAAACCCTAACCAATGAGGTGATTATTTTGGCTAATGGCGTAATTGTTACCTAAAAACACCCCTAGTTCCGCTCATTGCACTATTTTCTACGCTAGCCTAATTCTGAATAAAGACATGAGAGAGGGACTTCGTGGTTCTGCCTGTCCCGACTTCCCCTGCTTCTCGATTCGCACCAATCTAGTCCATAACGGCCCGTTCAATCGCTTTGTCCTTAGCCCACCGGTCCAAATACGTTTCTACCGAGTTCTATAGCACCTGGAGCTGCTCTCGTCTGGGAAGACGCAAGCCTTGGAAAAAATATGGCAAGACAAGCTATCTCAAAAGTAGCAAGGTAAAAAGAAAAAAAGTGAATGATAGATCAGTGAAGAGATAGTGAATGATATCTAAGAGCGATTCAAATCTATTAAACCCTTATTCTTCTTGGTCCGCCATTGAACGGCAACACATAAAGAATACAATGTAGAGAGGATCGGAGCATTCACGCCAAATCTTTGAGCTTCGCGGCATACCTCACCAAGGAGGTTCTCATGTTCAATAAATGATCCCTAGTGTTTTCTTAGAAATCCGTTCAACGATGGGCATTCTGATTGACTTACCATTTGAGTGTCAACCTGCATACTAGGCGTAATCATCTTCTCAATGGGATTACTGCGAATGGTTTCTTCAATTATCTCATCTGGAAGCTTATGACCCGCAGCTTCTGCAACTTTCATAACTTCCTGCATAGCTGGAATGACCAACGTGTCCACGACACTAGTCATCTGAAGCTCCCCCGTGTTTAGATCCACTAGAGCGGAAACGGGATTGAGCGTCGCGTTGTAGACCAATTTAGCCCAGCGGTCATACCCAACATCAGGCTTGTAGAGACAAGTGGTTTTACCCGCAGCGCCATAGATATCGATAAAATGCAGGGCAGATTTGCTGAGTGATTCTGCGTCATGGGGCTGGGAAGGGAAGGGCCCGATGTATAGCAGATCTCGTTGCTTTTGCTCAATCACACCTTTGCCAACCTCATGGGCGTCAATGCGACTAACTCCCGACAGAACCATATTTTGGGGAAATTGAGCCATCAAAGGCTTTTCAATGTTAAGTCCATTTTGAATCAGAACAATGACCGTGTGGCAGGGCGAAACTGCAGGAGCAATAATTTGGCCAATGGGGTTGATGTCTGGTGTATTTTTCGTGCAGCACACAATGTAGTCGAAAGGCAGAATGTCTGAATTGGTTACGTCTGGAACTCTATCCAGAACTATTTATCATGTAGATTAGTCAATGGGCAAGGTGCCGGATGAAAAGGGGTTCTGACTCTGACTTGGCCGCCACTCCGTGAGATCGCCATGCTCACACGACCGTATCGTGAACCCCTGCTTGTTCACAATCTCAAAATTCGATCTCAAGACACAGGAAACCTCAGCCTTGTTTCCATGCTCAAGGTTCAGGGCAGCGATAGTGCCAACTCCTCCACAGCCGACCAACAAAACTCGAGACTTACGTGCCATTTGTGTATGTCTTTGACACAGAATATTGTATACTATCTCCAATCCTTCGTAAAATTCTTCATCTGATGTCGTGATTCAATGCGAAATACTGAGATTGAGATAGGGAATTTATTGTGTGCGGGGAAGTGGGTTACTCGGCCCGAGTCCTATCTTTGACGGGCACCGAATATCCCCATTTCTTTCCGGTCATGGATATTAGTCATGTTTCTGAACACAAGTGGGTAGTTGCTCAATTCAAGCTCCAAATATCATATATGTGTAGGGATCTGCGTTCCCGACTAGTACTTTCCCCTTGGAGGCGGGGCAAGACTAAGGGAAACTGAAATGATCGCTCAGAACATGGGTCTTCACTCACCCTTTAACAGCAGAGAAAAACAAAAGAAGGTTATGAAACGAATATATGAATTGTGATCAATGTTTAGCGCGATGTTTATAAGCTAAAACAGAGTAAAGCCTTATTGGATCTGGGCAACCCAGACGGATCTCGAACTCGATCTTAAGGACGAACCTACAAAACCTTTTACTGGATTCGAGAAATCTAGACTCTCACGAAACAAGTAAACATGATATAGAACAATCATCAATGTTTATCAATAGGAGGTGCGTCTGGCCAAAAGTAGATTAAGTCTATGCGAGGTGACGCGCTCCCAATTAGGGGCGGCTCTATAAGAGATCCTATTCGTGTCTTGTTGGATGCCACGAACTACGTCAGAATCGCTTGTCCTTGAGCCCCACTCAATTGGGTCAAGATGGCCATTTGAAAGCCTCAGAGTTGTATCTGATAAGCAATAGAAAGATTTGATGTCCAAGTGAGTTCAGCGTCAGCCCTACCCCGGCATATCTGTAACGCGAACACGTTGCCCGTCCTAAATTAGTCCATACCTGCTCGGCTCTTTAGATAAATATTAAACTGCTGGGGGTAAGCCAGCTCACTCATCGCATGATAAAATCACATTAACCTTACATACCTTGAAAATACTACTTGTCTCAAATCTTATGGGTAGCCAGCGCGCGACTGTTTTCTAATAATTCCGCCTCGATGGCTGTTATACCACTTTCGCGGCGCAGTACTGAGTCCACGCCACCTGAAAAGATGGTAGGGTGGGTCTGGGACAGTTCCGGTCGTGGCACAATTAGCCTCATAACATCCTGTCTAGGTACAGTCTTTCTCTGCACCTGGATAGTGATACACCCTCGGGTCTACAAACGCGAATCCCAAGCCACCCTCCACAAAGTCGCTCTCTTCTTCAAAACTATACTCGCGCCGGAATTTATTGCCGTGGAGGGACTACAAGAATGGGCCCAGTGCCAACGGATGACGCGAGAATGCGCAGACCTCACCGGAGGCGGATTCAAGCTCATACACGCATTTTACATTAGCATGCTTGCTTTGCGATATCGAACTCCCAAAGGCGACCGCGTCATCTGGCCGAATCAATACACCTGGCTACTCCAGCAGCGTCTTATTAGCTGGGAAGACCACGCGACTTGGGGTCTTTCGATCGATGATATCTGGGATAAGAGCAAGTCCGACGGCGCTGCAAAACTCTTGGCTATACTTCAGGTTTCCTGGTTCTTTACACAGTGTATGATGCGGGTTGCGTTTCGTCTGCCTCTCTCGCAATTGGAGACTATGACTCTTGGTTATATCCCGCTGTTTGTGGTGACGTACTTCTTTTGGTGGAACAAACCAAAGGATATTCGATCACCGTCTCTTGTCGACCTCCCTGACATGAGCGACGAGCATATGCAGGTTTTCGAGTCGATGGCTGTCAGCAACAAATTCGATGATGAAGGAATGAAGGAACAGGTCTCACGCTGGAATATTTGGTATCTTACTCCACGCGTGTTTGAGAAAGAGGAGGAAGACAGGGTTATGAAGGCAAGATTAGAGAAAACACGACATTCATGCTCTCAAAAGCCACGCGTCAACACCACAGAAAGTGAAGTTCAGATCACGCAAGAGTCAACACACATTCAAAAAAATATTGTTCTAGCTCATTGGGACCCCAATCTCTATCGGTCAAGGATTTGGCCAGTTACCTGCCTTTTCGGCATTTCATTTGGCGCGCTCCATCTCATCTCTTGGAACACTGTGTTTCCCACGACTATTGAGATGTGGCTCTGGCGTACCTCGGCATTTGTTTCAATTGTCTCAATGCTCATCTTCATGCATTTCGAAAAGGTAGTTTTGCGCTGGGATGGTCCGTTGACTATCATCAGCATTGCCTCTCCTGCTTTATATCTGCTCAGTCGCATTGTTATGATGGGGGAGGTCTTTGCCGCGTTAAGAAGCGAAGAGTCCACGATTTACACTACGTACAAGTATTCGGCCTATTGGCTGTCTTTTTTGTGAATAAAATCAGAAGCTATACTGTTACAATTTGTTCTCATTCGACTGACAAATATTGCTTCTGTATTTCTCCTCGATGTGAACAGAAAAAATCCAAAAATTAAGCTGGCAGACTCGCTAGAAGTGAATGCTCAGCATGATCCAATCAAATCGCTCGAATAAGCGCCTTTGTTGATGTTTCATCTCTGATCCTCCGGCGGTTGGACAAGATGCAGCGAACGACATTAGGGGCGCTAAATGTTTGACTTACCGACAGCTCATCTTAAGACCGTCAAAATATCAATTAATGAGAAATGAGAATTATTCTCTACAAGAAATGCATGGTTCTCACAGCCGAACCTAGGACGGGCGGGGGAACTACAGGTCAGCTTAGCCCGCCCCACTCCCTAGCGTGCTTCGCTAGACACATCAGTCGTAACCACTCGAGATCTTTCTCAACTTCTTCTTAGTGCAGTGCATTACTGCACATCTGTGACTGATTCACCATGACAGCTAGCCAGATAGCAGCGTCCTTTTTTGAGTATGCATGCATCGCAGTGGCATCCCTGTTAGGGGTATACGCAGTACTCCTGGCATTACTCACAACGTCTACCTTCCAATCACATGTGGTTTATCTGCATGCAATTCAGATGACATGGTTCAAAGACCTCAATGTCCCTGAAACATTTGGATTCCGAAAAAATCAGGTCACCCCCTTCTCCATCAAAACACCAGACAATGAACGACTACATGCCTGGCATATTCTTCCCGTGGAATTATATCGCAAAAACGAGACATCTCTGATCGAAGAGCCTACTGGCTTCGTAACCGACATAAAATCTCGACTGGCATTTAAATTACTGCGCGATGATCCAGATGCCAGACTGGTCCTCCATATGCACGGCGCCGGAGGAACAGTAGCATCAGGCTACAGAGTCCCCAACTACCGAGCTTTATCCGCCGGTAACCCAAGCAAAATCCACGTGTTAACATTCGACTATCGTGGTTTCGGCCAAAGTACCGGTTCACCCTCAGAGACAGGATTAATCGTCGATGCTCTCGCCGTGGTAGACTGGGCTATGAACATCGCAGGGATCCCCCCATCCCGCATTCTATTGTTTGCTCAATCAATGGGCACAGCCGTAGCCATTGCTGTGTCCAAGCATCTTGCACTACAAGACACACCCATCGTCTTTGCGGGTACCGTCCTTGTTGCACCATTCGTCGATGTCGCGACACTAGTCTCGACATACCGAATAGCAGGCACAATCCCAATCCTGTCACCGATTGCACGGTTTCCGATCTTATTCAAGACCCTTCAGCGATTTATTCGGGATAAATGGTTGAGTAGGGAATCCATCGCGCAGTATGTTCGCGCGAACGAGCATAATGGAGAAAATTATCGAATTGCGGTTATCCATGCAGAGGATGATTATGATATTCCATGGCACCATTCTCAATTAGTTTTTTGGCATGCGGTTAATGCGTCGATGCCAGCAGGGATTAGCTATGAAGAGCTTGAGGATAAGAAAATAGATGCGAAGGCGGATCTGGGGGCTGCTGGGTCTATGATGCAGTGGAAAACCGATTATGGGATTATTCGAGAGGAGATTTTGAAGACTGGCTTGCATGATGTTGTTATGGGGTATCCAATCGTTACTATGGCGGTTATGCGGTTTTTCGAAGCTGCCGACCCTTCGTTTACACAGTGAAATGGATCAAAACTTACTATAGGCTCTGGGTTTATGGGGTCAGACTATACTTGGACCATATTAATAGAGAACTCGTCAATATCAGAAGACGCTATCATATCTAGAGCCATTCCTATTCTGGTAGGCGCAAGCCTTGGCAAAGTCAAATCATGATCAGTAAGCAGCCTGCTAACCAGTTGTGGTTAGAACAAGATCCAGATTACTGTTCACATAGTAAGATTCCACGATTTGCTCATAGATTCATACCTAGCTCTTACACATATGTGCAACTCTGTTGCTTAACGTGTCAATCAGAGTACAAAGCTGATATACATTCATACTGTCATGGCGCCGCAAAAGCTACAATACATCATAAACTCGGCCCATTCCACGGGCCCAGAATCAACCTCAGCACAACGAAAAACCGCCCGTTCACACGCCGCTCGAGCAGCACATGCTAAGGAAAGACGCCAGCGAACACTACAATACCAAGCCCAGAAAAGACGCGAAGAAGGCATTAATCCCACACGAGATGAGACAGATACCGAACCACAAATTGCACTTCATTTAACTACGCCCAAGGTTACCACTCTGCTGTCGGCCAGTAGAAGAGATCCATTCATGAGCTATGCAAGAAAATTACAACCAATCGAAGAGGCTTTATTCGATCACTGTACGTAAGCTGAATTTGCATCTTCACAGGTCCGCTAGTCCCCTCCACTGACAAGCTTATCCTTACGCTTGCCACAGATGTAACGGGTATAATACCTCTAATGAGGTGTGACGAACCACCCCTCTCGTTCTTCGAACGTATGACGGGAACATGGGTTCCCCATGCACTTAGTGAAACATGTCTACTGGACATCATGTTTCTCTTATCGTGTCGACATTTAGCGACAAGTTCTCCGCATGAACGACAGCAAGAGTATTTTACTCAACTGGGCTTCCAGTATAAGCTTGAGTGTCTTCAATCACTGCGATATGCTATCTCGATTGAGACACCGGTTTTTAGTGACTCGACGGTGGCACAGGCTATCATGTTGGCTTTTGACGAAGTAGGGATACCCTTTTCAATTCAGTTATGAGGGTTCAGGGCTGACGGTTGCTAGTTATTCGTTCGGGATACGGTGATGTTGAAGCGTCATCTTGAAGGGGCTGTTCAGATGGTTGGGCTTAGAGGAGGACCTCAGACACTTGGTTTGAATGGTCTTCTTGAACACTTCTTGTCTGGTTTGTTGGTAAAAATTGTGACTGAGTTTGGTCTTTGCGTGAGCGTGCCTTGGGATACGCCTCAGCCAGACTTGATATCATCAGTTTAGTCTTTGGGTGTCACTCTACGTTCTGGAGCTTGTAAGTTCATCTGATGATTGAAGGATCCATGGTCATGATAAATATGCAAGTCCTTGATTACACACACCCATATGCCAATCCACACACAGTTCCAAGAACAACCCCGACAGGATACGATGAGGTCAGTATATAGACACCTCGTCTATTGATCCTTTCCTCCAGCAGAATGAACTCCAAAAAAACATGTATAATCAATTCAAGAAACCCCGAAATATATGAAATGGTGCCGAAGCAACCAATATGCAGTCATGCAAAAGAGTAAAAGAAAGTGTGGTCAATGCGCTGGAGAATCAAAATCGGCCCAGTCCAATCGGCCGTCATCAAGTCATAATGTATCATACCCCAATTCACTCTATAAAAGAGAAATGGGAAGTAAAAAGCAGATCTCGGGTGTATAAAGGGTATCAAAGTAGCCCAATCTAAACAGTACCATACCGCCCTTGCTCGGCACCAAGAAGAGCTTGCCCTTCCTGTGATCTAGCGGTGCGTGAGCGTGAGCGGTCACCAGGAGGGGGGGAAGCAGAGGGAATCCAGCCACGCATCCATCCCTGCACGCGTCTCCACCGGCCTCGTCCACGCTTTCCATCTCCATCTTCTGAGCCGATGAAACTCACATCATCCTCTTCGGGAGATCCGTACATGAGGAACTGCACGCCCATGCAACCATCCAATCCTAGGACTCCGAATGCACCCAGGAAGAAAGGCATCGCCCGCCCGACCCACTCCCAGCGGTCATTGCCGTGGCTATCGGCCCAGCCACCACCGCCATATGGTGCCATATCAGACCAGGCGTTGGGGTTCGTCAAAAGCGAAGCTGAGTAGAAGAAGTTTCCACAGAAAGCTGCAAAGAACATCAAAGGTGAGAGTCCTTCTGTGCTCTTGCGGCAGTAGTTCTTGTACAGCTGAGGTGGGCGCGAGCCGAGGTAGAGAAGTGTAGACGCCCAGGAGAAGATGCGGCCTACGATCTCAAGGATGGCCTCATTGGGTGCGTGGGTGATGGGTGGATGAGGCGATGGTTTGGGCTCAGTTGGTGCGGCGTTTGCCAGGACAGCGCATAACAAGGAGGCGATTAGCATTGTACGGGGCAGTGCGAAAGGCGGGCTGGTAGCGCTGCTACCCATCCGCACGGGTCGACGTGAGGATTGTTTCTCATTTGTGTAAGAGGCGCTCCGGGCGATTGTAGAGTTGAGGGTTGAGCCGGTTTGAACGCCCATGTCATGGACGTTTGTTGTCTTCACCGTCATGTCAACCGGGCCATGGGGCTGGTGGGTCGCATTGTTGCCTTGCAAGAATTCACCCCGTGCGTCGGACTCTTGGTGGTGGTGGTGAGAGGATTGTAAATCATCATATTCCTCATAACGTCGGGATTTATAGTGGGTATACCAGAAGAACTGGATGACCAAGGTTACGTCAACAAAAACGTAGTAACAAGCAACCATGACCTGCCATCCTGCCTGCCGGGTAAACAGTGCACCTATGAGATTGCTGATGTCTCCTGCACACCAGATGATAAGGAAGAAAATGGACAGTCCTGATGTTGACTGCAGCTGGTAGTTCTTGAAGATTTGTGGTAGTTGGGCGAAGAGCCATGACACGAAACTCAGGTTTCCTAGAACGATCGACACCAACGCGAGTGGTGTGGGGAGACAGATGTGGAGATGTGAGGAGATAGCGGTCAAGAAGGGTGATGTGGGTTCACAGTGAGCAGGGAGCGATCCAGCTGCTAGATCTCGTAACAACGGTAGAAACATGGTGTATGAGGTTTCCTCTCAGCTCGGAGAGCGCGTCTGAAGGTGGGGGAGCTTGGTGGTAACGTCAATGACACAGTCGGAGACGGCCGATCCGGGGACTAGCGATAAGGAATGCGGCGGCGGTATAGAGCCAGCAACCACGAAATGAAGGTGACAGAGAGTGTATGAAGGAGAAGAAGATGATCAGAAAGAGGAGAAGGATCTAAGTTATGCGGGGAGAGCGCGAGGACAGGTCACCGGTCGCTCATCAGCTGAATGCTCAAGCGATCATCTCCAAATCGGGGCTTATCGTGACTCATGAGATAAGCTAAATAAGCTAAAACCTTAGCCTATCACGTTGCGACCGATTTGGTCCGGGGAAAACAATCTCATTACTAACCCCATGATGAACTTGTTTAAATTAATATCATGTAACAGATCTGTCTGTCATTCATCCCTGTCTCCAAAAGATGATGACAAGAAAAAAACATTCCGACGGATTTTCGTTAAAGGAAAAGCAAATATGATCCGAATTAGGGGTTCTGCAGCCCCCACGTGACATTTACAGCATCACAGTCACAGCCAGAATACACGCTGCACCGATCAGTATGGTTAGATAGGGGAGTAGCATTGTTTTCTTCTGCACAGGAGTCAAAAGTCCCGTGGAAGTCGTCAGAGCGCTGGTCGCATAATGTTCAGTGAGCCACGACTTCACCTTCTGGGAGATTGTACCGAGTAGGAGCGTTGCCAATCTCAAACAAGTTGGTAATCGACGAGATTGCAAGGGATTGGCTATCTGTGAAAGTAACGAGGGTGGGGTGGTAGTCTCAATTACCGACTCAATGTACTACGCAGGCACTTCGAGCAAACAAGTCGGCATGCTCGGTGGAGAGGTGACATCTGGCATGCCATAGGAATCCGTGGTCTCCAGCATATCGGTGACTTCTGGCATGTACGGAGTATCTCTCCATGGGTCACTGTACTCGGTAAGCTAGCCCATAGGGGTCGTGTTGTAATCCCTGCTTGCTTGTCAGTCCAAAGGTTGCAACAATGACTGGGATGCATAGGCACATACAGGCTATTCAGTCCAGCTTCTAAACTACTATAACATGAGTTGGGGTTTAAAGCCAGACTGAGCCAGTCTACCATGGTCGATGCAGCTCGGTCACGAAGCTTAGGGCTTGTCAGGTACAGATTTAAACGTGCCGGTCTCCTGCGTGTTGAGGTTTGGTCCTCTCCGAGGCTTGCTCCATGAGCATCATCATGGCAGAGATTCTCCGTGGGTCATATTTATTAGACCTTTGCTTATTTCAGTATAACTTAGGGCTGTTTCTGACAAAGTGCCGGAGCCCTGATCGACAACTTGGGAGTAAAATGCGAGACTTGAGGGTATGAACAACCGAGGAAGGAGAATATCTTAGAAAGAGAAAAACAAATCATAAAAACGTGTCAAAGGCAAAAACGTACACCAAAGCACGTCATCAAGAAGGCCAATAATAACTCTCAATTGCGTAATACCAAAACGGGTCAGACCTAAGCACATGCAACTAAAACACATCTAGGATCCGTAAAGCAAGCCATAAATCACATTAAACCATCATAGATATCATAATACGTCATCAAATCCTCCCACTTAATAATCAATTCTCGTCGTGGTGTCGTGAATGGCTCCGGCTCCGACTATGATGATGATGGTGATGATGGTGACCGTGATGACCATGCTCACTTCCATGCTCACTTCCATGCTGACTACCGGAAGAACTCTGACGATGATCCTTCACCTTATTCTCGATAAAATTGGCAGCAATGGCCCCACCAAGAGCACCGAGCAGGCCATGTTCCTTCTTGTGGCCGAAGTAGTATCCTGCCGCACCACCGGCAATACTGCTTCCCAAGCCGCGATCGGTTTCTCCTCCCTCAGATTCTATGGGACGGCCTTCTTCGTCGTACTGTTGGTATCCTGGAGCTCCTGATACATGCACTGCTGGATTTGGGCCTGAAGATGGGGTATATCGAGGCTGTTGCTCTGGGTGGCCATCACTGAGATTAATGTGAGTAAGGTTAGATCATTTTGTTCAAGGTTAGATCATTTTGTTCAAGGTTAAAACATACTAGTATCCTGCGTTCGCGGGAGCATTTCCTCCGTGGGCTTGGGATGGTGGCATTCCTGTCATCGATACCGGTCCCTGGTGGTCTGGTTGTCCTGCTGGTGTGTAGCTTCTCTCTTGGGCGCCATCTTGATAAGCGTCTGGTGCGAGGTGGTAGGGGCTTGCCTGGGCATTGTAGTTGTAGTTCGGGGGTTGCTGTCCTTCTGTATTCCCGTAGTTGTCATATGACTGCTGGTGTGGGTACTCAGGTCGCTGGTTCTGCTCATCCGGTGGGTAATAACCAACTCCACCGGGAGCTGGGGTGGAGTAGGAAGTGTAAGGATTGTATGGATCTGCCATGGTGCGGTGGTGAAGGTTGTTGTAAGATGGAAACTTTCTACGGCTGACGGTACAAGTGAGATGACCGGGGCTTATATACCAGGGGCGCGCTAGTCGGATGACATGGCCGTCAGATGCCATACCCCAAGGTGCGGCTGACCCGCGCGCACGACCCTCTGCTGTGCATAAACTCCTGGATGCGCTTACTTCAAGGGTATACGGCTTAGGCTTATAAAGGTGGGGTCGCTCTTGGCATGGTTACTTGCAAGTTTAAGCGATGAAAGAAAGAATGCTACTATGATCATAGCACATGGCTGAAGAGTTGATATTGCAGGACGTCATCTGTCGAAGATGATCAACGCTGAAAAAATAATAGAAATCACAAAATAGAGACGGATGACTCGGGGTATTCCGGCAAACAAACAAAAAAGACAATAAAAGGAGACGGCTGGCTGTTGATCGTATAGAATCAAAATTCCTCCCTTGACAAAGAAAATAAGACCAAACGGAAGTTCAAATGTGTCGAGTAGGTGGGCATGATTGCGACGGATATAAGAAACAGGGAAAGAATGGAAGAGGCTAAAGGTGATGTGCCCAGCACAAACATAATCCGCCAGGCCGATGTCTTTAGGCGAACCGGCAGGCCTATGCATATATCAACAGAGACGCTGAAAAAGATGAACATATACACCCAATAGAGACTATGCATCTGGGTTCTGCACATTTCGTAGCGAGCTAGACTTTCGATTGCGCTGAGCCATCCACTTTACGAGCATATCATCGAGCTGATTGTTCATCTCTTTCAATCTCTTACTCTCTTCCTTGAAGAGTCGGCCAGTGACAGGGTGGTCAACACCGGCTGGGGGAATGTTGGTTTTGTCATGGACAATAATGAAAAGGTCGCGAATATCATTTTCTTCGTCCAGGTATGATCGTAGACTGGCATCACTCCAGGTTGGAGTGTCCACTGAAAGTCTGTCCAGTGAGCCAGGGGTAGCTTCGCTACTTTTGGGGTCGTGAGTGTCGGCTTCAGGCGAAGACGGTGGGGAGAGAGGTGAGATAGAGTGCGCTCGTCGCACAGCATCTGCGGTGAGCCCCGGGGCAAGGATTGGG
The DNA here is from genome assembly GCA_028829675.1 of Penicillium tannophilum. Classification (NCBI taxonomy): domain Eukaryota; kingdom Fungi; phylum Ascomycota; class Eurotiomycetes; order Eurotiales; family Aspergillaceae; genus Penicillium; species Penicillium tannophilum. Next base: position 3,465,761 of record JAQKAK010000004.1, on the reverse strand, counting down.
ATGTGTCCTTCCATCGGCGAAACACCGACGGGGGATTCTGGTTCCGGTTCTGGTTCCGGGCGGGCCGTCACCAGTGTTGGCACGAAACGTTGAGGCGGGGACGCCACGGAGGGTTGCGAGGCTGCTGTCTGGCTTGGGCTTTCGTATGCACTTCTCCATTGGGCTTCGCTGGATGGTCGCTCCACTGGAGATGCAAAGGGATCCTGAGACTCCATTGGAGTAACAAAACTTTCCTTCGAAGGACTTTGTTGGCTGGTAGGAGAGATGACGGCTCCTCGAGTCTCTTCGAAGCTGGTTGCCTCCTGTGACGCCACCCGTCGAATGGACTGACTAGCTTCAGTGGCTGATTCCGTCGATGTTGGAGACATGGTTGTCGGTTGTGATTTCTGTAATTTGTTGCCCGTCTGTCTTTGAGATCTGGACGACTTTGAGTCAAACGACTCCATGGATGTCTTCGATTGACTAAATGTGGACTCGGTTGGGGATGTGAGAGTCTCTTCAAAGTCATCTTCAGGCGATTTGGTCTTCTTGTCCTTGCGCTTGAAAAGTCCACTGAGCATTCCAGGCTTCTTCTCCTTGCGCTTCTTATCCTCCTTGGCCTTATCTTGGGGACTGGATGCTTTGTCGGTAGTTTCGAAGCTTCCGCGCCCCTCTTTCCATTCATGAAGTAGACTGTTACTGTTGCCGTTGTTGTTAGATTCGTCGCGCAGTAGGTTTGGCGTGAGGGAGATCTTCTTTGGCTCGGCGGTATCATCCTTGAAGAAAGAATCCGTGTTCCGTACAGTGCCATTTCTGGACCGACTGACGGTAGGTTCCTCTGGATCAAAGAATTCCTCACTTGATCGTCGGGGGTCATGGCTTGTCCGCTCGGAGTCCTCCTTGTCTGTGGATCCTCTGATATCTGCCTGCTCTGCCGACTTCTCTTTTTGTCCCTTTGGCCGAAGAGGTTCCACCGTAATATCTTCGCTCTGGTCTTGGCTATCGCCCTCTTCCGATTCAACCGTTTCCGTTTCGTCGTCGTTGAAGAAGTCGCCATGTTCGGAGTCCTCATCTGACGAATATTCCACATCTGATGCCTCGATGTATGTTGGTGGTGCGAAATTTACGGTTTTTGCGTTCCGTCGGCGCATAGCTTTCTTGAGAGGATTCTTGGATTTTTCATTGTTGTCGCCGAGCATTGTAGCAGAGAGCTATTACATGTCAGTCTGATTTTTGTTGAAACAAGATTAGGAACACATACGTCAACATTTCGGTGTTTGTTTAATCGAGCTAGTCGTTCGGTAGGTGTTTCGATATGTTCGGCTGGCAGATATCCTGCTTCTCATCAGTAAATTGAAAATGGGTTTTGAAGTTCACAGTAAACTTACCAATACTCCCATCCTTGACTACACGTACAAGCCACCAATAGCTGTTGCTGTCATCCAGCAGCACCATAGTATCACCCTTGGCGGCGTTTGCCTGTCCATCGACAGTTGCCACGAAGTTGTGGAGTGCATAGACGAATTCGAAATCGATATCCTCTGCGCATGGCCAGTGTCAGCTCTAACCGGCGGTTAATCACCCAATGTTCACGCACCATCATCAATTGAAGGGGAGCTGGATATTTTGTCCAGCAGGTCATCATCCATCATATCGTCACTTTCCCCATCTGCTAAGTCTCCATCCTCGTGCTCGTAATCCCGATCCAGCTCTTCTTCGGTCTCGTTTTCCCCGTATACGCCGTCGTCTTGATAGCCATGGCCATTTTCAGGACCATTCGAAATCTCGGACTTCGTATCTTGTTCGGCATGGCGAATGGAGATTTCCTGGTGGGGGGCAGGCCGGCCGGCCCCCAGCGGAGCTGGTTGTTCGGGCTGTTTGGAGTGGTCCTTTGCGGACGGCGCATCATGGTCCTGAAGGTCCAAGGTATCTGGATGACCTGACCATTAGTATTTCGCTCTCCCGTTGGGTAATTCCTAATGTTTCTCATACCAGCTCGAATCATCTGTGGTCTCGTCATGTTGCAGGTTCAAAGGAACGTGGGTTCGGCGGTGAGAAGGTCACACAGGGGCGTTCGGGGATAAGAAGCGCGATTGTTTGGAAGCGGACACCATGGGCAGGTTCAACACGTAAAGCGAAGAGAGAACAAAAAGAGAATCGCGATTGAAGGCCAGGATCATACGACTCAGTTAATTGCGAAATCCCCACGGAGTTCTTAAAGTCTGGGGGTCACCCCTAAAAGAAAGACTGCGCCTCGACGAACAAAGGTGGAGAGGGGGAAAGGGTGGGCCGGCGCGCTGCACTGGGACAGGGCACGAATGAAACAGGAAAAAGGAAAACAAAGTACTGCCAGAGCGACGAAGAAAGGACAGGATCGAGTTCAGGGTCAAATCCCCGGAGACACAGGACGAAACCAATAAGGAGGTGTTGCTAAACAAGCGCCCCTTGCGCGCGGCTAATCAGATTCAAAGCACATGTCCGTTGGTAAATCAGGTGACTTCCCCCTGAAACCAGGTTTCCTATTTGGGGTAGCTAGGGTTTAGGGTCTCACGATTTAAACAGCAACCTGACTTCATTCTTAGGTCTGCGTACTATTAAAGTGATTCACTGGTGTGAGGATAGCTCTATTGATCTGATCTTCAGGCCATGAGAATGAATCTATGACAGTCGTTCGATTTCCACGGGCCGTGGAGGAGCTCCCAGCTGCATGAATAGCAGGGCAATTGTCTCGAACGCCTAGGTACCCAGAATCCATAGCTAATTACCCAATTAGAGAAGATATCCAGATCCAGTCCAAGCCTCCATGGGGCAAGCTCCAATGGTTAATGAGTCAAGAACGCCTCGCTATGTCATCCATCATATGATCGTCCACTAGGCCTAATTGGGATAGGTTAATAATGAAAGCAAAGTGACTGATTAACGTGAAGTAAGGTTCTTCCGTCATTTCCCGAGTTTCTCCATTTTCTTTCTTGCCGACCAATCCTTTTACATTCCTCACTGACCTCACCGGGGAAGGTACCTCTTTTTTTTTTTTCTTTATAAGTAACTCAATCACATTTTTTTAAAAACAACATTCGAGATAACAAAATCATTCATCTTTCTCCACACTGTGTTTTCGTTATTGACACTGTCTAACCCCGCTCGAAATCCTTATCGCCCCGCTTTTCTACTCCCCCCAAAATAATCGATCATCTGGGGAAAGCAGAGGGTTCAAGTGAACCTGACTGCAAGCCTACGGCTTTCAACCCACGACGTCTTCAACACATTCGGCATGGCGTACCCGGAGAGGAACGGGGTAGCTGGTTTACGGATTGAGACCTCGTTTGGTCAGAGATCAGGATGGCAGGATGAGAGGAGGAGGTCGACGACAGATGGCGATGGTATCGAGAGCGACCGCACCAAAACATCTCAAGATTATAACGCGCGCCGCCGCGATACTGATGAAGAACGCAGTGTGTTAAGTGATTTGCATTCAGCCACGCCTCCCATCTCGGTCCCTCGACCCGATGGCCGTTCAGCAGGTGGTGACGAATTTCCTCATAAGCCCAGCGATATCCAGGGTTCTCCGTTGGACAACTACCTTCAGTCACGTCGCACCTCCATCACATTCAATCCGAAAGTGTCCCTGGATACCGGCCGTGAAGAGCCGTTGGGCGAACCACTTCCCAAAGACGATGTGAATAATCGGCCCCCGCAAAGATTTGAGTCCCGGACCTCTGGCCTCCGGAACGCTCTCTCTCAAGACGATGATCACCACCCCCAAGCTCCTCAATCATGGAGATGGGACTCGAATAAATCCCCGGAGCAGCAGAGCAGTCCGGCGGGTCCTTCCCGAGCCCAACCGGTCTTACGCCCGGATGATGAGTCAATCACGGGCACTGAAATTGATCATCCAACTTCACTCACATCCCTGTCCACGGCATCTCCAGTCCCAGAAGAAGTGCGTACCCCTCCCGGAAGTGCCAAAGATGACCTCTTATCACCTCTCTGCATCACGTCGCCCACTCAGCCCTACGCATCCCCAGAGGAACGCAGTTCATGGTCTGGAGGGATGATGGCTTCATTCGGAAGCAAGTCTCGCAGCTCGACGCTAGACCGCAGCAGCAGTTTGCGGAACACCCATAGTTCTCGGCGCTCTACCAACTCGAGCGGCAAGTCTCCTGCAAGCATGTTTTTATCCATGTGGTCCGGTCAAAGTCAGACGGACGAGCCAGAGCCGCCCTCGACGCCCGATGAGGAAGGTCAATTGGTGGGAACTGATTATGTCCTCGGAAAGCAGATTGGCTTTGGAGGCTTCAGCACGGTTAAAGAGGCATTCAAGGTCGAAGGACAAGGCAACACCAAACGACTCGCGGTCAAGATTGTGAAAAAGCTGGTGTCAGGTCGCACCGAGAGCGAAAATGAGGACGTTCAGGCAGAATTCGACCACGAAGTGCGGGTCTGGAGGTATCTCAGCAACCCGCACATATTGACTCTTGATTCGGTGTACGAGACAGATTATGCCACATTCTGTTTCACCAAACTTGCGATTGGTGGAACACTGTTTGATCTGGTCCGTCAGAATCGACAAGGCCTTGATACAAAGCTGGCCAAGAAGTATTCATACCAACTCGCTTGTGCGATCCGCTACTTGCACCAAGACGCTCGAGTCGTACACCGAGATATCAAACTAGAGAACTGCCTTCTCGACCCCGTCGACGGTTCTAATACCTCGAATTTAGTGCTGTGTGACTTTGGAATGGCCGAATGGATGGCCACCGATAATGGAGGCGATAGTCCGGATCCCTATGACGAAGTCGCAGATCGCCCCCCGCCCAACAGAATCGGACCAGCCGGCTCGAGTACCAGTGTTGCCGGTAGCCTCGAGTACGCTGCCCCTGAATTGATTCAGTCATCTGCTGGTGTGATCCACCCTTCGGTCGATATCTGGGCGTTTGGCGTTATCGTCTATACTATTGTCGTTGGGTCACGGCCTTTCCAGGACTCGTTTGCACCTCGAATTCAAGCCAATATCTTGAGTGGTAAATGGAATCGGGATGCTCTCCTCGGTGAGGTCACCAGCAAACTCTCCCGCCACGACCGTCAAGACGCCCTTGACCTGGTCCAAGGCTGCCTCGAAATGGACGTTAACAAGCGATGGACTATCCGCGATGTTCTCGACTGCGCCTGGCTACGTGAGGTCGCACAATTCAATGATAGCTCTCCTGAAGCTATGTGGGGCCTCTAATGGTTCTGCTTTTCATCTTGACTCTTGGCAATCCTCTGATATTTTGCTGGCCAAAATATCTTAGCCATGATCTTGAAAATGATGTTATGATGTTATGCTTGTTTATATTTTTTTCCTAGTAGCGCTGATGGTTTTCTTTTTTTTTTTCTCTTCATGCTTGTTTTTGCTTGTTGGCTGATACCCATTCGCTTTTTGGCATGCGAAACAGCATGTTATATTCTGGGATATTCGGGTTTTCTTTGGTATGCATTTGGTGGAGGGTATGAGGGATCGGATTGCTATTCCGTTTGAAAGCATGGCGTTTTAATGGGCATTTAATTGTTCAATTGCTTTCTCCGCTTCTGACTGTACCCTATATCTGCGAACAGAATTTCATTTATATGGTCTGCTTATGACTTTGTTTCTATTTACTCGTCTCTATCCTTCAAGCTTTATATAATATTCGTGCACGGGTGAAGGTGCTGGTGAGATCTATCCCAAATATTAGATAGCAAAACGGCCAGATAATTATACTGAGAGCGGGAGTTGAGTGTGTTAAGACTTGTTTTTGAATAGTGATTGACGATTATATCTCTTTATTTCTGAAGGCTGGGACGGTATATGAATTGGAAGTAGAATATAGGGCTAGTATTTGCCGATTTAGATATTGACAGAGACAGGAATATTACCAAGTCATTATCTAAGCTCTTAATTCCACGAATGCCAGTGCCGGTTTTATTTTCGTTGAATGCTCCTCATGGTACTGTGGAAATCACTATTATTGGTGTCGGGTTGACGGTGGAGAGAGCTCGAGTGCGCAGACGCCTGAAGTTGATCCGTATATTAGGCATTTATACCCTCATTGCGTCGAATGCGAGCAGGCTATATCTTTGGAAGTTTTACTTTTGTTAACGGACATGAGCATGGTTGAAAGAATTACTCAAATGAGTTGGGTGATATTGCCTCTTCTGCTGCTCCTTGGGTTGAGTCTGAGGATACTTGGACTCAGCTGATGGGAATTTCGGCGATGATGCTAATTGGCATGGCCCTTATCTAGTTATACAATCTATCTATCTTATTTTTAAGTTTTGCAAAATAGGGATTCCTGGGTGACCTTTTTAAGATAAACAATGTTAATTTTGTATGACCAAGCATATCCAAAAGGGGCTATATTTATACATGTACAGATGCTCAAAGACACAAACCATAATCTAAACACATCATCTCCCAATCTACCAAACTCTGTTCTCAGGCAGAACCTTCTCCTTCTTAGTACCAGCCGCCGACTTACGCTCCTCAGGCGAACGGAAGAACAAACTGGGACCCTCAGAAGGCTTAAGCAGATGACTCAAGTATCCCCGGTGCGCCGGATCACGGTAGTACTCAATATCACGACGTCTCGTAGGATCAGGCAATCTGTACCGAAGACCCTTAGCCTCCATAACGCTCTTCTCCTCAACAGTCTCGACCTCAGCACCAAGATTCAACTTGGCGAACTCGGCCTCAAGCAACTCCTTCGATCCGCTCTCGGCACTCCACGCCATACTGATGAAGGGGTGTGTCTCGTTGGCCATGATGTGTCTGATCGCGCTGCGGGTGTAGAAGCGGGTTGCGACCGAGCCACCGGCAGCCTCGACGGCGGCGATGGCGGAGGCACTGGCGCGTGAGACGACAAGGTGGATGGGCTGTTTGAGGGCTGCGGCGCCGTCACCGAGAACCTTGACGCCGTCCTTGTGCTTGTGGATGCAGCGAGATTGGGTGAGTTCGCGGACGGTGATAGGGCGGGTTGGGTCGATGCGGCCTTGATCGATCCATTCTTGGATGCGGAAGAGGTTCACAGGGGCCATTTCGAGGGCGAAGCTGTGAATCATTATGTTAGCGTTTCATATTCTCAGGGATATTATGGTTGAAATTCCCTGGACGGAGAAATTCGATGGAAAGGAAATTCATACATGTTGGTTTCTTCACCCCGTGTACCGCTGACAACAATATCCTTGGTCTGGCCACCATTGAAGCCGGCGGGAACCTTTCCGTGCGCCTTCTGACCCTTGTGACCACGTCCAGAGGTCTTACCCTTGCCGGAGGCGGGACCACGACCACGACGGATGCGCTTGTTGTAGGCGGAGGGATTGTCGGAGAGCGAGGAAAGGATGGAGGCATTGCGGGTCTGCTGGAATTGCGGTGCCAGGAAGACCAGTGGTGAAGACTGCAAAGGCCGGGCAATGAATTGCTGAAGCTGCATTGGCAGCCCAATTAGTCGGGGGGTCATGATTGCGGGTTTGGTTTGGTCACTGGACGTTGGCTTGTCGCGGATGGTGATTGAGAGATATTTGATCGGGCGGAAAATAGTCGGGCCGGAGCTTCCGCGTGAACTGTAATTTGCTGCACGAAGTAGGAACGCATACATTAAAGGATGATAACTGATACGCGAAATTTTAAGTTTTTTCTGTGTAAATGAACTGTCTAATCAAATTCTGGAGATAATGCTGCTGGTTCGGCAAATTTGCTATACTTTATTTTTACACCTTAGGAAAATTTACAGGGAAGACATATTGTGATGGTAGAAGGTAGAAATCTAGTAGTTTCTCATGCTGCAAGACTGTTGTCTGCTAAGTAAACGCCAATATCATGCAAATGCCAACAAGATAAGCAAAGTAAAACGCCTCCCAGGCCAGCCCCATTTGGCGGGGAGACGGACATAACCCTTCTAGGTTGCAACGCCGAAAATATGCTAATAAAACATGGTGGAAACCCCTGTACAAAAGGTAAAGGTGATGGTAAAGAGACAAACAGAACAAAAGGTAAAAGGTGTACAGCGAATGGTAAAGGTTTTTTCGGGTCGTGAGAGGAGTCGTAAACGCAGTCACATCATCAAATAATCAAGAGGAAGTTCAACCAGAGAAAGTCTGGGAGGGAGTGTAGAAAGGGTGGGGCACATGGCCTTGATACCACGGGTCGGAGGGGATGAAGGGCAGAAGACCGGTCTTGCGATCGGTGGAGCCCTTGCTCAATGGTTGGTAGTGCATGTGGTCGAAGGGAACACTGCGCTGCTGCTGCATTGAGGTTGAGGGGGGTGGAATCAACAACGTGTGGACTGAGCGAACAGGTCGGTAAGGGGAGTTGCGGTTGGCGAGGAAGAATGAGGGAGAAAGATGCGTTTGAGGGGTGTGAACGGAGTAGGCAGAGACAGCTGGGGAGACAGTCGATGATGAGACACCGAATGGGCTGCTCTGGTGATGACGAGCCAGGTCGGGAAGAGTGGGTGCATTGTAGACACCCGATGCCACAGGCGGCAATGGAGCAGAGGGTGGCATCTGGTGAGGCTGCATCCAGTTTGCAGACCGGTTGTAAGCCGGAGGCAAACGAGCTGGCATAGGAAGCTGCGAAACTGGGGTCGACGGAAGTTGCTGAGACATGGGGTTCGATGTCGGAGTCAAGTTCAGGTTGGGGGGTGGAAGACGTGCTGCGCCCTGCGCAACTGGAGCAGAAGTCGGCGTGAGAACTGGAGGAAGAGTATTCATGGGGTTCACAGGAATGCTCAGCGGTGCCGGTTGGGTAGCAAGCTGGGTTGCCGGGCGTACAATGCGCTTCATAGGCTGCAGCTCATTATCGTCATCACGACTGCGCTTGCGAGATCCTCCAGGAGCAACCTCGCCCAATTGTGGAGCAGGGTAGGGCATTCCAGGAAGGGACGCGTAAGGCCAGGCGGGCTGGGCTTGTGGGCGGTAATCAGATGGGGGCGATGGCAACTTGGACAAAGGCGATTGGGGCTGCAACCGGGGCGGCGAGACGCGCAAGGCCGGAGCATCTGTCTCGACGGGGTGCAAGGACGCAGCATTGAAGTAATCACCGAAGAGACCCAGCTTGGTGTGCCAGCGAGCCCATTCTGCCTCGGAGGCAAAGAGATCATAGCGAATGTTGCTAAGGAACTCGACCTCCATGACGTGAATCTCCTGGACCGCGATGCCCGAAACCTCGGCCCACGTCTTATTGGTGTAAGTGTTATCGTCCAAGACTGGAGATGAGTCAGCAAAAAAGTCCAATCAAAAGAAGGAATACCAAGGCGGTGAACCGATAAGAAAATACTCACATTTATTGCCGAGCATCAAAGCGACTGTCATGAGCCGGAACTCACTGCCTTTCTTGCCCTTGACACCAGCATTGAACTTCTTCAAGCGGTAGATAAACAGCAATGCTAGCAGAATTACGTTCTGGCTGACCTGGGTGGTCGAAAGAATTGTGGCTACCCATTTCTGGAATCCCACGGTAGGCATGGCTTCGGCGACAAGGTTGGTCGTTGGCTGCCGTCGGTCTTCGATGGATTGGAGTTTCGACGTCTTTTCAAACCAGAATAAACAGGTCATCTGCGGGGCCATTAAAATTAGCATGTTGTACAAAAACCTCAAAATCCAGTATATCATTTCTTACCTGGGCTGCGAACTCGGCAAGACTAGCTTTGCTGTTGTTGATTGATGATGGAATCCGCAGATTGGAGCCGCTAGCAGTTCCATTCGATGATTTTCTCTGAACCGGTTCGGATGCGGGGACATCTTTGGCGGGGGCCGAGTGGGTAGGCTTCATAGCGGCAGCCATCGAAGAGGAAATCGCATCGAACGGCGGCATAAAGTTGTAATGGTGAGAAGGCATGCCGTGCACTTTCCCTCCGTGGCCCACCGGGGGGATTGCATTGTAAGTAATGCCGGTCATGTCGGTAGGAGGGGTGGGTAGACCGTCCCGGAAGGGAGCAGTCCAGGATCCCGTGAAGACCGGTTTGGCAGGATAAGGGCCGTGGGAGTTTAGATCGGTGGATGGAGTGATAGGGCCCAGGGTCGAAATTTGAGAGGGCAGCGTTGATGAAGACATAGGGATGGACGAGATATAAAGTGTAGCTGGGCGTGAGGTCGACGCATGTGGGATGGTCGGAGGTGGCTTTGATTAGTAGGAAAAGCGAACCGAGCAAAAAGTTCAGTGGGCCATGTTCCTCCTAGGCGTATATCGAAGTTGGGGTTCGAAACGAAAGAAAGGGAATGACAAGTAGAAGCTGGTTGCCCCTGCGTTGTGGAGGGAGTAGTGTCCAATTGGAGAGGAAGGACCGGGGTAAATGAAAAAGAAGATCAAGAACAAGAAGAGGCTGATCCAGGTAATCAAATAGAGAATGAAAGAAGTAAGGATAGTTCTCCAACAGAAGAATGATGTCTATGGAAACAGCCAAGCCCGTCCCATATAAGAATATAGACGAACTAAACCAGGTTCGAAGTTTAGGGAACCACCCAAAGTGAAGTAGCCAGTCAGAGTAATTTAAAATGAAAAAATAACGAAAACGCAAAGAGAAGAGAATCTTATAGTTAACTAGGTAACTAGGTAAACTTCCAAAAGAACGTTCACGGGCCGGGAAATAAAAAATAAAATAATTAAATGAGGAAATGAGGAAATGAAAAAGAGACTATGAAGTAAAGGCATCATCTCCATTTTTTTTTACGGCAGAAATTCAAAAGTCCAGTAAAAAGGGAGAACCAGGGTAGGTTGACCCATCCGGAGAAAGCAGTCATTACGGGACAGAGTTTGACCCGAACGCAGGTCCAGGTTGATCCTCTCCTCGTTTGGGCGCGGTTTTGGTCATCTTTAGATGGTCTAGAAAATCAAGTAAAATACACTTACATCCATTTTGGTACTCTATGTAGCCATTCATACTCTATAGTAACCGTTGTCCTTCTTATCTTGTTTCCCCTGCTTTCCCTATGTTCCCCGCTATATTCCATTGATCCATGAGGTATAGTATTTTGCCGACCAGCGATATAATTAGATTACTATAGTAAAATGTAGAATACCGGTTGATGTCAGAGCCCGGGTCACAGGTGGATGCAAGCCTAGAAAGGGTAGGTCGCAGAGTAATGTTTACGGCGACCTCTAATAGGGCGGAGCAGGGCGGAGGCCCTTGGGCGTAGCGGCAAAGTTGGAAGTGGGAAGGGGGAAGGAAAATATGGGTCAGTCCAGGGAAAGAAAAAAAAATAATAAACCGATTTTAATTTTATGAATTTAATGATTATTTGGAACACAGAAAGGCATCTGAGGACAGATCCAAGACCTGCTGGAAAGCAAAGGAAGGTCTGTAGGACCCATATCAGATCCAATAATCAGGCGAGGTTTAGCGTGGTTGCAACCGTCGGCCCAATGCCTGGGCTCTGTCAATTAGTGGGTAAAATTACCAGGTATGATTGCTACGGGTCTGGTGCGCAAGCATGTACGCCTCCGGGGCCATTTTCCTGCACAGGGTTAAAGGGGGGGGTCAGTTAGCAGAAGCAGCAAAAGGTGGCCCAGGGTTTGAAGCACGGTGGCTGATCACTAGTCGGGGAGTCGTCACCAGGCGGAAGGGAAAGGAATGGGAAACAAAGACGGTAATTTAAAAAGAATATTACCACAAAAAGGAACGAAAGGCAGTGCTGAGAGGCTGGAGAGTTGATCGATTACCGGGTTAAGGATTGCCGGAAACCCGACGTGACGGTAATCAAAAGGGTCCCCAGCCTTCCAGGGATGGAATCGGGAGACAGGGGCAGTTTCTGGGTTGGATCGGCGTAAGAATGGTGTATGTAAGGATTTGGCATTCTGCTGAGGTAATGGGAAACTTCCTAATCAGGTTACGGGCGGACACGAGGAAACTTACCTAAACACTGCTCTGTTCTCGTTCCAAAAAAAATATAATAAACCAAAAGTCAAAGCAAAGTGGAAACTATCTAACCAATCATCATCCACATACACAGGCAACAGTGACTGGCTCGGATCCTGTCCTTTTGGCGGAATTCCAGGATGCGAGGATCCACCACAGTCTCACTATAATCCGAACCACCCGCCTTCTGGGTGGCTGAATTCTCGTGCGAGGTGCGACGGCCGAATCATGATCCCATGGGAGCTTGGCCTCCAACTGAATGCCGCAATCATGACACCGTTACCCTACAGGTGACTAATCGCGTACTCCCCGAGGCTGTTAGCCGCTCCCTCTGTTCGTTGATTGGTTCTTGCCCTTCTCTTTCGGGCACATTTGGGCTCTTTTTTTTTTCCTTTTTTCTTTTCGCCTCCCGAACTATTTTTCCGGTTCTGTTTCCTCCGACGCGGTCTTTTGATCGTCACTCGCCAGACGATCTGGTATGAGACTATGAAGTCTGACTGGGGCTCTCGGTCCCCGTGAACCTAGCTCTCTTCCGACTTCCTGGTACAGAGAACTAGTATTTTCTTTTTTTGCCTTTTTCCAAAAATGCTTTTTTTACTTTTTTTAATATCCTGACATAGTAAGGATGATTATTTCAGGGGGATTTGATAGTTCCAAAGCATCTGGAGCCTTGACCATCTGTCCGGGCTCTCATTCGTCCGACCATGCAAGTTGAAAGGTGATTTCCCAAGCGCCCTCGTAAAACCGGAACCGAACCTTTGTCCGCATATTGGCCCCCTACCTTTTTTTAGGGCCGTTTGACTCGAAACCCTGTTCGGCCCAGCCTCAGAGTTCAATGTACATTTTGGTTTCGGTGAAATGGCCAGATCATGCCCGATCGGGCAATGTATATGGATTGTATACTTTCATGCACCTTAGTGATAGCCCATCCCAGTACCATGTCACTAACCTCCTTGGTCCGCCTACGGGATGCAGGACGCTTGCACCGGCGACTAATACCTAGCCGATTAATCTAGTTGGAGGGGCAAACCCGACGAAATCTCGGTTATCACGCCACTGGGTCAACTGGCTTCAGGTGAAACTTCCAACATTCGACGGGGCGACGATCCAAGCAGACCTTGGCGTTGGATTAGTCCGTAATCACGTTATTAGGGGGAGAGCTGAAGATTCAACCACACGAGACCGAATAGAAAGACATCCCCGACTTTTGGTCCTTTTCTCCACTTTTATCCATTTTGTCCTTTTCTTTTCCTCTTTGGCATTGGTCTCCAAGCCACCGCCACGGTTGTGGGTTTGTTTCCCTTCCTTCTTTTCCCTCGTTTCGGTGTTTCCAGAACCCCAGATGAAGTGTTGGAAAAGTGGAGATGCAATTAACTGCACGAACAGAACATGTCATTGCTAGCCGATCTGTGTTGATCTTGTTCACCACATTGACCATGATTAGTCTGTCGGAATTACTCGTCACAGTTCATTTGCATGCGACTCCGCACAGTGCATGTTTCTTTGATCTACCTGACTCAAAACTAGATTCAGGATCAGGATAGTAAAATTAAATTTTATAAAAATTCACTTATCAATTTTAGCGGCTCAACGTGGACCGTTCGCACGTCCTCGAGGTTTCGGTGGGGAAACATCAAATCTGCTCCCAAATGGATCCTAGCCCACGTCGCCACTGGCTAGTCATCCCGGTTGCGGTTAATGCGGAGCAAAGAGTCGAAGATTCATCTCCAAGTATATTGTGCTCCACATAGAGATGCGTCGCAATGGAATTCAAGGTCAGATTTGTCCGTGTCCGGTACGACCTGCAGACCGTGCAGTCACAAGGACGCATCATGGATCAAGATCCCTTGAGGTCCGCTCTCGCTTCTTCAACGTGTAGGATTCCCACCGATGATCACTAATTGTCCCCGTCACAGCCGGGTTCTACACTCGACTATTGGTGCATGCAGGCTGACCGCGACCGCGACCGCCACGGTTGTGATACTCGGGGGCCCGTCATCGGGCCTTAGCCTGCACACGGGGGGTCTCGCCTATCGTGGAAGTCATCCGAGCGATGTTTAGTCCTACGGGGGTCACTTTCGTTGTTCAGTTCTGTGCTCCGGTACCTGAGCAATACTCCGCCCAGGACTTTTACGTGTCGTCTATGATTGGTGCTCACGCCTGGTGGCTACGACCAGTCCAGAATCTGGTACACATACGCCCTAAAAATCTAAAGCCCCCAACGCGTATTACCGTGTGCAGTGTTGAATTCTAGAGCTGAGGTTGAGGGATCGGCACTCATTATCACACTTCTCCTGAATCGGATAACTCCGTTCGACACTATTGCTTTTTTATTTTTCTTGTTCAGTGATCCATAACCTTGCCCGCTCATATCATTTATCATTATTACACGGGCGGGGCTTGGCCGTGCATCACCCTCCAACATTGAACTCATAGGCAACCTATCTCATGCGTGGGAAGGGATCCAATACCCACGACAACTCTCAACCTTGCCGCTCTATTTCCTCACAAGGCTCCTTGCATCTTTCCTTGCGGCTGGGGTTTGAATCCTCACGATGTTGGACCCCGTAAAACAATTACTGGTTCAGGTCTGGATCTTCGTGTGTTTTGGACTTTTAATTCGGTCCCCATCACACCACGGACTTTACTCTCACCGTAATGTAATCCCCGAGGCTGCGGTTTGATGCGCCCGAAACTTCCATCCGGGTATACTCCGTCCGTCGTAGTCCCAAGTGGATATTCCCATTTGCGCGGTGAGAGGCCATGTCCTAGCGCCATCTCCTGGTCACATCTCGCTAAGCTCAGGTAAATCAAGATCAAGAAAAATTAATTGGAATCGCCCCCCATAATGAGCAGGGGGGGTGTCAACTGACCTGGAACACGGTGCGAGGACGATCGCAAAACACCTGGGCTATGGTCACTCCTTGATCGTTTGACCTGATTTACTTTTTTATTGTTCAGGGTCTGATGGAGTTGCCCAGTGCCCAGGCTTTATCATATGTATGGTTCGGCTCCGTTGTGTACTCCTATGAGACACCGCGGCACTGCACACTTCCTGATCGAGACATATGTTTACCCCCATCTCACAGGTCGCAGGAAGGCAACGATACGTTGACTCCAGCGGATCTAGACTTTCCATTCCCACAGGGGCCATAGCTGATGAAAAATCTCGAAAATGCAAATTCGCCTCATTGTGTATCATTGATGGGTTTGATATTAGTCTTTCAGGATCCATCGTGAAAGCGCCCCAAGCACCCCCGCTGCAAGTCTGACATTGTCATTCGAGATAAATGAAATTTTAATAAAAAAACTAATTGCAATCTTCATCCATGATATCAGGCTATGTTTGACTTTTTTCTTTGAGTTTCCGAAAGCCCCATAGAAGGTGCTCATTACTACACCCCCGCTCGGGTGAAATCGATCAAGTCGTTGTCTCTCTGTTACCGTATATAAATGTGGGGGAAACGGTCATTACGTAGCCATGTCTCATGTCTCAGGAGTCACTAAGATTAGACCGACTTGATCAGACCTCGGGTCTAGAGCCCCGCCAAATGATACCAAAGTGGCGGCGCACCCTCGGGGGCGATCATCCCAGTCGCGCAGTACAATCCCGGCATCCGAAAGAATACTGTAATAGAAAATTTTCCTAGAATTTATTCTTCTGCCTGTGATCAAAGGTCCAGATGTCTTCACCTGATGGTGGAGTCGCTAACGCGTACTTGGCCTCCAACACACAGACAATGAGATGTTCAGGATCACATTTCCGTGCCGTTCGCATCCGGTATCGCCGTATCGCCGCCACCTTTTCTTTCTTCTGCCATACCGTTATGGAGTCGTTCATCAAGTCCTTTACCACCGCAGCCGATCGGTTCCGCCTATGGGACATAACCCTGGGCGCTCATTTTCCCGTGCCTTCGAGGTGTTGCAATGCCTACATTGCCGAGGCGAACTGTTGGCCACATTTACAACTGATCACCGGGGCAAGCTGTCGGAAGTCAGGTTTCCAAGTTTCTAAGTTTCTTTTTAATCGTATTTTTGGTTTATTTTTTGGCTTTCAAGTACATCGATCTGCGGAGTAAACACCCACTCCTTCACTATGGGGACTGGAGACCACTGGGAAGAAACCGGGATGTTTCCAACCAACGAGACATGGCCCGAAGCAACCTTGTTGTTGACATACACGTCGGACTGATGGACCAAAGTAGCAGCACCTGGGCATAAACCCCCGGTCAACTCAAACCCATTTTGGTTCGCGTTGAGTCATGACCCAGAACGTGGTGGCGGGCATAAGACTCACTCCGGGACCGCGGATGATGCTGGAACGCCTATGTCACCACCTGGGCAGTGCCCTCGATCTACGAGATCGTCTGATATCCGATTCGCTTTCTCACTTTCCACGGATAATGAAACACGAAACGATAACGAAAACGGCTTTGAAGTGTCAAACTGCAAGGAAAATTAAAATTAACTGATACCTGGCAAACAAAGAATGATTTGAGTTTCACCATGACTACTTCTGGTTACTGAGATCGCCGCTGCCATCCCCAATACCTGTCACTGTCTCTGTCATCACATACGTCCTCCACTCCACCATTGTGACTAACTAGATGCGCATTCCATTCGGGACTTCCAGGAGTTGGTGGGACTTTGGCCCTTTTGCCCCCTGCTGTTTGAATGAGGGGGTGGCTGACAACGCCTCTTCATCGTATCCAAAACCAGACTGCAATTCAACGTTCCATGGCAGATGCACGCCGGCGTAAAGCTATGAGCAATGTTCTCATCACATCGCATCGGCAAGCGCGCTCTCTGATCTAATAGCATGGATACGATCGGCTTTTCGTTGCAAACAGACCCTGGTAATTAGTCGCTTATCTTGTCTATATGTCCGTCTTCATGTCTATACTCGACACAGTGCTCATCAGCCTGCACCGGGGACATTTGCCATATCGAGGCAGTGCTTTTCTACCGCCCCCTCTTTCTCTGCTGCAAGGCTCTCCATGCTCCTGTCTGCCTTGTCTAGACTGTGGACTATACGCTGGAGCACTCGGTAAAAGTCTGTTGCTAGTTGCCGCTGTTGAAGCTGAGACTATCACACATGAAGATTACCATGGGCAACACGTTATATTCAGTCTATCGCGAAGTATGGGTGGTTTTATCGGACACGAAATGAAACCTACGTCGCTCGCCTCGTAACCAACATCTAACTACTTATTGATACTGCCCCAGATTCATATCTGCACATATCGGTCTAAAGCTGGATTTGACGCACCAAATGAACCATATTAGCCCGCCTATAAGTCTGTTTACAGGACTTGGCAATATCACAGTGCACGCCGCCTAGCAAGCAATATTGTTTCCCCGCCACATACCGACCTGTCAACCAGGCAAGATAGCAAGAGGCATTAAGAAGAGACAACTAATACCGCCAGCCCTCGATAATAGTCCTCCACATCATGACCGAAGTCCCACTAGACATAGCCCAATTACCCATCAATCTATAATATCAACAATTCAACACAAGCAATTCAAATTCCAAACGATGTCTACACCCGGGCCCTCCACATAGGCAATGAATCCCTCCAACCCAGGTAGCACAAACAAACGAAACGACACACTCGCATGAGCTGTCCAAAAGCCAACCAACATATTCTCCCCACCCTCTCTCGACCAACTCGGACTGGGTCCAGCTCAACCGTTCGTCCAACACGGAATCGCCGAAACCTTGGAAACCCGGGGAGAATCCTACTGCTTCCTTTTCTCCTGCACGATGCCCAGTTGCTTGGAACATTATCTATTGCATAATATCGGGAGTCAGGCCAGTAGATACCCCGTCAGCCCAGGTCGCGGCCCCAGTCCCGGTGCCGGTCCAGTCTCCGCCTTGCTTTGGCTTGCTTGCGTGGATATGGGGCCGGTGGATTTCGAATTTGACTGGTATGTTGGCGCATATCGGGGGATTATATGATATATCATTCTGTACTTCGCTGGGCTGGGTGTTGGGTTATGTGAGGGGAAGTAGTTGGTTCTTAGTGACATTGAATCTACACGAAGTGTCCTTCGTGAGAGATACGACGTCCTCAATGCTAACGGATTGATTACAGCCGGCAGGGTCTCTGGTGATATCTATATTCGTGGCTTCAGTTGCAAGCACTTGGAACGTTATTGACTCACCCCCTACATGCTCTATTGAAACTTGAAGCAAGGATTTAAATCCTCATACCAATATCATCCACTTCCGGCCCCGTTTCTCTTCCTCATTCGAGAGCCCACTTTGCGCCTGGGCGACGTCGCTGTCTCCACATGAAAAATGGGAAAAAACCTAAACACAAGACGACTACATCGAGAGCGGAAGCCATATCAGACGATGGCACCGATACGCACCCGGGTTCACCGTTCGCCTTGAGGACTTGCCGGCCATGTTATCCATAAACAGGCCTCCACTAGGGGAAAGCGAGTCATGGACGAGAGAGCACTGTTGTTAATTCTCCAGTGGCTTTCGAACTTCAACTCAGGAAGATATATGGTTGCGAAATGTACAAATATATCGTCTTAGGTGCGGTAGCCTAAGGTATCAGATTGGCATGTTGCTGGATGTTCAGTTCAAAACATTTGGAAGTACTGCAGTAGTTACTCCAGTCTGTCAGATGAACGGAGAAGGTTGGAACGAGGCCGGCGTTGGATCGCTGGAGCAACATAGATGAATGAGCGTCCGCCGATTCAATTTTTCATTACTGTAAGGACAAGCTGGTTGGCCGCGAAGTGTAGCTAGAAGCTTCTGAGATTCCTATTATCTCTTTCGAAGTTGACAGAGCAAACATTTGCCATTCTTTGTCATTGTATTCATCATCATTGATTTTTCTATTCTGTCTTTCAATATATGTCGTTACCTCAGGTTGATTTTTCCTCTTCCCTTTTTTATCTCTTACACATCATTCACCTCAGTCTTTGGGTCATCCCCATAGAATGGGTTGTTATTTGAACAACAACCACAATTCACAGGAATTTCATCACTCTTCTATTCTTATTCGCTTCTACACCTCACCATCCAGAATGACACCTACAAGCACAACTGAGGTGTCTACCTGTATTGTTTAGGCTTGTACGCCTACCAATAGGGCTATGGCTACAGACCCACGACTTGAGGATGATCAGCACTTCCACAAGACAGCAAGGATGATGTGATCGCCATGACTCGACATACTATAGGTAAGGCTTTTTCAAAGCGGCGCCAAGAAAGTCAGGAAGCGATAACGATGCTGAGTATCCAATAGGTCTCTCTTTCCAAGCCCTGAGCAGATCAGGCTTCCCTTGACCAACCTACTGGACACCAAGTCAGTGACCAAGAAAGCAGCCAGGCCTTGTATCCATTGGTGATCCCGGAAGCCGCATTCCGGTCAGCGAACCTTGGGATATTGCGACAATTTGTCTATCTCACCCAGAAGGGAGTGCATAATGCCATGGGCATAATTCAGGACTGATTACCATGTAATAAAAGCCTCAGACCCCGTTCTCTGCTGTCAAGATCAAAGCTACGAGGCCAGAAGTCGAAAACACGAGTTTCAGCTGGTGATCAACCCCCTACCATGGGTAGCTATCTAGGTCACTGGGGTGCAATTTCACAATAAAATTCGAACAAAAGTTGTTGGAGTGCCCATGTGGGTAACAATAAAATAATGACACATTCTAGACGATTCAAGACCAATTCTATATATTCCCATAGAGTACAAATCAAGAACAGGAAACTACACTTGACAAGAAAAGAGCGAGAATTAATGCTTTTCCCTCTCCATCCCCAGCATGAGAGGTTGTTTTATGGACAAGGTCCAAATCCCAAAAAGTATACATGAGATGCAGGGATGAATGAGGAATCAGACTATCACCGCCAAAATCAGGACATCAAAACAAAAATGAGCAGTGGATATGTCTATCACAGGATGAGGAAAAACCAAAAAGAAAAAAGCGGAGGCAAAAGTTGGCATAGAGGTGGCGTGGCGTTTCAAAGATATAATCAATGAGGATGTGGTAATCCAGCATTGAAGTGAAAGCATAAGGAAATGGGAAAGCACGCATGGATTTTACAGACGGCTTTTGAGCATAGCTTGACTAGCAATGCATTTACTCCCGGGAGACGTCACGGCCGAAGACGCGGGCCTTAACCCAGTCCATGGCGACAAGGACACGGTTGCGAGCTATATAAGATTAGTATTTTTCAGAGCAATAAGGGAAAAAAAACTTACAGCTGAAGCACATGCTCAGGTAAGCACTACGCCAGAAAAGGTAGGTCAAGGTACCACCGCTGGCAATGTTGCCGCTCAGCCAGCTGATATCGGCGACGGCACGCTCCTTACCAATGTAGGCCAAGCTACCCTGGTGGGAGTACTGGAAGGGTCCGATCTGCTTGGTGCGGCGCAGCTGCTTCTGGCGCTCACGGATCTCATCAAAGGTCTGGTTGCGCTCCTCGTCATTCTTGCAAAGAGCCTGCTGGTCGGAGAGCTTGGTAAGCTCCTTCTCAATCTCATCGGTCTTAGCCATGGTGTTGAAGAGGCGAGCCAGGAAAGCACCCTCCTGACCGGCAACCTGAGCAGTGGGGGCGTAGTTGGTGATAGCACAGTCACCGACAGCCCAAACGTTCTCGGCACCGTTCACGACGAGGTACTCGTTGACGGCAAGACCACGGCGGGAGTCCTTCTGGGCGGGGAGCTGACCCATAAGGTCACGAATAACAGGGCGAACGGCGTTACCAGTGGCCCAGACGAGAAGGCCGTAGGGGATGGTTTCCAGGGTCTTGCTTCCATCAGGGTTGGTGATCTCAGCCTCAATGGACTTGTCGGTCACATTCTTAACCATGGTCTTGGTGCGGATAGAGATAGACTCCTCCTTGAAGGTCGATTCGGTGTAGTCAATGAGTTGCTTGGAGAACATAGGAAGAACGTTAGGCAGAGCCTCAACAAGAGTCACGTGGAAGTTGTCCTGGATCTCAGGAATCCACTTCTTCAGGTCATCGTTGAAGAAATCTTGCAGCTCGCCAGCGAATTCGACACCAGTGGGGCCACCACCGACGACAACCATGTGCAGCAGGCGCTTAACCTCATCGTCGCTCTGATCCTTGAACATAGCGGTCTCGACGCAGTCCATAATGCGCTTACGGATTTTCTGGGCGTCGTTGACCTCCTTCAAGAAGCAAGAGTGTTCCTTAACACCAGGGATACCTATATGTCTATTAGTCACTTCACTCGACTCCAAAGACTGTCGAAAAACCTACCAAAAGTAGCGTTCTCAGCACCAACACCGATCACGAGCATGTCGAAGGGAACCTCCGTCTGGGAGATATCACCCTTGATCTCAGAGTCATCGCTGATGTACACAACACGCTTCTCGTAATCAATCTTAGTAGCTTCGGCTTCGTAGAACTTGACACTAGCCTTCTTCTGGCGCAGGACGTTGCGGATAGGCTCCATGATCGAGCGGTGCTCAATCAAACCGGTAGTACAGGAGGGCAGCAGGGGAGTGAACAGGAAGTAGTTACGGGGAGAGATAACAACCACATTGTAGTTCTCAGTGTCGAGTTTCTTCAGCAGGGAGACGGAACCCCAACCGGTACCTACAAAGCGGGGGTGTCAGCAACCTTTGAACGTACGAGAATGAGGTAAAACCATCGATCGCGACCGCAACTTACCAAGAATGACAAGAGTCTTCTTCGATGGGTCAGGATCAGCCTGCTCCACGGGGTGACGGAGCTCGTAGATGCTGTAGACCAGGGCACCGGTCAGACCAAGACCACCGAGCCAGGTCAACCGCCAGGCCCACCGGAGGGCACGGAAGCGCTTCTTCGGCTTGGGGGCAGGGGAGGGAGTTGGAATGGGAGCAGCATCAGCGTAAGCGCGGCGAGCGATGCGCGAGACGGACTGGACGGAGCGAAGGGGGTTTGCGCGTAGAGCCTGCGATGTCGCGATGGATCGGCGCGACACCGAGGACAGCTGCATCATGGACGAGGCCATCGAACGCATTGCTAGCGTAGTGCCAGCCATTGTGGGGGAGAGCACACCAGGGAGCTCTGGGGAAAGCTGGGATGGGGTGAAGGAAGGGAGAAATGCTCGAAATCAAAAATTTGATAAGGGCGTCGACGTTTACTGTTTTAGGCGAATCGGTGTAATCGGTGTGACGGGACAGAACCACTCGGGTTTTTCGCCCCATGTTGCGGGTACATGGCGTTATGCGTGGCTTTGTATGGGCCCGCTAGGTACCGGGTACTTTACTCGATGACTTATCACTTTTCGCATTTTCTCCCTTTCTACTGTATCATTTTTCTTGTCTACTGTGTCATAAACAAAAACTCAAGCACATATTTCTCTATTCCACAGCTTCTACACTAATCAATTGATCAATTGAGTTTATGTATTATGTTCTCAATGCCGATCATCCACAATGAGGAGCTCTAGCCCGAAGCCCCAGTTTTTTTTTTTTTTGCCGCCAGGATAAAGTGCGGTAAAAAGGGAAATTATGAACAGCAAAATTGGAGAAATCGTGAGGGGAAGCCGGTGAGGAGAAATCAACCGCACCACAATGGTGATTTTTAGCAGTTGTACTCATTTTATAGCTCCCAAGGTTATATATGTAATAACACACTTTGTATTCCTACTTCGAGGTACACGTATTACCGCAGCCCCGTTAAGGTTTTTTCCCTTGTCCCATGAGATTTCCCCTCTCCGACATAACCCGTAACGTGCGGAGAACCACGCTACAGTCTTTTTGTGGCTTGAATCGCGCTTGGATGGGGACTAAGTCTGCTCTAGTGGCATAAACCTGGGGATGAAATCCACATATCTGAGCGCGGTCCGAGTTTTTCCTGGTTGCCTATGACCTTCCGGAATGACTTAAGCTTGTCGGCGAGAGTCGCGCTGTGAGGGGAACTTATTCCCCCCATTCCCGGGATCGAGGGCGTCGATGACACATGACGATGGCTATGATTTTCGCAAACCTGAGGCCCATGTATATTCCGCTCCATACTATTACATTAGTCAAGAAGGGGTTGTCGTCTGAACATCATGCAATGTCATCTTGCCTGTTGACTTGAATCAATCGAGGTTGGCGTCCGTCATTGTATATATATTTTATATGACGTGAGACAGAAACAAATGAATCTTAGCGCGGTTTCGTATAATATATGAGGTCACTCCAGTACCAGAAGGACAAATTATATTTCCGACCTTGGAATGCTACGATATACTATTCCTCTGTACAGCTTCGATGTTAGAGGGATATGCAGAAAGTAAAGTGGAGCGGTTTTTCGTTATCCAGTACCTAACTCTACCTAGTACTATGTACGCAAGCTAAGAATCCCCTGCCTAATTTGATAGGCCGTAAAGAGAGCGAGAAAACATCATCATCAACTTTGTCATGAACAACAACTAAATGGATCTGCTCAAATGCTCATTCCTCCACTCCTCTCGTCTTTGATGGGCCCGGGCCAGCGTCGCCCATTGCTCCTTGTGTCCTAAGGCGCTTAGGCCCCCGATGCTGCCGATGTACTTCTCAGCGACTTCCTTCCTCTCCTTAGAAGCTCTGCAAATGGAAAGCAAAATTAGTATTTATTCTTCAGTCTTCTGAAAGTAAAAGGGGCTTCTTACTTTTGAAATGCTTCGGCAGCCTCCCCGGCCAACTCAGCCGCTTCTTTATTCCATCTCCGTCGGGCCACTTTGTCTCCAAGAGGAAGGTTCAACTGTTCCTCGTAGTGAGCCTCATACACTTGATTCGCCTCGTATGCCTGTATTTGCGATGCATGGTATTTATCTGACTCCACGGTGATCGCGAATGGCATCCCAGTCGTCAGCATATCCTCCTTGAGCAGGGGCGCCTGCACTCGGAAGTGGTCGTACCCCACTGGGGGCAGTGATGGTCTTCGGTCCCCACGGACTTCTTCTGTAGCCCCCAGTACGGGATCACTTGCGGAGCTGGGAGGTTCAAAGATACAAGGGTCCGCGCTGAATCCAGTAGTTCCCCGGAATTTCTCCGGGCTCATGCTCAGCAGAGGAACAGACCCGTCTCTTCTCACTACAGATCGTACGTGCTTTTGGTACTGGCGTTGAGGAGTTGCAGGTTTACCATCCCAGTCAAATGGTGTTCCGTCGCTCCATCGTGCGTTGGGGTATTTCTCTTTCTGCAGAACAAGGTTGATCAGATGGATATTGGGATAGTAACAAGGCTTTCTCTGCTGTGGAGTTGGGCTCTGATCCTGTTCATGCCAGTAGCCGTCTCGTCGCGCTCGTGCCCAAGAGTCCCTCCGACATGAAGCACGAATTGACTCCCCGCAATTCTCTGGCCGGAAAGAATCGTTGGTGTCAAGGTTTGTTTTAGGTGGTGTAGTCTTCTGTTCCGGTGTACAGAGGTTATCGTTACTGCGATACAAAGACGCGGAGAGGAGGGTCTTTTGGTGGGAGGGAGGGGACCGTTTCGCTCATTTCGAGTTTCGTTGACCCTTACATTGAACCTGACGAGGCACAAAACCACCTGCTGGGGGCTTGGGAGTTAAAGCCTGATTTGTTAGTGGCTTTGAGGAAGGGGCCTGATTGATCGGGGCTTTGGAAGAGAACTCTGATCGGCTGGAGGCTTGAACGAAGAACTCTGAGCCGCTGGGGGCTTCAGCGGACAGCTCTGAGCCGCTGGGAACTTCAATGAGAAGCTCTGGATTGCTGAAAGCTTGTACAACGAGCTTTGATTCGCTGGGGGCTTGTACGAAAAGCTCTGACCCACCGGGGCCCTGGACGAAGTAGCTTGATCCATTGGGGGCTTGTACAGAGATCTATGAGCCGATGGGTGCTTGGAAGAGAAGCTTTGACCCACTGGGGGCTTGTACGAAGAGCTCTGAGGACTCAGCCTCATTATCGCCTTCCTCGCCTTCAGATTGGCGCTTCACAACCATTGTGGGTGTAAGCAAAGTGGGCTATGAAGGAAAGGTCCTGAAAGATATGGGGTTGACTGTGAAGAGACAGCTGAGCCGATGTACACAAGGTAGGCCATTGAGGTAGGGTGTTGAAAGCTATGAAGAGCTGGTTGTAAACAACTAGCGTGGAAAGGAAGGTAGTAAACACGTCCAGGTGATTGATTAACACGTCTAATGGGGTGATTAAAGTGAAGTGAATGATCAAATTGAGTGATCAGAAGCCTACGTAAATAAGCTAGACTGAGTCAAGAGTTAATCCTGTGCCCAGCACCCTCATAATGCTAATCTTGCTAGATCAATCATTCTGTTTTTTCTGTATAGGTATTTACTGATTCAACATATTCCTCCATCAAATTCTTTACCTCTGGTCAGGTACTACTGATGGATAAGGCGCAAGAATGTTATGTTGACAGACTTCACTTCTGCTTACTAGAGCTACCATCAGTGAATACCTCAATGTAGATACTTGAATGGCTATATTATCAGTTAATGTTTCAACAACTCAAACATGGAAGTATCCTCATTTCAAACATCATATAGTCCTATTTGACACCATTTTAATAATTTGGACAACGTGGAAGGCGTAGTAGTATTGGAAAAATGTAGAGTAGTAATATTCGTGAGTACGTATCCAGGCACATATTTGCTCACACTAGGCCCCCCTGGGATAGGAATGTAACTGAAGAGTGACACAGAGTCAGCTTCTTTTGCTTGTTTGTACCAAGCATCTTGTAAGTGTATCTCCTGGCTCGAGTCTTGCATATTGGGTTAAATTCAGCGAGGTCACGTGCCCTTGGGTTGTTACGGAATCAGAGAGCATTTTATCTGGATTACAATTACTGCTCGTCATAATATGGCTTAGCAAGTTTTAACTATTTGACTAACTCTGTGGTGTTCAATCACTATCCTCCGCAAACAACGTGAAGTGTGTTCAGGACTGGGCATACTTCGGGACCTTCCGAGAGCCAACCTTATCTGGACCACTTTTCTCCCTCTTACTCTCCCTCTTCAACCTCCACTTCCTTTCTTTCTCCACAACTCTGCATAGTACATGAACGACAAGCCAGGACCTCGATACAGTGAGCTCTCGAATTTACTCGAGAAATTGTCCTCTTCTTGTTGCTCAGCTAAGCCCCACTACGGCTGTGGGGATCGCAGAAATGCCAAGCACTACCCCCAAGCCGGCCAAGGTGGAGCTCCCCACCAAACCTGCTCCAACATTTATTCAGCACGAACCACGAACTTCAACCAAGGACCCATCAGTACATCAGGCTGTCTGTTACCATCCTTCGAAGATTCCTCAGAGCATCGTGTCCCATGTTGTTGCTCCAGAGACTTTGCAAACCCCGTCCACAGCACAACCACCGTGCCTTCAGAATCTCCCAGTCGAGATTCTTCAAATTATCCTGTGGCATGTTCCTGACATTGGATCTCTTGAATCAGCGGTACGGTCATGTCCTCGCGTCCGCGCTGCTTTCACCAACCGGGAAAGTGAACTTGTCACTGCAGTTCTGGGACGCCAGATCAGTGCCGACCTGATCTACGATGCTCAATTCACCGAGGCGTGTGGCAAACATGACTACTGGTGGCCCAGAGAGGTATCGGAGTTATTCAGGCAATATTTTGCTCGCGACTTGCGGCCAGTTCGCCACCTTCGTTCCCCCGATCTCAAGCTCTCGCAAGCGAAGAGACTCAGCGAAGCTCACCAACTCATTGATTACTTCTGCGACAAATTTGGATCAGAGGTCTTATCTCCGCTCCCCCAATTCCCAAGGCAATTAGCAGGCCTACCAACGCGGCAGCTATCAGTATCCGAGAGACTTCGCATCAGTCGTACTCTGTACAGATTTCAAACATACTCCAACCTTTTCAAGCACTGGGAATATGACGTAGAGAGTGAATTTATGTCGCAAGCGAAGACATATTTTCACCATTTCGCCCCATGGGAAAACGAACAATTAGCCACGATACACGACTTCCTTGCGCACATCATCAAACAAGGTATGTCGAAGTCCTTCCAAATTGGCTCATTTACATACGCTAACCGGAAATATAGTTTTCCAAGATGTGACAAAACACAGCACGGAATGTATCAGTTTCTATGGACCACTAGACGTGGGCGTCAAAGACTCTGTTCAATACCACATATCTCTTGGCCTGGCCCACATCAAGCGCTTTGCAGAAGCAGACACCATCGAAGCCCGGTTCAAGCTTCTTCTACCCACCAAAGAGAATCTTGATGTCCGTGATGAATTTCTCGAAGATGCTCTAGATAGCTGCAATGCACCAAGGAAGAGGTCCATTCTCAGGAACTTGGTTGCCAACGGAGAAGAAACTGAGTTTATCTCCCGACCATTCTATGCTGAAGTGGACAGAGGACCGATAGAGATTTGGTACTGGGCCCATCAGCAGGCAACGCCCGAGAGTTTTGTTTTCAACCCTGCAATGGCTAACTTGCGCAAATGTGGCTATGTTATGTGGGATTCGTCCCGGCTGGTTGAATGGGGCGTGCTGAGTGAACCACTTGATTACCGCCCTAACGATGGTCAGGTCCAGCGCTATGCATTGGTACAAAAATACCTTAATGAGAGACGCTCATGGAAGGAGAGGTATCGGGCCTTACATGAGAAATTGACGAAGATGGCCGTGGCGAAGCAAGTGCTGCCCAAGATGAGATACACCGGCGAGAAGTTTCTTGCTGCTAGGCGTATGGTTCGAAGCTCTAAGGCGTGGGCGGAACGACTCGGGGTTGAGATGGACATGCCTCCGGGCTCCTTTGACATACCCCTCGAGGAAACGAGGCGCAGTCACTACTAAACCAAGGCTGATGGGCTGCAATATAATGAGATACCTCGGAAAGCACAGGAGTTTGATTTTCTATTTTCTATTTCCTATTTTTACGGTGTCTCTACCAGAGTGGCTACTTTACCATCGACGCATGATCAAGATCAACTTTATCAGTCAGGGAAATTGCTACTCTACGAGTAGAGTATATTGGATCAAGTATGTACAAGGATCAAACCATCTAGGAACAGAAAAAAACATCCCATCCAGAGCGGAGAAAAAGGGAAGTCAATCTAGAGACAAGAGGGGAATATGGAAGCAGGAGGCAGGAAGGTATCAAAATTACAACCAGTGAGGAAATGAAAACAAAGGTATCGAGCAGAGGATGGAGTCGACAAATTAAAGAGTCATGATAGGATTTTCTCAGAAAATGCCCCATCGGCCACGAGTCTCCTTCGCAGCTTGTGCACGATCGGGACTACGACTCGCTTTACGACCATCCAATTGCCGAATACCCTCAATCTTCTGCAGGGCCAGCTCCAGGAGCTCCTTCTTGCGGATGATATCGAGGTGGCGGCGGACTCGGGGGTCTTCGCGTGCGAAACGTTCGATCTCGGCGTCGGAGAGGTGTCGACCGAGTCGCATGTCGAGTTCACGGGGGAAATTGTAATAGAATTCGGAGAGGAGCTCGACGTTTAAGAAGAGGACGGCGGTTGAGGTGAGTTTGTCTGCTACTACGTCGAGAAAGACTTCGGGGCAGTAGTATTTGTTCTTTTGTGAGGCGCACTGCTTGGATCGGACAGCCATAAGTCTCATCTTAATGATATCAGCTCGATCACGAAGGAAGACGCCATCTCGGCCTGATTTTGGTTTATTAGTCATGAGTTCAAAGAATGAATTTTGGGCAAGGGAGACGTACCTCTTTCCAAAAGAGCAGCGCTGAAACCGCCAGCACCACCAGCACCGTTACCCTCCAGCACGACTTCACCCTTGCGGACCTTGTCGATGAAGGACATGACATCCTTGAGCTTCCGCTTTCCAACACTATCCTCAACATTCTTGATGGCTGATTCACACGCCTTGAGTTCGTCCTTCAGCACTTTGCTAACATTTTCACGGCCCTTCGACCACTCTGGGTCCTCGACCTCGATCTCAAACTTGTACGGTTTGATGCAGTTCTCGACTTGATCACTCGTACTAAAGAAACGGTCGTTCAAAATGCTTGTACAGGCATCTGTGATCTGTTTATGAGCAGCTGGGTGTGTGGCGAATGTAGAAGATGCCAGGAGCGATTCGACATGGTTTTGGAGAGCATTGGCGACCACGGTAGTAGCAAGTCGACCAATGCCTAATTTTGTAAGTGATGAAGTGGATGCATCCAGCTTTCGGTGCCAATACAGGGATTCAGCGTCGGCCTTCGGCAGGTCTCTGAGCGGATCAAGCTCTAGCATCGGTGGGCTCAGGTCCTCGACGGGCTTGTTCCAGTAGCGCTGCGCTAAGAGATCCATGACACGCTGGTCCAGTTCAGCTTTTAGCATTTGCCGGACCTGTGGCCGGCCAAATTCCTCAGCGAATGCCTTGAAGGAGTGCTTGAAGCTGTCCAGGCTTTCAGCCAGGTAGGACTCGGCGCTCAAAGGCCGATCGTTATATTGAACCTTGAACTCGTAAGTCGCCTCTTCCAACTCCTGGCTGATGCTATCTCTGGTGCCCGATAGACTAGCTGCCATTGTCTGTTCGAGAACATGCATAAGCTTCTTGCGAAGAGTCGAGACGCCAACTGCAACGTCAGAGTGTGTTCCAAACTCGGTGGGGTGTGCCGAGAAATAGGCATGCTCGTTCTTTAGGATGGCGCTAGTAATGTTTCCAGAGCCCCGGGAAAAGAGAGCTGTTGTCTGAGGGATCCGGCTGACAACACCAACATATCCCAAACGAAGGGGATATTTCTTGTCGGTAAGAACGTCGTGACCCCGTGCAGGATCAACGAGATCCATTTTAGTGATCACACCAATGGTACGCTCACCACGAGGATCAACACGACGACTGGCTCTCAGGGCTGTTGAGTTTGCAAGATCGACATCAGCAGCTGAAATGGCCAGAATAACGTTGGGGGCCTGTATGTATTTATCGCAAAGATCGCTGATTTTTTGCTTCAACTCCGGGGGCTGGTCATGGCCAGCAACCTGAATATAGCCAGGAAGATCAATCAAAGAGAGATCTGGGACATTTGGCGAATAAATGGACAACTGAATTGGGTCGTCTGAAACACAATCCTTGTCCGGTACCGCAAGATTCAGATCAGTCAGGGTGCGCTGGATCTGTGAGAAATCGGTAATTTTGCCGAGGCCCAGGGCGGGGAATTCACCATACTCCGATTGAGCATTTGGCGTGTTGATCAGGGTAAGCTCGATTGGTCGGCGAGTGACCATATTGGTGCCCTTTGGCAAGAATTCATGTCCAACAATAGCTTCCAGAACTGAACTCTTACCAGAAGACTGGGATCCAATCACCACAATCGATGGCAGAGTTACGGAACCAGACTGACCAACTGTCTGGAGAATGTTCCGAATTTCGATCATCTTGCGTGTGAGGAGCATCATCTGGTCATCCTCGGCGACCTCCTTTTCTTTGCGAGAGTCGTCTTCGTCAGACCTGTCGTAGCCAAATGCTGCAGTCGATCCAGCCGCAACTCCGGCAGTCACACCTCGACCTTCGTTGGGTTCCTTGTCTCCTCCGTTCTGAGACTGAGATTCCTCCTCCCCTCGCAGCATCTTCTGCAGCCATTCAGGCATCTCAATATCTCCTGTTGTCTTATTCCACCCACGTTGTGTCTGATCCGCCACATCCTGTATGCCCTGGAATAAGCTTGATGCCGTATTTCCCGCCGTCTCGCTAGCCGTTCTGAAAATGTCCATCGCATAGTTTCCAGCCTCTGTAGTAATTTGTCAGCTACCACCTTCTCATAAAGTCGTTTGTAGTACGTACGAGTTGCTTGGTATTGGAAATAGGCCAGTCCCGCAATAGTCGCTCCTCCAAACATAGCTGGTAGTCGAACAAGCTTGAAGGCGAGCTTTGGAAGCAGTCGTGCAAAAGAAAAAGCCCGGACGACAGGGACGTTGTTGTGGATTCCATTAGCACCTATAGGCCATGCGCGTCCCCTCAAACCGGCACCACTATTAGCGCGAAGAAGACCTCCGGTCCTGGAGCCTGCATTATGGATGTGGCGAGCCAGGCCGTTCCGCACCAGCGGGGTGAGTCGATGAGAGAGTATCCTCCCACTCATGGCTGTGATGAGATCGCATTCAAAGCCAGATGGGAGAAGAAGGTAATTATCATGATGCTCCCGAGGTCGATCACTGACATCAACGTGACTTGCGCTAGTGGCCGCTTAGCCGACCGTAGTTAAAGGTCACGTGTACCATAAATGACGTGCTGTGCAAGGGAAGTGAGTTATTGTTTGTTGGGAATTTGATATTTTCTTTATTATTTTTAGAGTGATCTCAGCCAGAATTGCCGCTTTCCTTTTGGTATTCTCCTATCTCGTTTTGGTTGTTGTTACGTGGTGGCTCACAGAGTGTCCTATTTCGGCCCCGATGGTCGGTGACTCTTCACCTGTCAACGCCCAACCACTGATCGTCAATCTGTATCAAATCAAGGGTCTGAGTATTGAAAACCCCTGAAATCACGCCTACTACAAGAAAAGTAGCTCTTGAATCTTTTAAATATTTTGAGAAGTCATTTTGGCTCTTATCGAGGCACTTGGAAAGCATCAATACCCAAAATGTGTCGTTTTCTTGTGAGTTGACCGCTATAGTGGTGCACTAGAAACCATTTTCTCCAACCCATCTATATACTCGGACCAGGAGCTAATGTCAATTGCAGATATACAAGGGCCGCAATGAGATTCGTCTCAGCAAGCTGGTTACAGAGCCCAGTCATTCCATTCTGACTCAGTCGTATGATTCACGGTTAAGATTGGTATGTTCTACAACATAAACCAGCACCATTCCAACTAAACCCTCAAAACCCCCATTCAATTGTTTCAAACCCAAAGCTGACATTCAAACCAGGATAACCGCCGCCCAGTGAATGGCGACGGCTTCGGCGTGGGCTTCTACACCGACCCCGCACTCGGCCCAGAGCCCTGCATCTTCACATCGACAATTCCAGCCTGGAACTGCGAGAATCTAGAGCGTCTCGCCGCAAAGACATGCTCAAATCTTGTCTTCGCGCATGTCCGCGCCACCACCGAGGGAAACCTCGCAGAGATCAACTGCCACCCATTCCAACATCAGACGCTGATGTGGATGCACAACGGCGGCATCGGAGGATGGAGCTACATCAAGCGTGCGCTAGCATCTTCTCTCGGGGACAAGTGGTTCCTCGGCGTGAAAGGCAGCACTGATAGCGAGTGGTCGTTTGCTCTGTTCCTTCATCTGCTGGAGCAAGAGGGTGTGGATCCCAGTTCGGATCCTGGGCCTGAAGGCTTTGGGCAGGCGTTGCTGCGTAAAGTCATGATAAAGACAATTGCGCGGATTAATGAGTTTACGCGCGAGGTTGCGGCGAAACACAATGTTACGGATGTGGAGACACGGTCTTTGCTCAATTTTGCAGTGACGGATGGTCATTCTGTCATTTGCACGAGGTATATCAGCAGTAAGACTGATGAGCCGGCTAGTTTGTATTTCTCTTCCGGGACGAAGTGGAAGGAGGGAAAGACGAAGGGTCATTACAAGATGGAGCGCCATGATAAAGGTGCTGATATTGTCTTGGTGGCTAGTGAGCCGATTACCTTCGAGAGACGTGAGTTTACTTCCCATCTATGTCTTCCACAGACACTATATGGTGGCATTGTCGCTTATAAACTAACAATCTTTGATAGATAATTGGGTCTCAGTTCCTACCAACTCGGTAGTTACTATTCACAAGCAGACAGTCCTACTCCACCCCATCTTGGATGAATTTTACAGCGAGGATATGAACCACGACCGATCATCTTGCTACGCTTCTTCCAAGGGCCTTGTCAGCACTAAACCTGGCAATACAGTTCCACCGAACGACAAAGAAAACTGGGCCCCATCGGCTCAAGATGGCAAAAAACCTGGTCTAGAAGCATCTCGACTGGGACAATCCTCTGAGTGCGCTGTATAATCTCCGGAGTGTGTACAGCAGGCTATATGCAAACAACCAACAACATGGTGCCACAACCACCTTAGACGTTTTTGTGTTCTGGAGTCAGAGAAACGATTTTGGAAAGCGAGATGATACCAATTGAGCAGCAAGTTGGCGTCATGGGGCTTGATTTTAGATGCTTTTATATGCATGTGGACGGTGATATTTTCGGGATTCAAGGGGATGTTGCAGTTTGTTAACACTTAAGGAGTAATTTCGATTTTAAATACCAGATTGCGTTTGTTTCCAAAGAAATCCAGTCTAAAGTTCGAGTTTTTGTCTTAAAAGGGCTGAACATTGTCCACGAATATTGTATTATGTATTAGTAAAAGGGGTATCGCATAATCCGAAATCAACTATCATCCCCCGATATATTTGCATGCTTGAAATACTTCATTCCGACCCAAGCAACAACAACCCAAACCCACGACATGACAGCCGTAAGAATGATCAAAGCAGGATAATACCCCACAATTGGAAGCGTTGGATCATCCTCCAATTCTGGAGGCGCATAGGGTGTCTCTCCAACATCCCACGCCCAGCTCCAAACCTCAAAGCAGCTGCCAATGCCCACGACGAAGACGAGCCATGTCACCAAGAGGATGATCCAGCCCCACGATTCAGTCTCGGAGTAATCCCATGTGATATCTGCACTGCTTTTTATCTCGACAGGGTGTGTCGCTAGTGGGGAGGATTTGGCGCGGACGGGGCGGTATGCTGCATCAGGTTGGAGGGGGAAGTAGGGGTCGGAGCTGGAGGGGTGGGCGTGGAGGGATGTGGTTTTGGCGGAGGCATTGGGAGCACCGGATGCAACTGAGGGGTTATTGGTGTTGATCCGTGGAAATGAGACGAGCTCTTCATCATCGGTGGCGGTCTCTTCGCCTAGGTGGTTGTTATTGGTATTGGTATTGGAGGTATGTTGAACGAGACCCTGGCGCCTCCGCACAACAGTCGGGCGGGGATTCTTCAGCGCAGAATTAATACGGAACCAACTCGGCTGAGCAGAATCCCCAACATCATCATTGAACCCTCCTATCGGCGAGGCAAAATTATTGTTTTCCATAGGCGGCGAAGAGGCCTTATCCTTCGGGGAGCGCGGTCTCGGCGCGTCATCCTCGGCCTGGAACCGAGGGGCCTCTGCACGAATAGCCTCAGCACTCTTGCTAAAAGCCCTTTTATCGCGTGACTCAAGCCTTGTACCCAGTAATGCAGTCTTTCTTAATGATCCTCGTCGTCGCCTTGTCTTTCGTTGTTGTTGGATAACCGCTGCCATCGCCTTCCCGCGTTCCGACGTTTCGCTGTTGATCTGGGGCATGGACGGTAGGTCCTCGTTATCGCCGTCATGATCCATGATGCGGGCTCCTGATCCTGATCCTGTCGCCTGGTTCATGCGTAAAAATGAGAGCTTTGATAACAGAGAGCCTGAGAGGCTGCGTTTGTGGGTGCTGCTTCCGCTGGCGGAGCGTGTTCGATTGGATAATCTGTCGGCCGTTGCGAATTCCGCATTGTGACCCTCGCTATCGTCCATTGGTGCGGGTGGAAACCGAGAGCTGGGGCCGCAGCTCAAACCTTTCAGTCTCCCAGCATGGATCAATTTGGCTCAGAAATGAGCTTGGTGGTCAGATTTGGTTAGTTCACTTGGTGTGTGGTCCGGGGGGATCGAGCGTTAGGAGCTGGGGTTGCTGCCCGTTCTTTCAGGCAAAAACATAGTTTTCAGGAGAGGGTCCAACTAATTGAGCCATGCTAATTGCAACACCCTAATGGCAGCTTGGGAAATGAGATATTATAAGAAATCGTGAGAGTCCAGGCAGATTCACAAGGCCCGAAGCAAGTTGTTGATTTTTAAGCAAGCTGAAGGAATTCTGGCGACCTCCAATCAAGGTAGCACCACATCGCGGAGTCTAAGCACCATGCATAAAGGCAACATAGGTGGGACAGAAAGGTATTGCCGACGCTTTAGGGATATCATATGCAGGAAAGAAGGAAACGAACAAATTGGTATATCGGCTAGGAGGCCAGCGGGCAGAGAATAGAGTGAAAAAAAGATCAAAAACCGATCAGGTCAAGCACTTCAAGGAAACTCATCGCGGCATATACGAATACTGGGGGAGGGGGGACAACGTTCCAAAAGACCAACTTGTCAACCGAGAAGGAAACCATGGCAGCCCATGGTCGAGCATATTTTGAATGAGAAAAGAGCACAATGACCAGTATTCAACAAAGGTATGGGCCTAAGAAAGGGCAATATGAAAACGACGAAGCAAATTTGATACAGCACACAGAACATGTACTGGGAACGATGCGATACAAAGCTAGCAAGGAACAATTGACAAGAATAAACCAAGCACAAACAGTAGAGACAGAGTAGGGAAGTCGCTTTTTATTTGGAGCATTGCATAGGAATCGGGAGTCCAAGAAACCCTTGAACAGGTGTTCGCACACTCGAAAGGGGATGAAAGAAAGATCAAACCAACAAAGTGGACGTGGGGTATTCGGTGCACAACACACAAATTCCATTGCAAAATGAGAAAAGAAAAGGCAGCTCAGTCGCTCAAAAAATCCACTTCAAAGGGCAACTTCAAAAGAAAACCAGAAGAAAAGAAGAAGAAGAAGAGAAGAGAACAGAACAGAATAAATAGTTTGAAGGGTTGGTAGGAGTAGAGGAAGGGGGGATAGAGGAAGAAAAGCGATTCCAAAACCGCAGATTGGCTTCAGCCAGTGAGAGCCGGTATCAAGATACTGCGCATGGTTGCATGGATGCACCAGCACAATTGCAAACTTGCCTCAGCAAAAACCTTGGAGAAACTTACGCCTGGTAGCCTCCATTGAAGTTGTTGTTGGACTGGTCCCAGTTACCAGACGGGGACATGGGCTGGCCACGCCCATAACCTCCAGCATTACCCTGGGGTCCCTGGGGATAGCCCTGTCCGGGCATACCAGGTCCGCCAAAGTTGTTGCCTTGTTGATCCCAGCCTCGGCCAGCAGGGGCAGGACCTACTCGTCTGTCAGCAAGGTTGGATGGGGATTTCCTAGAAGGGGGGTAATACTGAGATTTGAAACTAACCTTGATTCATGGGGTTTTGAGGGCCGCCATACTGGGGGAAGAAGCCAGCGGGGCTGTTGTTAAATCCGGCATTGGCTTGCGGCGCAGTGAAGTTGTCGAACTGACCGGTAGGAGGTCGGTCCTTGCCCCACTGTGATAGTTAGTGAATGGGACTCGGACGGCATACGGCATACGATAAGGGGAAGGATGAACATACGCTACACTTGAGGGGACGGCCATTGACGTTGTAGCCATTAAGCTGGCAAATGGCCATGGCGGCGTTCTCATGCGAATCCATCTTGACAAAGGCGAAGCCCCGGTCGGCCTGGAGACGAGTCTCAAGAACATACCCAAAGTTCTGGAACAGCGGGATCAAGTCGTTTTGGGTGGTATACGGGGTCAGGTTGCCAACGTAACAGGTCGTCTGCCATTGCGGAGTCTGCGTGGCGACCATATCGTAGCTCTGGATGCCCTGGGTAGGGAAGTGGTGGTGGCCGAAAGGAGTGGTGGGGGTCATGCCCATCGCCGCCATCGCCTGTTGCTGAGAGATCGAAGGCTGGCCCTTCTGGTTGGCCCAGTTGCAGCGAATGGCACGAGAGCCCAGCCATTCCCCATCCATCGCATTGAGCGCCTTGTCAGCCTCTACACGGTCACGGAAGGCAACGAATCCGTATCCACGCGAGCGACCGGTCTTCATGTCCCACATGACACGAGCCTCGGAGATGGTACCAAAGGCGGAGAAGGCTTGCAGCAGGATTTCGTCGTTAACTTCATTGCTCAAGTCGCCGACGAAGATGTGGAAGTGGTTCGAGGTGTCCTCCTTATTGGTGTTGTTGCCCTGGTAGGCCCAGTTGACCCGAATTTCCTTTACAAAATTAGAGTTGATCACTAAGCTGGGGTAAACAAACTAACCGACTGGTGGATGCGACGTCCGTTCAAAGTCTGCATGGCCCGCTCGGCGGCACCGGGGTCATCAAATTCAACAAAGCCGTAGTTGTAGCCTTTGCTGTTAAACTGCTGAAAAGGTCAGCGATGGTTCAAGCAGGAAGCCATGACAAAATGCCCGGTATGGATAGGAGTTGAGGAGGTTTCCCCTACAGTTGGGGTCGCATCCCGAAATTGTCGTGGGAGCGAGGTATCGGAGTCGCTCACATTCTTGTCGGGGATGATCTTGACGCTAACCACGTGGCCAGTCGTCTCAAAAATCTGCTTGAGAATGTCCTCTGTCACCCGGGGGTCCAGACCACCAACGTAGAGAGCGCGCTTGTTAGGTTCGGGGGCCGCCCGACGGACATAACCACCCGCACTTGTAGGAGACATCATGTTGCCCGACATCGGCGAAGTCATGGCCGTGGGAATGGGGTTGGTGTTCTGAGGGATGATCACTGGGGGGCGTGGCGGCGGAGGCATGTGGGACGGGTTGGTCTGGCCGTTGCCTTGGGCAGTCTCGTACTGCTGGTTCTGAGCTCCAGCCGCAGGCTGGGGGGCCGGTGCCATAGTGGACGGAGTTGAAACCGAGACGTTTTCAGCCATCGTGTATGGGCTTTGGAAATGGGGAAAGTGGGATGAGCGAGTGTTGCAAGAGCACGATGCACAAACTAAGCTGGCGATCGCAGAGGTATCAGGGAATCGACGAGTCTGGCGTATAGACAATTCAAAGTTGTTGGAAAGCACCGGTAAAAGTGTAAATGAAGTTGATAAGTATACTAAAGGGGCGTTGGTTTGACGTGGAGGTTTCGATGGATGAATCCGAATGCCGGAGCAAGCTTAGTCGATCCAAACAAAGAGCCAAGACAACAAAAAAAAGGAGTCTGTCAATAGAGACACTTTTTCTCTGACACAGAACACAGTTGAAAGGACGAATATAGTCGATCAGTCAAGTAAGAAAAAAAAACCGAAAGGAAGTTTTTTCTTTCCTAATTTTCAGGATGGACAAAGGTCGTCACAGCTGGAAGTAGCGTTAAAGCGCTTGAGAGCTTCGCGAGTCGGAGGGAGGAAGAAGGCGAACAAGAATGAATCAAAGAAAGCCGGTATAAAAACACACACACCAATACCGACAAGATCACGGACGAGGAAGCACAACACGAAAAGGAAAAAAAAGGATGCACGGAGAGAAAGAGGTGTAAAGGGCGCTGCGATGTTTAGCGGTGGTTAGCGGCTAGGGGCTCCCCCACCTGACCTCAACGGGATTAGCGCCCAGTTCGTGTGTACAACTCTTCTCCGTACCACTTCACTTCTGTCCTTCCTTCACCTGTACCCATTATTCATACCCTGTACCTGTTATTTTCTTTTTCTTCCAGCCACATAGCATGGAGAACCCAAGCTCCTTGGCTGACCTCTCCACTTTGGTGGAGCGGACTGTACGCGCAACTCCCCAAAAAAAGAAACTTAGACGATCCCAGATGGCTGACATGCATATAGCTACTTGACACTGGTCGACTATTTCGAAAGTCAGGGTCTATGCCTACAAGTACACAGTTACAGCGATCAATTCCATCATATTATGAGAGCTTCCAAGAGGCTTTAGATAATCTGTCGGAACAGATTGTGAGTAATAGGCTTTCTTTTCTTCTTTGATTCTAGCTAACGTTGCACAGTTCATCGCTAAAGCCTTTTTGGAAAAGGACTACGAGGCGATCAAGGCTCGCGAATCCGTGCCGGTCACGGAAGATGTGGCTATGGGAGACGTAGATGAGAAGACGCTGCAGGACATCCAACCTCAACCTGTGGATGTGAAGATGGAAATTGGCACAGAGCCCCGGGTCAATGCCAAGACTGAAGATGAGCCGCCGGTTCCCACCAAAGCCATCCCTGGACCGCAGCCCAGTCAGGATGCGGTGGTGAAAGAGGAAAATCAAAACAGTAACAACGAGCCGACGGGGCAAGGATTCGGCGATGCCGAAGGTATCAACTTTGATTCAGTTTTGAATGAAAATGGCGGGTCCAGTTCCTTTCAACTCAGCCTGGACTTTGGCGACGATGATATGGGGAATCAAGCTTTCCTTTCTGGGACGGCATTTGGGACTAGCGCGCCCGGAGAAACTCCCGGAACTACTCAGCCGGAGAATTCTGCAGCCATGGCCCCTGCTGGCGGGGGTGCATTCGACATGGAACTCCAGAAGAGTGAAGGCGAACCCCAGACGTTCCCTGACCAAGGCAATGCGATGGATGATCTGATGCCCGGAGAATCTAGCTTTGATGATTTATTCATGGAGACCGATAATATGGACGATGGTACCGGGGATCTCAATCAGCTGGAAGGTGATAGCTTGATGAATCTCAACGAGCTAGAGGATAATTGGTTTAGTTAGTATGTGATTGACAGGCACGCAGGCCTAAATCAAATTAATCTTTCTACGAACAATTAGTGGCGGGGATATTGTCTCTCATGATCTACATGCGCTTGCAGTCCGCACTAGTGATTTTAGCTATCACTAGGTAGAGCGATAGATCAGCTCACGAGTCATGAGGCCCGAGTGGATTATCGAAAACGGAATCCAATAGTTCCAGTGCGACAATTGGGATGTGGACTGAAAAATCTTAATAATGATGGGAGAGCTTTATCTGCCCACTTTCTTCTGTCTGCTCTTCTGCTCTTTCATCTACAGTAGGGACAGAGCTAGCCGACATACTCGGATTAGCCCTCCAACAAAGCTCCAAACATCGGGCAGTTTACAAAAATCTCGCACCGATCTCCAACAGCACAGTCCTAACCTATACCTTCGGACCTAGGGGGCGGTAGTACAAGACCTGATTGTGTAACAGACCCAACGACAACAAAAAAGAAAGGAAAGTTAAAGAAATAGCAGCCCAAAAGGACTGAATATAGAATTTCCAAAAACCAGTTCCAACCTCGATTCAATGACGTATGAGCGAGGAACGATTGACGGTAGATCTCTAGGGCTGACCACGCTATAAATACTGATGAAATCAGAGCCACGAGCCCACACGCACGGACGCACGGACGGGGGTTCTCTCCGGGAAGAAAAACCAAGGATGGAAATTTTTAAAATGAACCTCCACGTCAAACCCTAGCTGTGTCCTATCATCGTGGATGCCGAGATGAGGGGAGACGCGTTGGAGATTCTGGGTCCTTGGCCGCGATGAGGTCATCGCCAGCTGTCAGGGCACGGACCCGCTTAAGGGAGATGAACAAGCCGTAGCCTCAAGCGCTAGGGTTAGCCTCTGTGTGTCGCAAGACCGTGTGCATACAGAGAACCGGGATGCAATGATCTCCCTACAGTAAACTTGGCAGCCTCGACACCCAATTTTGAGAAGGTTAATGTTTCCAGCCATTCAGGTTGCCGGGTCCCTTGAGCCGTGCAGTAAAGCAAACTCTGAAGAAAGATCGGGGGGCCTGTTCGCCTGACACGATGTGATCATTATTTTGGCTTGGGGTACCCATGCACGAGGGAGTAGGTTTGGTGTTTAGACGTTTTGACGCGTACAACGCCGGAAATCGGATGGGCTGACCTGTTACTACGAGAATTTGCTTCAGATCCGGGGATGTCCCGGGTTTGTCTCGGTGCGATGACCCTCACATGCGACACTGCAAGTCCCGATGGGAGTATTCCCCCCGCAGCCGAGTGCCGTCGGGCGCGTTCCTAGGGCGTGAGCTTGGCTTGGGGCAGTGCCGGATTAGCCGTCCAAGATGTTTGATCCTCAGCCGTTTTATCCGAGGGGCAGAATTGGATTAGGTATGTCTTTATAGTTCTGTCGTATTGGGGAAGAGCTTAATACACAGCCCTGTCAAGTTCTGGGGACGATTCTAGATTTACATTCTGTGGTATCGAAACGCCGGGTCTTAGGTAAGAGCCGGATCGCCGGATGGAAAGTCCCCAATTCGATATCATGTCATCATCGATCGGATTTGAAGACCTCGGATCTGGACCTTTCTTTCCCACTTTAATGTATTATTAGTAAAAGAAAATTTGACTATATATGACCTGATACATAAGCATTGCAACATCCTCATTTAAACAGGTACTGATCATCTTCTCAAACCACCGGGCGCCACCAGAAGCCACAAACCCTGGTAAAACAAGGCCAAGCAAGTTCCCAAAGGAACCACAATTAGGCCGCTCCATTAGCCAATCCGATCCACTGGCTTAGAGATCTGCAAGGCGATCATTTGAGGGGAGGAGCCGTGTTATGAAGTCAGCAATCCCGAGGAATTCCTCTTCCTGCAAAAGATCGGTGTGCTCCTTGCATTTCAGTTGATTCCAAGGGGGCGTACAAGGGATTTTTTTTTCTCTAACATAACAACCGGTCTCACAAAGATTAAAGCTCAGAGGTAAGTGGATTCTTGTGTCGCCCTTCTTTTCTTCTACTGGAATTTACTTTCCCCATGGTGTTTCCTGAGCCCGGGACTTGTCGCATTCCTGGCCTTTCACAGTCACTTTTTTTTTTCTTTTTTCGATCTTGCCAAAAGGGAAAAGCAAAAATCAATAGACTAGGAAAGAGACAAGACGCAAAAAGTTCAATAAAAGGCCAGGCAGAGCACCAAAGAAAAAAAAAAAAAAAAAAGCCCCCAGTCTATGATGCGCCAGAGGAAAGGCAATGATGGCTCACATTATCCCCACGCAGGTTTCCTTACAATCGGGTGAGGTTTCCCCGCTTCCCTTATCGATCTCCAATCTCCTACGCACTCGATCGACATCAACACGACGCTCGAGTCTGAACGCCGTCGAAGAGCAATTCCCTAAACAAAGCCGCCGCGGCTCCATACTAAGAAAGCTGGCGGGTCCACGTGAGAACGCGAAGAGATTCCTTCGCCTGCGGTCGTCCGGAATTTCGGCACCCGCTCCCCCGCTGTCAAGACCCCCACGCCAGCGCATCGCTCGGCCTGTCTCGGAGATCATCGTCTCTCCTAGACTTGCTACAATTCATCCCGACGAAATACTGCCCGATATCATGGCCGACGTGTTGCCTCGGGCGGTCTCTGAACAGCCCGGCGCCGTTCCCGAATTATCTACTCCGTTCCCTCCGCTGCGCAACGAGAAGATCATTGCGACTGGAAGTGGTCTGACGCTCGGTATTGCGCTCACAGAGCCAGTTTTGTATCTCCAGGGATATGATCAGCATGATCCTAGTTCCAAGAAGTCGGCTATCTTGCGAGGCCAAATACATCTGAAGGTGACCAAATGTGTTAAAATCAAGAAGATCTCGATCTGCTTTAAGGGTCATGCGCAGACGGATTGGCCAGATGGTATGTCTTAAGTGAAGAGCTAGATCTCCATTCCCGCACAGCCTAACATGCATCTCCAGGTATTCCTCCAAAGAAGATCCACTTCCACGATAAGAAAGATCTCGTTACCCACGGAGTCGTATACTTCAACCACGGTGATACCGCGCTCATGCAGAACGACTACGGTGCACACTACTATCAGCACGCTAAGCCCGTCTCCCCGGTACCCGGAAAGGATGCGGTGATTGCCACAAGCCGAGAGCTCTTCTCCAAGAGTGGTTCAACTAACTCACTCGGCCCCGCGGTGTCTTCCCGAGACACCAGGCGCCTTTCCATACCGGCCGCTCGCGGACACTCCCGGAGCTTCAGCAGGAATGAACCACCTACCAGTTCTCAGGCACAACAGCAGCGCAACTACCGAATGTTCCCCGTGGGTGACTACCTGTACAGTTTCGAGTTCCCAATCGATGGATCATTGCCCGAAACCATCAAAACCGATCTTGGTTCCGTCCGATATGACCTAGAGGCTATCGTGGAACGATCAGGCGCCTTCCGGCCAAATCTGCTTGGCACGATGGAAATCCCCGTGATTCGCACCCCAGCCGAAGGTTCTTTGGAGCAAGTCGAACCGATTGCGATCTCACGAAATTGGGAGGATCAGCTTCACTATGACATTGTCATCTCTGGGAAATCTTTCCCTCTCGGTTCTCAAATTCCGA
The DNA here is from genome assembly GCA_028829675.1 of Penicillium tannophilum. Lineage (NCBI taxonomy): Eukaryota > Fungi > Ascomycota > Eurotiomycetes > Eurotiales > Aspergillaceae > Penicillium > Penicillium tannophilum. The sequence goes on along the minus strand of JAQKAK010000004.1, from coordinate 3,423,073 downwards.
TTGCATTTAAACTCACTCCGCTAGCAAAGGTCGAATGCCATCGCATCAAAGTTTATGTTACGGAAAATATTCAGCATTGGACGTCGGACAAGAGTGTACATCGTTTGCAGCCGGCCAAGAAGGTGCTTCTTTTCGAGAAACGAGCCGAGTCCGCTAGCACAAGTACTTATCCTGGTAGCTCAATGCGAATCACTGCGGGCGGTGGTATCGATTGGGACCACCGTGCCGCGGCGGCGCGAGGAGAGGAGATTGTCGATCGGGGCAGAACGAATTTGCTCGGCAATCTGGCAAACGATTCCGGAGTCGGTCCAACTGAGATGGAATTCAGTGTGCAACTTCCGAGCTGCCATGAAATGAGGGGACGTGACGAGGGACAGCGCTTGCACTTTGATACTACTTATGAAAATATTCAGATCAACCACTGGATCAAGGTAATTACATCGATCGATTCAAGCGACCTCCAGCCATTTACTAATTCTTCTACAGATTGTGCTCCGGCTATCAAAGATCGATGAGAGAGACCCGACTAAGCGCAGACACTTTGAAATCTCCATCGATTCTCCATTCCATATTCTCTCCTGCAAGGCGACGCAAGCGAACATCTACCTCCCGGCTTATTCGAGACCGGCTACCGATCCAGATCCACCGGCGCAAGAGCATGAGTGTGGCTGCCCCGGTGCACCATTGGCAGCGCGAGAATACTCCATTGCGCAATCGAATTCTGATCGGGAAGACAGCACAACAAATCTCACCCGCCCGGATGCGATCGGCCGCGCTGTCACTCGAAGCTTCACGAACGGATCTGGTGGGTTGGCACTTCCACCGCAAGCCCATCTGGCACATGATGCACCCGGGCGAGAGATTCCTCGCCCAATGCATCTCCTTCGGACGCCATCCTTCGCTCCTCCTGCCTTCGATGATGTCCCTCCACCTCCTCCCCTCATCACTCCACCTCCCGAGTATACCTCCATTGTTGGTAATGGTGATCGTGAGGCTGTGCTGGAAGATTACTTCTCTCGTCTTTCTTTCTACGAGGAAGGAGACGATGACCGGGGCCTTGGACGGGTGGACGTCCCCTTGACCCCGGGAGGCCGTGTTAACCGTAGTATGGATGTACCCCGAGAATGGGTACGCTTGGACGACTTTACTGCTTCATGAGTTTCTTTGGTCGCGCTGTACAGCCGCCTTACGTTTCACGATATCCGAGCCATGAAATTACGACATTGTTCATATCGGAGATTGGTGTATTGGGAAGGGGCAACTTGTTTTGGGTTTGATATTATCTCTTTACCCACCCTGGGTCGTCGTCTATATACTGCATTCTGTTTATTAGGATCGGGCTTGGGATTTTTTACTTTTATCATGGCAAACATGCCACATGTTACGTTGAGTCTTGCGCAATGCTGGGCTCTGTTCATATCATCCGGGGCAAAAGGCGTGATTACGGTTTTTCCCGGGAAATTACAAATAGTTCCATGCATACAAAATGTTTTTACTGCGAGGAATCGCATTTTCAAATAACTTGAACAAAAAAAATTCCGAACTTGTAACACGTGGGCACTATCTACATGATCTGAGAAGCGGTGTCATAGATCCCGATAAGAGTGATAAGCCCGCATCTACATTCCTTCCCCGGTTTAGACGCTCCCCACATCTAAGCGGGGGCTTGAAGATGACATTTTCCTCTTTTCCTCAAGCTAGTCAATTCTACCTTTCTCGCGTGGCAGAACGCTTTATTTGAGCCTCACTGTGCTCGGCGTCTATACTGACTCACGAGAGACCCCGGCTTAACACCCCTGTCAATACCCCTGTGACCCTATCTGGTGGTCCACCCATCTCCAACACTAATCAATTCACAAGTAAGTCATGAAACTCCTTCTAGCTAGAGGATAGCACTTACTCATGTGGAATTACAAGCTTTTACCTCTCGTTCATCCACTCAGAAAAACTGGGTCATACTTAACAAGGGTCTAATAGCGCACTACTGCTAGAGATCGGCCCCACTAATAGCGGACATCACCGGTCCACATTAAGATCTTCTCTTCTCTATTCCGGGGTCCATACGCACAATATGGCTATCGAGATTCTGCCCCTAACAGAAGCCGATATCCCAGGTGTAATTCAGGTGATCCAACAAGCTTTCGCCGATGATCCATATTTCAAGTGGGTGTTTGATGGCTCCAAGGTATGTACCATGCCATATCTACCACAATATACACCCCTTAACATACAGCACAGTTCAACAAACAAAGAAATTACAACTCCCTCGCAGCACGCTGCCGATGGGGCATAAACAACGCAATATTCCAAGTCGCGAAAGAGATATCCCCAACCGACTCGTCGTCATCATCTCCCGTCCTCGGTGTATCCTGCTGGCTACCACCCCACCCATCCTCAAAACCAGTGAGCTGGTACTCCTGGTACCAAGACTGGAAGCTATCAGCCACTCAACTCCTCACAAATATATTCTACCTTGGCCGCGGAGGGCTCCGGGTAAACAGGTACTGGATCTGGAAAGATCAGCAGCAGAAAGCACATGCGGAGATATGGGATGATCCGCGTGGTTACTATTTCTGCAATATTGTTGCTGTTAGTCCTGAGGCACAGGGGAAAGGCGTGGGGAGGATGCTTTTTGAGTCTGTGACTAAGATTGCAGATGAGGAGGGGGTTAAGTGCTATCTCGAGAGTTCGAAGAACGTGCCTAATGTGCAAATATATGAGAGAATGGGGTTTGAGATGAGTAGGACTATGGAGTGTCGGGATGGAGAGGATGTTTGTATGGTATGTTTGTTTCTTCCCTTCCCCTGACATGATCGCCTACGTCACCTGCCCTGAGTAGGAAGTTCAAGCAAGCTAATTTTGACAGTTGTACTGCATGATGCGTAACCCGAAAACCGAGTAACGTTAATGTCCGATGGCACGATGAACCAGTCCATTTCAAGCCCAACTTCAAATCTCGTTGCTTCATTGCATATTCCAGGACTGTCAGTCTCCAAAGTTAAACCACGAAATTCAATTCATACTTTCTAGCTACCGGATACAAACATGTCCTCATTTCTGCGTTGGCCTGGTTATCAATTTGCCCTAACGCTCAGGCCCATCATCTGCACGATCCCCGGGACCACTATTGACCCACAAGCAGGCCGAGTCTGCCGCGACGATCTGAACTCTATCGCGACAGACGCATTAGTACCTGGACCCGGGGCTGTGGTGCTGGTGCCGGTACCGGGTGTCGCGTTTGCTAAGATAAACGCGGGTGATATATCACAAAGTATAATCACAAAGTATAAGCTATGGCGTTTCTAAGGAAGGTTGCATACACCTCATTCGGGTTGTTGTTAGACTCTAACGGTTTTTTTGATACGCCCAAGATTGGTGTGTTAACGTTCGATCTCGGCATAAGTTTCTATCTGATGGTGCTTTTCATTCCCCGCTGGGTTTCAGGTACAGTCAAATTTTAATGTTGACGACTTTCAGCAGATTTCGTGCGGTGCCTTCTGTTTGCAATGAGGCTGCAGATTTGACTCTGTTGTGACAAAGGGGTGTTTGTGGAAATTCACTTATGAACCCTAAGGGTCCGGACTGATCTATAGTCTTTCACTTTGTCCGTTCCAGGCTCCCTGTGATTCACGTTCTTGTGCGGTTGCTATTCACTTTCTGTCTCTACAGTTAAAATCAGGGAGCGAGCCAGCCGGGGAAAAAATTGTTGTCTAATCAATCATGTTTGTTCTTGTTCCTCATAGACATCGTGGTCGTGGGGTGCTGGCCATCCTACGATCATACTTCGGCAAGCGCGGACAGAGCCATTGTAATTCAGCATGTCAAGATTCAGCCGTCAAAGACAAGGTCGAAAGAGACGACAACAAAGAAAATGATGACAATGACACGGAATTGATCGTCAACCAGCTAGCTGCCCTAGCTTCCACCATCAGCCGAGTATCGACCAACCCTACCACAGCGGACTCATCTTCCTTGTGCAACACCGATATTCAAGACCACTCAGAAAAGGAGCAAGAAGAATCATTCTATTACCTCCGAAGCCTCATAACCATCTCATATCTCACACCAAACCCCGAGATCACACCCACCAACCAAACCCTTCATGTCCCACCCCTCCGTCGCAAAAGGGCTTCTTCCAGACTAAGCCTCCGTCTGGATATTCCCGGGCTCTCATTCGCACCAAAGGCCCACAAACCAAAATCTTCTCCCCGATACACCACCCTCCCACCAGTCTTCACACCAAAGCCAATCTCCATCCGCCCGGAAGTCCGCTTCTAAGATTAGCCCCATTACCCTATTCATCCCGATCACCTCATTCCGTTCCGCGTCGAACAAGGAATACGGAGAAATGGTTTCAAGCTGGAAAGGGAATTGATGTACAGTACATACAGATACTTATCACTTACTACATAACTATTATGTCAACGCCTTGCAAGTTCCAGCAGTGATATCAAATCAAATGCAGTCATGGTCTAGCGTGCATGATCCAAGCCTATCAAATGACCTCAGTAGAACGCGTAAATGTCAGTCTAAGAGGGCGGCACAGATACCCTGCATGAACCCCCAGTCAGCAACGATTAGAAACGCCCGGTGGGGAGGGATCGTCGGGTGCGTTTCAGGGCCAAATCTTTCGTAGATGACGTCGAGTTTTATGCCGGCTTTTTCGTCATTATCCACCTTTTGTTTGACTTGACGTATTTTAATTTTTGCCATGTTTGCTTTTTTAATTTCCCCCATTTTGATCGTCGGGCGGTTAGAGAGACTTCCACGACCTATAGATGTGGATATCGGGTTTAAAGGATTTACAAGGGTTTGAGAACAATGACGACTCCCGCAGATTATTCGGAAATAGGCCGAGTGTAAGTGAATAGACCGGGTATAGGTGGAGAAACTGACAAGTGGTCATTTAAATGAATAGAAAAGTATAGAAAAATGACGACGGATTGTCCCATTGACACCCCGCTCGGCTAGTCCCGAGATGGTGGGAATCCTTCGCTACGGCAATCATCTTGGGAGTTTCACCTTGGCATTTCCACTCGGTTATGGTCCCTATTCCATACTAACGTATCAAAATTCTTTCATGTGTACGAGTACGCTTTGCCCTTTCGGAGGCTACGCGTGTCCGATGGGTAAAGACTACAGTAGTTTGTATCATCGACTGGACACTCTGCCTCTTGTGGAAGGTGGATAACGGCAGTGGCTTCGGTACTCCACCCGAGAAGCTCGACAATCCGCACAGACCGTATGAATTAAGCCGAGTGGATCTAACCAGGACCATCCGATAGAGCCTGAGGACTTGCATCATGCTGATGTGGAGCCAAGGATGGACTTTGGTTCGGGTTGCGCGGGTTCATAGCTTGTTTGATGATGACGATCCGGACTGGAATTGCCTGATTTTCCTCGTGTGGCATCGCAAACAAGCTAAGCCAAGGCTTCATGCAGAGCCAGACCCTTTTAGGAAAGATGCCGAGGATGCACAAGTTTGTTCGGATAAATGTTCACATTGCATATGAAAGCGGGACAAAGGTACTAGAAGGGAGCTACTGCTAGCCGAACATTGGTCATGATCGATAACAAACATGGCTTCCAAGGTTGGCATGCTAAATAGTCTTTATAGTAAATTGAAATTAAAGAAATGAGTCAGCAGATGAGTTGGTCCGAGATTAGCGCCTTTAATTGGTCGGGAATAGATCGTTGAGCTTGAATATAACGGCCTTCAATAAACCAGTTATAGCCCACCTGGGTACCGAATGGTCTAGACTGGCCTGGCTAGAGAACCCTTGCAGAAGTGAATACCGCTAGCTCTTGCCAATGGCCTTATCACATGTACCGGAAGATTCGTGTCCAGTAACTGAGCCTCCCAACGGGGCTGGAAATGCGCCACTACAATATAACTTAGAGAGCACGATATTAATAATCAGAAAATGGCTGATGCAAAACTCTAACTCCAAGACTCATTTAACATGTAATTAACCTGCTCATGACAATCCCGTTCCTGCGGGCATATGCATTCTAGGCCTTGACAATTACAGATCAGGATGCATGGTGATTACCCGATACGGCCTCCAGCAGTTCCAACGTTCCATAATCTTCACGGGCTAGAAAAAAGTCCCGAATGCAGTGGGGCAACGCCTTAAACCCCTGGGGCTACGATACTAAACCAAAGAACCATGACTAGTTTGTTCATCTCAAGACCCAATGAACGATCAACGAAGGATTCCATTCCTTTTTCCACACTTGACCAACCACAAGGCTGGAGTGGAAATTAGAAACAAATCCGCCGTTTATTTCTCCGTTTCGTAGCCCCGCGCCATGACCCTGTTGACGAGTGCATTGTCGTATGCCGGAGACTTATGCGTCCTAGCGGGATAAGAGATAGGCAAAATAGGATTCACGACTTGATGCATTTCCCAACAAAAGCGTTGAAAAGTGCAAAGCACATGAAAATCATGGAAAGTAAACCCAAGTGTATTGTGGACCGAGCGCGGGCAAGGCTTGGAAGACAAAGACTGTGTTGACGCTAGCGGCATCGAAGGATTTAGTGTTCCAGACAATGGAACTTGGCCTTGACCCTATTTGACTGCAAAATCCCCTCGTGCATCGGTGCAGATCCCGAAGATGGCCTGGATTCTAAAAATCACAAAGCCCCCTTTCCCCCAATTTTCCCTTCTTCTCCCCGGTTCTGAATCTGGTATCCGGGATCCGCTCCCCGACTAGCGCTCGGGTGAGCCCTAATCATCCCATACATAAGCCCCGATTCCTCATTGCATCATGACTTTCACATCCCTGCTAATCACCTTGCTTGTTTCTGCCGTCCAAGACCCATTCTAAAGTACCGGATCCCGGTATCCCCTTCCTTCAATGTCCTGTACGTACCTTTGGTTGTCTGCACAATGTATATGGTAGGTCTTCGCCAACACATCCTTCCCCAGCAGTTCCACACACTGAAACCGGGGAAAACCAACCATGTATAAGGCGCAGGTAGAGAGGGGGGGCGTCCCACATTCGAAGCTTCGCTTCAACCCGCACCCCCCGAAAGGCTAGGATTGCGTGGAACTGCAGAAACCAGACTTGGCGATTCCTGTTTCCGGGATGGTGCTAACGACATTTTGATTTGATTTGGCTAGGAGCGTCTCTAACTGCCTCAAAGGGTAGCCCAAATGAGCCGGGGACATATCTAGGGCCCCTCTTCCTTTCCCTTTCCCTGCTCCTGCTCCTCCACATATATTCATCACAAAAAATAAAAACTTAGCCAAGCACGGACTCGATCGGAGAAAAACCAAGCCCCTTATTTCCTTGGCAATGTCGCTAAGAACATAAATGTTGAAAATTGCAAGTCAGGGTCAAGAAGGACATTCATTAGCCGGCTCGGCCGATGCTACGACCCCCACCCCTGATCAGTAGAACCACGTTGTCTCCTGCCCGTGCGCCCCTCTTCGTTTCGGAGTCCGTGATGTCCTTAATTTGTCGGTTCTATTGACCTGTGATTTATTTGCTTCTTTGAATTTCCTATTGTTCTTGGTATTAATTTTATTCTCAACGTTTATTTCCTAAGGACCCTTGAAGATCAAACTATCTCAAACAACCTACTATCATACACGGCATATCCGGATGCGCGGATTCCACATTATAAACAGCAAATTCAGGAACTTTCCCAAAAAAAAACCCAGAATAGTCTAGCACCAAATCCAAATACAGCTGGAATTCCCTTTCCATTTCATCCAGGCCCCCGTATTTTCCCTTGACGCCGTAAGTGGACGCCGAACAATAGACCGGGGTGTGTCAAACAAATCAAAATTAAATAAGCCAATCGCTGCACACGCTCGAACGAAACGAAAACAAATAATCCAGTAAAAGTTTAGTTCAAATACTCCCAGAGTATAGCCCCCAGGGCAAGACAAACTTTAAATCGGGACGTGGCCCTCGAAGACGCGTAGAAGAAGAAAGAAAGTGTCGATGTCGATCAGGACCGTTGCCGAGCCGATACAATACATAGTTTGGGTATGGTTTCAGGTGGTCCAGTAATTGGTTCGGGAGAGCGGGCATTTTGACTTTGTGGTGGGTAAAGAAGAGGTTGGTTGGGTCCGGATCGAATCGCATCATTGCAATCAACGGTAATGGCCGAGGATTCGGGGGAATAAGGCAAGAAGGTTTTGAGGTTCCCAATTGTGGAGATGCGGGTGTGGTGGTATGAATGCGCACATTCAGAGATCAGTTCATCTGCTAATGCAGAGTAGACATTTGCCTACTACGATTATGATGCGGTCGTGTGGTCCCTCTGCGCAGTGATACTCGTTTTGACCGTCCATGTCGGTACGGATAAAGTGGACGTTGGGTTGAGTGCAAGAGCTATAGACGTAGAAGTTTTTGAAATAGCTGCACATTTTGGTTCCCATCGAGGGGGTGGAATTTTGAATTAGGCTCGCAGGTGCCTATGGTTGATGTGGGGATCGGGATCAGTAGGTAAATGTAAACATGATTTGAACATGATAGAGCGTGGGAATCGGAGGAGAAAAGTATGGGATGTGAAAAGGAAAAAAAGGTCAATTGCAAACTACTTAAATTTTTCTAAACTCCACATATTGATACCTGATGTTGGTACCAAGTAGCTACAGTAATTCTGCAAGTAGGTTTGCCCTGGTCCCCACCGGTAAAGAAAAAAGGAAAATTAGAAAAATGCAAAATACAAAATACAAAATACAAATATAATAAAATAATATATTTAAAATCCTTGTCAGGAAGCGGGTCCTGCATGAAAAGTAGCTTTGATCTCTGTAGACGTTTAGAAACCAAGGACCATCGGAAATTTGCCCATTATCAGGGATCGGCCCCCTTTTCCTTCCGATGACGAGACCGCGGCATAGTATGAATCGGGTAATGGGAGATCGACGCGGTTCCTCGCAGCCGTTGATGCTTCTTCCATACACACGTGGCGCTAGTCAGGATCTTCATGCATAATACGTCGTGAGACGTGGCCATGCCCTTTACTTTTAACTATAGCAAATGTGGGGGTTATTTTTGGTAGCGACAAACAACTACCTAGTACCAAGTTGGTCGCCGAAAAAAAGGCCAAGTCAGGCGAGCAGGGACAAATCTCTCTACTGGATTGTCTGGTGACCTTCGTCTGAAGGCTGGGCAACCTTTTTGAAACTGGGGGGCACGACGCGTTGGGCATTCCGCACGAAGGAAAAAAAAGTATCCATCAAGCCGATGGCAAAGGGGGGGGTTAAAAATCCTGAAAAATTCATTAATGGAGCTTCGACTGCAGCCTCTGTCCCACTTCTACCGCGAACCCCTGTCATTGTACCTGTCTGCTGACTGATTGGTGCCCAGATTGATGGGGCAACTTGCAATGGGAGCAACATTGAGGAATGAATCGGCCGGGAAAGGATTGAGCTACGTGGCCAACCTGAACGAGTCATGAGCCGCGGAGGGAGAAGATGGGGGCAAAATTAAGAATAAAAATAAAAACTCCATCTTCGGAAGGATCTAACAGAACCGTTCTAGGCAAGAGATTGACAAATCAGGGTCGTTCAGGGTAGTAACGGCGATGGCAGCAGACTAAAAGCTCGGAGAGTTCGTCTCTCCGATCTCTTGCGCCATGCGCCTTGCTCTCCGTGCCGCGTCGACAACTCCATTCAGACCTCCACGAATCATAAAACAAGGTTTGAGCTCTGCTCGGCACTCTCCAGATCAAAAAGGCTCCAGCGAATAATTGCCCCACCCAAGCACACTAGTACTAGGCGTTCCCTCTTTTGCCTAGTCGTTCAAGGACAATGGTCACTCGGCCGTGTTAGTCGCCCTTAGTTCACCGTGATGGAGTCTGCAAGTGGCACTGCAAAGGCTCCGATGGCCAACAATTGGCTGGAGCTAAATACGTGCAGGGTTGCGTTGCGTTACTTGCGGCTTTTGCGGCACAAGTACCAAGTAGCCAAGGGCTATCCTGGTAAATGATGGAACTGTGCAAGGGGGGAGGGTGGAGAACCTTCATACATATTCGAGACCTTCCCATGGGGCAGAGTTCAAGGGAGAGACACGAGATGGTGCGACAATCGACTGACGTCCTGCAGGTGGCTCTACCCACATGCTGATCTTGGGGTTTTCTTTCGTACTCTTTTTTCTTTTTCTTTTTTTTTTTTTTTTTATTCTTTGATTTTTTTTTTTCCAGAACAGAGCACACGGGCCATGGGCCCATTTCTCTGCTGTGGCTGCTACAGTAGCTTCCAATGGAACGCACCGGAGCCCCTCAGTCCCAAGTTTATCGGGTTGTGGAGCCTTAAGAAGAGATAGTCTCCAGTAGCTTGCCGTGGCTCCGCCCCGGATATAGCTCCGGAAGTTGCTATCGGAAGAGGGGTTGTGCATAAAAGTCGGCACCGAGGCTCAAGTATTCCGAGGTTACTAAAGGTTAGTGAGCACCTTAGTTCGTCAATATACTTCCTGTGGAGTCAAGTAAGGTACTTTGTGTCGAAGGTAAAATCACCCGGTCAATGTCAGGTCCGATGCCACGTGATATTTGTGTTACTGGGGAAGTTTACGCTAAGCTTGATTGGGCTGGCAATCCCGTGACTGCCCCCCTCGCTTGAATTAGCAACAATTGAAAGACAAAACTTCTTGGCTTGGGAAAATCTGACACTATCAACACGTATTCGCTCGTTTGCCATCACGGTTGAGGTTGGACAACTGAAGCTGGGGAGATAGAGAAAAGAGCCAGCTGGGTTGGGTTGAGTCTTTTGTCGTCACACTTTCTCTCTCCACTGTGCCCACTTATCCGTGTTGTGGAGACCAGTTCACTCGCGACCAGCCAACCACAACAGGTAGCCCACCTTCTACTGTCCCACCGGACTACCACCAAGCATCATGGGTTTCGGAGATTTCAACTCGATATGTGAGAAGACGCCTATGCCGCTATGCCTTCTCGTAGGCCCCGTGTCGACGATATCTGGAACCGGGTCGAGGGGCATAGTTTCGAATTGTTATGCCCGGAATATCGAGGTCGCCAATACAATGATATTTCAAGGCGCCGCCTCGTTCATGCATATTATTGCACTCCAAATGACAGTGATCATGATCTTACACATTCGCTCCAAGTTCACTGCTGTCGGTTCGTGCTTCTATCCGACTGGTGGGGGGATATACGTTACTAATTCTTAAACAGGACGCAAGGAGATTCTCACATTTTTCTACCTCTATCTAGCTCTAACGATTTTCTCACTTATCATCGATGCCGGTGTTGTTCCACCAAGGAGCGGACCGTTCCCCTACTTCGTGGCCATCCAAAATGGATTAGTGTCCGCTTTATGCACTTGCTTACTGGTTAACGGTTTCGTCGGGTTCCAGCTATATGAAGATGGCACAGCGTTATCTGTGTGGCTGGTCCGGATTCCGTCCGCAATCATGTTTGCTATCACCTTTGTCATCTCCCTGCTGACCTTCAAGTCATGGTCAGGTGGTGCTTTAGGGCCCGAGAATACCGTTGGTATGTTCGTGGTCCTCTACATCATAAACGCCATCTGTATTGCCATCTACATTGTCATGCAACTGCTACTGGTCGTGAACACCCTGGATGACCGCTGGCCCCTCGGACATATTTGTTTCGGTGTGGCAGTCTTAATCATCGGTCAGGTGCTCCTGTACGCTTTTAGCGATCTCATCTGCAACAACGTTCAGCATTACATGGATGGCTTGTTCTTTGCAACCTTCTGTAACCTTCTTGCGGTGATGATGGTCTACAAGGTGAGACTCATCTTACACACACCTTCAATGCAAATCATGACTAATTGGCCATGTAGCTCTGGGATTCGATCACGACGGAAGATCTCGAATTCTCCGTCGGCGTCAAGGCTAACACTTGGGAGGTTAAGGACCTTCTTTCAGAAGAAGATAGACGTCAAACCATTTACCAGGACACCAATTCTGAATATGGGGGCAGCATGCGTGCCAGTGGACACCACCGTTCGTCCCATTACGGCCATCGCAGCTAACTTTTCTTTTTCGTTGTTTGTATTACAACTTTCTATTTCTTTGTCTTATCTTCTCATACTGGAATGGTCATTCCTTGTATTCAATCTATTTGTTACACGGCCATTTGTTATACAGTCATTTATTCTAACTTTTGTTAATACTAGCATGGAGCAGCACCTGGGGGCGTTTCGTCCCAAGACTCGGATGGATTAATCAGGACGAATCCATTTATCACCATTACAAGAACTACTCATTCCTTCGTATTCGGGTATATAAGCTTCCAAGGTCCTCATCCTTCGGGTTCGGGTCTATCGCTTGCTTCTAAAACTCAATACATGTTCTAAACCTAATAATACGCATGGAGCCTTGGCTTCACTTTCCGAGAACTGTTTGTTGCACTTAGGAACTAGATGTGCGGGGGAGTTATTTCTCACTGGATAGCCCTAATCAGCTCAGCAAGGTACCCAATGGGGAATCTCTTTAATATGGAATACTATTGTTCCGAATCAACTCCGAAATGCAACTAAAGATAATCCCAACAGGCCACGGGTGGCTTGTTAGGTGCTCAAATGTTTCTTTACAGCACGGAAAATCCGAGTCGGGGTTTGTGGATATGGTATGAATTGCCGTTTGATGGGGTATGGAGATCAGTTCAAGCCATTGAAGATCCCAGGCACCAGATCCCAATTTGGAATCCCGAATGCCAAGACGTAGGAGTCAAGCGGACTACGCCCGGCTGGAGCACAGCACAGCCTCCCTTACCAGGCATCCCAAGCCAAATTTGGTTCTTGGGGTTCTCTTGTAATTTTGCCTACCAATCAATGCTTTTCCAAGTCCAAATGAATGTCCCAAAGGATCGACAAAAGGATGAAACAGGTGATTGGATCGGTGTGGTTCAATCGGGTAGCTTTTAGATTAAAAGCTCCTCTTTGGGATAAGCTTCGGCTTTGGCTGTCCAAATTAGCAAATGAGGCCGTTAAATAATTTTTACACTGCGGAGTATGCTTGAAACTTACCGAGTGTAAGCCGGTTCTCATAGGTAGGGTTTCTGATACGACATGCTTAGGCGAAACTTTAAAGTGGACATTGTCGATCAAAAAACGACTGTATGGAGCATAAGTTTTTCGTGCTTTCCACAAATTTCATGGTAACGTATGCATTTGTGGATTGGTGGATGACCATCGGCTTTTGAAACTGTTTGATCCACGACGTTTCAATCCACGACGACAACATCATCGGCGTCCATGAAGTCATCATCGTCTTTGGGCTTTGCTTGTTCTGTTGATAGATCGCCCCCTTCGTCCGGTGCGGTGGACGTATTATACCAACCGACATCAATGGAGGCCACCAAGGTTTTACTAGCCTCGCTGAGCAGGTCAAAGAATGCCGGGTTGTTCTTGGCAATGAACATGCTGACATGAGCCTGAGTTTCATCAGGAGCTTGGTCATTGACGGCCTTGACCCATCGGAGCCCTGGGGCAGGACTTTGTTGTCCACTCTCGACCTCCGGTGGCAGCGTACAGAACGTCCGGAAATTTGAGCGGATAATCTTTTCACTGAATGATGTCTTGCCTGGTGCCGAAGTCTGGACGAGAGATGATGCTCCTTTGCCGAGACATGTATAGAAGTTAACAGACTTGATGCCCCGCTCATCCTGCACTTGAGCCAAGCCTGCAAGACGCTGGCGCAGTTCGGAGGTTCTCGTTAGGCAGCCCACAAACTCGAGATGAGACGATACCCAATTGAACCCGGCGGATAGGTTCTGTCTGTTGGTGTATAAAGCAGCTGCACCGCCTGCAGCAACAGCTCCCGCGGCCCCGGCGAACATGGCGTATCGACCCCATCGCTGCCAAGATGGCGTTGCGGCAGCGTCGGCAGAGGCTGGCAGGGCTTTAGCGGGTTCCTTCGCAATTTCAGCTGCAGCTGCTTCTTTGGGTGCGTCGTTCTTTCCACCGTAGCCGAAAAGTCCAGCAACTTCCGAAATCGTGTTGTAGGCCGTGGTAGCATTTCGATAGTGACCTTCTGCCCCGTATGACACCACGCCTGGAGCAATGCCTAGGTATGGAGTATCAAAAGCGAGGACCCCTTGGACGTGAGGGAACATGAATGTACCAGGTTCCACAACAGGGGGCTGGTCATCTGGTCCAGGCGTCGACTGTACATCCGATGTGGAGTTGTGGGGAATGGGCTGCTCAGCTGCTAGCAATAAAAGTGTCTCTGCTGCAACGATTCCACCCATGGAATGCCCAACCAGGAAAACGTGGACCGATGGGTCAACTGTGGGTGACGCTGTGTGGTTTGCGACCTCCAGATCAATCACGGTATTCTGCAGCCTGCCATGCACAATCTGTTAGACTCGAACTCAAATGTATAATAATCGAGATATCATGACACAGGATCTCCTACCATTCTCGGAATCTACCCACGCATTCTTTCAGGTCGCCTTTTGTCTCATATTTGGGGTACACAGCCGTTGTGACTGTGACGGCAGGGAGTGCCTTGCCGACTACGACCCGAAGGTGATTTGGAAAATTTCCGAAGGTGTCATCACCACCCTAAAGTGATTCAAAAGTGAGCGTGGGTCTCGAAAATTTTCGGTATGTTATGCCGCAGAGGCCGCGTTTTGCGGGGAACTCAACCTGCGGTGAAGTGGGGCATTTCATACCTTAAAACCATGGATAAAGACCAGAAGGAGGCTCTTATGCATTTTGGGATGAGTATTAGCGGTCATGAAGCATCATGCAACCGCCGCTGGCACATAACCGCCTGGGAGAAACGCGCTAAACACAGCTAAGTGAGGCCAGACGATGGAGGGTAGTAAAGTGGATCTGGGGCCGGATTACGTCACCGTCACCTTCTAGTATCACGTGCAATCCAATCTATGAAAGTCTAGAATTAGATATCACCGTAAGGTGATTAGACAATCGGTTTTATCTACTTCAGCTACGCTGTTTAAAGCCTAGAATCTTGGAAACAGTCCATGCAATCTGTGGGTGGTTTCATTTAGGAGTAACTTGGGTCGCGTAACATTTCAAGGTCAGGCAGCTGTTTTCGATGTATATATATTGATGCAGATGTATTCATATTCGGACGAATCTATGTATAAATATTCGGTTGACATTTGAGCCTCTGGGGGACTGTCACCTCATAATTTACCCTTGCGCTGAGGTTTCTGCAATCGAAGCATGCTATCCTGCATCGAAGTCCCAATCAATGTGCCATCTGGAGCCCATAGGTTGCTTTCGTGCACGGCTCTGTTCTCCGCCGATTGAGGTGTCCACCCTTCCTGAATAAACCACTTCATTATTATTTCCGAATCTTCACTCCTGGAAACTGCATCCCAATCAATCATTCTCAATGCTTCGCCATGACGATGAATGACCACCATCAAAGTGAGACTGGACATGGCCGTCCAACGTTTGAGACTCAAAGCACGTGGGATCAACAGGAGAGAGTTCCTATCACTGGAGTACATGTGTGCACAAATATAAAGATTGTCATATTCTCCAGCTTGCTCTCTCTCTTTGATCTGTGCAAGCGTTGCGGTGGGATCTGCATCCGGTGATCCCTTAAGGCGGTACTGTGACAATTGGCGATATTTCTCCGGACTTGCTTTTATTTCCTTGCTTTCGTTGAAACCCTGCATATCGGTCTTGCGCACGTCAAGTCCAGGAAACTCTCGCTCGGTGATATCGCCCTGCTGGAGAGCCTTGATCCACCAGTCTGCATCAATGCTAGGGCTGACAGTTTGGTCTTCGGGCCGCTTGGCGGAAAGGATATCTTTGAAGCGTTCTTGAACCACTTGGGGTTGGTGGCTGAAAGTTTTCTCTCCTTCGTCACGCTTGAATGAGCAAAGGCATGAAAAGCAAATTCGGCCGTCTTGCCGGGCATCAACAGAGCGCGTGCAATACATGAATCCATCCCGTACATGTCGAACCGTATATGTGTACGGGACATCCAGCCGGCCGCCAAGAATGAATGAGCCGGCCATATCCTGCTGTGGTGTCAGTTAAACTCTATTTTGAGGGTAAAAAGCTCCATAAGACTGACATAAATCACAAATCCCTTCTCGACTGTCTTTGATGCCGCATAGGCAGATTGGGCATATGCGTGCCCCCCAAAGGCTCGGTCACCCTCACCAGGAGGATAAGGCGCAGATAGAGATCGGAAATGCTCAAGCTTCTCAGGCTCGCTGGGGTTGGTGTGGGACTCCGTATCGTCCAGTCGCTCCAGTGCCATTAGTCCCACGAAGGAAAGCGGGGAAGGCATCTCATTCGGGTCAATGTTCGCATCATGGGATGACATGGTGAATTGCGCACAAACAAGTAGGACACAAATGCATATAAAAAGGCGTAAATGATGTAGTTTCGATATGAATCACAACTCCCAGTTGGATTCAACCCCGACGGTAAACCCCTGCTAAAGGAAAAAAAGCCGGATAATCTCTAGTTCACAGGATAAGAACGCGACGAAGACGGAAAGCCCAATCTATAAGTAGTTAAAGGAGCATTATAGACGAGATCAAAGGAAGAAAAATAAAGCACTGGGATTCCGGGGTTGACATTTCACAGCTGGGGAACCTCGGCAAATATACCTCTTGACTGGAGGCCTAGACAGATCACGTGGCAAGAATTGCCGATGGACTAGAATTCTATATAATGGGAAGAGCCATGAAGACATTGAAGTAGAAAAAAATGATATCAGATTGTAATTTTGTACAAGATGCGCCGATTGTGCTGACAATGCTGAGTAATGTCAAATCCCCATGCCATAATGATACACAAGATAAATAAGAAAAGATGCTGAAGACCAATCACCACACCCCGAAATGTCATCGCAACGGTGGAACATTGTAACGGCATTTCGAGTTCGATCGCAGTATAAGCCAATTAGATGGAGTCGCTGATGTTGCGAGTGTTGTTCCACTGGACCTTGCCCTCGACATCCTTAACCTCCTCGAGCTTGTCACCCAGCTTGACGACCGAGAAGTTGATCATACGCGGATCGAGACCGAGAGTGCGGCGAATAGATGATTGAACGGGACCGGAGGAGTCGAAACGCATAATGAAGTGGTGGCCCTCGCTGTATCGAGCCTGGTGCTTGGTGGTGACCTTGGGAAGGCGGAAAGTGCCCCAGTTGGTGAAGCCACGGACAACACCGCCGGAGCGGATAACTTGGGCACCGGCGTTACGGGCAATCCTATTGATGAAATTAGTCGACTGGTCGATGGTGAAAGCGCCGAAATCTGATGGTAACACATACTCCCGAACCTCGCTGAGGCTGCCCGGGCGGACCTGTGAAGAACACGCATTAGCCTATTGCCATCCCAAATTTCTCATCTCAACAATGGCGCAAGTTTCCATCAAAACGTACAATGGCAATTAGCTCGTACAACATGGCATCGAGTGGTGGTGCAATAACCCGATAAAATTGACGTAGGGAAACCGTGAGTTTCTCCTTTGAACGCGCAAAATCCTATCGAAGTTCAGAATCCTTATCGCGCGGTCTTGGCAAATGCGGATTCCCTTATCAGTGCACCACCATCTCCGCCGGGGAAGCACGTATTCCTTTCCCTTCTTAAACTCTCCCCTCCTCCCTCTTCACTTCTTCTTTTTCCTCCAATCCTCCCTTCACAACTTCCAAAATGGCCTCCGTTGCTCGCGCTTTCCGTCCCCTTACCTCCCGGGCCCTTGCCCAGAAGCCTCTGGCTTCCAGCTGCCGTGCTACACCTGCTTTCCGCTTCCCGCGGGGAACTCGGAGCTTCTCGCAGAGCCCTCTTGGTGAGTAAATTCGCTCTCCCAAGCTGGTCATTGAGTCACAGAAGGCTTTTTACAATGGAATTGGTTTTCCTTAGACCTTACCGGAGCTAAACCAAGCTTTTTATTGAAACATATCGCTGACGTAGCCATGCATTGGCATCTACAGCTCAGGTGAAGAAGTACACCGAGTCGCACGAGTGGATTGAGCTCGTTGACGGTACCACAACTGGTTAGTATCTACTTTGTTGTCATCTGACATTATTCCGATAGTTTGGAGACGTTGCGAACAATGTACTGATCCGCTCCGTTTACAGCCAAGATCGGTATCACCAAGTACGCCGCCAACTCCCTCGGTGACGTCGTCTTCGTTGAGCTCCCAGAGGCCGACCTCGAGGTATCCGCTGGTGAGCCCGTCGGTGCTGTCGAGTCCGTCAAGTCGGCTTCCGATGTCCTCTCCCCCGTCGCCGGCAAGGTCATCCAGGGTAACGCCGTTCTGGAGGACAACGCCAAGACCATCAACTCCAGCCCCGAGCAGGATGGATGGATTGCTGAGATTGAGGTTAGCGATGCTGCTGAGGTCGAGACTCTCCTGAGCGAGGAGGCCTACCTCGCGACTCTTGAGGGTGACCACTAGATTATGAGGTCATAGAGTTATGTGGTGGAATTAGATGTGCGGGGCGGATTGCTATGAAGAATCCCTCTCATTCTATGTTTAAGTGTGATTTTATATTATTTATGTGTCCTAACGGAGACAAGTTGTCTTTTTTTCAACAATGGCGTTTAGAACTAGTCGGGCCCTCCACGGCTTTGGCTCAATCAATGAATGAAGTATGTATGTACTGAATCCGGTTAAGTATGTAACTACGAAATTTTAAAGTTTGAATTGGATCAAGTTTGCGCGTAATCATAATCGACTTTTTCACATTAAGTCAATCTAAGGAAATGTACAGGCCGGATATCCATACAACCAGCCATAATCTATACAGGAGGGATAGTATCACGACAAATGGGGCATTGCAGACGTAGTCTCATCCAACTTTCCAAGCAGGCCGTATGGAAAATATGTCGACACGGTGTCACCATGTAATTGCGGCGACTCAAGATGCTCGAAGCCCCCTCAGAAACACTACTTCCGCCAGCAGAAGCAAGTGTAGGAAGAACAGGAACCTCAATATCCTGCATGCAAATTGCACAGTCAAACACCACTTTCTTGCGATCCTTCGGTCGCTGTTTGTCGTCATCCTTGGAGTCGCTGACCAAATCCTGTTTATCGGCCCGAAGCGATGCAATAGATAACGTGCCACCGGCTTCCAAATCATCATCAGGCCCAGCAGTATCCCGCAAGGTTGGGTGGTAATCGTAGGCCGGGGGAGCCCATCCACGTGGTACAAAGAAACGGGGACCCAAGATGTCTTGACTCGCCAGCATCCAAGCTTGAATCCACATCCATCCCGCCATAATGAATGCGGTTGTCCAGTCGGGTCGAATGAATAGTACGTTGCCCCGCGCTGTAAGGAAATACAGGAAGGGGAACAATCGAAGAATGCTCTGACCAATCACAAAATCCCACCGCAGTGCTTTGCGACAGTTGCGCATGACATTGCGGTGTATCTGTGGAATCCAGAAAGAAAGATAAACACCTGACAACAGGCGCGCATAGATGGACCCTAAGCGTCGAGGCAAAAGGAACGCCCAAATTGAAAGTATGAGCATGCCAAAAAGAGCGAGATAGAAACGCGCATACATGGCGCCAACGTCACTTCGCATTTGCCCAGGAGTTGGCGCAGCGGTACGGTTGGCAGGCGGGGTATCCGTTTCATTCTCTGGAGGATCTTGATCAGGCGTGAGGATGATCGGAGTAGCACCGGTGTCCCGAGGTGCAGTTGCAGGTAAAGGTAAAGTCCCCGGGCGTGTAGCGGGGGCCGGTGGATTGGCCGGCTGTTCTTCGCGTCGTTCTGGCTCCTGTACAGCCCAAATCTCCATCATAAACTTCATTCCAATGTAACTGACAGACAGGAATGCCAAAAAGGAAGCAGTTGCTAAGACCAAAAATGACACAGCCTCGTAAAGCTCCAAGACAATGAAAGTGAGGACGAAAGCGTCACCAAGCGCCATCAATGCGATTGTATAGAAACTGACCCGACTTCGAGTCGAAGGGGTTGAAGCCTCTTTAATTTGGCGAAGAAGCAAAGTGATCTGTGCAACAAAAGCTCCAGAAACCACGAATATAAGGCGAGCTGCATATTTACTGTACTCTTCATGCTTGGGACCAGAGAGGTAGAGCGTGTCTGTTGGTGGGAACTCCGGAGTACCTTTCGTTTCAAGCACGTAACCGCAGTCCGGAGAGAAGACAACGGCGGACATGGTCATCAAAGGAGGGTCTGGGATAGGTGCACCTATGGGGTACCTGAGTTCCGCCTCGATCTTTTCTAGGGTCAAGCGGTCGGCAAGAACACCATCGATCACGACTGGATGTTGTTGCAGGAAGATGATATGTTCACATTTGGGTGCTGGGAATTCCATTTGCTCATTACCTGCCAAAGAAGCCCATGGGAACAGCGTAGGGGGTCGATTCGGCTTATTAGACATGCTGTCTATGAGCGACTTGAGTAGAAGCCGTTGTGATAATTCGTAAGTATCGGCAGATAATGCAAAGTGCGGCAAGGAAAAAATGCCACCGAACTTCTCACTCGAAGTAGTCAATATGATCTCTCCAGTTTCTGGGAAGTGCATTCCGAACAATGAGAGGTACCAGGTGCTGCCCCAGAAGTCATCGCTCTCAACAGTCACGCTCGCTCGAATCTCGCGTACAAGCCCCTCGCCGAGTCGGAGCTCCTCTCCGCCCCCCTCTTCCAAATTAAAGTATAGTGTGCCTCCGGTACCCGTGATATTTGAGCTGAATTCATGGGTAAAGTATTCGTGTTCGCGGGCAATGGCCGTTGTATTGAGAGGCACCTGGCGCTGGGGATCTCCAGTCTGACGAACCCAATCACCTCGTAATTTCCCTGTCGCATTGCGATAGACCGGTAGGGATAGGTCGGTTAGATTGAACGGAGAAGCACCGGTCGGATCGTCTAAACCTTTTGGTGGTTCGAGGCCGGCATTGGTGAGAACGGACTGGAGCTGATTTCGCGCACGGCTTTGGACGTGCGAAAACAAATCCCATGCATAGCTGTCGTTCTTCCGCACTCCTGGAAAGGGGAGCCATCGGTCTTCTGGCGGATTAAAGTCCCCATACTTCGATTCGTTCAGGAGCTTGAGTGCGTGTTCCGAGCGAGCGAGCTCACGCTGACGCTGGCGGTTTTCATCGATCAAAGGTGGACGCGACTGTGAACTAAGCAGGAGGTAGAATATCAACATAAGAAAGAAGAAGGAGCCGCGGTTATCCATTGACGCCACGGGGTGTCCGATTCGGACGTCTCTCTCCACTTCAGAACGGCACGATAAGCATCGCGGGGAGAGCGGGGAGGTAAGCACGGGGATGCGCGCTTCTTAATGTAGGATCAGGAAAAATCAAACTTCCAGCCTCGAAAAATAATGAATGACGAGGATGAAGTGGTAACATGAAGAGTATGAAGAGTGGATGATGTACACGACAAGGCCTCGGTCCCCGCCCCTTCCGCTAGCATCGACACCTTGGAAATCGGGTGTGGATATCTAATCTTAACCCCGTTAGCTAAGGATGATAGGAGATCGATCTCCTATTCCAGATTCAGGTACCCCCGCAACCACACTTCACGGTGGAAACGCGTTCACGGAAAGCCATCATGATGGCTTCCAACATGCCTCTCCCTATTCCTCCACGCACTCCCACTCCGCCGGCGGACGATTCATCCTACAATGCATTTGCAAATCCTAGAGTGACTGTTGACCGCGATGCCTTGTCGCCACTGCGGGAAACTTTCTCCCAAAGCTTCTCGTTAGAGTCAGGCAGTCGGGACCATCTAAGTCCTACAAAGGGGTCGTTCAATTTAGGCCCCGGGCCTGCAGAATCGACATCTGAGCAAAATGGCTCGACCGACTCTACCCCAGCGGGCCCCTTCAATTTCAATACCACAGTGATGGCAAAGAGTCCAGTGGTGAAATCGGTAGGCATTGATCGTGAAGGGCTTGCGAATCATTGCTAATGAATATTTCTCTGTCAGAACATCGGACAACGTCGTGGTCACAAATACAAGCACAGTAGTATTTCGCATCAAATATTCCTTGAGCCTCCCCCTCGCGCGCCCTTGGCTCTCCCCAATTCACTTCCTATCCCAACACTCAGTGAATGCCGTGCCAGTATGTCCAAGGAGCAGAAAACACGGTTTTGGTGGAGCGTGTGCCATATGTTCGTGGCTGCCTATACACTATGGACGGCGCATGGA
This sequence comes from Penicillium tannophilum, assembly GCA_028829675.1. Taxonomy (NCBI): domain Eukaryota; kingdom Fungi; phylum Ascomycota; class Eurotiomycetes; order Eurotiales; family Aspergillaceae; genus Penicillium; species Penicillium tannophilum. The sequence goes on along the minus strand of JAQKAK010000004.1, from coordinate 3,400,986 downwards.
TCGCTGGCGATGACTGCGTTGTCTCATTTGATTTTGTTTGACTCCTTGGGAGCTCTTCTATGTGTTGCTGTGGATGTTCTGGGCAATTTCGAAGTCTGGAAAAGATCCAGTATTCGCCACCCGTTTGGCCTGGAGCGGGCAGAAGTTCTCGCTGGATTCGCCATGTGTGTCCTGCTTCTCTTCATGGGTCTCGACTTGATATCCCACAATCTGCAGCATTTCTTGGAGAAGTCGGGCCATGAGCCTCACCATCCGCACCCCCACGATCGCGTTCCTTTAGGCAGCGTTGACGTGACTGCCGTCCTGGCTATTACTTCAACTCTTGTCTCTGCGATTGGCTTGAAGAACCATGCGCGAATTGGAAAAGCCATGCGTTTTGCATATATCGACTCTCTTCCTTCTGTCCTGAGTAACCCAACTCACTTTTTGACTCTCTCATGCTCTGTTCTCCTCCTTGTGCTCCCATTGGTGTCGGTCCAGATTTACAACTGGCTCGATAAGCTCCTGTCGGGTACTATCGCTCTCTCAATGTGCTTCCTCGGAGTTCGATTGGTAAAGACATTGGGCTCAATGCTTCTGATGTCGTACTCGGGCCCAGGTGTCGCCGAGGTTATCAAGGATATTGAAGCAGAGCCTTCGGTATTTGGTGTTGACGACGCACGGTTCTGGCAGGTTCACTATGGCCTATGCATGGCCAACGTCAAGTTACGTGTCTCGGGCAGCGAAGACAATATCACTCGTCTGCGAGAGAAGATATCCAGCCTGATTCGAAACCGACTTGGTGGGGGCTATGGTACTGGAGGACAGAAGTGGGAGGTCTCCCTTCAGTTCACTATTGAGCGGACTTGAATTTAACTAGATGGTCCATGCTGAAGTAAATGTGCGGACATACTTGGATATACTCTTCTTGTACACTATCAATTCAAGCATTGATTGTATTATTTGTATAAATCTTTCCCTTCGTCATAGACTTGAAACCTGTATTGCACCATCCAAAGAGTATATTTCCGATATAGATGCGAGGTGGGGTAAATTGATATGATAAACTACTTCGGTAAAACATTTAGGCAAAAGAAAATAATCTAATTGACGAAAAGCCTTCTTCATATTCAATAGCACACATCGCTGTCGGATACAATGCCCGCGCGAAGACTTCCCAGATAGGATGTCGATATCAAACCGTGGAATTTTGGTACATGCAACAAAAGAAACAAGAAGATAAAATAAAAGGGAATACACATCGCGATGCTGAATCTCTACCACCCATAGACGCATTTGGACTCTTTTATGATGCGGTAGAAAGAATAGCACCCTCCTCGACCTTGCTCAGGCCTTCACGCTGGTCCCGTCGTCGGCGCTTCTCCAAAATAGCCTCGCGGCGCTGTGCAAGCATCTTGAGCTGTCGGTTCTCAACACCCTGGAGCCAGTAGCCGAAGCTTCCACCGACACCGGCGAAGAGAGGGTAGACCCAGAGGGATTCCCGGGCGAGGATGGGACGCATTTCGATTCCGAGTTGCCAAAGGCGGACGGCAATGCCTGGATAGCATAGATTAGCTTTAATATTCTATTCAAAGGTCTGATATCACGATAACTCGGTAATTGGGCTAGTTCCGATATGTAGAGAGCAATTGAGGAGGATATCGTCACGTACCGAAGCCGCTCCAGAAGAGGACTTTGTGGACCATGATCGCGACCGGCTGGGGGCGGATAGGGGAATGTAAAAGACAGGCGAGTAGTTCCGAAAGGTATGGAAGAGGTAGACTCTGCGCGCTCGCAGTGTAATGTCGCCCAGGGTCGGAGTTGAATTCGGGGGCTTGGAGTCGTACTGGGCCGGCAGGAGTGTGGTTGGAAGCAAATCAGACACCCGCAGTAACCAAGCACGGAACAACCGTTTCTCCGCCTCTTACAACCCCCATCTGTTATCGCTTATCACCCTTACGCGCGACTTTCGAACTTCGAAACTTTGGTCATTAATTCTATTGCCCGTTGCTCTGTCCAACAATGGCCGATCCAGAGGCCATGGAAGACGTGCAGCTGGGCGCCAAAAGACCAGCATTGGATATTGAGAGTCTCAAATCAAAGAAATTCAAAGCAGATGATCTGCCTTTATCTTCGGCGCAGCATGCGAGCATCGATAAACTCCTGCTTTCGTTCAAGAAGAAGGGTGGATTCGACAGCATTCGCAAGAAGATCTGGGCCGACTTCAATGATGGAGTATGTAAAATTTACTAACATTTCAGATCGCCTGTGATCGCTTTGTTTTTTTCAAGACGATATCTAACACATCCCTACAGGAGTCGAAAACCAAGTTCACCGACGAGTTGTTTGCATTGGCCGAGTCAGAAATCGAGCGCGAGCCAGCCCTTCTTTCACGCGAGAGAGGAAAAGCTGCAACTTTGATTGAGGGTGCCGTCGACCGAAGCGATGTCTACAAGAACGCCGAACTGTCTATCGACACGCTAGCATCCAACCATTTGCAATCCATACTTGATTCCGTGCGCGAGATTCGTCGACTGGAAATTGGCGACGAAGCAGCGACGAAAGAGGAGGAGGCTGGCAACAAAACTGATGCGGACTACGAAGCCCATGTGCGAGCCAAGCGAGAGGAACGGGAAAAGGTCTGGCGGGAGGAAATGCGCAAGCAAAAGGAAATCGACGATGAACAAAAACGAATCAGGGACGAGGAGCGCCGCAAAAAACGTGAACTGGAACGGAAGAAGGAAGAAGAAGAATTGGCGAGGAGGAAAGAGATCGATGACCAACGGCGGGCCGAGCGTGAGCGTGAGCGCGAAGAGCAAAGGGCTATTGATGACCGGGAGCGAGAGGAGAGACGCGAACGGCGCAGACGAGAGGATCGAGACCGGTATCGTGACTACGATCGCTTCAACGATTGGTCGCCAGCCTATCGCTCTGATCGTGGTGTGTCACGCAACCGGGATACAAAACGAGAGAAGTCTGCCGTATCAAAAGATGCAACTCCTGCACCAGCTGGCCCTGTAGATGAGGAGTCACTCGAGGAAGCAGCTTTGAAGCTGCTGCTGAAAGAGGGAGAGGAGCTTGCAGCTAAGGCGCGCCAAAAGCCAGACTTTGACTTTGAAAAGGCCGAGGCCCTTGAGAGCGGACTGAAACCAGACAATAAAATTGGCGACTCAAAGTTAGGCAGTGTCTTGACCAGGACGACTAGCCCATCGCGCGACTCCAGGCCCCGCGATTCCATACCCGACCGAAGAGATCGGACTCGACACCACACCCGAGACCGGAGCCGAAGCCGCTCTCGCCGACGCGGATCTAGGTATAGCCCTGACCGTCGTCGTGATCGGTCTAGGGATGCTTCAGTGAGATCCCGTGATGAACGACGTGGCTTCCGTGATTTCCGTGATTCCCGCGATGATCGAAGCTATCGACCGAGCCGTCGTACTCGTAGTCGATCAGTAGCTAGGGAACGAGATCGTGACAGAGACAGACCTCGACCGCGTTCCAGATCCCGGGACAGAGACCCTGACCGCCGTCGCGACAGAAGCCGAGACCGTGATCGTGATCGTGATGATTACCGCCCCCGTCGCAGGTCTCCTTCACGCCGGCGTTCACGTTCTCGATCTCGATCTCGTCAACGTGCCCCTCGAGAACCACGCTCTCGTTCTCGGTCTGCCACCGCGCGACGAAGGTCACGATCCCGGCGTGCCTCACGCACTCGACGCCCTTCGCCCGCCAGACGGGCCTCTCCTACCAGAAAAGCCTCACCTTCACTTGATATCGACCGTTATGTGCCGTCGACTAGCAACCGAAGCAAATCACCCCGTCGTCGAGCCCGCTCCCCGGATCGCGAACAAAGACCGCGACTTGGCGAGATTGATCGCTATGTTCCTGGCTCTGAGCGAGAGGTTGGCAAAGAAAGAGAGGCCAACACTGCAGCAGAGCCGATCAAAGACACGGATGACCGAAGTATTCGTCGGCGGAGTCGTAGTCGACGAAGAAGCCCAAGCCGACGTCGAAGTCGTTCCCGTCGACGAAGCCGTTCTCGCAGACGAAGCCGAGGGTAGCTACGAGAGATACCGGAGAATCTTAGTATTCCAATGTAATAATAGTATGCATGTACGACTAGCAGAAATGCAAAAGCGACGACTCTTCAACATTTAAGTCTGGTTCTCGATCTATAGATTTAGCCTTTTCCCTTATCGTTATCGGGGATCCACTTCACCCAAAAAGTTGAAATCGACTGCGACTAAACTTTCTTCAACCACATTGATCCACTCGCAAAAGGCCTCAGTCGTGCCTTGAAGTCGACAACTTGTTAATAGTCACAAGCATTATCACTCTGATCCATTAGCGCCCTCAATATCTTTCTACAACACGCTATAGCCCCACGCGGCAGCCAACCACATCATCTCAGCGCAGCGCATATTTCATTTCACCTTCAACGAACGCAACTTCAAGCACACACTCAATATCCACACCTCAAAATGGGTTCAACAGACCGCAAAACAACTCTCGCAATGCGGCCCTCAGCACCGGTCCCCGAAAACGAAGACTCAGACCCAACTTCCTCCTCCGGCTCCTCATCCTCAGAAAGCGACAGCGAAGATTCAGAAGATGAGAACGAGTCCATTCACCACGAACCCAAGGCTACACCTGCGAACACATCATCAATACCTAATATCTCTGGTCGTCCCAAGCCGCAAATACATAGAATGCAGGGGAACTCGGAATTGCTGGCGCGGTTGTCTGCGTTTTTGCCGCAGATGAAGAGTGCGAATGAAGAGTTGGAGAAGGATATTGCTGCCGGAAAAGATGTTGTTATGGATGATGAGAATGAGGATAAGGACTACATTGAGATGGTATGTATTCCCTATGTACTGGTTGGGAGTTTATTCTTTTGAAGGTTGCTGACTTGACCTGTTTAGAATCTTGGACTGGGAGTTTTGGAGGAAAAGCGTGATAATGGGGATGCTAGCGGTGATGAGGCTGATGATGAGGCTATGGGTGGGATGGACTCTGATAAGAAGGCCAAGGCTGGCTTTGATGATGATATCTTAGAGAAATTGATGGGCGGGAAGGATTTAGATGCTGATAAGCCATCTATTGAGGAGCTTGGTCAGTAGAATGTTCTGTGATGCATTATCCAGTTCTTTGTCAAAACCCTCTTATAGTATACAACTACAATGAATGCAATTCAAGGAAAAAAAGTCAAATAGGCATAATATAGTTTCGTACATTTTATGCAATCGCATCGCCAATATCCTGTAAACCCAACCAAAAAAGTCTATAAAGACACCCGTGAAGAGAAGAAAAAGGAAATAAAAACAAAAACAAGCATGTCAAGTGTCTATTTATATGCATGATCCCATCACACTATGGCGGAGCCACATGATTAAAATTTGATTAAAGTTGAACATGGCGTCGTATCAAGGCTTATGAGACCTCCTTGATGCGGCATGTCCAGCCAGATTCCTGGCTGAGAAGAGGCAAGCTAGCGCCAAGACACCAGCCCAGCTCGTTGTCCTTGATCTTCTTGGCAATCTTGACCTCACGAGACAAGGGCATCTCGTAACCGGTGTGGAGAAGGCCTAGCATGAAGTTCAGGTCCAGGCACCACTCCGGACGATCACGGAGCTCTGCCATCGCGCCTTCAACGCTCTCAAAGACACCCCAGCTGTCCTCACCACCACAGACGGTAGAAGTGAGGTCGTGGAGCTCACCCAGAGTGAAGGAGGAAGGCATACCAAGAGGGGCAGTGCGGTCGTAGAAGTAGGAGAAAATGTAGACATCCTCGCGAGAGAAGGTCTTCTCGAGAGACGGCTGGTGAACACCGTTGAACGAGCAAGGAGCCAGCTTGCAGTCGTTATCCTTCTTCAAGGTCTTCTCGGCAATAGCACGGCACTGAGGAGCAGCAGTCGAGTCCTTGGGACCCACCATTTTCACAGTGACGGAGGGGCTAAGGGGGTGGGGCTCGGCGAACTTCACGGTAACCTCCCGCTCCATATCAGGACCGATACAAGGGTTGGAGATGGGGCGCTTCAGCCAGGACAGGTCTTTCGGGCTGTTGGCCAACATAGCCTCCAGAACAACTTTGTGCATGGCCTCACGAGCTGACATCAGACCGTAGCCAAGGTGAGAGTGCTGGTAGAGTTCGAATTGGCGACCACCGAAGTTGAGCTCATATTTGTGGTCACCAGGAGCCATATGCTCGGGCATACCACCAGCCTTGCTCTGCTCAAAGGTGGGCTGGAAAACGATCTGAGTGGAACCACCACCCAAGTCGAAGACGGCAGCGGTGGGGGTCTGATCGGGGCCACCAATCTTGCCGAGGAGGTAGTTAGTGGTAATCCAAGCATAGACACCCTCATCCTTGCCGTCCATGATCTCCACACCACCCTTCTCCTTGGAAACCACGGGGAAGGGGTAGGCAGTTTCCAGACGGTGGCGCACAGCATCCAAAATGTTGCCACTCAACTCGGGGCCCAGTAGACGCAGACCGGCAGTGGCCTTGACCGCAACCGGAGTGCAAGACCGGTACTCCGCGGGGACGTTCTGCATAGCAACCTCCATAAGAGGATCCAAGCTGAGAGCAGCACCCTCGGCATCTTCCTTGTAGGAGCTGAGACCAGAGCCGGCGCCCTCCTTCTTAGCAGTCTGCTCGAAGACCTCGTTCTCCAATTCCGGAGTAGAGCCACAGTTGTTGAATCGGTAGACGTGAATTCGGGAGCCAGTGCTACCGGCATCAATCATGAGTGCATATTGAATCAGGGGCTTGGAAGAATCGAAAGGTTTGGTGCACTTTCCGGAACCGGAGGTCGCAGGGGTTTGTTCTATGAAAAGGATGATCAGTCTCCTTGTTCGCTTGAAACTTCAGAGTAAAATTCACCTTGAGTGTAGCTAGAAACAGTTGAACGGGACGGGGACAGCCACAAAAGGACCATAAACACAAACGCGATGATGGCGCCAGTCTTCACGTAGCGCGTTCTTTGGGTCTGTGCCATGGTGGCGGTTTGTTTATCGAACACTCGACCGGACTCGACAGCTGACGCGAAGAAAGAACCGTTGCTCCGGGAGAAAGAGCGCTGACGGACAGATGCGTTCTGATCTAGAGGTTGATTAGGGGCTGGTTGATCGTCGACTCCAGTCGACATGCGAGCAATCGTCGAGGCGATAAGCAAAAAAAAGGCAGGCGCTGTTGCCACCGGGAAAGAGAAAAGAATGACAAAGACTAAAAAAGGCGAAATTAGACGCAAGAAATCATTGAGCCTCCAGGAACATTAAACAGTCCAGAAAGAAAACTGGGGAAGTAAATATGGTGAAAGTCGGGGAAGAAAAACAGGAGAACAAGAGAAAGGAGATCCAGGGTTTCAGGGTTGTGGCGCATGGTGTGGCGTGAAAATTACTCGATCCGGTCAACTCCATACTCTTCTCCTCATTTGACACGCGAGCCATTGTCTTGGCTTGGAGCCGCCTAAACAACTTTGATCGCTGCAAACCATCAAGAATCCCTCATTATCGTGATCGATCGCTCGAAGACCTACGTTCCCTTCCCTCCCTGCCGAATTCGCCATGAATCATACGCGTGGTCTTATATCCACCGCGCAGGCCTTGCGCCAAACTTTCTTCACACCTCTCCAGAGCTCCAGAGTCAGCTTTCTACAGCCATTTGCCCTTCAGAATGGTCTACAAATCAGAAACTTCCAACATTCCCGCTGCCTCGCCCTTAATAAGCCTCGAGCCCCTGTTAAGGGGCCCATCAAAGACGAAGAGATTCGCTCTCAGCTGGTGCAGGTAGTCAATTCCGAGGGAGATCTCGATCCACCCGAGCATCTTGCCGATGTTCTTGAAACATTCGACCGCAAAAAATACTTTCTCATCCAAGTATCTCCGGGTGCTTTCAAGAAGCCACCGGTATGCAAAGTCATGAACAAATTGGAGTATCGAAATGCCGAAAAAGCGAAGGAAAAGGCAGCCAAGGCAGCCGTAAAAGCTGTCAAGCAAATTGAACTGAACTGGGCCATCGATGCTCACGATCTTGAACACCGCTTGAAGCAGTTGGCTGCCTTCCTGGAGAAAGGTCGGAAGGTTGAGGTCATCTTGACTCGGAAGAAGCACAAGCGACCCCCAACGGTCGATGAGATCAAGCATGTCATGCAGACTGTGCTGGACACCACACGAGAGGCAGGAGGCACACAAGTCAAACCAATGGAGGGAGAACCAGGCAAGCGCGTTCTGCTTACTGTGAAGAAGGGTGACAATTGAACTGGTTAGAAATAACTTACATTCTGCATCATTGTGGACTTTGTGGTAAATTTATATTATGTATATCTCTGCAGGTGTTGGCACCTGAATGGATTGGTTTGGAAATCTCATCATCTTGGAACTTGAAAGCCGATTACCTTTAATCCTTCTACTCCTATACCTGGGGGCTTGCTTCGGAGGTATACATAGCTTCATCCCCTCACTACCTAGGCATTTAGCAATCCATAGTCCAAGGGCTGCTGGACTTGGGACAAAAGTACTTAGAGGCCTATAGCCTGGAGCACACCATATTACAAGGTCAGCTAACCTCGTCAATATCGACTTGGTACCGCCTGCTTTATCGTACCAATTAATGACAGCCGTGAACCTCCGCAATTCGTAGCTTCTGATTGGTGGAGGTATGACTAAGCCTCTGGGCCCAGAAAAATTGGGTGTTGATTCTCCCCGTTTCTTCTCATCGATTGCTCTTCTTGCTACCGTGTTCTATCGTTTTTGCTTCCCAATTGCAAGATGTCGGGTCTCTCTCGTTCCTTCAACATCCTGGCGCGCTCCAGCCGGGCTTCCATCCTCCGCCCCAGCGCCGTCAATCCCATCCACCATGTCTTTGCCAACAACAAGATGGCTGCTCGTGGCCTGGCCACTGCGTTCGAGCGCACCAAGCCCCATGTGAACATTGGTACCATCGGTCACGTCGATCACGGAAAGGTGAGATGATTGAGATGCTATCTCGGATGTTCGCGCGCGTCTAACTTGATTTCCATAGACTAGTTTGACTGCTGCCATCACCAAGTGCCAGGCTGCTAAGGGTCTGGCCGACTTCTCGGATTACGCTTCCATCGATAAGGCCCCTGAGGAGCGCAAGCGTGGTATTACCATCTCGTCTGCCCACATTGAGTTCCAGACCAACGACCGCCACTACGCCCACGTTGACTGCCCCGGTCACGCCGATTACATTAAGAACATGATTACTGGTGCCGCCAACATGGACGGTGCTATTGTTGTCGTTGCTGCCTCTGATGGTCAGATGTAAGGATCGCAATGGTTCCCTTTTTGATACCGGCGCAGTGAAGGATTTGCGCTGACATTTTTTTGACAACTAGGCCCCAGACCCGTGAGCACTTGCTGCTTGCCCGCCAGGTCGGTGTCCAGAAGATTGTCGTTTTCGTGAACAAGGTCGATGTTGTCGAGGACCCCGAGATGCTTGAGCTTGTTGAGCTTGAGATGCGCGAGCTCCTCACCACCTACGGATTCGAGGGTGAGGAAACCCCTATTATCTTCGGTTCCGCCCTTTGCGCCCTCGAGGACCGCCGCCCCGAGATCGGTACTGAGCAGATCGACAAGCTTATGGAGGCTGTCGACACTTGGATCCCCACCCCTGCTCGTGACATGGACAAGCCTTTCCTTATGTCCGTTGAGGAGGTGTTCTCCATCCCTGGCCGTGGTACTGTCGTCTCTGGCCGTGTCGAGCGCGGTCTCCTGAAGAAGGATACTGAGGTCGAGATCGTTGGTGGTAGCGAGGCTCCCATCAAGACCAAGGTCACCGACATTGAGACCTTCAAGAAGACCTGTGACGAGTCCCGCGCTGGTGACAACTCCGGTCTGCTCCTCCGTGGTATTAAGCGTGAGGACATCCGCCGTGGTATGGTTGTTGCCGCTCCCGGTTCCACCAAGGCTGCCCAAAAGTTCCTGGTTTCCATGTACGTTTTGACTGAGGCTGAGGGTGGTCGCCGCACTGGTTTCGGCAGCAACTACCGCCCCCAGGTCTACCTCCGCACTGCTGATGAGCCCGGTGACCTCACCTTCCCCGGTGAGGACCAGTCCGGCCGTGTCCAGCCCGGTGACAACGTCGAGATGGTTCTTGCCACCCACCGCCCCGTCGCTGCCGAGGCCGGTCAGCGCTTCAACATCCGTGAGGGTGGCCGTACCGTTGCCACTGGTCTGATCACCCGTGTTCTTGAGGAGTAAATGGTTCTCTTCGATGTGAGCCTATGACTGAACTGCTGTTGCGGTCCAGTTTTGTATTATGACACCCCTTTTCTTTTACTGTTTGTCTGCCACTTTATATTCACAGCGTGGGAATCATCGATCAGCACAAGGGATCCGGGAGGAAGCCGGAGTTTTCGCTTGACATCTCATTCATGTACCTTCTCCCCTCATTGTGTGGAAATGTATTAAAATTTAAGATCAAATCAATTCTCTTTAATAATCCCATATTTATGTAAAATAAAATCTTAACCACTTGCGTACAATAGCCAGATCTGCCATGATGGTCCATCTTTATTCTTCTGACTATCTGCGCCATGGACCTAGTCCACGGTTCGGACGAAAGTTACGGACGAAAGTCAGAATTTTCGGACCAATTTGGTCCGGGTCGTGAATATAGCTCATTATGTGCGTGGTCTTAAGAACTATACCTTCAGAATATGCTATCCACAGGCATGCAACTACCAGCACTTTATCGATTGGCGGGACAATTCCGATACGTTCTCTCTAGTCTCCTTACTAAATGCAGCTGTCTGTTACTTTCACCTATTGCCACATCCAGACAAAGCTGTTGCGGTAAGCTATCGGTATCTTCATGCTGGTAAGTGAATAGCCAAAGGATAGATCATGCATGCTGCTTTCTCTACCTCCAAGCTAGAGCTGCTTAGACTGGACGGAAACTACCAGCTATAAGCTCTTTGCTACAAACATCCTCAAGCACGATTCAAGGAAATCCCTTCCAAGCTTGCCCCAGGTTTTATATCTAAGGTATCATGGTTATCTGGCAGATGAAGGTCATATCACCACGCACTCTGACCCACAATGAACCGCTCAAGCCTTGCATAGTATGGCACCACGGAGCTGCTTACTTTCAACTCGTTCTTTCTCTCTAATCTGACGCTGCTCAAGAAGCACACGATCCTCTCGTGGAGCCTATCCATTCTATATATTCTTCATCGCGGGGCACGGGTATCTCGGTCTTCCATGCGGAACTGACATCACGCCATAGCTTATCTTTGAACCAGCTTCTCCTTTTCAGCCAACTGGCGCCACTATCCATTCCTTTGCGAGTGAGTACGCAGGATTGACAGTATGAATGACTCTTTAATCGATGCCCACGGTCCACCCCGCAAAAGGATGCGGAAAGGCACCAGAAGCTGCATGGAATGTATGTGACGGCGATCACCTCTTCGCCTCGTGAACTTGCTGAGTTGAAAGACAGGCCGACGTCGAAAAATTCGCTGCACGTACGATTCTGATCGCTGCGAGATCTGTAACGAATGCCGCTTAAGGGGCTCAAAATGTTTTGATCAAGAACATGGCTCGGACGATCCAAGCGCTGGGCCTGGCTCGGGCCCGTCGGAGCGATATAGCCTCCGGGAGCGAGTCGCATATTTGGAAACAGTAGTACAGGACTTGGCGAAAAAATTGGATCAAACTAATGCTTCTATTTCAAAATGTGAGATTAGGTCAAGCAATCTTGCCGACTGGCTTGGATCTTCTTGGATACTTGATATGTTGCTAACGATCTTTGTAGGCCAGAGATCACCGGGGAATTTGACGCCTGTATCCACGGAACCTGATAGATTAGGCCCGTCAAGTGAAAAGATTGAAAATGCGCCTGTGTTGCAGCTGTTTGACAACTACCTCGTCAGTCGCCGCGACGATCCATCCAGCAACGATCAGTTTATGGGCGCGAAAGATACGTCAGCTAAGGCCCGAGCAGTCAGACTCGAGCTCATATCACTGTTTCCTTGCGACCGAGACATTCAAAAAATCTTATCCCAAGCTTCCCACTTATGGTGCATGTGGGAAGAGGATATTTCGGCGCTGCACAAGGTCTTCGCTGCAAAATATGATGTCCCAGAGACCCTGGTAGCACCAGCTGATCTAGCGAAAGCGCTAGTGTGTCTCTCTATCAGCATGCTTCAAGCTCCCCCTCATTTTGACTTTAACACGCTGAATCCGATAAACGTTCAAGAATTCGCCTCTCGGTGCTGTGAGGCGGTTGATAGGCTGATTATCCGTGATGATGATTTCTCGGCAACCCTCCCTGGCATAGAATGTCACTTGCTGCTGTCCAAATTTCACATGAATGAAGGCCGACTGCGCAAAGCATGGCTGATTAATCGTCGAGCTATTGAATTGGCTCACCTGGCGGGAATGCACTTGTCAACCCGAACTCCACAGCCATCAGACACTTTGTTTGAGAGGCGACTCAAAATTTGGTGTTCCCTGGCTACGTCAGATCGATCCATCAGTCTCATACTTGGTCTTCCATATGTCATATCCGATGCATTTTACTTACCACAAGTGGAGCGACGTTTGAAATCTGCGGAGTCTGCTGCTGAACAATACATGCTCCGACTTGGTGTCATAACAGGCCACATGATCGATCGCAATCAAAATCCCACGGAGATGTGTCTTGAGACTACCTTGAAGCTCGATCAGGAACTCGCCGATGCTTACAATACCATGCCGAATACATACTTCGGTTCAGAGCGTGGCTCGAACGAAAGTAGAGATCAGTATTTGGAACGAATTCCGCTCCAGTTTATGCCCAAGGTTGTGCGGGCTCTTCTCCACCTACCTTTTATGTTGAAATATCCTCATGATCCAAGGTTCAGATACTGCCATAAAATGGCCATTCAATCTGCTCGGGAGGCACAGGTCTTCTACAAAATCCTTCGATCAACGGCTCGTTCCTATCTGTGCAAGATCATCGATTTCATGGCTTTTACCATGGGTATGCTGCTGATAGTTCACCTATATGGCTATTCCGAAGAGCAGCCAGATCACAGCAAAGAAGAAGATGAACGAGACTGGGCTCTTATCGGAGAACTCGTTGGGATCCTCCGTCAAGCCGCGTCCGAAAGTGGGGGATCCGTTGCTGCCGAGTCAGCTAATATTCTTGGCGAGATGTATAACTGTCGATTAGAAAGCGAAAAGGGTGACTGGGATTTAGCAGCTCATTGCAAGATTACCGTGCCTTACTTTGGAACGATTACTGTGGGTGCTGGTGCCAAGTTTGCTGGTATGAGGAAGAAGGGACAGATTCCCGCAGCGCCTACTCCAGATCTTAGCATCTCGTCATCTCAGAAGACCCCCGGTCAACTTTATACTCCACCTTCGTCAGATCGGGATGGTGTACCGACTGTGGCAAACACCAACACCAATAATCATACCCCGGTTGCCGATGCTGCAGGCTGTGACTCGAACCAGTCGCTTCCCACCAACGATGATATTCCAAACAACGCTTTTGCGGGCCTAGAGGCCAATGCCTTTAGTGCACTTTTTGATGATATTGGACAGTATATCTTTCCGAACACCACCAATGTCGATCTGGGATTAGATCAGGGCTGGAACTTGAATTGGTTTGACGGCAATATGCTGCCACAGTAACCTTGGAGATAAGTAGGCGTCGATAGAGAGGATATACCTTTTTGTACATATATGTATATAACCTTTGAGCCCTGGAGCTTGCTTGTTTATCATTTTATAGTTATATGAGCTAAATCCGCTAGCTCGCGTTTTCTTTCTCTTAGTCAACTACCCAACTCCCTCGGTAAAGTAGGATAATTATTACATGGCTTCAATTATCAGCTGAATATTCGGTCCAGATTGCTGTGAGAACCAAAGTGGGGGCACTAAGCAGGCTAGGCACGAGGAGCAGAGGGTGCTTACAGCCTACAGGTGGCGTTCAATTAAGCCCCAATGTTGCCCATTCTGACGCTAATGAACTCTGACCTATGCCTGTCGGTATTTCTGGCTCTTTCTGCTCTACTTGAAGCTGTCTAGTCTGGTTTCGCCTTCCTGGATATCATGAAAATTTTCATTTCATTATGCGAAAATTATAGGTACCCCTAAGGAATACGTGCATGCGGAGAACACATATACTAGCAAGCGAATAATTCAACTTCAACTTCAGGCAAGTCTATTAGCCATCGCCCAACTACATTCCAAATTCAAATGTAATAGATCAATCAGTAATGGCTTCACCACTCCTCATTGAGGTACAAAATCCACAACCGGGGTGGACTCAAGCATCGTCCCGGCGGGAATCTGATAGAATGCCCTAGTGGCGGCAATATCCGAGGGCTGAAGCTTGGGCGGTTCACGGCGATAATTCATAACGGAGAGCGGGTTGGCTTCGCCAAACTGCACCGCCTTGTGGCGCTCCAGTCGACGCGGATCCATCGCAAACTCATGGCGCAAGCCCAGAACGTGGCCAAGCTCATGGACGAACACCGACCAGAGACTGTCCTTCCAATCGGGCGCCAGGCCCCGGGTATAGACATAGACAAAGTTCAGGTCCTTCTCATTGGGAAAGTAGGCGCTGGCCAGGACATCGCCCTTGAATCCGCCGTGGCAGACGACAAAATTGGCGTCCTTGGCCAGCGGCACGAACTCGAAGCGCACGCCCACTTCTGCCTCGTTCCAGACATTGGCGGCTATGCTCAGGTGCAGTGCCGCAAAGTCAGCATCCTCCTGCGACTCGTAACCCATCCGCCATGCAGACCATCTAATGACGGATCCAGGTGTCCACCGCGGGATGCTGCTCCCTCTCCCGATCATGATGGCATGATGGTTCACGAGATTCTGTGGCGTTGAATCCTGGGTGATGCAGACAGGGGCACTGGGCAGGTCTTCGACGGCGTGAATGGCAGACCTCACTATTCTGGGCTCCATCACTGTTTCCAAGGCTTCAGTCCCCAGCTCCTGGGCAGTCGACTGGAGGAGGATCTCCTTCTGGCTAGGTGGCTCAGTAGACATGTCGGGAGAGGTACCACACCAGTCTTCTGGGAATTGAGCCAGTGTGAATATTATAATAAGCTTAGATTTGACTCGAGACAGAGCTTTGCAATTGATAGATTGAGATCACAAATGAAGAAGAGGGAGACGTGAAAGACAAAGACAATACTAAAGGGGCATTGATGGCGTAGGCGGTTTATATAACCCTGAGTCACAAGTCACAGCCACCTCTCTCTCATCAGGCTTAATGGAAAGAGGTATAAGACAAGGCAAAAGTTCGCGGGCGAGGCGTGTCTATCCGTTCGAGGCTGGCTGATAATCCACCTACATCAAGAATATTAGGGAAGAATACGCGAGCTGAAAATAGGGAGACGTCATGGTAAGAGATGCCGGAGTCGTATATCGACGTATGCCTGGAATTAGCTTCAGTATGGTTTGTCTCGTATGAATAGTAGGACTGTTCAATTCCTTGGTTTTTGTAGAAGTGAATATGTGAAAGCTCTTGCCATAAAGTCCCAGGTGGCTTCCTACCGCCAAAGGCTCGCACGATCACTCTCCCGCCGCAAACCGTTTCATTTTTCCCTTGGGCTCTCAATGGTTGGAAGAAACTAACTATGAGGTATTCCCTCTGTCATCTACTATTATCTGCAGCGACAAGGCAGCGGTGGTGGAAAATAGTATTTTCGAATTGATTAAAGCCGGCACTGTTGATGTTCACTTAAAATGGATACTCTACACGTGACATCAGCCGAATGAACTTTCTCTTAGGCAGCAGGCATTCAAAATCAGCTCGATCTCTTGAATTACAAGACACAGTGATAATCATGGAGCAGCCTACAATGGATGCTGGCGCCGAAAATGGTGTGAAATTTGGAGAAGCTGCTCAAAGTTATGAGCTCATACGCCCCGCTGGTCAGTATCTCCTATAATCGTCGACTCCAACAAAAACTGATATCAACACAAGGTGTATTTGAAAGCATGTACAAAGTGCATCATGATCTCGGTGTCTTCTCGAACACCATTGTCTGTGCGACATATGAGCGAGCAGAAAACATGCCTATAACTCCAGGCCTTTTATACAAAGCCCTTCGCCTAGTAATTTCGGAGCACCCTGCCTTGGCGACGATTCTGGTAGATCAACCATCAACAAAGAAGATGGGAAGGACTAGAACTTGGCAGGCAAATTTGAGACATATTTGTCTCGAAGA
This sequence comes from Penicillium tannophilum, assembly GCA_028829675.1. Lineage (NCBI taxonomy): Eukaryota > Fungi > Ascomycota > Eurotiomycetes > Eurotiales > Aspergillaceae > Penicillium > Penicillium tannophilum. Next base: position 3,384,805 of record JAQKAK010000004.1, on the reverse strand, counting down.
CTGCGTCCAATTTATGGATCATGTCGTTGAGAAGGAGCAATTTCTTCGATTGCTGCAGGAAGAGCATGACACCAGGTTCAATACCAAGGATGAGAGCAAGCCGTTGTGGAGGATTGTGGTCAATGGTTCGAAGATATTGTTTATTTTTCACCATTCAATCTGTGACGGCAGGTCAGGGATGATATTTCACCGCAGCTTGCTAGCCGCATTCAATAAAGTGGCCAGGGAGCAGCCGGAGAACGGGCCAGAGGAACATATCCCATCTAATTATGATGTCGCAAAAAAAGATCCGAAGCCCGACTCGCTAGCCCTTCTCAAGCTTCTCGGTATGAAATTCAGCATATGGGTAGCTCTACTGAGTTACCTCTCCGCCCTCCTGATCAAAGTCTTCCTACGGAAGAATTATACCTTCTTCAACGATATCACATATGAAGTTCGTTGCCCCTCCAAAGAACATCCTGTGCCTATCGCGGAGCGGCCGGTCACCAAGCTTGAAAGGATGTCTCTCAGTCCATCACAACTCGCAGCAACCCTCAAAGCCTGCAAGAAACATGGCACGTCAATCACCACTCTCATCGAAACACTAATTCATGTCACGCTGGCATCTGAACTTTACCCAAGCGCAAAAATAGGTCTATCATATCTTGCAGTTGACCTACGGCGTTTTCTGCCGGCCGAGTATTCCAACACCATGGGAAACTATGTGTCCAGCCACCAATGCAATCATTGGCTGGGCAACTACCGTAAAGCCGGAGCTACATCGACAGCAAATGAAAAACAGATTGCGCTCATATGGCAGCTAAGCCAAAAGGCTAAAGCTAGCCTTGACTCTGCGCTGTTCACCCATCAGACACCACTTCCAGTGTCAAACGCTTTGGGCTTGAAAGCTATTGGTGAAGATGACGAGGCTATCGCAGCGGGTATATATAATGTTTTGGATGTTGCTGTTGGGAAGACATTTTGTGTGTCAAGCTTGGTCGAATCAGAAAGTCCATCTTCTGGGCCTTGGCAGATGAAAGACGTTGAGTTTTCTGTGTCGGCACAGAAGTCACAGGTGGGACCGATGTTTTATCTCGCAATGGCAAGTATGAAGAATGGCCAGTGTACGATCAATGTCAGTTATGAAGAGGGTGTGCTCCAAAGTGGAGTCATCTCCAAGACCCTTGAGGGGGTTGAGAGACGATTGACTATGTTGCTAGAAGCTGAAAAGGAAAGCTAGAAACTTGAACATTGGGATTTGATAGAATAGAGATGACGTGTGGCTCGGTGTTGTTCTGACTACTTTTATCGTGAACTTAGACTTTTTAAGTGATGTAATATGGATCCGTGCTCGTCCGTTGCTTTTGTGCGTTAGAGCTGGTATTCAGTGCGCATATGAACAGACCTGCAAAGCAAGATTGCACTATCGATGTCTAATTATGTATCTTACTAGTGTATTCCAACACACCTCTTTTAGTCATATCAACAGTTGGTATGGAACTCTTGTGCAGAAGACAAGATCGCGAGCAGCAGTAAACTCCCATACAATTTACACGGCTATCACCCCTTACTCACCTTCACAATCCAGGTAGTCTACGGGGCAGTGTAATAGTAGTATAATCGAGTAGGCACCGGGTATGGTTTCGACAATAATATATCAATATATATAGCTCCTGAGTACATGCTCCATTCATACTGTTGTTGTGGTGTTCAGTCAGCGCGGCGCCTCCTTTTGTCGAGGAGTACAAGGCTATATTGTGAACAGTCTTCTCTAGTGGGGACTGAGTATGGTGGTTAATATCTTCTGAAAGTTAGATAGGTAATGTCCTTGATGCACTGTCCGTATATAAATTATATAAGCTGCATGTTCACTGCATACATACATGTGCTTCTTAGCCTCTTTGTTTATTACGTCATCGCTCGAGGCAGTTGCCGAGCTTGAATGAAGATACTTGGGGAACCCAGATAACTTGTAGATAATGTCAGAAACCAAACTCATACATACCTCCAGCGCGTTGCACAGCGGGTTAGTGGTATTGGCTTGAACCTTGGAAGACAATGACACTAGTGACGAATACGTATAGCTAAACTATGGAACGGCCGAGGTCGTCATAGTGCATACATTCTTGCAGCCCGAGCCTCATGAATGATTTCTTATCGCTCGAAATATATCAGATAAACTCAGATCTCTAATATTATTCTGATGGCGTATATTTTCTACAATTGTTTGCGCTTTTAAAGTCTGCTTTGAGGTTTGGGGATTCAGAAGACCAGGTACTATGTAGTCATTCGCACAGGTCACAAACACATGGTTATGTAATTAGGTCACCTCAACAATTCAACTTAAGATCACCACGAGTTACCGAGCTCAAGGTTATTACTGACGACCTCGGACTTTTTAATTGTACTTGTGCATCGGCCTTGTGATAGACCCGCTGTATTGGCGCAGGTGTTTACTTGATCCACCTTCCTCCCCCCCAACCTCCTAGTTCCCGCTCTCCTTGTTCTCGCCACTCCTCATCGGCGATCTGTCCCCACAACACCACAACCCCAAGGGAACGCTTTGAAGATGTCTGAACGCCCGTCGGGACTGGGCAGAACCCCAACGGCACCTCCTATAATGGCAAACGGTCATTTTGCTACGATCGGTAACAATGCGGACGCCGCCGCCGCCTACGAGCATGGTGTGCAGGTCATTGATGGTGATAAGGAGTTCAAGTACGACCCCTCGATTTGTCTGCGCTTTACCTGCGCCTACATCTGCTGACGAAAACACAACAGTCCTAACCTAGCGAAGTACCTATCTCTCGAGAATGTCACCCCAGCCGGCTTCAATTACCACCTCATCTCCGTGTTTGGTTCGCAGTCCACCGGAAAGTCCACTCTGCTGAACCAGCTCTTCGGCACCCAGTTCTCTGTAATGTCGGAGCTGGAGCGCAGACAGACCACCAAGGGTATCTGGCTGTCGAAGAATAAAAAGCAGGAAGAAAGCGCCACTGCCGATGGATCGCGCATGGCGGACAATATCTTGGTGATGGATGTTGAGGGTACCGATGGTCGCGAACGAGGAGAGGACCAGGACTTCGAGCGCAAGAGTGCTCTTTTTGCGCTTGCGACAAGTGAGGTACTCATTGTCAACATTTGGGAGCACCAGGTGGGGCTGTACCAGGGAGCCAACATGGGTCTCCTGAAGACCGTCTTTGAGGTGAACCTGCAATTATTCCTGAAAGACAAGAAGTAAGTTCATGATCGATTGCACTCATTTGACACTTGACCAGTGCACTAATTGCTTTTCTTAGTACTACGCACCGATCCCTCCTGTTCTTTGTTATCCGTGACTTTATCGGCACCACCCCACTTAAGAACCTCCAGAAGACATTATTGGAAGATTTGTCTCGTCTTTGGGATACGATCTCAAAGCCAGCTGGCTTGGAGAAGTCGACAATTCATGACTACTTCGACTTCCAATTCTATGGACTTCCGCACAAGGGCTACCAGCCGGATCAGTTCGTGGCGGAGACGAAGAAGCTTGCTCTGCGGTTCCGCGACGGCTTCCGTGATCCCAAGAGAGATGCGCTCAGAGGCGAGTTCTCAGAGGAAGGAGTCTTCTTGTCCGAGTACCACCGGCGCATCCCGGCTGATGGGTTTTCGCATTATGCTGAGGGCATTTGGGACCAGATTGTCAACAACAAAGACTTGGATCTTCCCACACAACAAGAACTGCTCGCCCAGTTCCGTTGCGATGAAATTTTGCGTGAAGTTATGATTGGATTCGATGAGGCCATCACCGCCTTTGAAGACAAGCAGGCCGAGGCTATTCGTTTGGGAGCCCCAGAGGTGCTCGGAGGGTTGGGTGCAGCCATGCGGGCAGCCCGCTCCAAGACTATCAAGGGCTTTGAGGTCGAGGCTAGTCGGTACCACAAGGGCGTTTACCAGCGTAAAAAGGCCGAGCTGGAGGGCAAGGTCGACACCCGATTGAAGGCTCTGTTCCACGGTCAGCTCTCGGCTGCGCACAAGTCCGGTATCCGCGATTTCAATGATACCGTCACTGAATCTGTCAAGTCTGGCCAGAAGAAGGGCGGCAACTACGATTTCGCTGAGATCGTGAACAAAGAGACTAAGATTTCGCTGGAGAAATTCCTCGAGGTCGCCAAATCCACCGTGGTGGAAGGCACATCTTGGAGTAATTACAAGCAGGAGCTGAAGCTGTACGAGAAGGAACTCTCTGAGGCCAGCGCTCGCTTGCGTCAGGATGAGATGAGACGCCTGGCCAGCCGCGTCGAGCGTTGGGTGCAATCTCGTCTGGGTGAATCCGTTGGACTTGAATTCAACAACCTTGGCTCCGGCCGTGCTGGCGGTGGCGCTCCAGAGGATGGAGAAAAGCCCACCGAGAAGGCATTCTGGGATCGGGTTTGGAATGTGTTCGTGGAAACTGTTCTTGATGCGGAACGGAGATTCACGGACCGGGCCAGCAGTTTCGATGCCAGCCTCGAAGAGGTTGACGTTGGACTGTGGCGCCTGCGTCGCAAATCATGGGGCGTTTTGCGTGCCAAGATTGACGAGGAAATGATCGAGGGCAACTTGTTGCTGAAGCTGCGTGAGAACTTTGAGGACAAGTTCCGATATGACGATGAAGGTGTCCCGCGCATCTGGCGCCCGACGGATGATATTGAGGGCATTTACACTCGTGCTCGCGAGTCCACCTTGACTTTGATTCCTCTCCTTTCTCGCTTCCGTCTTGTCGAAACATCTGCCCCGCCGCCACTTGATCGATGGATTGGACACACCCCAAGCTCGGCAACAGCTGCTGATGAGGAGGACTTGCCTCCTATTGGAGGTGTGGATGAGGATGAAGGCAAGAGCCTGGAGGAGGAGATGACAATCCTTGGCGATGCCAAGCGCCAGGAGCTCACCGTGCGCTTCAAGAAAACCGCCGATGGCGTGTATGTCGAGGCCAAGCGGAGTGCCATTGGTGGCATTACCCAGGTGCCGCTCTATTTCTATGGCCTGCTGATCGCCTTAGGATGGAACGAGATTGTTGCGGGTAAGTTCACGTCTCTTTTCGTCCCATGCTACATTGATTGACATGAACCTTTAGTTCTTCGCAACCCGGCCTACTTCTTCCTGCTGTTTGTGTGTGCCGTAGGCGCCTACATCACCTACCAGCTTAACCTGTGGGGACCTATTCTGAAGATGACCGAAGCAGCATCACAGCAGGCCCTTGTGGAGGGCAAACGCCGCCTGCGCGACTTCCTCGAGTCCTCTGATACCGGTCGACAGGCTATGGCCATGTCGGCTGAGCGGATGGGTTCATCAAGCCGCAAGGAAGAGTATGAGATGTCCGACATGCAAAAGCCTAACTCGAAGGCCAACGATGACTTGGATGATTTGTAAATTTATTCCTACTTGCTGATTTGCAACGAATACATCTTGTATTTTTCCCCCTGAGGTAGATTTATTATAGCGGCATTGGATACCAAACAGCCCAGCGAATATGTACTAAACAATGAACCTATGCATTTGAAGTTTTATTATAATTGATTTTGAACGAGTGAATGAGGCTACGTAAACCGAGGTAAAGCTTGGTCAATGCTTAGGATGAGAACTATGCATTTCACTCGCCTCCTTCTCCGATAAAGTTGCGGGGTCATCCCCACGTCAACCCGGACTTGTTCCGACTCGGGGGCCTTATTTACCGCTTTAATCAGCTTACTACCCGTCGCAGGGCTTATTTTCATTCTCATTTCTGATTCCTTTTCAAGTTTCTAAATAGTGGAGACTGTTCGCGCCTCTTTTCAACCCCGCATTTACACCATCTGTGCTGCAGCAGCCGTCTACCATCATGGCTGCACCACTACCAGAGAAATTCGATGACCTGCCCGACAAGCGCCGGTATTGGCCTGGCGCACCTGGCTCTGAAGAAGAAGGCCTGGGCATGCTACGCCTACTTACACCGGAGGTAGTAGCAGATGCCGCACGAACACAGATTCAGACCGGCGAGCGCGTGTGCCTGAACTGGGATATCGAGAACTTGACTCCACCAGGTACCTATACCCCAAACAAGCCTGGAACAAGCAGAAATCAAGCTCAAAAAGAGGCTCAGCTACTCAAAGAATCCCACACTAACAATCCTCCCAGGATTTGGCCGCAAGCCATTTGAACACAACATCAAATGGGTAGCCGAAGGCATCGCCTTGGACGACGAATACCACTTCAACCCCCAACAATCCTCCCAATGGGATGGATTCCGACACCACAACGCCCCAGCTCCAACCGACACAGACCCAACCCGCCGCCTCTTCCACGGCGGCACCACAGCAACCGAAATTAAAGACACCGACTCTCCCCGCATCGGCATCGGCTTCTGGGCCAAGAAAGGCATAGCAGGCCGTGGTGTCCTAATAGACTATGTCTCCTACGCCAAAAAGCGAGGAATTCCCCTCAACGCACTTACCCGCCAAATGATCACCTTGGACGAAGTGAAAGAGATAGCCGCCGAATGCAACATCACCTTCCAGCGCGGCGATATCTTTTTCCTTCGTGTCGGGCTCCCTGATACATGGGCGGGCATGTCGGCTGAGCAACGGTTGGAATATAGTCAGCAGCCTATGCCAAATCATGCGGGCATTGAGCAGAGTGAGAGGGTGGTGAGGTTTATGTGGGATAATCATTTTGCGGCTGTTGCATCGGATGCGGTTAGTTTTGAGGTTTTCCCGGCTCTGAATGAGGAGTTTGATTTGCATCATTGGCTTTTGGCTGGTTGGGGCATTCCTATTGGGGAGATGTTTGATTTGGATGTTCTTGCTGAGACTTGTCAGAGGCTTGGGAGGTGGAGTTTCTTTGTTTCGAGTAGTCCGTTGAATTGTGCGCGGGGCGTTTCTAGTCCTCCTAATTGTATGGCTATTTTCTAGGTTAGCAGGTTAATGCTGCTGGCTCTTAATGTTGACTTTTATTTTGAATTATTGGGCGATTTGATCGTAAAAGAATATTGTTGTTCGTGATAATGCACTTAATCTGCATAGTTCATAGAAGATTTCTAGATGCATCTCCACCAGGCGCTTCTGAGACAACAAAAGATCCCTCGCCGTTAAAATAAGCTATTAAATAAATGTAATCGATAATATGAGTTCCATTCTCAATCGTATTTGGCAGCTAGATAGTCAATCGAACTCTAACCATATCGGGATAGAGGTACCATGGAGCAACCAGTCTCCAGTCGCCACCTCCACAAGAAGCTCCCAAAATCCTCCAATAACATCTATTTCCCCAATTTCCTAGAACAATAGCTTCGGAATCTAGAACCCAATTTACAAGTACGATTGGTCAATCCAGCTCTTTATACGGAGTCATATGACGAACGTCATCATCATGACCATGTGAAATCAGCCATATATAACCAAGAGCTCCTCCATTATTTCAGTTAACAAACATCATTTCCATCCAATATGTATGCAGTACTAGCCAAACGTCATCTCCTTAGGCCCTCCACGGCCCAAATCATCCAGTTATCACGGGCTTCCGTCCACAATAAAGCCACCACATATACGAAAGTCGAAGAAGAATGTATGTTTCATTTACCTATATTGAGAATCGATTACTAATGATGGCATTCTCCCATAGTCTTCGTTAACACTACATTCCCTGATGACTTTGAGAATTCGTCATTGCTGAAGCAGGAGTTAGAGCAGAGGAAGACTGAAGCTGACGCTGCTACTGGTCCATGGGATACGGTAAGAGGTGTTGGCCTTTCTTTATTTCGATAAGAGACTGACTGTTGCAGGCTACTGTTGAGGCTCACAAGAAGGATATCTTCGAAAGTCTTTATAATCGTGAGGCGGCAGGTGGCAAAGGTGCTGCTAAAACCTCGAAGAAAAAGGCTGAGCCTGAGGCGGAGAGGGCTCCTGAGTTGGATGAAATGTGAGTCTATGAGAATGAATTTGTGTCATTAGTAATTGCTTGTATGCTTAAATATATGAATATGAGTACCTTCTATTTAATACTACTGTACAGAATTGTTAAACTTTCATAGTGGACCCGTTCACAGCTTTAGCTCCGTCTAGGGTCTAGTAAGTGGAGTGCACTATTTTTGCGTCAAACCCCTAAGCAGGCTCTCCACGTTCCACGCTAAGTACGGAGTAGCTCGCTTTCATTGTCTCTTTGGCACGGCCAAGGAATTTCTTCCTTTTTTCCCCTTTACTCTTCTGACTCAAATATACAGCCAGACTCGTTAAGACATGCCCGTCACCCGCTCTGCCACACGCGCAGCGGCAAGAAGCACGCGATCACGTCGCGTTCAAGTCAATCCCATTGAGTTCACAAAGACCGCCAAGACCACCAAGGCCAAGACTGTCAAGGCAAAAACTAAGCAACCAGACACGTTATCCGCCACCAGGGCCGTTAGCTTGAACTACGTATCTCCACGAGGCAGATTGCTAGAATGGATATCGCTGAAAGACTTAGCCGGTGGTGTCGCTCCTGACAATGGCACGCTTTTCGGCATTTTACAAGAGCTATGTCGACAAAAGGGATGCCGGGTTGTTGCACGAGGTCGTCCACACGAGTTAAGTGGCATGGAGTGGTTGATAATCGGTAAGTCTTGCTCTCTAGGTGGGACAAAATTGCCTTTTATTATAAATCTAACCAACCAACAGAGTGGCAAAGCAACAAAGCCAGAAGAGAATACCGTGCATCAGCGCTATTTCCGAAGTTAGAAAAAGCTATTTCGCCCCGCTTATTGAGAAGAGAACTTATCTGGTCGATTTATTCTATGGACTGTGAGCGAATAATACGTGCAAAGCCCTTTTTTCCGCCACAAAAGCTCTATGAGATATTGACAGTCTATCTTCCGGTGAACTTGGATGATACCACTGTGTCCTCCTTGGAAGAACTCAAGGGGCCATCGCACTGGACTGAAGAGGCCGAATTGGGATCTGAAGAAGACCGACCTAAACCCCCTTTGGGGGGATTTCTATCTCAAAACCATGGATGGATGAAGAAAAAAGTTGAGTACTGTGGAAAGGCTGCTCGACGGTTACTCTACTTTTTTGAATTTGAGGACGAAGACGCGGAACGACACTACAAAGAGAATATACCAGGGGGTCGACGTGTTATGGAACATTTTCTTGAAAATTTGCAAAAGCTTGGTATGTTGGGGTATGAATCCCAGCATGTACGATTTTTAGAGGTATTGGATTATGTATCAGAGAATGGGTATATTTCGCTGGGTCTCCCGGCTTCCTCTTTGACTGCAGCGGAGCAAAAGGCGTATTATGAGATTCTTGATGGACAGGATGCTGACATATAGGAGGACTAGAATCGAGGGAGGAAGAATCAATAGATTGAGGATTCTCTATTTCACATCTATATGGCTCATAAGGGTAACCCTACAACACCAAGGTAAATTTACTAGCAGAGTCCAAGTTGGATATAAGTAAGGCCAGGGACCTGAAAAGGAGGTCATTCCTGGCGTCACTGTCTCAAGTCATCGGAATATAGGTGTAAATTGCGGAGACTTTCTATTTTTAAATGACAAATAATTCAGTCTAAACAAAGTAGCAAGACACAAAGAAAAAGTAACATAGGAACTCAGATCACTGTGGCAGTTGAATTTACAATTTGCTCGAGACGAGTTGGGGAATGTCTTTCACATCATAAAGATCCTTGTGAGCGGATTTGATGATGTCGGCACCCTAAGCATGGGTTAGCATTGTCGTAGAATTTTAGAATTTCAGAGTACTGCTTACCTTCTCGCCAATCATGTAGACAGAGTTTTGGATACGGCAGTCCGGAATCACAGGCATGACAGAGGCATCCGCAATTCTCAGGTTGCGCACTCCATGCACTCGAAGCTTCGAATCAACAACACCTTGGTGGATGCTCTTCGAGAGACGTGCTGTACCACAGGGGTCTTGAAAAATGTCAGTATTGTTATAGTTCTGCATTAGAGGGTATAGGTCACTCACGGAATCCAGTCTGGCTTCGATCCAGGACAGCATGGTTCATCGCCTCATCAGACTCAAGGGGCATCTTCCACGGGTACTCGCCCAAAACGATATCCTTAAATCCAGCACCGCTAGTCAAGACATCGTAGGTCCAACGAACACCTTCCCGCATAGCCAAGATATCCAAGTCATTGCCGAAGAAGTTCAGGTTGATGTTTGGCTGCACAAGAGGGTCGGAGCTGTTCAGGGTAACTTCACCCTCGGACAGGGGCCGCAGCAGATCAACAATGACGGTCATGAAGCTTCCCTTCTCGGGGACAGGGTAGTGCCATTGGAAGGCTGTGCTGAACAGTCCGACGAAGTCAAGCTCGAAATGAGGCTGGCCGGCTGGTCCGAAGGGGTCCAGTCCGCCGTTTGCTGCCTTGGCCTCGCGGTATGCGGGGTACTTCTCCAGACGCTGGTCGATACGTGGGAATCCCACTAGCTCGAGGAGTCCGGAGCTGATAGGGCCTGTCTTGTCGTGCTTGTATGTGCTCACTGCCTGGTCGTTCAAAGGACCGGATCGGAGGATGTGATCGTCAAGACCCATTCCATCTTTGATTTGCAGCACGAAGGGCACGATTGGGTGGTCCAGAAGATGTTGACCGACATGGGGAGAGTCCACGATAGGAGTGATGCCGTGCTTGGCGAGCTCTGCTGCTGGGCCGATGCCGCTCAGCATGAGGAGCTTGGGGGTCTCGAAGACACCTTGAGACAGGATAACTTCCCGGCTGGCGTAGACGCTGATCTCAGTGCCCGTGGCTGAGCTGATGACAGCGACGCCAGAGCAGATGCCAGTTGCTGGGTCAATGATCAGATGCTTTGATTGGACCCCATAGAGAATTGACACGTTGGGCTTGTCCTTGAGGTACAAAAAGCTGCCCTGGCGCTCGCCTCCGTAGATAGTGTCCACACAGTGCGTAAGACCCCTCATCTCGCCCGAGTAGATATCCTCAGTCAAGACCTCGCCCTTAGAGACCCATGCCTGCGTAAGAGCATCCCGGAACGGCTGCATCTCCGGCACTAAGTCTGCATGGGCAATGTTTACCGGACCACCGGTTCCAATCTTTTTCAGATCATTGGGATACAGTTTCTCGTCGTCGTGATAAGTCGCACATTTGCGCAAGTAGTCCACGCAGTTGTCCCAGGTCCAGTCCCGGCCACCAAATTGCTCCCAGTCGTCAAAGGTTGGCTTGGAACCTGGGATCCAGGTAAAATAGTTGGCGCATGAGCTTCCACCCAGGGTCTTTCCACGGGTGTTGGGCTTTTCGACTCGCTCGTAGTCGTCGCGCTTGATCATGGTCGTCTTGTAGGCCCAATCATATTTACTTCCACGGAGATTGAAAGCTTTGGCTGGGGTGGTGATTTCCTCGATTTGATCTGGGTTCGGGATACCAGCTTCAACTACCAGAATGCGGGCATTGGGGTTCTCGGCGAGGCGGCCAGCTACTGCGTTGCCAGCTGTACCACCTCCCACGATGATGAAGTCGTACTCAGAGCCGTTGGAGACAAATGCCATTTTGGGTGATTGGTTCAGGTAATGGGAGAAGGAATAAAGGTGTGTGTGACTTGTGAAGTCTTTATTGTTTTGAATTGTTCTGAATTGTTATGAACCAAAAACAGACGAGAATTCATATCGACTTTATATCTTTTGTTTTGAACGCAACAATGTTTTTGACAGCTGCTCCATTGCCGGTATTCCGGCATGGCCAGCAAGGTACCGAGTGAAGTCCGATGCATAGCTAAGCGGTGATTACGAGCACTGCTTAATCTAGAACGTCGGTATACCAATCGAGGATGACCACAACGAATGTCTCATGTGCAAGTAAGAAGAGTCAAAATTTGGAGCCTTACAGGGCCCCTCATGCGGAGAAGCGAGAACTCTCCAAATGGGGATATAGCAAGTGGCCAATCAGCAACTGAAGTCGAGCTCGGCGTCTTCGGGGGTCAGTCGGCAATAACTCGGATTTGGGTTTAGCGTCTGCGGTCAGCCGCCCTTAATCATTTCGCGCAACTTGGCCGTATGGGCGGTAAACTGTTCTCCAATACGTCATGTCTTTTCATTTGTTCAACTATTTTTATACATTTAATTCTTTCTACCCCTCACGCATTGAATCTGCAACTCCAACTATAACGGACTTAATTCGGACACATTCTCGATGTATACAGCCACCAGTTCACATGGTCTCATTCATGCAAGCCAATTCGTTGCCCAGAAAACATGAATAAGACATATTAGTTCTATGCCTAGTCTAGGCTAATCACCTATGCACGGTGGTTCATAATACGAGAGATAATCGCCCCCATCTGAAACCTCATCAGGTGACTAAAACCCCGCGCTAATACGATCGGAGGTGCTAAGGCCTTTCATCGGTAAGACTATTAACTCTTCGAAGTAATCATGGCCGACCCATTGAGTATCACCGCAGGCATCGTAGGTATCGTTGGACCCGCTTTGCACGGTGTCCGGCTCCTTTCCAAGGACCTAAAGCAGATTAAGGACGCCCCAGGAAATGTTGTCGCCCTTCAAGGAAGCATAGGCTCAGTCGAGCGATCTCTTGTCTCTCTTAATACAATCGGTGACAAAGCCTGGGAGTCCCTCGGTGTCGCTGAGAGTACCAAGACGACCATCAAAATGTGTGGTGAAACATGCGACGAATTCAGACTCGATCTGCAACGCTGGACCAAACACTCGAAAGGCGATTCTCTGTCCTTATTGGACCGATCGAAGATTGGCTTCTGGAAGCAGCACCATATAGACTCTATGGAAAAGAAACTTCTTAACTGCCAAGTTACTATTACCGAAGTAGTCAGTATAGCGACACTGTACGTGGAACTAAGATGAGATCTCGAGACCAGGACTTGTATACTCACATCTTATCCTTACAGCATAAGTACCTTCCGGAACTCTCACATCACGGAGGAAACTCGAGAAATGAAACAGCAAGAGGTCACATTGGCGATCTATAGAGGAGACGCGGAAGATACAGACATTGTCCAGCGGAAGAAGGACATCAAAGCACGGCGGGATGACTCGGATGATGACGAGCTTGAGGACGCATATCATGATGCATATCATCAGCTGAAAGAACAGAAGAAAGCGCTGGATATGTCGCAGGCACTGCTGAAGGAGTTGTTGGCGAAAATCCAGGAGCCAGCCATTTCACAAATGGCAGCGAAGATGAAAGAGCAGCCGGTAAATGTGACCTTTGGGAACAACAACAAAAACTATGGCTTACAGCTTGGGGTATCTTATGGTGACATAAACAATGCGACTTTTGGGGGGCCAAATCAATATGGAGAGCGTGATAGACAGTTCACTTGAGAAATGCTGTGTTATCATGCAGTGTAAGTTATCCGCACTGCGCTTTCTATCATCGCGTTAATATATGAATACATAAGTTCTGATGCATCAATCCATACTATTCAAATGTAATCATGCGAACTCAAGTCTCCAAATATCTCCAAGCCGGTCATTCGATTCTCCCAATCCACCGTGAACGACAATTGCATTCGAGGTCGCAACATCAGCATCGAACCAGCCCCGCGCAAGTGGAAGCTCACTGCCCTGCAGATCCACCTGGTCCCATCTCTTGTTTCCAATATCGAAGGCCCAAACATCACTCAACATCTTCCCCGCGCCCTGATGGCCAAGCGAACTAGGATCCCGCTCTCCAAACATGGTAACTAAATAAGACTGACCCCCAAGGGAAATCGGCAACAAGGCACTGACACTCCGAGGCGTCGGACCACCTTTTCCATCTGCGGAATAGGAATGCGAATCCCAAGAATTAGTCTCAGGCGTATAGATGTCCAAGTTCCCGCCCTGCTCGGTCTTCCCATCAAAGCCATTCATACGGTACAATTTTCCATCCGCAAACGCAATCGATGTACCACCACGAGGGGGATCAAATGCTGGTGCAAGTTCAGTCCACTCTTTGCTTGAAATACTGAAAGCCCACAAGTCTCCGAGTCTTCCCTTTTCGGGACATCCTGCGTGGAGATAGAGGGTGTCTTTGCCATCGCTGGTCATGCAGTGATAGCTGCGGGCAGCGGGATACTTGTTTGAGCTCATTTCCGAGGGCTGGATAAGGGTCCAGCTTTTTAGGGATGAGTCGTATTCCCAGATCGCGCCGTTCTCTTCGATGGGGGCCATTGCGATGCCTCCTCGGCCGGAGAAGAGGTAGATCTTTCCGTTTAGAACTGCGGAGGCGGTGCCGACGCGTGCAGAGGGGGATTTGGGTGTTGCGGGTTGCGAGTTCATGCATGCAGTAGCTAAAATGTGATCTTATTAGTATGGATTTCATTGGGGCTTTAGTAGATTCCTGCAACTTACCACTGTCCAAGGATATGGCGTGGACATCATTATCGCGGGGTTCGCGGGGCTGCAACTCTCCTCCAAAGACCACTGCTTGGTCACCGACTACAGAGACAATGTGCGAAGACCGTTGTAGGATCTCGGCTTCTAGAAGCTTGTGACATTGAGCGGTGATCGCCATTGAGGAAGAAAGTGGAGTGGGATATTTAGATTCGTACTGTTGATGGTTGTGTATGATTGAAAATTATATTATAAATTAAGGGGTGAAGCTATATATAAGGCTAAATACCAGAGGTTTAGCTCGACAGGCACCTGATAAGTTATGTCCTTTCTGATGATCACGGAAATTTAGAGGTTCCGAATACGCCGCCACGCTCCATAGCTGCAAGAGGCCCGCTGGAGTGGCCAATGTTATGGGTTTGCTGCCCCACATAGTGTGAGCTACCAAGAAGACGGCCTCCGAAAACGCCGATATATACTTCCTCCTCAGAATTGAGTCAAAGTTGTATATGCTCATTCTAAATTATACCAATTGGTCCCGAGGTCACTCTCAACTCTTATTTTAAGAAAACTCTCCCTTCTCTTAGGCTACATCAAAGCCGTTAAAAGAGAATTGAGGAGAACGAGGAAGAAGAACCACTTTTGAAAACCAGGAATTTCATCAAGGAAACAGTTTTCAAGTTCCGGGATCTCGAGTTCTATTTATTGTGGCTTTGCTATAAATTTAATAGTACATAGCACTCAGTATACTCCCCGGGTAATGAAGTCTATATTGAAGGCGCGAACAAGCCTAGCCCAACGTAGACACTATACTCGTTGAGCTGATCTCTCTTTCAGCCTTCGTCACGGCACAACTTCCAAGCCACACCAGTCTCATCACAAAGCTCGCAATTTCTTGGATTATGTTACTCTCTCTCTGCGTCAAAGCCACCATAGGCATATTTCGTATCATGTTTGCTGCAGATATCAACAATTCCAAATCACGCTGCGCTTGTTTATCGAGGGGATGTATCACAATATTGAGAAAGAGTGAAGTGGCAGCAGTTGTGGAATAGGCAGTGATGAATCTATGATCAAGTCAGTACATTTATGATCATTCAGAGAAATGAGGGGAATAGTAACCGGAATGCATCTTCTGCAATAATTTCGATGAGAACCCGTAAGCACCAAAAGGTTGAGCGGCTGGCTTCCAACGATAGGTCAAAGCTTGAATGAACCACGTCATGAAGATCTCGAACCCCATCGCTTGATTCGACAGTACATTTTCGCACCGTTGTGTGAATTATTGTCACGAGGTGGTGGTAATCTAGCTGTAGAGACATGCATCGAATTATATATGGGATGCATTGTTCTGACGGATTCGGTGGTGTGGTTTGAGACACAGAGAGAGCTGGGCGAAAGTTGAGAGGTATTGATGAACGCCAGCATTCGATCTGGTCATCTAGCTCCCGGATATGGAGAAGAAGCTGGTTATCGTTGTCTTTCATTGCTCGAGCAGAATATAGTTGCAAGTAAACTTTCTCCTTCAAATTACTCAGATGAGGGTCTGCTGGCAAGAACGGAATGATATTCTCGTATCTTTCTTCTGTTGAGGGAGACTTAGACCGGCTTGGAAGGTAGTTGAAGTAATTCGTGGAAGTATCGAGGGGTTCGAGATCACAATAATAATCAATAAGAAGGGGAGGGTTGCCAGTGCGTAGAGAGATGTCCTTGTCTAGCATGTAGCATAGCCAAAAGAGCACCCGAATATGATTGCTCTCTCCCAGTCTCCCACTTGGACTATCAGATCCAGATTGCGCGGTTGGTTGGACAATGTGCCCTTTTAGTGAGCAGACTATTCGACATGCAATAGAATGAAAGAATGCAGCATCTTGCCAATGGCCATGGAATGAGCGTTGTAGTGCCTGGTACACCGATTAGCCCAGTTGCCCCTGCATGGAAATTCTCAAAATCATTACACGTTATCGAACTCACCAACAATAAAGCTGTTTGAAGAGTATTCAACCCCATATCTCCTGTGATATTCAAAATGAGACGATGTGCTTCAGCTGCACATGATTCCGCATCCACAGAAAGTGGTACCTGTCCCCTTGTGTGCTGACAAGATGCGAAGGAGATAGCACCTAGAACACAGGCCCTTGCTGAAGTCTGGCCGGGTGAGATCAAGTTTTCATCCACGGGCCCATACGCAATTTCAATAGTCTTCTCAAATAAGTCCTGATTTAAGATAGGAAACTCGAGTCTAAATGGTGAGCCGAAAAAAGCTGTCAAAATCTTTCGGGTAACTTCCTGTTCGGGCAACTCGCACAACTTTGGTGATATCAATGGCCGAAATGCTGTTGAGAAGGAAGGTTTGGGATCAGGAATCTTAAACTCAGTCCCAGTGACAGGCTGGCCAGTTCTTGTCGAGATCCATTGGAATCCCGCTTCCGATAAGATGGATATCCCTTCAAAATACCAATTGGGACCCAACTGGCTTACAGACACTGAGCCTTTCGCAGAGTTACTGTTTGTGGGCGTAACACAGTCATTTGTGGGCTCTAAAGCAGATTCAGGCGAAGAGCGGCGTCCAGAAAAGCCGGTGAGATTCGTAGCAATCGCTTCTACTGAATCCTGCGTAGAGGCCCCATGCGGAAGAGTAGCCAGTGACTGAGCATGAGCCAAAGTCTTTTCCAGCTGGTCAACACGTCGGGAGAGTGTTTCGAGGTCACTTGTATTTACACTAGGAGATGAGCCGTATCCAATCAGTACTGATATGAACCTTAAGCGACTCGTTAAAATGTAGCTTACCTGTTCCGCCGCTTCTTCCGTGGCCTTTCTCTGTTAAATGTACATTCCAGGTCACGATGGATGCACCATTCACACGGGCCATCTGGGTCTGAGGATGTACATTGGATCTTAATTAAAAGAAAGAATTAGTACGGCTAGGATGATGATAGGAAATGCTCGTCTCTTCAGGTGAGAATTCGGAGCGTGAAGCTCACCTTTCGCTGGTAGCAAACGTCACAAGCTCTTTTTTGAGGCAACGGTCTTTTCGGGGGCATGGTGATGTCCAGTTGACAGGGCTCACATGGTTCTCGGACATTTCGGAGGCCGCGGTGATGGTTAAGAAAGATGATTGGTTGGGGTAGAGCGGCCCACGTCTAAGTTACACTGCTTTACCAAACATCTTTATGGTACAATGCTTTATATTGAGCACGAATCAGGCTTAAACAAGCTTTGTTGTGTGTCAGACCCCAGGATGTCTTATGTAGAAGCGTATCAGTTTGGTCCACTTACTGTTCTTCTAGTACCACTGTGATGGCCTAAAAAGTACAGGTCATCAGTTGGTTGCTGTACCCATGGATATGTCATAAAGTTTTCACTAGTACTAGATAGTGTCCACCATTCAGGCTGAACACATCATCTTCCAATCTTAAGAGATAAGATCTACGTTATCTTAACAAATCAGGTGCAAATGGGTGAATCTGGCACTTGTACTACTTACTCGATTCAGCATCACGTGCAGATGTTGGGCCGAGGCTGCATAGATAGGCGGCGCACTTTGCAGCTGAAGAGATCGGCCGTGAGATTGTCACGAACCATTTCGTCATTCGATTCTACCTCATAGTTATAAAAGGCCCTGTCACTCCTTAGATCAAACCAGGGGCTCCGATCTGTAGTACCCCCTTGCACCGGCAGTACCGGAATATAGTTTTCGTTATCGCTTATCGGTAAGTGATAGACCACACTGGTTTGCTTCGCGCAAAACATTGTCTATGCGAACCACTACCCCTTTCCAGCTCATGTTCTTAACAATGTCTGCGATACCAGAGGCTCTTCAATCTGAGAATATGCGGTCAGCCGCCGCGTCGCTCGTCTCATGGCGAACTCTGGCCTTGATTTTGGCCATCATCAATCTCAAAAACCTCCCGTTCGCCTGGCATGTACGTGACCGAGCTACCCTTTGACTGCGCCCGCTGGTTTTGGC
The DNA here is from genome assembly GCA_028829675.1 of Penicillium tannophilum. Lineage (NCBI taxonomy): Eukaryota > Fungi > Ascomycota > Eurotiomycetes > Eurotiales > Aspergillaceae > Penicillium > Penicillium tannophilum. The sequence continues at coordinate 3,366,558 of JAQKAK010000004.1, read as the reverse complement.
TTGAATAAGAACCGGCGCGCCTAGCTTCCATGTCACACACTAACCGCGTTTCCAGTTCCGATTATTGTACCACTTCCTGGGCAACCTGCGCTGGAAGCCGACTGACCCATTCTTCCCTAAGGGAATGGCTATCGTCGATGCCCATGGCAATCCTACACATCCGCTTTTCGTCCCAGTCACCATCACATCACGAACCCCATTACTAGAGACCGATTATAATCTGCACAAGTCCAACAGCACATATTTCAGCGACCTGGACGTGGCGCGTACGGCGCTCGTGACCCGAATCTACAGCCCTGGTGTTGGTATTACCAGCAAGGAATTGGACGAGGAGTTTTTGGCAGCGAGTCAGAAGGAGGGAAAGAAACCCCCAAGACGACTGCCTATCATGATTGTCCTCGGGTCTGTTTACTGTACCTACAAGCGCGAGATTAAGCCGTTTGAACGGTATGAGATGCAGACCAAGGTGATTTCATGGGATAAGAAATGGCTTTACACACTCACAGTGTTTCTGCGGCCTGCCAAGAAAGCAGGCGGCGAGAAGACCCTTCTGGCTATTGGCGTGAGCAAGTATGTGGTGAAGAAGGGTCGACTGACCGTGGCACCTGAGCGAATTTTACGTGCTGGCGGTTTTCTTCCTGCTCGCCCGGCTGGGATCCAGCCATTTGGTACACCGGTAGATTCCTCTGCGGAGGCCTCTGCCATCGGCACGCCTGCAAGTGGGGAAGGGATTACTGCTGGAGGTGTGGATGGCTCTTTGGTGCGAGAAGTTCTCAAGATCAGCGAAGACCAACTTCCCGATCAAGAGACCCTTGAGCAGGAGAAGAAGGCCAATTCGGAGTCTTGGAACTCAGAAGAGTGGTCATGGGAGCGAATTGAACAGGAGAGACTCCGAGGCTTGGAGGTGGTGGAACCATATATCAACATTGACAGTAAATTAGAGCATGAGGTACATGGTAAATAGATTTACATACATATAGAAATATAGTTAATACAATGCAGTGGCGGGATAATTATACTTATTATTATCCTGAAATTTAGCCGGGAACCATGGCTTGAGGAATGGGCCCAGCTAGATGCTTAGGTGCGTGGATCTAAGGTTGTTGGACTGATCTGTAGATCTACACACGGACTTGATCGACGAGCGATGTCGGACTTCAAATTTTGTGAAAACCCCATGCACATGTGAATCAAATAAGGCTGAATCTGGTATTCTCAGGGCTATGATTGAATGATTGACCCCTTATCATGTAGCTTTTGAAGACTCTGACGCAATGGGGATATAGGGCAATGACATATTTCCACAATCTATCCCTTGATCACTAATCACGGGCCCGGTGGTATCCGAGAGCTGCGCACAGCCCCCTTGGGTATTACTTACAACGTTTCTTACACACTCATGAGTTTCCAGGGCGAGAAACACTCGATAGTACTGTAATACATATACAGCGACATGATACACACGTGATTCATTCACTTTCCGCATGGACCAAGCTCATGGAGTGAAGCAATCGCACTCTGTCGCGCCTTCCATTGTTCTGGATCAACTCAACTCTTTTTGAATCAGGTCTGATAAGCCCCCTTATTTTTTGTTCCCTTGAATCTTCCATCAATCCAAGGAGAGGCTGCCCATATCATCCGAGAACCGGAAATCATCCAGGTACGTTGTACGGTATCATACACATCCACTTTTTTTTGTTGGCGGCTCCTACTGTAAGGCGCCAACAGTCCACTTTGTCCACCTTTCCCGCCTGATTTAGCATTGCCCACTTGTGCTGCTCATCCACTTCTGATTCGTCCAATCCCCCAAACCATCATTCTCAGTTCTTTAGCGTAATTCCCCGTCTGCCCCTGCCTCCCAGTGTCAGACCATCGTGCTCTGGTCCACCCTCGAGCGTCTCCGGCGCCTGCATGATTGGCCCACTCTGGTATTATTTGCTCATCTTTGCTCCCCATTCCCAGTCTAGCGCCATTTCTTTTATGTGGAACTTGTCTGCAACTTGACGATTTCTGCTGCAACGAGAGTCTTATTGCCTGGGCCCCCAGAGTCTTTTCTATCTCATCGGACACGGACCTCCTTTGCTCGTTCTAATTGGCGATCTAAACTAAACCACTTTTCTTTTTCCCGCTCCAGGAAAAAAGAGCCTCCGAACAGAGCTTATCGCGCCATCGAACCATACATCCCTCTACTCTCTGATACTCCTCCTGAACCAACCTTGAATCCCAACCCTTGACTTGTCGCCCGAATCATTTTGCGCCCCGATTTGATTTTCTCTACAACTTCCCCGACCGCTGGGAACCACCACTTTCGCCGTCGATCAGCGGTCGCTCTATCCGACGACGGCACCCCCGTATCGAACAGCCTCCCTTCCCCCAACAGCTACCTCGTGCTGTCAGCCATGGCGGCTGTTTTTGAACACTCGAATCGCGACCCGCTCGCAGGTCCTCCGGTGAACTCTGCATCCATCACACCACCGCAGAGTGCCAACGGGAAGAAAGATGCACCTGAAGGGGTACCTTCAGAATTATCAGACCTTGAGCTAGATGCCAAATCAGCAACCGCTCAGGATGATATCCCTATAAAGATGGAAGAAAAAGAAGAGCTGGAACCCGAAGAAGAAATCGAACCCGACCATTACTATGGTGGTGGAAAAATTCCAGTGTTCAAGCCGGTGAGTTGACTCCCCTACCTGCTCAGTAGATATCGTCCAGGATGGCCTGCAAACAAATCGGGGACCTGCATATTTTCATTAGTGATGATGACAGGGCTAATGAGACTTCTCAGACAATGGACCAATTTCGCGACTTCCAATCCTACGTCAGCAAGATTGACAAGTACGGAATGAAAGCTGGCATTGTGAAAGTGGTTCCCCCAAAGGAATGGTTAGTCTGCAGAGCATTCCCAGTGACTTGAATGGTTATGCTCATCCCCTTTCCCTCCTTAGGATCGACGCCCAAAAGCCGCTGGACGAGCAAGTGAAGTCGATTCGTGTGAAGAACCCTATAATGCAAGAATTCCATGGGTCGCATGGTACCTACACCCAAGCCAATATCGAACGCCAACGAACCTACAACCTGCCCCAATGGAAGGGCTTGTGTGAGGAAAGTAGCCACCAACCGCCCGCTCGTCGTGGAGAACGACGTCGCAATCAGGAACGGGCAAGAGTGACCGCAACACCGCGACCTCAATCTGGCCCAGAGGGTCAGAAGCGCCGACCAGGTCGTCCTCCAAAGCGTACAAATCAAGTCCAAATTAAAGAAGAGCCTACAGATGAGGCAGAGAAGTCCAAGTCTGAAGGCCCTCCCACACCCGTGTCGCCTGAATCAAACCCGGTCGAGACTAAGAGCGAAGACCTGAGTGATGGAGAGTCGCTCCCAGCCACGAAACCCAAGGGAAGACAGCCCAAGTCTGTCACATCAAGACGAAAGAATAATCGCGGAGAAACAGTCGATCACATTGATGAGGCCGCGTTTGAGGGCTTCGATTACCGCATCCATGACCATGAAGACTACACTGCTGAAAGATGCGAGGAACTTGAGACCGCTTACTGGAAGTCGCTCATGTACAACAACCCAATGTACGGTGCGGACATGCCCGGCTCCCTCTTCGATGATGAGACCACTTCTTGGAATGTCGCCAAATTGCCAAATTTGTTGGATGTTCTCGGACAGAATGTGCCTGGTGTCAACACAGCCTACCTCTACCTAGGAATGTGGAAGGCCACCTTTGCTTGGCACTTAGAGGATGTGGATCTTTACAGTATCAACTACATCCACTTCGGTGCACCCAAGCAGTGGTACAGCATCTCCCAGGAAGATGCCCCGCGCTTTGAGGCTGCGATGCGGAGTATTTGGTCGAGTGATGCCAAGAACTGTGACCAATTCCTGCGACACAAGACCTACCTTGTCTCACCGAGTCTGCTCAAGTCACAGTACGGAATCACCGTGAACCGATTGGTCCACTACGAAGGGGAGTTTGTGATTACTTTCCCCTACGGATACCATTCTGGCTACAACATCGGGTACAACTGTGCCGAGTCTGTCAACTTCGCAACAGAAAGATGGCTGGACTATGGTCGGATTGCGAAGAAATGCAATTGTGAAGCAGACAGCGTCTGGATTGACGTGGATGAGGTTGAACGCAAACTGCGTGGCGAAGCCACCCCCGAATACTATGTGGACTACGACAGCGGCTTCGAGAAATTCGAGGGTGCTTCGGATCTTTTGACCCCTCCACGCAGCGTGCCTGAGAAAACCTCCACACGTGGCCGAAAGAGGAAAGATGCGGGTGACGGGCCGAGGACCAAACGACCCAAGCTCCACCCCGAAGGCCCGCGGAAGATCCCGTGTCTCCTATGCCCTAATGATCTTGACTACGAGGATCTATTGCCCACCGAAGATGGCAAATACCATGTGCATCGGCGGTGCGCCGCGTTTATCGAAGAAACCAGCATCCTTCGGGATGCCTCGGGCAATGAGGTGGTGTGCGATATTGACAAGATTCCCAAGGCTCGCCTGGGACTTAAATGCCTCTTCTGCCGCGAAGTTCGTGGTGCCTGCTTCCAGTGTAACTTTGGAAAGTGTACTCGTGCCTACCATCCTACTTGTGCTCTTCTGGCGGGTGTTCAGGTCGAGCATGGTTTTATTGCAGTGAATGCCGATGATGGAAAGCAATATGCACTACCCAGTGTGGACCTGAAGTGCAAATTCCACCGTCAGAAGCGTCCCTCCGGCTTGCTGAGAGAATCGTTTGATCTGGATCGTGGTGTAATTGAGGTGGCTCGTCGCCTGGTTCAAGGCGAATTGATCCAACTCCAAGCGGACAAAGAGATTACTGGTGCTATCGTTCTCCAGAATCGATTCGATGAACGGGCTTTGTTGGTTAAGATTCTCCCGAGAGGGTAAGTGTTTGCTTTTTTCTTTGTTTCCTCTCTGCCCCTCAAACCCCACCGGAGGTTTCTTCTCCCGAAATCTTCCCGACTACCCGAACCGAAAAAAAGGAAATCCTTGGCTTGGACCTGTCCCAATACTGATAATTGTCAACAGAGACGTAATTGAGATGCCATATCGCTGGTTACTCGTGGTGCGCAAGAGCAATTTCGCACCCCTCGCGCCGGGAATTCAGGCCCTACCGGCCCACTTGGCGCGAAAGCCTGAACAACGAAAGGACCTGGAGGTTGCGGTACCGGTCGCCGGTAGTGCGTTTGGCGACGGCCGATCTGCTTACCAGTGGGCCGAATTTCAAACAGTGGATGCAGCTAAGATTCAATTTGCCCCACTGCCCACGGTCGATTTGGCCAAACCGGAACAGGTGTGGCATTACCTGGGCGCGCAGTCCACCGAGAGTAGGGCACAGTATACGCACAACCCTAGCGTACTCATCCACAACCCGCGGGCCAATTTCCTGGACAGCGTCAAGTCGCTTGGCGTGGCCGGAGTCAGTGCTCGTGCATTGAAGATCTCACCCCACCACCATTCCCATGCTGTTACCGCCCCTGCCCCTCTTTACCAGCAAAATCTTTACGCCCAACACCGACCGCAAAAACAACATAAACACGAACCTCTCCCACACGCCAACCAAACCCCTCACCTACAATCCCGACCGCCCACCTCTGCCGCCTCCCTGCAGAACCTTGCCCCTCCCCCTCATTCTGCTCCTTCCACCGGTGCTGCTGCTGCTGGTCCTGCGATGCCGTCGGCCTTTCGAACTTTGCCGAATTCAACTGCCCGCCATGCCCCCTACCCTTCGGTCACCAAGTCGCACGTTCAGCAGCAGCACCACCTTCCCGCCACCAATACCTTTGCCAATGTTCGGGAACTCATTGCCCGTCGGCGCCTCGCCCAGATCACCGACCACGCCAATGTCTTCGCCGGGTATACGATCGTCAGCCCCGAATTGGTGGTAGAGACTTTGTTGGGTCCTATGGGATCCATTCCCCCACCCAATGGACTCGAGAAACTCGAGCTGGCCATGGCCCAACAGCGGGTGCAGCCACGGGCGGCCGATGGTACTTTGTTACCGCCTCAGACCCTGAACATGCGGTCTGAAGAGGTAACGCGGCTCCTCAACATGCTTCGGTTCTCATTAGTCAGCCACCGCGAGCGTCTAGATGTCATCCAAAGGAAGGAGTCGGAAGGCGTCAAGTTGGAGACCATTGATCGAGGAAGTGTGGCCGCCGCCAAAATGCCCGGTAAATACGCTTTCCTAGATCAGCAGCGGGAAATGGCCCCCAATGTTTATCAATCTCCGTACAACATGCCGTCGGGCCTATCCGAGTACGCCAAGACCACGTACGAGTTGATTCCATCGCCGGACGAACCGCCCAAATCGTCGCTGGCCAATGATTTCTTTGCTCGTCTCTCCCCGGAGGACCAAGAGAAGATTATGAAGACTTGTGGTAGCTTTGTGCAGCGTGCCATCGATCGCTCGACCAGCCATAGCCGGCACAGCTCGGCATCAAATCTTCGACTGCAATCGGCACTTGCCCAGCAGACGGAAAATCCGACGATCGACATCACCACCGTCGATGACCCACCCCTGTCTGGTCTGGATCTGCCTCTTCATGCCGATTCACCCTGCTCTAGTTTCGGCCGGTCGCATCTGCGGCTCCAGTCGCCGAACGAATTCCCAATCCATGGTCCCGATCCCCACCCTGATCACCATGATCTTTTTGGGGACCAGCAGGCCAATACCCGCTTCTGGCAGAACGGGCCGTGGGTTGCTGGCGATGGCAATACCCCCAACGACGAGAATCGACCCTTCTTTGGTCCTCATGAGCGACTCAAGCACGACTATGCATCTTCTGACATCTCCTTGGGCAAGGGACCGGGTTCGTTACACTCCGTCGATATGGCCGGCTTCGGCTTTGACGGACCTGATGATCTCATTGGCGGACTAAGTCCCTAAACCCTTTGTCCGCACTTTTTGCCTTCATTTGCGATTTCACTTGCATCTCTCCTGTAACGACTTCACCGGACTGACGACTGCATGATTGGGCGTTTTCTCGTTCCCCCATCCCTTCGACCTCGATTTACGATCGTTCCGCACGACGGGCTATGTTTCTTTTTTATCTTTTTATCATCTTCGGAGTTGACACTAGCTGGCTGGTTTCCGACTCAGCGTTCTTGTTTTTTCCCCTGTCTCATCCCCATTACCTACCTACCCCTTCACCTCTTTCTCTCTCCCCATCCTAACCCCCTCTCACACATGCCTACCCGTTTCTGGTTGGTCCTTTCCCGGTGTGGCCGTATAGACTGGAGTCTGGATGTTTCTGCTTCATTTCTTGCCCTCCCAAAAATCCACCTCCCCCCCCCAAAATCCTTCCCTCCTCTTCTTGCCGTTCCTCTTCCCCCATCTCCTTGTTCTTCTACCCCCTTGACTGCTCCTCCAACATTTAGGGCCTACTTCCGCCCGCAAGACCATCTCTTCGCCCCATGTCCGATTAGATATTCCAAACAAGAAAAAAATTCCTTTCAAAAGACCCAGCGAGCCCACTGGAATTTGTGTGCCCCCTGTTTGATACCCCCCTCGCACTCCCCCGGGGCGCTGTCGTGGATGGAAGTTGAAGCCTTGGCACGGCCCAAGCTCTCTCCAGTTCTCGGCTCCAATTCCCCCTTTTTGTGTTTCTTTTCATTATCATTAATATTTGTACCTGGCGCTCATCTTCGGAGCCTTTACCCGAGGTCACTCTGAAAACCACGATGTGGCAGCCGTCACTTTGGTGACAATTCTCATGTAACTAACTGCAAAATGATAAATGATTCCAGATTCTTAACAAGGATTGCTAGAGTAGATCTACTTATCTTTATTGATTAATGTTTAGGCCGCTAAGATTGCCCAATCTTGGAAACGGGCCCACAATTTGACTGCAACCGAAGATAGCTTATCGGGCTAGTGACTAATGGCCCCGGACATTTGCTGAACCCTGATAAGCTATGTCTCGGAGACGTTGCCTCTGTATCCACGCCTCTGATTTGCTCTCCGATTCGTTCCCTTTCCTACAAGAAAACCTTCTTTCCCACCGCGGTCCCGGACCGCGTTGATTCCACCTTTAATGTCTATCATGCGGGGTTGAAGATATCATCGCTCCATCGCTATCTACACTAATCGCTTCTTAAATAAGTCAAGCTTCTCCTCTCATGCCGGTCTCCATCAATTAAATCGTCTCCACTCAACATGCGCTCCTCCGTCGACGCCGCCGATGAGGCGCTGGCGCGTATGGGCTACCAAAGCGAATTGCCCAGGAATCTCAGTATGCTCAGTATTCTGGGTCTATCCTTTGCCATTATGGCCGCGCCCTACGGTCTCAGCACTACCTTGTACATCACTCTTTATGATGGCATGTCAGTCACAATTATCTGGGGTTGGGTATTTGTTACCCTCATTTCCCTCGCTATCGCAGCCTCGCTCGCTGAAATCTGCGCTGTGTATCCCACCGCTGGCGGTGTTTACTACTGGAGCGCTATGCTGTCCACCCCCAAGTGGGCCCCTCTGATGTCATTCATCGATGGATGGCTCACTCTAGTGGGCAATTGGACCGTTACTCTGAGTATTATGTTTGGAGGAGGTCAACTGATTCTCAGCGCTATCAACCTGTGGAATGATGACTTCGTCGCCACGCCATGGCAGACCGTTCTGATGTTTTGGGCCGTCTTGCTGGTCTGCGTCCTCATCAATGTGTTCTGCTCGCGTTGGCTCGACCTGATCAACAAGGTCTGTATCTTCTGGACAGCCGCCAGTGTGATTATCATTCTCGTGGTTCTATTGACTATGGCCGAAGACGGCCGCAACTCGGGTGAATTCGTTTTCGCCCACTATGACGCCTCGGAAAGTGGATGGCCCGCTGGCTGGGCTTTCTTCGTCGGTTTGCTGCAGGCAGCTTACACACTGACGGGATACGGTATGGTCGCTTCCATGTGCGAGGAGGTTCAGAACCCAGAACGCGAGGTGCCAAAGGCTATTGTGCTTTCCGTCGCTGCGGCGGGTGTCACTGGTCTGCTATACTTGATTCCGGTTCTGTTCGTCATGCCCAGTGATTCGGCAGGCTTGCAGATGCTGCGCAGTGTGGCCAGCGGACAGCCGATTGGAACCATTTTCAAGCTCGCCACCGGTTCAGCAGCAGGCGGCTTCGGACTGCTTTTCTTGATTCTGGGAATCATGATGTTTGCCGGTGTTGGATCTCTCACGGCCGCGAGTCGTTGCACCTATGCTTTTGCACGTGATGGTGCCATCCCGGGATTCAAGCTTTGGCGCCGGGTGAACAAGAAGCTGGACGTGCCTGTCTGGGCTATTATCCTGTCGGCTATTGTCATTGGTCTTTTAGGATTGATCTATTTCGGTTCCACGGCCGCTTTCAACTCCTTCACAGGTGTGGCTACTATTTGTTTGTCCACATCGTATGGTTTGCCCATTCTGATCTCCATGATCCGAGGTCGAAAGGATGTACGTAACTCAGGCTTCCCCCTGGGTGCCTTTGGTTATGCTATCAATGCGGTCACGATTGCTTGGATCGTGTTGGCCGTCGTCCTCTTCTGCATGCCCTATACTCTGCCCACCACTGCCGCATCGATGAACTATGCGAGCGTGGTATTTGCTGGTTTTGCTAGTATTAGTATCGCGTGGTACTTTGCATATGCTCGCAAGCATTTCACTGGACCCCCAGTTGCGGGAGAGGGTAGCCAAGCTGTGGGGGTTATCTCGGGCGCTGCGGTGGATACGGAAAACGCGATGGACATCTCGGACTTGAAGAAGATTCCGAGTAGCCATTAGTTAACGCCTATGTTTTCCTTGCACATAGCGACTTTGTATAGTAGCTTGTTGAATTAATCGCATGAATATATTTATGAAATTCTTATCAAATGTCTAGATAAAGTAAATCACACTTACTGGGGAATGGATGGATCACAAGTTTGCCCTGACGATCTTTCTCCGAGAGCCGCGGTCCAGCACCCATCAAATCAAACACACGCCACTTTCTCGGTATTCACGCACGAGACGGCCTATCCACTTCTAATTTCCTGGATAGGCCCCATCTCCCACATCCCCAACCCACTTCAAAAACTGGGGAAAGAAGAAACCCTATCGCGCGAATCGGGAGTTTCCCCATTGAACCAACTTTCCCGGATACCAGGGGGATAAACCTCGGGACGAACACGAAAAGCGCAATCCGATCCAGCGACACAACCACCCCTGTATCATTCCAACCTGCGTATTGGCAACTTCTCCCTGGTTTTGTCTATATTCCGCTCTCCATGAGGCTCGTCCGCGCCTGCCGATGCCCGACCCCGCTTCCAGGACGACAGGGCTGATTACCGGACTGCTTCTCTTCGCGTTAGGATGTCGGATTCTGTAGGTACGTTTTAGACCTGTGGAACTGATCTAAATTTTTTGCGCTTGGGTGCTTTGATACTGACGTTCCTTTTCCGAATAGATCGCGTCTTCGTCCATGCCCTGAATACCGTTAAGAGGATTCCCCGGACGGGCACCGCGCGCCCTCCGGCGGCGGAACGGTTGAAGCTTTATGGATTATACAAGCAGAGCATGGGTGAGTAAGGTCCTCGGATATGTCCCGTAACGGCCACGGACGAGTGTGGACTGATCTTTGTGCAGAGGGGGATGTGGAAGGAGTGATGGATCGACCGATTGGGAATACACCAGAGGTGCATGCGGAGTGCGAGAAATGGTACGTCAACGCCGCAAAATTATGACCTATGAATTTTTATCGCAGCATCGCCTCATATACCTTGGCTTTTTACTCGACACATAAAGCTAACCCTTTGCGCTATGACAGGGACGCCTGGTATGCCCAGCGCGGCAACACGCGCACCGAAGCCAAACGCCGCTACATCTCTACTTTAATCGATACCATGCACGAATACGCATCACAGACACCCGAAGCGCGTGAACTTGTCGCCGAACTCGAATTCGTCTGGGACCAGATTAAATATAATGCATCCTCATCTTCATCGTCGGGTCCGTTGAACGCCGTCGGCGTCCCTCCGTTATCACGACATACTGGCAGCGCATACGGGAGTATAGGAGATCGATTAGCAGGTTCTGTGGAGGACTATGATCGTCCGAATATGCGAGCCGATGATCGAAATTCAAGACTCCGCGTTCTCAGTCCTGTTAGTCAACCCGAAGAAGATGAATACTATCACCGATCACCAGATGGGGATATCATCGATGACCAGGACGAGCCGGAGGACGACGACGATGATGAGGAGTATGAGGAGGCTCGTGATAGTCTTTACGAAGACCAAGAACATGATGACCATGAAAGCACAAATGCAGATACAAGATCTGTTACGGATCATACCTCACATGATGACCGTTCTTCACATCGAAATCGCCATCATCCTAATAAATCCATCGACGGGGCAAGTAGCAGCAACTCGCATGCGCGTGCTTCCGATCCACATAACCTGAGAAATAGCCCCTGGCGCCGCAGAGTCGAGCAGGCCTTGACTAAGATGACGGCTGAAATCGCTGCCGTACGTGAGCAAATGGAAGCTCGGACATTAGCTTCTCGTCGTCGGAATGGTATTTTAGCATGGCTGAGGTGGATTTTGTGGACAGTTTTGCGTCAGGTTCTTTGGGATCTGGCTATGCTGGGTGCATTGCTGATCTTTATGCGGCTGCGAGGTGATCGCCGGGTTGAGAACCGGTTGCGCTCAGGCTGGTCTGAGTTGAAGGCTAGATTGGGTAAAATTAAGCTGCTTAGGAAGGCGGGCGATATGCCTGTCTTGCCTTGATTGGTGGCTTGGCCCTTTGGCTTTCTCTTTGATTATCTATTTTACTCTATACACTCTTATAGAGTGTTTCTGACACGCTTGTTGCATATTCCTGTCCATATTCATCTGGAGTTTCGGCCTTTTTTGGCTGTCTTTCTTTTGTCAAGTACATATGGGTTTCAATTGAGGTTCTTGCCCAGGTGGGGGTTTTTATTTTCTTATTTTCTTTGGTTCTCTTGGTTCTTTCTTGACTTGAGTGGTATATCATTCTAGAGGTTAGATTAATCCTTAGAAGGGCCTGTTAAATTATAGTTGAATAGAAGCAGTAGATCCTTAGACTCTCTTCATTCGAAACCTCAAGTTAGCCAAATGCTGTCTATGCGGTCCTATTATTTCTCTGGTCTTCACAGAAAGTGTAACCCAAAGCCCCCAGCCCAGCACCTCGGCTTGAATACAAAGATATATAAGGACTTAATATTAAACGCAAACCAAGCAGAAATCATGTAACCATTCCTGATGCCAATAGATATTTACACAAACATACAACAGACTGAGACAGACACAGATAGACCAGACACAAGGGTTACTTATGTATCAATCCACTTAAAACGGACGGGAAAGCCGGGCCCTGGACGGCAATAGAAGAAGGCGAGCGGATGTAATCGAGGTTGAACAGGGTAGAATAGGAATAAGGCATGCAATTCCCATTTGCTTTTTTTCTTTTCTTTCGTTTCTTAGTACTGCCGACCTGGGAACTGGGCGTACTTCTGTTTCGGGCGCAGATGCACGGGAACCTCGCCTTCGGGGGCACCGGGGATGGTCTTCTTGAGGCCCTATTGAAATATATCCGTTAGCAAGGTATTCTCCAAATCTAGGAGAGACTCCGAATGCCAGTGACAGTGCCAATGCCAATGCGAACAGACATGACAGCCTGTCACCCGATTCGAAGGGTCATGTGATAGAAAGGGCGTACCAATTTGTCGAAAACACAGCTGTTCAACGCCTGCTCGGGCTTACGGCACTCGAAGAGGTAGTGGTTGTTGTTCTCGAGACACTCCCAGTGCTCCTTAAACTGCTGTAGGCAGTGGGTGTTGATATCCTTGATGCTGTTGAACCGGTCAATAAAACCCCTCGCGATGTTTCCGGGCTAGTATGCTTCAACGCGAATAGCACACTGGGGTAAAAACATACACGCTAGCAGCACAGCGCGTAACCTTGCGTCCCTCCTTCAAGCACTCAATCTCGCCGCGACCGTTCGCCTCTTCCTTGCACTTCATGAAGTCGTCGTTGAAGGCCTTGCACCGGTCGCCGATGAAGTAGGCTGCGCTGAACAGGGGTGCAGATGTGGCGCCAATCTCCTCGACCTTGGGGATATGGTCCGGCATGGGGGTGGTGTCCACCAGGACATGCTGGTTGAAACTGGAGGGATGGTTAGTCCGGGATCATTCTGGCGCGGCAGGGGAGTCGGGACGGGTCGGTTTGGAGGGACAATTGGGAGGAAGGGAGTCCTACCGAGCATCTCTTTGGGCCATGGTGACGGTGTTGTGTGGAGGGACTGGGGGGGGTGCAATTGACGGGTCTAGTCGAGAGCTACGGGTTGCGGTGGAATGAAAGGTCGGTTTCTTTGTCTCGATTCTGATTGGTTGGTGATGCTGTGCTTACCTAATCATTCATATCTACTCTGCATACTAAATGACTTGCATTCTACTACGAAGCCAATTCAATTCTTTGTATATTCTCTCTCTAATTGTTTATCTCCGTCTTCCTAAGACTTCCGAGACGCTGGAAGTGGAATTTCTTGTAACAATGAAGGTCGTCACGTATTGGGTTGTATTGTATTTGGTCGAGTCATACAAGAATGAACTTGAAGCATCCAAAGAAATGTTTTTGACCGAGTGAGAGAAAATCTTGGAGTTTAATTCAAAATTGATGGACTTATAACTTTCAAACATTCTTGACTATCTCTTGAGGAAGCCTTGATGGTTTCTGATCTGGAACGGGGATATGAATCGCATCATGTTCAAAGGTTGCTAAGGTTGTGTAGATTCATCATGATTTGACGTTGGACTATGCGATATTTATTCTTTCCTCTGATTTGCGTAAATCATTAGTATTTTTAATGTGGTGAAGTAAGGTACATCCAGTGTGTTGACTTAGGTGAAGGAAAATATATATATATCCACTTGCCTTTCATATGCTACTATGATAGGATTAAAACTAGTTCTGGATAGCTTCAGGCTTTGGTACATAGAGATATGTCGGTCACATCAAACGTCAAAATAATTAGTCCAAGAAATATATGGCAAAAAAGAGTATCAATAAGTGCAAAAGTGGGGGCGATGTTTGGTGCATAGAATAGTCTTAATGCATGAAGCTAGCTTGCAGTGTCTCTATATGACAAGACTGCCATTGCAGCTAAATACAACTTGTAACGAGATTGATATCTATGGACTCAAACTGTCCTACTTTATAAAAGAATAGTTCTTGTAATATTATACTCTTTTTCCAAAATCAGGTCAAGTGAATAGGTCCACTATTTCACTTTAGAGGTTTGAAGCGTCCTCACGTGATCCCAAACAAACCAGCTCCGATCACTTCTTTCTTCCGAGCTCTAGCACCCCTCAGCTCATCCTCAACCAACCCGGTCCCTGGTTGTTGTGGTACTGATTGCGCCCATCTTGGTGTTCCTTCGGCTTGCTATATCACTACACGTCCTAATTCCACCGACACGTTGCTCGATCATTGACCGATCGCGCTTTTTTAAAACGATACCCTTCCGCCATTTTTTTTTGCGACACATCATGTTTGGAGCTGCCTCGAACCCAAGCCAGGGCAGCCTATTCGGCAACACCGCAAATAAGCCCAGTGCTTTTGGAGGTTTAGGCCAAAGTACAAATACCGCTGCCCCGGCTACTGGTGGAGGATTGTTCGGTCAGCCACAGAACCAGCCTCAGCAGGCCTCGACAGGGGGACTTTTCGGCAATGCGACGGCATCACAGCCACAACAGCAGACAGGAGGTTTATTTGGGTCGAGTGCTGCTCAGAAGCCAGCGGGCGGCTTGTTTGGTGGTGGGCTAGGACAGCAACCACAGCAACAGCAACAGCAACAGCAACAGCCCCAACAAACTGGAGGCCTGTTTGGCACTGCGCCAAAGCCCGCTGGTAGTCTTTTCGGTGGCGGCTTAGGGCAGTCAACACAAGCGCAGCAGCCTGCGGCTGGCGGGGGCCTTTTCGGCGGTGGTCTTGGTGCCAGCACACAGCAACAACAGCCCCAGCAACAACAGAGCAACCTTTTCGGTGGATCACTGCTTGGAGGGCAGCAACAACAGCCCCAGCAGCCCCAGCAATCACAATTTGGACAGACTACTATGGTCCAGCCACAGGGACAACAGCAAGAACAATCGCTTTCGTCGAGTTTGTGGTCCCCTGGTCGTGCTATTACAGGAGGTAAGCTCGGTTTTCATCTGATATTTGCTCTGTCCTGAGTCCATGATATTAATTTGGTTCGTTATTGCCTAGTTCACCGGACCGTTCCTATGCAGATGTCTATCGTTAAGGACAAGTGGGATGCTCCTAATCGTGATTCCCCATTCCGAGCCTACCTCTACAATAGTGTTGGAGAGGAGGCTGCGCCATTCTACCAGCCGGGCCCGGAAGATGATGCGACTAAGTGGGAGGCGGCTCTGCGTCAGCGCCCAGATCCAAGCTACGTCCCAGTCCTTGTCAAGGGCTTCTGGGAGCTTGGTAAGCGTGCGCAGCGACAGAAAGATTTCCTCTGCATGATGCAGTCACGCCTTCACGAAATCAACACCTGCTTGACCGACCTTCTCTCGCGCCATGATCTTAAGATTTCCCTTAAAATTGCCGACTGTCGGCGAAAGCACATGGTTCTCAGCAAGCGTTGTCTCGCTTTAGCGGCTAAGACCCAAGTGTTGCGCAACCGAGGCTATGCGATGGATGAGGCCGAAGAGGAATTGAAGAAAAAGCTGGCCCTTCTTGAACGCTCTGTCTTCGATCCATCTCTCAATGGCCGAGGCGAGGAGATCTGGGCCCGCATGCTGGCTATTCATGAGCAAGGCAAGCGCTTGCAGGCCGAAATTGACCGTGCCGGAGGTAGTGCGGTGGTGAACTCTGAAGATGAGATTGATGAGCATACCATGAAGACGGCCAAGAAGGTAAGCACCACTCCTGTACTCTGGATTTACGTTCGCCAACTAACCATCTTGCAGATCCTCGATGATTACCACGCGCAGATTCAGCATCTGCAGAAGGAATTGACATCGGTCAAGAAGGAATTCGAAGAGGCCCAGAAAGCGAACGGGAACTGAACTCTTTCCTAAGCTTCTGCGATGCGATCCTTATTTCATAACGTAAAGATGTTCATGGGCATGGGAGCACCGGCGTTATCTTGGGTGGAGCAAAGTTCCGTAATGCATAGTACAATATGATTTCATCTACCATACTTGCTTTTTCCACTAGCCATGAGCTTTATGATTATGCCTACTCTCGGGATCTAATTGTCAAGTGGCATCCTGCCATTAAGTCCTCTTTACCATTCTCTATTTCCAGAAAAACCCATAAGAAAGATAACCAGGCATGTACAAATAATAATACATCAACGAATGCTCCTCTGGAATAGCCTCAAGTGATCATGAATAGCGGTTGGATCAGTTATAGGCGCGTGGCAATCGAAGGGAAAGGGTGAAGGGCGAATCGTTTAGAGGAACTTCTTGGCGAAGTCAACGGCGAAGGGAGCTATCGGATTTGATGAACGTTAGACCAAGACCAGCGAGAAGACGAGAGATTGTATTTATGGTGAAGTTGCGCAGCCCATTGACGACGTCACTTACAAAGGTAGAGGAGGATACCGCCGATGACGGCGTTGCGGACGGTCTGGCAGGCCTCAACCTCGGCGACCTGTATTAGAATTAGTAATTAATCGGTGATCATAGAGTGTTCAGATGATCTCACCTTGAGGTCCTGCTGGGAAAGCTGTTCCTGGCCTGGCCGAACGAAGAGTCGTGTTAATTTTGGCTGCATATCGCGTCGAAAATACTGGAGATGACGAGTATTATGGAAGTGAGAGAATTGACTGAATCATACCTGGGGCGAACATTTTGTATTAGAATGGATAAAGATGGGATAAAACGAGGTTGAGAGTGTGTTGGATTGAATGAAGTGAATTGTTATCGACGAAGTTCGGCGAGGAAGAAATCACGGGAGCACAGACCACCTTCTCCTTCTCTCATCTACTCGACCTTTCGCCTCTTTCCCCCTCCATTACTGTTGATCTCTTTTCTTCACGGTTAATCCTACCATTCTGCATACTGTGCAGCTCTCCTTCTATTCGGCTTTACTCGACCGATCTGTGCAGTTCCTACCTGCCCAGCGAAGAGGCATCGGGTCCGGGTCCACGAAATACCAGCCGCGCCTTTTCGCCGTACCTCGTTGACGAGCTACCTCCATTCTATTACCCAGCCATTTCAATTTTAAGCAGGAAGAAACACATCGCTCGCAATGTCTGCCTCACCTGAGCACCAAGCTGGCTCGCGCGCCGCGTCTCCCGATCACGAGGAACCTGAAAAGGCCCCGACCCCGATTACTGCAGACGATGATGAGGGCGACAAGCCCGCCGAATCTGTTGCCGAGGATCAGGAAGATAACGACGATGAAGACGACGATGACTCTATTTTGTCCGAGGTCGACGAGGCGCAGTTCGATGACTTTGATCCGGAGAATGTCGATGTTGAAGACCGCCCACAGCTGGCGATTGATGAAGATAACCTAAAACTGATTGGCCGGCACAAGCGCAAGCGTGCCGATGGCGAGGAGGCCCGTCCACGTCGTAAGGAGGGTCGTCGCGAGAAGAAGAGCCGCCATGCGCGCGATGAGGAGGAGGCGGGAGGCGATGAAGGATCTGCTCGCCGACAGAAGAAGAAGAAGGAGGCAGAGCCTGATACGGACGAGGAGACTTTGGACCCCGAGACACGTCGCCGCCGAGCTCTTGACCGTGCCATGGACGAAGCTATGAAGAAGCCTACCAAGAGAAGGGCCCGTAAGCAGGATGGAATTGTACGCGGCTGCTTGCGCTATATATTCCCTAAGACTTCTACTGACTGTTTTCATAGGATCTTGAGGCTATGGCTGATGCTGAAATCGAGGAAATGCGAAAGCAGATGACACAGGCAGCTCAGATGGACGCTATCAACCGCCAGCAAGGCAAGCCGGCCATGCACAAACTCAAGCTTCTTCCCGATGTCCTCAAACTTCTCAACCGCAACCAATATGCGAACAGCTTGGTTGACCCGGAAATTAATCTCTTGGAGGCCGTTCGATTCTTCCTTGAGCCCTTGGATGACGGATCCATGCCCGCTTACAACATTCAGCGCGACCTGCTGACCGCCCTGACCAAGCTCCCCATTCAAAAGGATGCCCTGATTGCTAGTGGAGTTGGCAAGGTCGTTGTGTTCTACACCAAGAGCAAGCGGACCGAGAATAGCATCAAGATGATGGCGGAGAAGTTACTGGCCGAGTGGACCCGCCCCATTCTCCAGCGCAGCGACGATTACTCGAAGCGCGTTTTCCAGCAGGCCGACTATGATCCTACGTACGTATTTGATCATGTATCTGTATATGCATCTTCTAACTATTGTTTAGCAAAATCACCAAGCGCACATCCACCACCGCCGAAATTGTTGCCGCCGATGCTCGCGCTCGCGACAAGCTTCCCCCTCGTCTCGCCAACCGTGCCCGTGTTGACCGTACCCAAGTCAGCTATACTGTTGTTCCCCGACAAACCGCGGTGCAAGAAAGTCGGTTTGCCCGACCATTGGGTGCCAGTGGAGAGGATCGTTTCCGCAAGATGCAGGCCCGGCAGAATGCGGCATCCAAGGCGTCCCGTCGATAAATTATATCCGGCCTGTTCTGTCTTAGCTTGTTTCGTTAAAGGCAGTTATTTCCTTTTCTTTTTCTAGGGTGTTTAGGGCGTTCGGGATTGATCGGGAACTTTGATATCTGGCATGGGCATGTAACAAAGATCGCATTCGGCAAATGCTAGCCGTAGAAAGTGAATAAGCATTGTAATTTGATATAAGGCGCATACTCCGACCAGTTAGAGTTCATGTAAATCTCTATTTCTGCTGAGTTTCCAGGTCTAAATCAAGTAATAGGTCGTGACCGAGCGAATACCGAGCGAGACCCGGCCGAGATAGGGCCAGACGGAAAGAAAAGCAGATCCCGCACTCACGTCATGTCATCGGGCTTCCGGTATTTGACCTCCAACTTTTTTATATAACTCCATTGCTTCCCATTCCCCTCATCTCATCTCATCTCACTTTGTATTCTCATATCTCATATACATCATCACAATGAAGCTTCTCACGAAAGAGGAAGAGGCAGCTCACTACAGGTATGATTCCCTTTTCCAATAGCTCAGCTTCCCGCATCATGCCATACTAACACAAAACCACCACAGCACCGTCCTCAAGTATGGCACAGTGGGCGGTCTCGCCGGTCTCGCCGCTGGAGCAGCCGGAGTCGTCCTCGCCTCAAAACGCTACCACACAATCCGCCATCTGACCATCCCCATGAAAGCCTTCCTGGTGACCTCATCGGGTACCTTCGTAGGCATCATCGCGGCTGACCACGGATCCCGCGAATTCGAAAAGCAAAACAATGCCGAACGAATGTGGTACGAGAACCGCGAGCAGCGCCTCCGTATGGAAGAGTCCAAGGGCCTGAGCATCGCCGACCGCGTCTTCGGATTCGCCCGTCGCGAGAAATACAAGATCGTCGGCGCCACCTGGGTTGCGTCCATTGTCGGTTCTTTCATGCTTGTCAACCGCAACCCCTTCCTATCAGGTCAGCAAAAGCTCGTGCAGGCTCGTGTCTATGCTCAGTTTTTGACACTGGGTGTTCTGTGCGCGTCTGCTGGGTTTGAGATCTCGGATCAGCGTCGCGGTCGCGGTTTGCTTGACGCGAAGAAGGGTGAGAAGGTGGACGAGCGGGCCGAGGCTGCCGAGTCGGTTCCTGCGCACCATGACTCTAAGGATCAGGGTGATCTCTGGAAGGAGATGGTTGATGCTGAGGAGCAGCGGTTGAAGTCTAAGCATCAGACTCTTAGTGTGAAGAGTGAACTCGAAGCTGCGGAGAAGAGGAAGAATAGTCACAATGGTAAGGCTGAGAAGCCTAAGCAGGAGAACCAGGAGGATGAGAAGGCCAATGAGCAGCCAAAGGAGGAATCCGAGTCTGAACAGATCAAGGCTGAGTCTGAAGACGAGAAGAAGGTTGCGGCTGAGAAGAAGGGTGCTGAGAAGAAGGCTTAATTGAGTCAATCTTCATGCGCATTGGTCGCATAACATTTCCGACAGATCTCGGTTGGTCAGATCTGATAGATTCCAAAATTCCAAGGAGCAGGCTTTCTTTGAGGTTGGACTATTTGAATTTCCATCTTGACCTCTACATATGCCCAGGTGTTTGCATCTCTTTTTGCCGGCGTCATGTTTAGGGTTTCAAAAGTCTGCTTAATGTGGTGTATGATACTCTTTATCTCTCTTCTCTAATGAATGACTCTCTCCATGTATTCCTAAAGTTTCATCTGCTGTATTCCGTAAGTTGGAGACGTGCTACTCCACCAATCGCTTAAATGGGCTGATTACCCCTATAAATAAAACGAGGCTATGGGGGCCAAAAATAGTACACCTGCATTTAAGGACACGAAGATCCTACAATTGACCCCATAATTGTGTATTCAAAAGAGAGAAGTGGGGTTCCAGGGTAATAATTGATCACTAGATAAATATTTAAAGCGAAAAAAACGGGTTCGGGGCCAAGAGGGAAACCGCGTCTATGACGCTAACAGTGCTTTAACATTTACCCCTGTTCATCCTTGGCAGCCCATCCGGTGGGGACGACCAAATCTGCAAAAGGCAATGCCTAGATTCAATTCTATTGGCGATCGGCTATCGTCTCTGTAAGTCTTCCAAAGTTGTTGGCACCTGGGAAGATTTCTATTCTGCATTCTCTTTCCCCCACTACGGTTACCGGCCAAACCTGACCGATCCGGGAAACCATGGCACGAGGTCTTTCTTTCGCGTTAATATGCGGGCTGTCGACTCTCGCGAACGCAGTGGTCCCGAATTCAGCAACATGGTCCAGCACATGTTATGGCCCTGATGGTCCCTGGAACGCAGTGCTCGCCGGACTGGGTTACAATAAGCAACCCGTTGCGCTTTATCCTGGTGATCGCTGGGCGAGCACCATCCTCCTCGATACCGTATGCTCGACGCCTAATCTTACCGGATCCTCCTGCCTCGCCGAAAATGCTGGGACTTACGATATTGGGTCGTCTCGCACCGCTATTATTCCCTCCGATAACTCCAACGACACCAGTGATATGACATGGATCTCCGGTGCGGATAATGCCTTTGTGAACAAATTTAGCGGCAATGCGTATGTCAAGCAAGGTCAGCTTGGGGATCAGTTCTACTTCGCTGGGATGTCGATACCCAATGTCAGCATCACGGGTATCTACGAAGCCTATCAGACTTATCCGAATGGCCAGAAATATCCGGTTGAGGTCGGCACGTTGGCACTTGGTGCGCCTGCGATCAATCAGACAGTGGGCAACAATACCTACCAATTGCTGGAGTCCTATCTCTGGAGGAACGAAATGATCCCCTCATATTCGTGGGGTATGCATATCGGCGCGGCGGTGCCAAGCATTGCTGGATCGCTGGTAATGGGTGGCTATGATCAGGCTCGGGTCGTTGGCAACGTCAGTAGCCAGCCGGTGAATTCTACAAATGGTCTCGGCACCCTGGATATCGACTTGTACGATATTGGACTCGGTGTCGCCGAGGGGGCATCGCCGTGGAAGAAATTTAGCAGCATGAATGGGCTGTTCAGGAGAGATAATAGTTCCGGGGATAGCTCGGTCTCTGTGCAGATTGACCCCACCAGGCCATATCTCTACCTTCCTAAGGATACCTGTGATGCTATTGCGGAGCAGCTTCCTGTAACTTACAACGAAGGGCTGGGCCTTTACTTTTGGAACACCTCCGTCGACGAGTTCGACCACATCACAACTTCCCCAGCATTCCTTTCTTTCACATTTGAGAACAACGCAGGCGCAGATTCATCCACGCCAAACATCACCATCAAAGTGCCATTCAATATTCTCAAGCTTACACTGCAAGCACCACTTGTCGAGCAAAATACGACCTACTTCCCCTGTCACCCATCGGATGAATACGTACTCGGCAGAGCTTTCCTACAAGCAGCCTTTCTAGGCACGAACTGGCAAAATGGAACAGGGGGAGGTTACTGGTTCTTCGCTCAAGCTCCCGGCCCAAACCTGCAGGGCGAGACTATAACAACAATCCAGGTCAGTGACACTACTGTCGTGCCTGGTTCCGGTTCTTGGGAAGATTCCTGGTCCTCCTGGTGGAACGTTATCCCACAGCACGGCGGTGGTCTATCGCAGGGTGCAAAGATAGGCATTGGTGTCGGTTGCGGTGTTGCCGGTGCACTTGCTATCTGCGTCATTGGACTTTTGATCGCCCGTTGTATGCGAAAGAAGAAGAACATCGACCCTTCAGAAGATGACGAAGCTACAGAGTTGGCTACTGCAAATAATGCTACGGAGGAGGCTGGACCACCTCCCGACACACCGGACGTTCCGAACACCCCAGATCACCCAGGCCACGCTGTCGGTGCATTTGAGCAAGCCAATGCTATATCCTATGTATCCAATGTACCCGAGCAAGCTGACGCCGATGCTGACGTGCACGGGCTCTATGGAGATAAACCACCCCCGTGGTCTCCGCCGCTACACCCATTACCCGGACAGGCGCAACCAGTGCATGGGAATGGTCAACCAGTATCGGGGCATGATCGATCACTACCCGGGCAGGATCCGATAATCCCTTCGTACGATAACCCCATGCCGGGACACCCTCAATCCATATCTGAACATGACCCGACAATCCCTTCGTATGACAATCCCATGCCGGGACACCCTCAATCTATATCAGAACATGACTCGACGATACCGTCCTATGACAACCCTATGCCGGGACATGATCCATCTTTATTGGAACATGATCCGACAATACCGTCCTACGACAATCCCATCCCGGGTCATCTTCAATCCACATCGGACCATGATCCGACAATCCCTTCGTATGACAACCCCATGCCGGGACACCCTCAATCCACATCGGAACACGATATGACAATCCCTTCGTATGACAACCCCATGCCGGGACATCCTCAATCCACATCGGAACATGATCCAACAATACCGTCATATGACAATCCCATGCCGGGCCATGACCAAAGCACCGATCATCTTCACGATGATTATGAAGATCATTACAATGATTACATTGCGCATATACCCTAATCACCTGTCTATGTTCTTCTTGTCCAAAAATTTGTTCATCATGTTTTAGCGAAAACCAGGAGTTTATGAATGGAGTGTACATTTTTTTGAAACTCTTGTATATACATATAATATACTACAGGTTAATTTTGTCGCATTCTTCAACAGGTCTAAGCCCAAAGCTCTTCATTCCACCCTTCCAACTCAAATCAATCGCCATCTTAGCGAACGCTCTCAAATAATCTTCATACTCCCCAATAACCTCCTCATCCACCTTCTCAACCCCAACATTAGCAATCCGTCTCGCCAAATCAGCCGCATCCCGCAAAGCAGTATTCGCACCCCTAGCCCCCGTCGGAGGCATTACATGAACAGCATCCCCAAGAAGCGTAACCCTTGCTGAAGACTTCCAAGCCCCAATCTCAATCTCCGCAGACAACAGCGACCGAATAGACGACTGACTCTCATCCTGAAAATCAATCACACTCCGCACAGAAGGCATCCAAGACTTCGTCAGCTCGCGCGCTAAATCAGCCGCTTGGCTAGACCCAATACGCCCCTTCTCATCCGACGGGAGACGCGAGCGATGAAAAACAAGAACCCAGTACATATACGGACTGGGTAAATCTATCTTCTCAACCGTACACGGGAACCGGATCGCCTCCCACATAAGAGTCGGCTGTATCTTATCATCCGGATCCGAAGCAAGACTCATCCCATCACGATAACTCTCAGGAACAGAGTCCAGGAACTCATCTGTGATGGGCGTTTTCCCGAAAACGATTCGCATCCCCGTATCGACACCAGGAAACTTGGGAATATATTGCCTCCGAACTCTGGAGTGAACCCCATCTGCGCCGACGAGGAGCGATCCCTCTACCACCGACCCATCACGGAAATAAGCCATAACACCGTCGTCCGAAAGCTCGTAGTAATCGAAACCCTTCCCAAAGAAGGTATATTCTTCGATTCCGGTGAGTAGTGCTTCGCGGAATGTAGCTCGATCCACTGTGTATGCTTCGTCTGAAAGCGTTCCGGGTGGTGGACCTGGTAGACCATTTAGACCAAAGGGTATGGGTGTCCCATCTGGTTTCACGCGTACGCCGAAACCGGCTGTTGTGGCGCAGGTCTTTTGGAAGAGGGTGAAGATGTCGGGTGTGAGGCTCTCTTTTAGAGCGTTGGCACCATGTTCAGAGATTCTGAGACGATAACCTTGTGTTCGGAGGCTGTGGCGCTCATCTTGTTCGAAGAGTTTGAAGGGGATGTTGTTTTTCTTTAGGGCTTGGGCGAGGCAGATGCCGCCTAGGCCGGCGCCAATTATCAGGACTGGAAAGGTCATGGGGGAGATGGAGATATTGATAGTTATGAGATTGAGGTTTTTGAATGGAGATTGTGGTGCAGATGTGATTCTGAATGTTTAGAGAGTTGTTCGAGGTGCTGGTTTGTGGTTCTTATAGATTGGGTAGTTCATCTGTTCGGGACCGAAATGATAAGGCTCGGGACCGAGGAGTTGATTGAGCCCGAGATACTAGTCCTCGGCCCTGTTGGCGAATATCTTATTGAATATTCTGTCGGTAGTGCCCTATAGATATTGATAAATCAAAATGATTTCAACTCTAATAGCCTTCAATTTTTTGTACCTTCTTAATCCACATACCCGTACCCGGGTGGAGCCCTGGTGGTCACTGAACGCTATGGATGTATACTATCAGCCAGTGCAATCATTCATGCTATTTATAAGTTCGCCACTGGCTATACAATTAAGGAATTCATTTTAAGACTCCAATTTTAGAGATTGGCAGAATTAACTCCAAGGGGTCATCTTCAAGGTCAATCTCGGCGCTACATGGTACCTAATTCGGCTAGCTCCAAGCCATCAAGATGACATAGATCAGCACATCCTCTACTTATAGTTCAGGGACCCTGTATATAAGCCCAAAGCACCCCGCTTGCACAACAAGTCGCAACAGCCTTGGAATTACTTTTATCACGCTGTAAGCACCTCAGAAGCTACAATGTCATTCAAACCATTTGCAGAGGGCCCAGCCCGCCCCAAACAAGTGATATCCCTCGGTTTCTACCGCACAGGCTCCCACTCCCTCAAAGAAGCTCTGACGATCCTGGGCTACCACGACGTCTTCCATTCCTCCGTCATCGCCAAAGACCCCGCAAAATGGGTAGGATTAAATCGAGCAGCAGATGACAATATCCCCTGCCTCCCAACATACACGGGACGAACCTGGTCACGGGACGACTGGAACCAATATTTCGGCCCCAGCGAAGGCCTCACAGACGTAACACCCTTCGCCGAACCACTACTAAAAGCATTCCCCGAAGCACGGGTAATACTCGTCCACCGCGACTTCGACTCATGGATGAAAAGTTTCCAGGAAACGCTCGTCCTGCCCGCTTCAGAAGGGTTTCTGGCGTGGCTGAGCGGGAATGTGATGGAGCCTTTTCTGGGGTTGCAAATTACTCAGACGGCATGGAAGATGTACATGGGGATGCTGGGGGTTTGTCGGATGGATAAGACTCGGGACCGGGCGATTATGTGGGCGGCTTATCAGCGGCATTATGACTATGTGCGTTGTAGGGTCCCTGCGGAGTGTTTGTTGGAGATTAACTTGGATGACTTGGATTGGGGGCCTCTCTGTGCGTTCTTGGGGAAGGATGTGCCAGATCTGCCTTTTCCACGATTGAATGAGTCGAGGGTTTTTAGTGGGCAGTTGCGTCAGTTGCATATTACGACCTTGAAGGCTGGGCTTTTGAAAATTTTAGGTCCTGCTTTCGGGTTGGGTGTTATCGTGGCCTGTATTTGGTGGAAGTATCGTGAACCTATTTAGGTAGGTACATAACTTTCTACTTATGAAATCCACTTATTCGGTGGCTTGATAATATGGCTACTAAGATCTAACGTGTTCCCAGATCCAGGCCCATTCAGTCCCAGGGTTCCATAGCGGGGGAACCATGCATCAGTATAAACTTTGATCCAGACGAAAATCCAAATGCCGACTTATCTTCATCGGCTATTATCTTTTGATCTCTTACTTGTGCGACTCAGATTAATCTAGAGGAATGACAAGTTCAATAAAAAATCTTCCTCGGAGTGTATGCAAGTCATTACAATTCAAAAAACCAACGTAAAATAGTTCGAACTCGTTGCATGAGTGCACGAATGGAGACATGGAACTGACACAAGAGTGGAGTTTACGGGGTTTGGTACATCTATCACTCACCCTCTCACACCTCGTCCTCATTCCCGGTTTTCAGGAAACTATTCGGGCCCGAGTGGCGATAGCCTTGGTATCTAGAACATGTGTTCGACCGCTCGGATAATCCGTTGAATCTACCCATCATGATCATTGCGACCCTGTTTGGCGATATTTGCTGTGGTCCACTCATATAGTGTGTTTCTCCTTCTGTTGCCCCCTCCATCCACTGCTGTATCAACTTCCCATGCTCAATTGCCTCCAACATGGCAGCCATGGCCGGTCTTACGGTCTACAACATGCCAACCTCCCCTCCAAATCTGGATAGGGTAGGTGTCTTTTATCTTTCATTTTGCGTCATCTGGACCACGCTTGTACTGGCCGGTATGATATTTTGCTTGGTCAACCGACACATCCCCATACTCAGAGTCCGCGGTCTTCCGCTATCGTTCTCTGCCATTACCATTCTCCACGTCTACTGGATCCTGGGCCAGATCTCATACCCAGTTGGCGCGACTGTGTCTACGGTTATCGCCTATGACATCCAGTTCTTCGCAATGGGCATCTATTACCCACTGGGAATCGCCCTGTTTCAAGCTTCTAACATCCGTTTTCTTCATGTCGCCAAGATGCAGAAGCAATTCGTCCACCCTGAGCTTCAGCCTGAGAGAAAATGCAAGGATGCGAAATCATCATGGCTGTGCCGTCTGAAAAACATGGATTATATGAAAAGAACTCTGTCTCTCATAGGTATTGGCATTGTGTTACAGGTATGTTCTTTTGCTCTTAAGGACTGCTACAGTTATCTGGTCTGTAAGCTAATCACCAATCTACTAGTTTATCATCACGGTGGCGATGTGGCTTGCATGCAAAAAGTATCACCCAACTTTCGGTATTTCGGGGACAGAGATTCACGGCGCGACAGTCGCAGAGCAGATTGTGTATCTAAGCCGAGGATGGGAATGGTGGCCATGCTTGTTATGGCAGGTAATCTGGACATGGATTGTGAGTATCCTAGTGCATAGAAAAAGATCTCCGCTGATTTTTCATCCTGTAGGCCGCTCCAATACTGATTTGGCAAGCCTGGGGAATCCATGACACATTGGGATGGCGAACTCAAACTATCGGATGTTGCCTTTCCAGGTATGTTATGTCGTCTCCAGTTGAAAAGCATTCGTTTTATTGACATTATCTAGTCTTCATGCTACCCCCATGTTCTTGATCGCATTATACGTGCCCGCTTTTGCAAAGGTCAACACCTATTTTAGTCCAAGTCAATGGTACGTGTCTCGAACATGGTCGAATCAATCAGTTCGCTAAACATATATAGGATCCACATATCGATCATGATGTGGGAGATATTCACTGTGTTTGTTCCCATCTTCTACGTCATCAGGCTGTGGACATTGAGCAAGAAAGCCACCACCTTGACAACCAAGTATAACTCAGCATCGATATCAATGACAATGCTAAACAAAATGCCCTCGTCCTCAGTGAAGTGGAACAATGCATCTTCTTCAACACTTGATGACAAAGACCAGCCGGTCGAGTCTTTTAACGTATGCCTGGTCGACCGAATCTACACAATGGATGCCCTCGAACATGTCCTGAACCACAACCCACAGCAACTGCAAGAATTTGCCGCATTAAGTGATTTCTCAGGAGAGAACGTTGCATTCCTGAGTCAAGTGGCATCATGGAAATTCTGCTGCCCAGAGAGCCTGGATGAAAAACAGCTTCTTGAGGCATTCAACCAGGCATTACGGATTTACGCCAACTTTATCAGCTCGCAAGATGCCGAGTTTCCTTTGAACATATCTTCACAAACTTTGAAAAGCATGCAGTCTGTTTTCGAGCAACCAGCACGCAGTATACTCGGAGATAAGAGTGTAAACACCACCTCGCCTTTTGAGACTAATCCTTTTGCACACCCGCAAGGTTCTGAGGGTGTCCAGATGTCGCATGATGAAAGATACACGGGAGATATCCCCATTGGTTTTGATATGGCCATTTTCAACGATCTGCAAGAGGAGATCAAATATCTGGTTTTAACAAATACATGGCCTAAATTTGTGGAGTCGATGCGGCGACGGTCGAGCGATACCGAGCGCAGCGGTAATACTACACAGTCAGAGACATCGCTGAAGAGCTGGATCTCGAGTTAGCGTTTCAAATTACGATCATTACTTTAACGCTTTACGTTTGTTCTCTTGTCACGACAATATAGCCCAGCTGTATATATACTATTCATCAGAATAACTTACATTGACCAAATATTGTCAAATCCGATTTTGTATCAAATCCCGGCATGTGATGAAGACAGCACTCGATTCTCTTTTGCAGGCTGGTTTCAAGCCCGCCGTCTTACTCAAAGCTCAAGATGTCCACTGATCCTTCTTGTAGACATCCACTTCAGCGCCCATTCAAGCATAGTGTTCCGGTCGGTGCATCGGGAAGTGATAGATGGCGATAGCTACGTACATGAAGACATTGAATTCTGAATTTTGTTCGTAGACATATTCTAAAGTAGGAGAAGCTTTGGGAGAAGCAAATACTTGGCTTACTTTTAGAAAGAACCTAACCATTAATGAAATCAAAAAGTGAAATAAGCAGTGATTTGATAGTTACTTTTGTCGGCAGCAAAAATAAAAAGAAAGAAAAAAAAGATGGGAATGCTTTAGCATGTCCTGGTTTCGATCCAGGGTCCTATTGTGGTGAGTTAGTAATCGTGATTTCCTGAAGTGGAAATTCAAGTGAGACGTACCTCCGGGTTATGAGCCCGGCGCTCTTCCCCTGAGCTAACATGCTTGGTATGAAATAACCGTTGCAATTTGCCTACATAATACTGTAACTTTTTTATCAATATGTCCGTAGAGCCCAGACTTTTTGATTGGTTGTGTAAATGGGTAGTAACTTTTCGACTTTGTCTTTAATATTTTACGTGTAGACCCATTCACTTAAGTAATAAAATCAAGCGATACGTTAACTCTGTCGTGATGCATGTTAAGTATGAATGATGCTCTCCACTATTGATTCTCCCTACTAAAGCTTCAAAATTCAATGGTCGGTCACTACTTCTCTAAATACACATAGGTATTTGGTGCCTTTGAGGTTATTCTAGGCGATGTGTGTTAAAAAAACTAGGTGGATGGCCGAACTCATCCTTGGAAATACTAGTGCCCAGGTATTCTCTGTTGTAATATTGCAGTTCAGCTTTAATGGCGACCACGAATATACAAAGTATAGGCATCAATAGAGCTATGACTTGGAATTCTTGAAGGCTGGTTGAGATAGTTACTATGCTCTTTGTCTGATAATAATGCTACTTGGTTATAATGGGGTGAAGGTCTTGTCACATAATATATATCAAGCCGAAACCAATTAAGCACAATCAGATCATAAACCTAGGCCCCGGGGATGTCGATTCCTACACATGGGATCACTGGTGGGATTCATTGAGAGCCTTCTACTTGAGCAGCCCATAGAAAACCAAACAATTCAGTGATAACTTAAAAAACAAATGCCTGCAAGATTGCTTCATGGCAGCAAAAAAGAAGAAAAAAAAAGTATGGAATGCTTAGCATGTCCTGGTTTCGATCCAGGGTCCTATTGTAGTGAGTTAGTAATCGTGATTTCCGAAAGTGGAAATTGAAGTGAGACGTACCTCCGGGTTATGAGCCCGGCGCTCTTCCCCTGAGCTAACATGCTTGGTATAAAAATAGCTTCCTATCTTGCCTACATAAGGGAAAAACCATAGCCTTGACATTCACGTTTCGTATTTTGATCTTATCTCCGTATTCTTTCACTTATCCCCGCGCTGACAAACACTAGCGTGGAAGACCGTCGAATTCGCCTCAGTGCCTATCTAATCAGGCTCAAATATATATTCTTTTCCCCGTGCGATAAGTTGTCCATATCTTGACTGTCAGAGCACATATACAACTAGACAGCTCACCATGGACTCTACGCCCTCTTTTGAGCTGACGGTGCACCACCAAGGCACTGCTCATAGCTTTAACTTCCCATCTACCGCAACACTAGAAGACCTCGGCTCCGAAATCGAAGCAACACTCAACATCCCGATCTCAAACCAAAAGCTCCTCATATCCCCCAAACCAGGCATGAGAAAAGCTCCCTACCCACCAACGCCACTTAGCGAGCTTCCGCTATCCTCCCCAAAATTCAAAATCACGCTCCTCGGCACCCCAGCCAAAGAAGTCGCCGACCTCCACAAGCAATCTTCAGACACCAAAAAGCGCGAAGAAGCTCGCCTCTCCGCACTCGCAGCTGCCCGTCGAACAAACAAAGCGAACGCATCTCGCAGCGCCGGCGGTGTCCACACACTCTCCTCCTCAAGCAATAATTATACCTTCGCCCGATGTCTACCATTATCCTACCTCCCAAACCCCGAGCGCTCCCTCCAGTTCTTAGAACGACTCCGCGATGACCCCGGCATCCGCGCCGCAATGGCGAAACACAAGTTCTCTGTGCCTCTCCTTACAGAAATGAATCCCGCAGAGCACACGACCAGTGAATCGCGCACCCTAGGCCTGAACAGGAATAAAGGCGAGGTGATCGAGCTACGTCTGCGCACAGATGCCTATGACGGGTATCGTGATTACAGGACTATTCGCAAAACACTATGCCACGAGCTGGCGCATTGTGTGTTCGGGCCGCATGATCGGGATTTCTGGGATTTGACATCGCAAATCGAGAAGGAGGTTGAGAGGGCGGATTGGAAATTGGGTGGCAATCGGTTGACGCAGGATGAGTTTTATAACCCTGGAGACTGGGAGAGGATCCAGAATGGAGAGGAAGAGATTGATGAGTGTGGGTGGACTGGGGGTGAGTTTGTGCTTGGGGGTCTGAAAGATGAAAGTTCAAGTTCTCGATCTACAGGGTCCGGAGGAGCTGAGTCCAGGAGGGAG
Organism: Penicillium tannophilum; assembly: GCA_028829675.1. Taxonomy (NCBI): domain Eukaryota; kingdom Fungi; phylum Ascomycota; class Eurotiomycetes; order Eurotiales; family Aspergillaceae; genus Penicillium; species Penicillium tannophilum. The sequence goes on along the minus strand of JAQKAK010000004.1, from coordinate 3,335,305 downwards.
ATTATTGCCCGAGCTGCTGAGGAGAGGATGAAGAAGGAGGGCAAGAAGGAGAAACCGAGTGATCCCTCATGAACATATGCATTATGTATAAACTAACCCGGGCTGGGTTGGGTTTTGGTCGAGACTCTATTAGGTCCGGAGGTATAATAATGACAGATAATTTAATGATAAGATTTAAGCTTTGAACGACAGATGCCTTGGGTCTTTATCTATGCTTAAATTTTCGTAGATCGCACCTTGCCTCTACGGGAGAGGACTAGTACATATTGAAAACTATGATTTCACCTATTCTTACAGTTTATTCTCCGTGGGTGTTGAATCAAATGATAACGCGCGTAAAATATCTCCCCACTTTTACTGTACTGGCAAAACATTAAATACGGAAACCGGCGGATCGGATGATGACATGATCAGGAAGTTGCTCCTTCACAGTACAGGGGTACCGGACTTCAAGCCTAGGTCTTGGGAAGTCCCAGACCGCCCATCCGCTCAATTGAGGCATTGTATATTGTCGATCTTTGCGCACGTTCTGTGGAATTGTTTTTGCTCGTCATTCGCCCTGATTCAATATGAGTGAAGCACGCAATTCTAATTTGCGTCCATGGCAAGTGGAGAGAAGGAAATATCAGAATGTTATAGCCCAACGAAAGCGACGTGAGTGGAACAGGGGTTTGCTTTGCCTCTCTTTCCTATTCGATGTTGATGAGTTCTGTAGGTCAGAGACAAAAAGAGGAACGGGCATCAAAAGCGTCTCGTCTATCGCAGACGACCGCAAGAGAAGCTTCTGGTATATCCAATGAGCTTATTTCCGCGATTTTCAATTGCCTTGATTCTGACCCTCAAAGGTCAAATCTTGCAATCATCATGGCTGCTGAGAACTTCAGCTTACGCGATGTTATTAAATATGGCCTGATATCCCTCGGTTATTCAATGGATCCTGATCTTTACCGCCTGGCGGAGGAGCTACCTTTTCATCATTGGACTTCATTGGTAGTGTCTCCAGCACTACTCAATGTGGATCTTGAGACGATTATACGAGCAGGCGTCAAGACTCTAGTTTGTCTCCGAGGTCCTCAAGCTTGGTCTGGAGACCTGTCACAGCTGGCATTATCTAAAGGGGAGGGCTGCTTGCTTGGACCTCTCCACATCCTCGGTAACCCAACCTTCACTATCAGGACTGGCTTTTTCACTGCTAGCCTTGCAAATTGCCGTCTGCTAGGGTTGGCGCCGCATACAATTATGAATCACGATGCCATGTCGCCTTTTGTACAGAAGATACATTCACCCCCGGATCCAAAAAACGGAATTTTGCAACAACTTCAATCACGAGATTTCAACCATGATATGCGTCCTACTTTAGGACAACTCACCATCCCTCATCATCCATACTTAGACATCATCCCTTGGCCTTCTTTCCGAGCTCGAGCGATCGTTGCATCTTCAACGGACCCGCCACTTATTGATAAAAATGAGTTATGCTTGGACCTTTTGAGTGATGGGATTTATTGCTGCAGCAATCGCGGCGTTTCTCTGCACAGTCGGGGAGAGGGAACTCCATGGGACTCTCGAAGCTGGGAAGCGAAGCCCTGGTTTTTACAGAAATGGTCTTTCCTGGTAGAAGGATCAGATATTCAAATAACAAGTTCATGGTGGCGGTCGCGATCATAGATTTTTACTTCTTGTTCAACTCTATATTTTTATCTAGTGAAGACACCCGCATGCTCTCCTATGAACGATATTGACATACAGGGGAAAGGCTAGGGTTGAATGATCATCAGAAATCACAAGTAGTCAAGTGTTTGCCCTTGATAGAAAACCTTTATTCCGCGATCTTTCGCAAGTAGAAGTAGTATGTTCCGGCTTCCTTAGGTAATTCCTTATTGTCCATAGCGCCAATGACCACGTTGTCCGAGATGTGGCGGAAGCTATCGATGATGGGAAGTTTGTCATAGATCATAGCAGTAGACAGAACGCCACGGAACTTGGCCTCACGTAGCTTTGAAGACAGTTAGCTTGGTTAAGAAAGTCAAGAGGTAAGAGATATTACCTGAGCATTCCCATAATCCTTTGCCCAGACTCGTGCACCAGCCTCATCATACAACATAATCGGCTCCACATCGTCAACTCTGCGGAAGTTCTTTCCAGCCCACTTGAACGACTTAAGCAACTCATGGGTGGGATGACCGGTATTGAAGCTTCCACCTTCCCATTGCCCGATCATGTGTTCGGGGTCAACGGGCTTTGCCTCATCGAAGATAGCGGCGATGTCTGCCTCCTTGACGGCCTCATTCTTTTTGGCGAACTCTTCAAATCTCTGCTCGAGGCTGTTTCAACGAAGATTGATTTAGTACTTTTCTATAAAGTGGCTGGGAGGTGATGAGATCAATTGTCAGGAATGAGCTTACCTAGACATTTTGATGGCTATGTCAATGCTAAAGGAGGATATCCAGTTAATAATTGTTAATTGACTAGCCTAGGGAGCAACATTCACGTTTTATATTCCTGGGCATCGGATCAGCTCCGTTGGCTAAAGCGCCTTCTCGGCTCCGAGGGATTGTCATCGGAAGACGGGAAGCCCATTACCCCGGAGTGCCATTATGTGATTATATACCCAATCCTTAATTTCACCGGCTCTAAGTGGGCTTCTACACCTTCTACTGGTGCAAGTCAAGTGGGAAGTGGACATGTCCAAAGATGATCGACCTCCTCACCTCCATAGACTCCACATCCGGTCAGCATTAGAGTTCAAAGTGGGGCTATTCTTGATTCCTGATTTGCTGTATTTTGATCATGAAACGTCTTAGTCTTTACCTTATTGGCATCATTCGAAGCTGTGCAAGAATTGTGCATAATAGTCCATTTCATTAGGCAATATCGCCAGTAATCCTTTAGCCAACCCCAAATGCTGACAGGCGAGAGATCCCGTTTTCCACCCCGCCGGGCGTCAATTACTCCGTACATCCGAAGCCCGGGCTGATGCGCCTGAGCAGCTTTATCCACGCTTGACGGCCTTGATTGCTGAGCAGCCATTGGGGAACTTTTGGAATCGCCAAGGGTCAAAACTTGGAGCTTGGTATATAACGTGCTGTCCATTTGGGGGGTATGCAAACTATAATTGCGTCACCTGAGGACCTCTCCACCGCAGTATCTGATGCAAAATGAAATAATACCTACCTACAAACTATTTGTGTATACCTTGATGACCAGTCTACGTATTCTCATTCTCTGCTTCGTATCATTGTCCAGAGTGTCTACGTATTCTCATTCTCTGCTTCGTATCATTGTCCAGAGTGACACCTGGGTTCATCTATGGCTGGACCGTAAACCCGTGCCTTTCTAAAACAAAATCATGTGGTTCGCGCCTTCCACCTCATTTCGTATGAAATGCAAACTAGTACAACCCTTCGAACACACTAGAAAGAATATGTGAACAAACTGACTCAAAGATTTGTCCATTTTAATAAGCTGAGCCGGGCCACTGTATAAACCATATACATAAGATATTTACACTTGCTCATTAACGAACAGACCAGCCATACCCTGGCCAGTACCAATACACATGCTAGTAACCAAGATCTTCTTCTTGGTCCGGCGCGCCTCACTCAGGATAGTGGCGACTTGGCGCGCACCAGTGGCACCCAGTGGGTGTCCAAGAGCAATAGCACCACCACGAGGGTTCACCTTAGCATGGTCAAGACCAAGGTTCTGCACACAGTAGACAGCCATTGAGGCAAAAGCCTCGTTGATCTCATAGATGTCGATGTCATTCTTGTCCAGCTGGAACTTGCTCAACAGCTTAGGGATGGCAGCAGTGGGACCAATACCCATCACACGAGGAGGCACACCAGCGACGGTGGCACCACAGAACTTAGCAAGAATGGGCTGGTTGAGCTCAATAGCCTTGGAACGGCGCATCAACAAAACAGAAGCAGCTACAAAGAGAACAATGTCAGTATGTGAGCCATCACCAAATACAAGCCCAACGTGGAAACATACCGCCATCAGTAACCTGACTCGAGTTACCACCAGTCGACTTGTCGCCAAACTGAGGGAATGCAGGCCGAATCTTCGACAAAGACTCGAAAGTAGTTCCAGGTCGGATACCCTCATCCATAGTCAAGGTAATCTGCTTAACCTCTCCAGTCTTAGGATCCTTAACCTTGACCGTGATAGGCGCAATCTCATCATCAAACAAGCCGGCCTTCTGTGCCGTCTCCGCACGCTGGAAGGATTCCGCAGCGTAGCGATCCTGCTGCTCACGCGAGATACCAAAGTCCTTACCAACATTCTCGGAGGTCTGACCCATGGGCTGCATGCAGTCCGCAGCCTCCTGGTTGCGGAGAACCTCCTCGTTGAAGGGTCGCTCGAGTCGGTCGCCAGCAGCAGACATCAGCTCTGCGCCCATGGCGATACCGACATCGATGGCACCAAGCTGGATCTGGTTGGCGATGTCCTGCACAGCCTTCAGACCCGAGGCGCAGAAGCGGTTTACGCTGGAGGCGCCAGATGTGTGGGGAATTCCGGCGGCCAGGGAGGCGGCGCGGACCATGTAAGCGGCCTTAGATTCGCCAACCTATTGATTATGTTAGAAATGGTGAGCCTTTCGGGGATTCGGAGTTAGTTGATTCCCAGTGGACGTACATTGCCCAGGCACACATCCTCGATCAGTGCAGGGTCGATCTTAGACTTGGCCAATGTCTCCTTCAGCAGTGCGTACACAATGTAGTCCAGCTCGGTATCCTTGAAGCCACCCTTGCGCGCCTTTGTCAACGGGGTGCGCAAGCAAGCAGTGATCACCACATCATCAGGGTTCTTCTGGGTGCTTTGAGGCTGTTAGTTCCGGTGATTTGTTCATAGTAGGTTGCTAAGCTTACATCGCGTTCAGGCCGCTGCTGGAGCCGGGCTTGAGGTGGCTCAGAAGTGAGCTAAGACGATCTGCGGCCATGATGTAATGTAGGAACTAAAACTGCAGGTTTGATACGTTAGCCCTTTGTGATAATAATATCCCTATCCCTTTGATCTTTGCAGGTGAGGGCTTGCAGGGGTTTTCGGGGTTGTTGCGGGGAAGCTTGGGTGTGGCCACTCGGCAATGCAGAAGAACGGGTAGAGGCGGTAGGAACGAATAGCATGTGAAGCGGTGGAAACGAGAAACTCACTTGATAAGAAAATAGTATCTATGGAGAAATAGTGGAAGAGTGGGCGGACGTTCGAAGTTAAGTAGACGAGGACTCCGCATTACGTTAACGTTCCCCGAAAATGCCGAGGCACTTCTGGCCCGCTATCCGGATGTAGCTGCTACTTTCCCCACAATAGACAACACATAGCAAATTAAGTACCTTTTACTCCACCCCCACAAACGATTACTATGGACTTCGCCATGATTAACAATCATCCGCCGTATTGTCGAGCGGCATAATTTCCACGAAGCACTATGTGCAAGGCTAAGCCTATATGTTCGGGATAAAAATTGACAAGTTCACAATAATCCTCGATGGTCATATTCCACGGATCTAACCACTATAATAGCTAAGCCCGAGCCATAGCTTCTATACCGAGGTATAAAAAGCATCTACCAATAAACCACACCACTCTCATCCAAGTATTGTCCCGTCTCTCCATCATCCGACAGAGTTGCCAACCGCACAATATGAACTGCAGACTCAGTCGGAGACCTTGCCCAAATCACTGAATCGAGAGAAAGCCGACTCTCTCAAAGAAGTGGTGTAAAGGCCTCGGTTGTGATTGCCACGCCAAAGAGGTTGACTTCATATGCGTCACGGTATATCTGACGCAAGGCTGCGAGATCTGCTTTGCTCTCGTTATTTGCTTGTTGCTTCGAGTAGAGAGATAGTTCGTTTTTAATACCAGCGTTGTTGATCAGGACGTCTATTCAGCCGTGCTTCGATGCGATGTGTTCTGCTGCTTGCTGAATAGATGCATCGTCTGTCACATCTATGGTGACTGGCTCCATCAATCTGCCTGAAGGGTCCAACTTGGCAGCAGCTTCTGCGCCGTTCTCTGCATTGCGCGAACCGAGGAGGATATAATAGTCTTTTTGTTTGAGAGGTTGCTCGGCAATTGCATAGCCAATACCTTGGTTTGCGCCGGTGACCACCAAGGTGCATGTATGGCCGGTGCTTCTTCACCGCATGCCAGTTGTTGTGAGCCTGTGGCTTATGCCTCCACACCACAGTGATAGAGAATCGAAAAGGTGAACGGCTTGCGGGGTGGCGAGCTCAAGGATTAAATACTTTCAACTTGCCTTGATACAAAAAGCTTCATTTTTGAAACGTAACAGCTCGCAAATTTCTCAGGCTATGAACGTATGATATCAAGATGATCTACAGTAATTCAAGATGGTTTCACAATAAGTTTCGCGTGTATCAACAGCCAGAAAAAGATCCCACAATTCCCATTCAAAAGCAATAAAAGAACAGTTTCCGAGTCCCATTTGATATGCGCCAGTTACCTTTGCCCTTCAAAGGTTAGATTACGATAAGAAATAGCGCTCAATCACAGTAACTGATGATGACCAGCATCGTTGTCACTGATTACACTCCCAATTTCAGACCAGCTAGAAGGAGTAGCAACGCCTTCAACCGAAGGTGCACCCCAATCACTCAATGTACCGTCCGATGATCCATCAGCAAGCTCATGTATGTCGCTGAAACTTCCCGCTATGGAGGGCGCTGATGAAACCTCATGCTGAAACTGGTTCCCATGGCTAAAATCGTCTAAATCGGCAATTAATTCTGGTTGTTGGCTGGTATTGAATGCTGGAGGAGGGTGAGCATAATAAACTGAGTTGTCCTCTGTGCGACTCGACTCGGAGGCGGAGGCAGACACGGGTGACTGTCCCCTCACCGGGGAGTCCGAGAATGGGTCAAAGAGTGTTTCTCCATGTCGCTCGGAAGTAGGCGTGAGTTGCAGTTCGGATTCGGACGGGTGGTGAGATGCAGTTTCGGAGGCAATGCCAACCCGCAGTTGATTCATATCAACATTATCGAGCTTCGCACGGCGACGATGTTGATTAGCACCCATGTCTACACCAGTAGAGCTGGCCACGGGATTGACATCCAGCTGATCGCGATTTTCTTCCTGCTTGCGGAGACTGCCGTCTTGTTCTACTAAGGTATCGAAGCTATCCAGTGGTTGTTGAGAAGTCATTGAGTTTCGATGAGATTCTAGAACGGCGGCCCGCCGCAAAATCTCTTCGCGTGCAATGCGTCTGCGTCTTTCTGCGGCCTCCCCCGCCTCTTCGGTCATAGATATATCGTCCCGGGTTGGAGAAGCGGTTCTGCGTGGTTGTATCTCATCGCCCAGGCTATGCAATGCAACCGCAATCTTGCGTCGGGAATTGTTCATCCAATCCTGGAACTGAGGAGACTGGTAAACAGCCACGCCGGCAGCGACCAGCACGGTGACCGTCACCATAATACCTACATAGATCGTCAGTTCTCAGATGTTCATAGCGGGGAACTGATAAGCGCGAGCATACACCGCCCGGATGATCCGGCACGAGTGAACCAGCGAGGATAAAGGTGTGACTGACCTTTAGCGAGTGGTGCAGGCATGATAATCAGAGCCTGTCCCTAGAAATTTTCGTCTTTTTTATGAGCTTCGACCTCAAGTGAAGAAGCTTGGAAACTTGAAACCCACCGGATGATGCCTGGAGCATGACTGATGTCATCACATGATGACTGATAGCCCTTATCTGGAGCCCTCAAAACACACCGCTTTTGGCAGAGTTCCCCGCGCGTGGAGTCGACGCGGAGCTTGATTGTTTTCTTTCTACTCAGTTCGAAAGGGCACCTTGGTCGAGCACAAGAAGCCTTCACAATGTCTCGACCGTCGGCGCATCCTGAGCGCCCGCTCTCTCTCACAGAGGAACTTGAGAAATTAGAACAATCTATCACCTTGACGCTCCAGGGTAAGTTCAATAGTAAACAAACCATTAGGACTTGATGTTAATTGCATGCCTACTCGCAGAAATTGATCAAAACTTCAGCCAAGCACACCGAATAGTTACAACGAGCATTCTGCCTCTGGTAGAGCAGTATACCGACCATTCCCGTGATGTCTGGGATGGTGCCAAGGTAGCCCAATCTCAGGGGGACAAGATTGGCATGTATGCTAACCATCGTCCAGTTCTGGAAGCAATTCTTCGAAGCCAGCGCCAATGTCTCACTGTCCGGATATGAAGAACGGCCAAATGAAGATGATACAGTTCAGGAGCCCACGGCAACGGAGGAGGAACTTTCTGTCGACATAACCCAAAGCACGAGCCACGAAGACGAACAGTCCTACGATACCCCTACATCACAGCGCCACCACATCCCTCATGGCCATGGAGATGACCTTGATCTTACAGGTCTCGCTATTTCCTCGCATAGCACTCCACGGGCGCCTTCCCAACAGACTGGAGATGACATGACCGTATCTTCTGTCGAGCATTCCTCATACGAGGACTTGCGGAGGCAGATCAACGAAACAGACGCACCGTTCAACATGCCCGACTCGTCTACACTCCCATCAACCCCAGGCCGGCAACCATTCTTCCCACATGGAGACTCATCCGAAACCCCCATGTCATCTCCCTTCATCCCGCCCGCATCCGCCAAGTACCAGTCCGCATCGCGAGACGACCGCTATCAGAAATCTTCGGACCCCGTGCTGCATCAGATGCTTGACAAAACCTACCGTGTTCAAGCTACCCCACTCGGAAAAGGATACTACAACCCAGGCGGAGGCGCTAGCACCCGCTCCAAATTCGCAATTACCCCAAATCAAGCAGCGTCTGGCTCGAAATATGCGTTCAATGACTCGCCAATGTCTAGCCCCGAGCCCGAAGCTCCCCAGATGCACTCCGAGATCTTTTCTTCACCCATTAAAGGCGTCGATATGACCCCTGGAACGAACCGCAAGCGACGCACCAGTAGCAACCGCATGCGAGGCACTCCCAAGCCAGGTTTCAGTGTTTTGACCCCAGCAAAGAAGGCTGGTGGCAATCGTGCGCTGTGGGATAGTGACGATGAATTAGATGAGGATTTCGGCCCTAGTCCTCCTAAAACCATGCAGTTCCATATACCTCAGAGTCGACTGATGCAGACACCTGGTAAGAAAATGCTATACACTCAGCAATTTGTGTTCCATCACGCTAATATATCATCTCAAAATAGCCAAGGAAGCCTCCAAGCGTATTGTGACAGATCTGCTGGCCACTGCTGGCGCGGGTGACATTACAGACGACTTGGACGATGACCAGAGTCCAAGTGTCATTCGCCGTATGGAACGGCTGGAAGATGATACATTTTAAGAGTATTCATTCTTCGCTGGTCTTTGATTTTCAATATACCTACTTGAATGGACAATGTTTTGCTTTTAGCCGAATATCCCTTTAGATCGTTGTCATTTTATTATTTTACTATTGCTGCGTGGCACATGAGAAACCAATCGACAGATCAGATGCCGATGTCCTAGACCAATCTATTTCCGGCTGTAAAAGAAGCCAGCGTGAATCTGACATGGTGCCTGACACATTCTTTTGGCTCGTGGCTTGTCATTTATATACAGGTGTCTCTTGGGACTTTATTGGAACTTGTTGCATTAATCTATACAGCATTAATCTGTACATATACGTCACATAGTTGTCAGTCTGTACTCCAAAACTTAAAACCCAGTCAGGCATCGGAACTATCCCATCTTGGCTGCGGCAATACTTAGAAAGAAAAGGAAAAGAAAGACATGGACGTTGAGGTAACTAGAGGTTCAGCTACATGCATGAGCATGGTATTAAAGAATTTAATATGACGGGACGAAAAAAGACACTGATAGATGACTGCAAGACAAAAGAAAGATGAGGAAAAGCCAACAGAGGTCAATAGAATCTTAAAAAGAAAGCAAAAACAACAAAAAAGAATGGAACGCTTAGCATGTCCTGGTTTCGATCCAGGGTCCTATAATGGTGGGTTAGTATTGAATTTCCTAAAGTGGAAACTGCAGTGAGACGTACCTCCGGGTTATGAGCCCGGCGCTCTTCCCCTGAGCTAACATGCTGGGATGGTTGGGGATTTTGCGCATTTATCCACTATGGCCTGCTTTGTAGTGTACCCTATCTGTTTAGCGGGACCCACCTGACTAGGGTATGGCTTTATGAGTCAGTAAAGCTTTTGGTGAGCGTAGATAATGAATCAGGTTTTGTATGTGGTAATATCACTGCTTCCCAAAACGATCATGTTATTAGTAAGATGTTGAGCAAATTTTTATGAGGCTCGAATAAGGTAATGTGGTTAATCCAGTAGGATAGATTTAGATCTGATTTAAGTGGAGGTCGGCTGAGGAAATACGATATTAGCGAATCAGCTTCCCCCTTACGTAGGCAAAGTTGGAAGCCTTAATTCATACCAAGCATGTTAGCTCAGGGGAAGAGCGCCGGGCTCATAACCCGGAGGTACGTCTCACTTGAATTTCCACATCAGGAAATCACGATTACTAACTCACTACAATAGGACCCTGGATCGAAACCAGGACATGCTAAAGCATTCCCATCTTTTTTTTTGTCGTTTCCACCTGGTTCTAATTTTTTATCTTTATTCTTTCATCGTATCGCTTTAGATCTCGGTTGAAATCTTATTTACCGACGCGCAAAAATGGCATATTCGACCACCTACAATCATGTCGAGTACTCCGTTTTGTTCATGCCCAGGTGTATTCTAATTCCAGGCCTCTTTAGGTATGCGAGCTGGAGGCCTCTATCTTTATAAATCAAGAGGCAAGCAGAATGCTTTTCACATGATTATCATCTTATTTGAATTTTCGTTCGAAGTCTTACAGTCTCAATTCTATAAGTGTGGCTCCAAAGTTGGTTACTGTTGTTCTCACGGATCCAAATCAGGATAACTCCGTATGACAAGAACCAATCATCGGGCTTTGCTGTGTTTTATGGCTTTGGGAATAGATACAACTCTCTTAGTGGACACGAAGATGTCGGTGCCCCTCAATCCTTCAGAAGCTACTCCTGCGGGGTCCCAGTGCCCGACGAGGGGGGAAAAGAAACAAGGAAAACCCGCCACGAAAAGCCAGAACTAGACCCTTAATTAGATTATGGTCATGTCTGACGGATCCACTGCAAAGTCCTCACGTATCTTTCTCGATCAAGGGGTTTTGTTGTCATTGGTACGACGTATGCACTTGTATGTGTTTTTTTTGCGGGCCTACATACAGTACATGTACCCACTTTTTACATATGATACATCTCTACCACTACAAGCGAATAACATTCTCACTTGACTCACCATGATTGCAGATTTGAGGAATTTCGTCGGTCTTTGGAAAGTCGTTCCCTTGGGTCTATTATGGGTAGCCTACCAGGTTAACCGATATCTCAGCCGTCAAGCTCTAAACAATGGCGTCCAGGCTGCTTTTGATTGGCAAAAAGAGATCGTGCTAGTAACAGGAGGGTCAGATGGAATTGGTGCAGCGACAGTACAAAAGCTGGCTGGGCGTGGAACGTCTGTGATTGTGCTCGACATTCGGCCTTTAACCTACGATGCTCGTGAGAACCCGCTTTCCCGGAATCTTAAGATCTATGGGTGATTTTGCTAAGAGTTCGATCTAGCAAAAAACGTACACTACTATCGATGCGATTTGACCAACAGATCCGAGTCGGAACTGGTCGCCGAGACTCTTCGTCGGTGCGTGTTTGGTCCTTCCCTCATTCTCTATGACGAAGATACTTACACAATCCAGGGAGGTCGGTGATCCAACCTGCGTAGTAGCCTGTGCAGGCATATGTCGTGGAAAGCCCTTGCTTCACGCTACTCCACGCGACATTGAACTGTAAGGTCTCAGACGCCAACACCTCTAAGGTCCTAATTGACCCAATTTAGAACATTCGCGGTCAACAACCTCGCTCTTATCTGGACGGCACAGATATTTCTCCCCCCGATGGTTACGCATAACCATGGCCACTTCCTAATAATGGCCTCGCAGGCAGGCCATCTAGCCACGGCCGGCGTGGTAGACTACGCTGCTACCAAAGCCGCCACATTGGCCTTATACGAGGGTCTCCAAACTGAGCTGCGTCATGTATATAAGGCACCTGCTGTGAGGATGTCTTGCGTGTCACCCTCGGCTGTGCAGACTAAGATGTTTCGCGGTATACGGACGCCCGCCTCTGTCACGCTTTTGCGTCCCGATGATGTCGGCTCACTGGTTGCGGAGATACTTTGGAGTGGGCGGGCACAGAATCTAATGACGCCCTCTTTGGCTTATATCTCACCACCGACACGGGCGCTTCCTGATTGGATTCGGGTGGGATTGCAGGATTTTGGGAAGGATATTATGTCGGATCTGTCCCCACATCAGCCGATGGATGAATTATAGACATATGTGTTTTTGTTGGGTATACCTGATTATATATAGCAAGTCACTGTCTTATTAAAATAATAAGCTGTCTACGTTATTTTATTTGTATCTCGTCTATAATTGGCTAGAAATGAAGGGCACAGGTCCCACGGGACGGAACCGTACAAGCAATCCTCCCTTGGGTCGAGAGGTCAGCCCAGACTCAATGATGACCTCGGGATCCTGAGCTAGGGTCATCTCAAAAGAGCCCGCCAGCGCCGCAAGTAGACTGGCAAACTCACCACGAGCGAAACCTTGCCCTATGCAAGACCGCGGGCCTAGATAACTTGATTAGCAAGTTGGTCAAGATAAAATCAATAACATCACACGAACCATGAAGAAAAGTCATGAAGGAAAAATTGGTCTGTCCCCCACCAGTATTGGCTCGGTTCGGTCCGAGCCATCGCTCAGGGTTGAAGACAGCCGCATCGTCGCCCCACAACTCTCGCGACACATTCAGCGCACGTGGGGAAATAACGATCTCCGTACCGGCGGGAATGAACTGGCCCAGGATGGAAGTGTTATTAACTGCCACCCGTCGAGTCATTCCAGCTGGGGGATAGACACGGAAGACCTCATTGCACACGGCATGCAGATATGGCAGGCTATCTAACAAGTCGGCCGTCATAGGCACAGCGGGGCCATCATTCAAAACGCGCGGCAATTTCTCACGCACCTCCTCGCGAAGTCGCTGTTGGATGTCCGGATACAAGCACAATGCGTATAAAGCCCAGGTCATCGACGTCGCCGTGGTTTCGTGTCCGGCTGCCAGGAAGGTCAAGAGGTGATTCTCCAGCATTGAATCCGTGAAGGCCCCCGACGCCAGCGCGACGGAGATGATATCTTTGCCGTCACCCTCCGCTTTTTTCATGCTGACATCTCTTTTGCGGCCAATCAATTGACGTGCTACGCCAGTCAGGGTCTCAGTAGCTACAGAGATGCTGTCATTTTGCTCCAGATTTAACGCGCCGGTAACAGCCGTGCGAAACAGGTATAACCCAATGGCTACAACGCCTTTAGGGGGCGCTTGTTCGAAAACATTCCGGTAGGCTCGACATATCTCATTTTCAGGGTTATGAAGCGTGTCAAACTCTTCCCCGAGTCCAGCGGCGCCAAGAATATCCAGGGTAGCTCGTGCCAGCCAGTCCGCCACGTCGAAAACATCGCTTGATTGGTCCGTGGTTTGCTTGATGTTCGCGTCGATTTCGCGGGCAAGTGTGACTGACTTGTCCCAGAAGATGGGGTAGAGGTCTTTGATGTGTCGGTGCGAAAAGGCAGGCATTAGGAGCTTGCGTTGTCTCTGTTGATGTGCATCAGGTTTCTCTGTATCCCACCACTTCATCTTGAACGAGCATGCATACCTTGTGTTCCTCTCCCTCAGCAATGATCAAGCCAACACCAAGAATCCTGCCCAATCCCTTTCGAAGTCTATACGGCTTAGCGAATTCATAACTTTTCTGAACCAACACCTCAGACAGCCCCTTCGGGTTGACGACAAGGACCTCCTCCTTGTTAAACCGCATGCGATATCGAATAAGCCCATTGTTGGGTACCTCATTGATCCATTCTTGCAAAGGCATTCCGGATCGCTCATTCGGGACGAGCTTCACATGGCCGTGGAGTGGATGTCCGCCCTATTGTCTCATCAGCGATTCTGGCTTCTGATTGTTTCCCACGCAGCAACGGGTGTACATACCGGTGGCTCAGGCAATTTGCGTAGAGGACTGAACCAGATAGGCCATAGATATAGCTTCCAACTGAGAAGAATGAGAATATTTAGAACTGCAGATGCGGCAAAATTTGCCACCGTCGATTGACAGGGATACAATTTGCAAAGAATCGCGGTTTGCAAAATGCAGCCGACGGCGGCCACATTCACAGCGGACATGACAGAAGCTGATCAACAGAAAAATTGAAGTCTCTGGCCCTTATTTCCTCCTTCTTCTGAATGCTTACCATTGCTCTGGAGGAAAAGCATTCTTGGAGATTCAACACACCCCGCATAGAGCTAAGACGTAGTCTCGGGCCCCACTGCGGACCTGCCCGTCAGCCGTATGGTATTTGTCTTGCTTTGACTCCCCTTGTGTATTACAGTACATATACAGGTACTTATAAAACCACCTTCAATTGGACCACGATCCACACCACCATCAGTAGTATGCACTAAATTCCCTTCCTGCCAAATGCACACCATTTTATTTGACTTTGAGGGGTCAATCCTTCTGCAGGAATCCCCGAAACTTAATTCTGCATGCATGACACGCGATAGCGGTGTTCTGTTACATCGCGCGGAGTCCTGGATAACAGGCTGGGAGCATTTCGGGGCATTGATCGCCGTATTTCGTATCTACTGGATATTGATGAAACGTCATTCTTAGCAATTATGATCTGAAGTAAGACAATTGTTTGTTTGTTGTGTATTGAGCAATCAATTTGGAATCTTTGATAAATTGCGACCAGAATGCTTAGTTTTTCTTGATTCTCGGGATTCTTTCTACTGCCAAGTCCAGGACCAACCGAGCCATGAGAAGAACTATGGAAACACTTTACCTCCCCACTTCTCATTCTCGTGTGGTTATCCGGACTTTCAAAGGAATCTTCTCCCATGACGTGTAAATATATTGATCCTTAGGCCAATTACGGCACTCGGGTTCCAGCTCTATGTTGAAATGCCAGAGCATTTTCGCGAGAATCAATCTCAACTCAATATTGGCCAAACTAGAGGGGTAGAGATAATGTCAGCATGTAATCCTTCAGTGTAATAAAAAGGCCAAGAGTGGGCTCATACTTTCGGCCGATGCAGTTTCGGGGTCCGAAGGAGAAGGGCTGAAGAGCGTCACGCTTATCATGAGCATAGGCTCCTTCGGTATCCAGCCACCGCTCAGGGAGGTAAAGCTCGGGATCTTTGAAGTTTGCAGGAGAACGGAACACAGCGTATTGGGCCATGCCCATTGATGTCTATGGCTCACATGTCAGTCATGATGATCCAGGAAGGGATGCTGATACATACATTACCCGGCAACCACTGGCCCATAATATAAGCCCCCTCGGGCGGCGTGATACGAGGATGACTTCCTGCAGCTGGAGGATAGAGACGGAAGGATTCGTCGATGACCGCATTGATGTATTTGAGTTTGCTGATACGCGCAATGTTAATCTCGTCACTGGCAGCAAAAGAAGTGCGGACCTCCTCGATTAGCTTCTGCATGACAGCCGGGTGTGTGCACAGATAGTAGACTGTCCCGGAAAGTATAGTCGCTGTTGTTTCGCTGCCAGCAATGACCATGAGGTTGGCATTGGCCACGAGGTCAGGCGCCGTCAGCTGGCCTTTCTCTTCGGCTTGGATTAGATGGCTCATGAAGTCGATGTAGTCGGGATGTTGGGTTTTGCGGCGCTTAACCTTCTCTGCGACGAGGCCGATGTGCCATTTACGTCGCTCGACAATCCGTTTTGGCATGATTGCCAAGATGATTGAGCGGACGTCAATGAATCGCTGGAAGGTACGAATGTAGTGCACGTACATGATGGCGTTGAAGATCATGGACATCCACGGATGATATTCCGTGTTTTTAAGACAGTCAAAAGGTTCATAGAAGGCCAGGTGGCCAATAATGTCAAAAGTCACATACTGTTCACGTTAGCAATGCCTTCAAATCATTTATCGGCAGACCCACGTTGAACCATTTCACAATGTCGACCGGCTCATTAGTCTCCACCACTTCATGCAACCGGTCGACAAGAAGATCGATGTAGTGCAGTAGTACAGGCTCTTGACCTTTCAACACCTTATCTGAGAAAGCATTGGACAGTAACTTGCGCAAATCACCGTGAGTCTTGCGATCGGCATTAATGATGGTTGGATGCCTTTTATCCGCGTCTGTATTCTCGCCTGGATCCTTACGATTCTCAGGCAAACCAGTACGGAATCCATAGATCTCTTTCCAGGCATCAGCTCCCGTAAAAGAGAGCTCGGAGGGTGCAATCCGGACAATTTCCCCATACTGGAGATGAAGTTCATGCACGGTCAACGGAAATTTACCGCGCAGCTGGTGCCATGTCCACCACAAACGTGTTGCAGCTGCCAATTTTGGACCAGGATATTTAGAAAGCGGATGGAAATAAATTCGGTAAATGCAAATTCCAACCACATAGGCAAGAATCTGAATTTGAGTTCAGCATTTGAAGTCTCACGAAAAAGGCCAAGCTCAACATAACATACCACACATAGCAACAACAGGGCCGCCTGGGATGAAGATAGACTGAATATCCACGAAAGTGCCATGGCAAATGAGTTATACAGTTTGTGACAGGCCTGGTGTCACCTCTCGATAGAAGTATATAGTTCGAACTTCACGGAAGGACAGTGGACATCTACCCAGGCGCGAATGCAATCTATTCTGCAGGGTTATTCCAGTGGCGCTTAGATTTCCCCGTAGCTTTTTGCTAACAATAGCTGCTCGGGAATAAGACCAATCGTCCAACGGATGAATCCTTCTGCAGGAGACATCTGGACGCCCAAACCCCTCATTTTGATAACGAAATGCTACCCCTCCCTGATGACTTTGGCTGAGACCAACAGAAATCATCGTATGGCCTGTTTTCAGGGAATTGGTATCTCACATCCGTCCTAGTTTGTCCAATCGCCAAATGATTCCACGGCCGATGTCAGAAATCAAGACATAAGTGGACCTGACGGCCTTAGCCTTTCGTTATCAAGCTTCATTTTGCCAGATAAATGGGGCACAGCTGTCGATCTTACCCTGTTCAGCCACTCGATTGGAGCGTGAAGAGTGCCCAGGTAGCATCGAAAAGATTGGAATGTATGATACCTAAAGACGGCGCGTATGTAAATATTACACTATCGTACTATACTGTATTAAGGCTGAGCAATGTGACATACGAATACAGCGCTGGAGTGGAGGCTCTCTATTTGCCTCCACATTGACTTGGCAAGATTGGTACGGAGTTACTCCAACCCATCAGCTTACTCGCATTTACGGCATCCCGTTGGATTAGGCTTAGCCATCCTAGTGCATATGCCGATAATATTCCTTCCTGAGGGGTAGAGCGGTAAGCCTACCACATCAGTTGCAATCACTGAATCTCCCATAGATGCGGTCAAATATCGGACCTTGCTAGCGGAAAGTTTACTTAATTAGCAGGCCCACAACGAGCTGTATGGACTACCAAGAAGCTGAAAAAGTACCGAAATGAAACCGAAGCCAGGCGCCCGATGAAGGGTGGGTGTCAGCCTTGAGTACATTGTGACGACGCGAGTGCTCATGCTGGTGCGGGGGATATTATGTTAATACGTAGAAGTCTTATGACATGCCTTAAATAGCGGAGGCTTCAATTACTGCTGCAAGAAGCTTTGAGGTCTTCGAAAGTATAGATCGGTGGTCCAAATAGAAACTTGAAAGCATGGAGTCTACACTGTTGCATCATTCAGCGACGGCGTTGGTCAACCGATTGACCGAGCGTATTGAAGACTCACACGGATTGGGCTTTATGAGCCCCGCCATCTATGATACCGCATGGGTGTCAATGATACAGAAGTCCGTTGGTGAAGAAAAGACGTGGTTATTCCCCGAGTGCTTTGTGTATGTCTTGAACGCCCAACTCGAGGATGGGAGTTGGGTCACGTACGCCTCACAGATTGACGGAATCCTCAACACCGCAGCATCATTGTTATCACTAAAGCGACATTTCAATGCACCTCTACAGAGCAACAAAATCTCTCAGGACAGTCTCGAAGAGCGCATCAACAGGGCCACCCGGTCATTGCAAGCACTTCTCCAAGCATGGGATGTTGATGCCACGCTACATGTTGGGTTTGAGATTCTCGTTCCCGCGTTGCTTGGCTATTTGGAGGCAGAAGGCATTGAGTTTTTCTTCTCTGGACGTGATCGCCTTTTTGCAATACGCGACCAGAAATTGACCCGATTCAAACCTGAGTATCTCTATGCACCAATACAAACAACTGCCTTGCATTCATTGGAGGCATTCATCGGATTAATTGATTTTGACCGAGTGCGTCATAATAAGGTCAATGGATCTTTCATGGCATCGCCATCATCCACTGCCGCCGTACTCATGCATGCTTCCGAGTGGGATGATGAGTGTGAGGAATATCTTCACCACGTCATCCAAAATGCGTCTGGAAAGAGATCTGGAGGTGTTCCAAGTGCTTTCCCATCCACTATCTTCGAGCTTACCTGGACACTATCAACTCTTCTCAAGGCTGGGTTTGACTTGGAAGAGGAGTCCTTACTGTCTGTTCAGAAAGCTCGTCTGTTGCTACATAATAACCTTGTCGCGAACGAAGGAATCATGGGATTCGTGCCTCATGTCTGCGCTGATGCAGATGACACAGCCAAGACCATACTCGTGCTCAACTTGCTCCATCAGCAAGTATTGCCTGATGCAATGCTGAAAGCATTTGAAACGGAGCATCACTTCAAAACATATCCTCATGAGCGCGACCCAAGTTTCTCCGCTAATTGTAACGTCCTACTGGCATTGCTTCACACAAACAATCCTTCCCAGTATGCACCCCAGATTGAGAAGGCGACCCGTTTTCTCCACTCGCACTTTCGGGAATCTGAATTGAAAGTCCGCGATAAATGGGTATGAATACCCTCTTAATGACAACCGATGATATATTGACTGAATTATAGAACCTTTCCCCTATATACTCTTGGATGCTCATGACCCAGGCCATTGTTCGTCTGCATGAACTATGGCACAGCTCGCAACTATTGCCACTGAAGGAGTTACTCGAGCAAGAGCTCACCGCACTGCTACATGACATGGCGATCTCGGTCCTACACCAGCAGAATCATGCCGGTACATGGGGCACCAGAAGCTCTAAGGAGGAAACAGCTTATGCGGTACTTATTCTTACATACGCGGTGCAATTTGAGTTTCCCGACGTACCTTATCTCCAGACTCAGACGGCGATCCGGGATGGTTGCTCGGTTCTCCGTTCAGACACTGTGGTGGGCTCGGAACGTCTCTGGGTGGAAAAAGTCACCTATGAATCCGAAATGCTGTCACAGGCATACACATTGGCTGCATTGAAGGGTGCAGTGAGTTTGCTTCAAGAAGAATCGAACGAGCCCAAAGGTGACATTATCAATGGGGTAAATCTTCATCATTCTCAGCCTCATAAAGCTCAGAGCAACGGTATAAATGGTTCCGAGACGCACCACAATGAAGAGAACAGAGTCAAAGCAAACGGGATTGAGGCAAATGGCATCGCAACACATGATCCCACAACTAATAGTATGGAAACAAACGGTCTCGATTCAAATCACCCGGAAACAAATGGTATTGCAACGCCTGATCCTGTCCTCGAAACCAATGGCCATGAAGAAAACGAAGTTCAAGCAGACACAGCCAACGCCAATGGGTCTGAGAAGAATGGGGTTGAAGTGAATGACACCGGTATCATGGGAGCTTCGCCTGACACTCTGCCAACCCCTGCCACAAACAAAAACCTTCAACTAAACGGAGACGATTATAAAGAAAGTACAGAAGCGGAACCAATCCGTACCAAATGTGCCTCTTACCTTGGTCGCCGACCAGAATGGACCGAAGAACAGGAACAGATTTTGCTGGGGCCATTTGACTATCTTGAAACGCTGCCGGGAAAGAACTTGAGAACCGCATTCATTCAGGCTTTTAACATCTGGCTCCAAGTACCACCCAAGCAGTTGGAGATCGTCGAAAGGGTCATCTCCATGCTTCATACAGCATCACTTCTCGTCGACGATATCGAAGACAATTCTCAGCTACGACGCGGCCAGCCCGTTGCACACAGCATCTTCGGCGCCGCACAAACCTTCAATTCCGGAAACTACGTCTACTTCCTTGCCCTGCGGGAGATCCAGAAATTGAACAACCCACAGGCAATTGAGATATACGTTGACGCCCTCATTCACCTTCATCGCGGTCAGGGTATGGATGTCTTTTGGCGCGATTCACTTATCTGTCCCACGGAAGAGGAGTATCTGGACATGGTCAGCAACAAAACTGGGGCACTCTTTTGTCTCGCTATTGAGTTGCTGCAGATTGGTAGTACTGTGAAGGTGGATCTCGTCCCACTAGTTCGACTGTTCGGCATCATCTTCCAGATCTGTGATGACTACTTGAACCTCAAGTCATCCAGCTATTTGCAGAAGAAGGGTCTCTGTGAAGACCTCACGGAGGGAAAATTCTCTTTCCCTATTATTCACAGCATTCGGTCTAACCCTGCAAATCGCCAGTTGATCAATGTCCTGAAACAGAAGCCCCAGGATGAGGATCTCAAGCGGTATGCTGTTGCATATATGGAAAGCACCAACACGTTTGAGTACACTAGAGAGTTTGTTTCCAGCCTGAAGATTCAGGCTTCGGAGATGATTGAAGACCTGGAGAAACAGGGATTAGGCGAGAACATTGCGATTCGAAAGATTTTGGCTCGGATGTCGGTAGATGCGTGATGAAGTGCTAGATTTTAGATGCGTTTTCTTATGTCGATCACTCGTGTTTTTTTTGTTGAATTATCTTAAGATTCATATACATTGACAAAGATTTTACTGTTATTAGAAGCTTATGAAATGGCTCTTGAGCCTGTATTGGCTATTTCTTTCTCCATGTCTGCTTTGTTGTTACTGTATTGGCTGGTGTGCGGTGGACGAAGGCGGCAGAGCCCTACGATAGGCTCGCATGAGTACACCATTTGCTACTATATAGTTGTGGGTGGATTGTGACGGTGGCAGGATTCGAACCTACGTTCTGAAGAAAAAACTAACTTGTATGATCATTGAAAAACAAAAAGAAACTGCTCACGTCCAGATTTGAACTGAAGACCTCGGCATTACTAGTGCCGCGCTCTACCAACTGAGCTACGCGAGCTGCTTATTGACACCTTAGGCAAACTATGGCTTCATATTTCAACAGATCTATAATATATCTTCTATAATCATCTATGTGACCCGGGCGACAAGATTGCTGACACCTCTTCATAAACAGAGAACACAATTCCGCCACTCAAAAGGAGACGACCCAGTCGCATTGAACTGCCTTTCCAGAATCCCCGGATTCCATAGTCTTTGATCACACTCCGGGAGGCCTCCATAATGCCGGCTCCCTGGACACCCTGTGCTCGTGTCTTGATAGTGTCAAACGGCTGTGTTGCATAAACCGTAACAACGCCAGCGACGGCGCCGATGCCGAATGTGGTGAACATGTTCGCTTTGATTCCTTTGGCCTTGATGGTCTCCTTCAGCATATTGTACGTCCCCATACGCACCGCCGAGGTGGCCGACTGCTTCATCATTGTGGATACAAGACCTCGATAAAGCTCTGTGATACCATGTCTTTGAACCAATAGCTTTGTTGCGTGAAGACTGGATTTGAATTGACGAGCTCCTTTCGCGTCATCGATTCTGCGCGAGGATCAGTCAACACGAAATTATTCCAAGCATCCGTGACAGGGAATACTTACAGGGCAGTTTTGATTCTCTCTGTGGGCGTTACTGCTAGCACACTCTCTACTGCGCCTGCAGTCATTCCAGCCAGCATACCCCGACCAGGTGAGAGAACACCACGCTCATCTGCGAGGGAATTGCGGATTGTATCGTATGACACAAACCGGACAGCAGCTTTCGCTGTGGTTCCCTGTGAATTCGATCAAAACGAGGTCAAAATTGAGGAAAGGGCCAATACTTACGACAATAAGAGTCGTACATCCGGTATATAAAGCACCGACACCTTCTTGCTTTGCAACCTGGAAGATGAGGCGCAGTGGATTAGATGTCCGAATAGCGCTATTGTCCAGCAATTGAACACGAGTCTTTGAATACTCGAAGGGATACTGCAAGGTATTAATTACAGCACAACAGGGCTGTAAAGAAGGCACTGACCGTAATGGCGGCTTCCACTCCGCCCGCAACTCCGCCGGACACAAGGGAGACCCATTGGGGCGTCTTGACCTGGACTAGGTTAGCAAGGAAAGCGCAGTAACATTGGATGAATCAGCATTACCCGTTGAGGCTTCTTGATCTCGGTCTCTTCCGGTTTAGCGACAAGAGCCATGATGTGAGTGAATCAGCCGTATCGATTAGGGGGTCGGGATTGGACCTCGGGGAAACCCGACTTATAGACCCTCTGATTTGTGGGGAATGCGGGGAGCGGGATGTGACTTTCCGCGGCCAACAATGTTCCGTCTTCCGTCTCCCGTATTCGCCTCAGCCGTGGAGATTTTTTGACTTGTCGCCATTTGGGATAGTCATGGACAGAAACTCTCCGTCTAAGCCGCGAAGAGCCGCTAAGGCCTGTGTATTTTGCCGACGTAGGAAGGTAAGTCAATTGCGACGGGGGTTATCATCCGTGGGCTAATATAGTACAGTTCCGCTGCGATAACGAGAGACCGACATGTTCTAGCTGCAAGACGTATGCACAAGAATGTGCCTATGTGTCCCGGCCTGAGAAGCCAAGGTACGTCATCATCGTTGATCTACGAATAACTCCCCCGCTGACTGTTGAAGGCCGACAAAAGCTCGCTTATCACGACTGGAGGCAGAAAATGAACAGCTCCGACGGCAACTTGGGCGCGTTGATACAAATTCGGAGGATGGGGGTGACACCACGGCAGGCAGTCCATCTCAGTCGCAACAACAGACACAGCCTGCTTCGGAGATATCGAACACAGTGCCAAATACAAATTGGTCTCATTCGGCTGTCTCGCGGATCTTCATCTCACCGAATGGCGACTCAAGCTACCATGGGCTTACGAGCACTTTGTTTGATGATGCACCGACTGATCGACATGGCCATTCACGGTCGACAGATCCACAAGTACCGGTAGAACATATTCGCAAACAGTTGATGGGGGAAGCTGCATATCAACGTAAGATGCATGGTTTTCAGAGAGTTTCCATAATCTAATCATCGCGCAGGGCAATTAGAAGCATTGAACATGCGGCAAGGGAAACTTGACTTTGATGGAGTCGATCCCGAGCTGGGAATGCATCTCCTAAATCTACATTGGAACCGGCAACACCATTCATTCTTAATCACATATCGCCCAGCTTTTATGCGGGACATGGCCACCGGTGGACCATGTTTCTCGAAGCTCTTATTAAACGCAATCTACTTTGGCGCGTCAAAATTCAGCAACCGTCCCGAAGTTCGCCGAGATCCCGATGATGTGAGAACAGCCGGATGGAAATTTCGCCTGCGAGTGAAAGAGTTGCTTGGCGGTGCTTTGGATCGAAGCGAAATTACCACAATCCAGGCACTGCTGGTGATGACCAGCTCCTTGTTTGCATTGGGGGATGAGCGCAGTGCTGCGTGGCTCTATGCCGGTACAGCATTCAGAATGATCATCGATCTGGGCATGCATGTTGATGCTACAATGCTGAGCAACATGCGTCGCCTTTCGGATGAAGACATAGAAATTCGCCGTCGTGTATTCTGGGGGGCCTTTGTCGTTGATAAGATCCAATCTCTCTACCAGGGCCGCCCCGCAAGCCTACAGGACTTCGACACGAAAGTGTCGATAACATTCTTGGACCAATATGAGGAGCTCGAACACTGGCTGCCTTTTGCGTATACAGATGTGCAGTCATATCCTGGCTCCCCGGCATACAGCGTTTCAACTTTTACCGAGCTTTGCAAACTATCACTGATCCTGAACGGTATCTTGAACAAGGTATACTCGGAGCGAAGTTCAAACCGGTCATCCCAGGAACTAATCACTACATTGAATGCCTTGGATGAGCAACTCAAGGGATGGCATGATGCGCTGCCGGAGCATTTGCGGTTCGGTAATCCTACAACACAAGTTACACCGCCACCTCATGTTCTCTCTCTCTTGGCACTCTACAATGTGCTTCTCATCCTTCTTCATCGACCATTTGTAGCCGAAGGGCATCTCCATACAACCGACCTCTCGGTCGCCGTCAGTTCCTTCACTACCTGTACGACAGCAGCGAATCGAATAATCCACATCCTCCAAGCTTACGACCACGCATTCTCCATCAGACGGGCCCCATATCTGATTTCATACGCGACATATGTCGCTGCAACGATTTACGTTCGAGTTGCTGCCCAAAGGAAAGACGGCAGTAGAGCGCACTCGAATCTTCGGACATGTCTTGACATATTCCAGAAGAATCAGGGGACGAACTGGGCTGTCCGCCGGGCAAAGAATGTGATTGTGCATTTAATGGATCGCATGGGGGTTGATTTGAGCACCCCTCACCAGGAACGTGAGGCCCGACCATGTCATGATGACAATGGGCAAACGGGGGATTTGGAAAATGAGACTGCTATCGATGATAGGGATCTCATACCAGCTGCCTCACCGAGTCAAATGACACCCCCAGAGACAGAGGCATCCGAGTTGGATATGGACATGATTATACAGAGCTTCATCCGGCAACAGGCAAGACCAGGGGAGGGACAGGTGTTTGACGAGTCTAGCTATAATACTCTGCCTGGTCCTACAGTCCAGCTCGGGACGCCGGGTGTTTTCACTCCCTCCATCGTACCAGGGTACAATGATGCATATTTCGATGCCCAGTTCGATGATGATATGTTGTTTGGGTTTAATGGATCTGTGCAAGATAGCATACTGTATAAATAGGCAATGATGATCACGATAAGCTTTTTACGATAGTATCACATAATTTGAACATAATTTAAAAAGAGAATGCAAAGATTTAAAGGGTTGCATGAACATTTCATAATATCCCACAGCTGGATTGATGACACCATCCAATTAGTCTCCTACGCTGATCTCACTATGCGATAATTAAAAGACATACCATTTTCACTTCACGACCTAACTATGGTTATCAATCTAAAGGAAAACTATTCGTATGTAGCCATAGCTCACTAATATTTCTTTAAATCCAGGATTTGATGATCTTGGGTAAAATGCTTATCATTTCCAATTTAAATAAGTCATAAATACTAGACGCTTTCAACTTGCTCAATGACAGCCTTCTCGTCACTGATTTCATCCGCACTTGGGTTCAGTCTCATCCTCGGAATAAGCCCCCGCCCTTCGAAGAGAGCATCCACCTCCTCCAACTTCATGCCCTTTGTCTCTGGAATCATAAACCAGACAAATGGCACAGCCAATGTAGTACAAGCAGCAAACACAAAATATGTCCCAAACCCAATATTCGAGATCATATATGGCGTGCTTCTCGCAATGACAAAGTTGAATAGCCAGTGTGTTGCGACACAAATACTCATGCACAGACCACGCACGCGCAAGGGATAGATTTCAGAGCAGATTACCCAGGGAACACCGGCCCAACTGAAGCAGAAAGATACAGCGAAGACGAAGATGAAAACCGCCGCTGCGTAGGAAGTTCCGCTGAGGGATCCGTCTGAGGTAACGGTCGAACTTTGGACTTTGACGAATGCTCCAATGAGCCACATTGAAATTGCCTGATCATGTTAGCTTTTGTCAGAAGGTCAAGAGAATCGGGGACTTACGATCATGATACTTCCATAGATCAACATGGACTTTCTGCCAAAGCGATCGACAATGAAGAACATCGCAATGAAGACAGCTACCAACCGGACAATACCGTAAATACCCGTTGATACCAGTGTCGCTTCAGTTCCCTGCAAGCCAATCGACTTGAAGATCCGAGGTGAATAGTAGTTGATGGCATTTGATCCACACATCTGGAAGAAGATCATAATCATCACTCCAAGGAAGACACGATTTCGGAGGCCAGGCTCCATAAGCTCTTTCCAGGCAGCGCGAGTGTTTCCAAGACTATCAGAAAGCTCGATCTCAAGTTGATCCAAGATATCGGATACCTCTTCCTGAACAGCTGGATGGTCAGCAGGAAGCCCACGCAACTTGGAAAGCGTTTCAATTGCTCGGGCTCTCCCATGGGTCTTCGCTATCCACCGAGGAGATTCAGACATGAATATTAATCCAATCAGAAGAAGTCCACCGGGGATAAGTTGCAATGCAAATGGTGTCATCCACTGCGCAGATGTTGGTGCCATGTTGCGATCAACACCGAAATTTATCCAGAATCCCAGGCAAGTACCGAGTTGCACACCAATCTCGTAGACTCCAACAAGTCGACCTCGGATTTGGGGTGGTGCGCACTCGGCTGTGTATAAAGGCACTAACATGCTGGCGAAGCCGACACCCTGGAAACAGGTTAGCAAAGACGGACAAGCATTATTTCCCGGTATACTCTTACTACGCCACCAATGACTCTGCCGACAAACATGATATCTTTATTTCCGGCGGATACTGTTTGCATAATGGATCCCACGATGAAAGCAACGGCACCAATGGCTAGGGCTAGTCGACGGCCTAGTTTATCTCCAACTGGTGCTGCCGCTAAAGCACCGAAGAAACAACCGGCTTGTAGAAGTGATACAATGTTTGCTGAAAAGGCATTTTGAACTGATTCAGATGCGCCATCTAGCCCGAAATCCCTATCGATAGTTAGTACACAAGTGTGGCAGATTGTGTTAGCGACATACCTTAGGAATGGAGCCAATTCAATTGCAGTACCGATGAATGCTAAATCGTATCCGAAGAGAAATGCACCCATAGAGGTAACTATTGAAAGAATATAAACCCGTGCATTATGTTGAGGAGCATCCATTGATGCCACCTGGGCTGGATTTGTCATGTTGTAACGGTGTGTGAGACTTTGCTTAGGAGTTTTCAGAAAACTCCAATTGCTTTTTCTGTTGCATGCTGCGATCAACGTTTTATGTCCAGCATGCCAGGACGCACCCCGCATTGGATCTGGGGACCCCGTATTTCTCAACCGACAAAGAAAAGTGGTGGCGAGACTAGCGAGGCGGTTGCCGTGGACTTTCTCATCCATGGAAGCTGAGTTGCCGCGGAACGGCACAGTCCCACCCGTTCAATGTATAGAGCGCAATGGATAGACGAAGAATGGAAAAACTTGAAATTCGAATTGCAAGACTGAAAACCATCATCATATATAGCCTCCGTTGTGGCGCTGGTCTTGGATTGCGTTTTACAACGAAAAACAAGCACACTCTACTAGAGAAACATCATGGCAACAGCAGCAACGCTATCCATCGCAGGCACCTATGCGGCGCCGAATCTCTTTCCACTTAAACCATATGTTCCAATACCAACCAGACATTCTCTGCCTGCAGTATGGATGCGCTCGGGGACTTCGAAGGGTCTCTTCATCCACCGAAAGGATCTACCCGAGTCAGTAGATCGATGGGCACCCATTCTGCTATCGGCAATGGGGTCATCGAATGGAAATGGCAAGCAAATCGATGGTGTGGGTGGCGCTACCTCAACAACTTCCAAGGTGGCAGTGGTTGCGAAGTCTAATCGAGACAACATCGATGTTGAGTACACTTTCGTCCAGGTTGCGCCTGATCAAGCAATCGTGGACATGACTGGCAACTGTGGAAATATCGCGTCTGGTGTGGCCCCATTTGCTTTGGATGAAGGACTTGTCGAAGCCAGACCAGGTCAAACTGAGGTGAGTAGATCGGTAACATTCATATACCATATCGACTAATCCGTCTTCAAGATCGACGTCCGTATCTTCAATACCAATACTGGACAAACTCTGGTGGAAACAATCCAGACCTCTGGGGGTCTCTTCAGAGAGGATGGAGCCTGTCGCATCCCCGGTGTGGAGGGTACCTCAAGTCCTATTAAGGTAGCATTTCTCAACCCAGGTGGTAGCATGACAGGGAAGATGTTCCCAAGCGGTGTAAAACAGGAGACATTGATAGTCCAATCACGGACCGTGGGTGTATTCCAAGTGCGCGTGAGTCTTGTCGATGCGGCAAACCCATTTGTCCTTGTTGATTCCCGCTCTCTGAAGATCGAAGGGTACTCCCATTGGCCAGATCAAAAGGATGCCAAGTTCATCTCCGTGGTAGAGGAGATTCGAAGAGAAGGTGCCGTGCGTTTTGGATTAGCTGCGGATGTGGAGAAAGCAAGCGCCGTTCGAGGCACGCCAAAGATCGCGTTCTTATCTTCACCTGCCGATGAGAATTGCGACATAAACGTGCTATCATTTACCATGGGTAAGCCGCATGCCAGTCTGCAGCTTACCGGTGCGGTTTGTATAGGTGCCGCGATGGCTATTCATGGCACAGTCGCATGGCATTTGGCCAATGAAGCACTGATGGATAAGGTTCCTAAACATGGAATGGAGATTGAAGGTACAAAAATTGCAAATGCTGTACCTGTGGGGATTAGACACCCTGCTGGCGTGATACAGGCTGAAACAGTCTTGGGCCTGGATGGAAATGGAGATATTGATGTGAAGCATGTTGCAGTCGTGCGGACTGCGCGTCGGCTATTCGAAGGTAATGTTTTCTATAGAGCGTGAAAGATGCATTTGTCAGGTAAAAAGACGCCTGCTAGAGTCTAGTCATCATTATAACAATTAGAACGTTTCTATCTATTCCGCAGTTGTACCTGGAACGGTAATAATAGTGATAATCCGATCAAGTTCCTCCTCCTGCAGCCCACAGAGCTCAACAAAGTACTTTCGCGCGCCTCCAAATTTAGTCGCCACGACCTCGTTCAAAAACGCTCTCATACACCCAGGATGACTGCCCATGAGAGCCTCCGCCTGCTCTCGAGTCGAAACCTCTCCTTTCTCCAAAATTCGCTTAACCAAATAATCTCCCCAAGCTCCTAAACCCTCCTTCGTAAGCGCATAATCAGCCACAATAACTTCATCTGCCACTCCACATAACTTGAGAAGCAATGCAGCAAATACACCAGTCCGATCTTTCCCCGCTGTGCAGTGGAACAGGACCGGAGTATCGGGGTTCTCCAGGATATGAAGCATAATTGTGCGGAAACTATTCGTTTCCGCCGCGCTGCGTGCAATCCCTTCATAGGCTTGGGAAAAGCCCTTGTATATGGCTTCTTCGTCTACGCCTTCCCCGGTGATCCCATATCGCTGTGCTAGTGCACCCGGGGAGGAGTCTCTCTTTGGGAAGACTGGGACCGCGTAGCGAGTTGTACCTGGGATATCGAGAAGGGAGTCGGGAGAACGGGTAACAAGGAGCTCGATCTCTTGATTTGAGCGGAAATCAAAGACAGCTTGGACATGAAGTTTTTTGGTCAGTGTCTCCACTCCAGGCGGGGTGATTTGAGATGGCTGTGCGGCACGGAATAGCAGGCCTGATCGAATGCACAACTCTGTATTTGGGGACTCGTTCGTGTTCTGGGTCAAGGAAGGCACCGTGGGAGGATGGCATGCATGACCTCCAACATCGCGGACGTTGGGGACACCGTCCACCAAGATGAATGGAGACGATTGTGTCGAATTGGCTCCGTTCTGAGTCATTTTGAAGCTTCTTTTAGACACCTTGAAAACCCGAAACTGAAATGGGTGATATGTGGAATGTTTGGGTTTCAAGTTAGTTGGATGGACTGTCAGATTAGCGCGGCAACAAGAAGTGAGAGGCTTATTCTATTCGTCCGGACATAAAACCAATCATTCCTGGTTGCACCCCACGGGTCCATCATTGTGGTGGGTCTTCATTTGGCCGAGGCTAAGTTTGGAGTTCTTATATCCGGGTAAGCACTGCTTTACATATGTATAGAGGGCGAGATACCCCTAACTGTTTCAGTCGGCGCCAATCGGAGCATACTCGGGATCTTTGAAACGCAGTAGAGCTCATAGGATGAAGCTTAGCTTTCACTAATACCTGATACTCCAAGGAAGAGGTCAGTCATTGAAATATTCAAATCAGTGGGGCATCCCGAGATACCCCTCATTTTGACATCTTACCATACAGTCACAAAGGTTTCCATGTCCACGGAAATACTATAACAGATCAATACAATCGGAGCTTGAAGCTGCACTTGGAATTTTATCATAGTGATCTAAGAGGTCCTTTCTCCGAGGATTACACTAGTGCTGACGAGGTTTACAGATTCTGTTCCCTCAAAGCCTAATGTCTTGGGCCGGTATTTGGCCGATGTAAGCTTATGCACATTTCCGCGCTTGGGACAGTGAAAGAATGCCATCAACTGTATCGGTACGAATAAAAGAAGTCGCGAAGGTCACTTGGAACTCTATGGAGAGAAAGTATTGTCAGCCATGAATCTTGATGTGAAGAGCCAAAGCAAGGTCTTCTTCAACCGTAGGAAGTTAGGCGGCAAACTAGTCTAGATAAAGTGTTGCCATGTGCTCTGATGGTCTGGGGTCCCCGGCCTCATAGTATAATTCAACATCTTAAAACAGAACTCCAATGGCAAAATTAAATCCGAGCCCGAAAGAAGTGCGCAGCGCTAATATCACTGGAGGCACACAAGTTCAGTGAAAGAAGATAACATTCATGGACCAGACTTTGGCAAAAGTATATCCAGAACCATGGACGGAAAAAGGATGACTATCAACATTTGATACAGAGTCTGGTCCACTTGATTCTTGCAAACAGATGACGAAGCCTTCGAACAGCTCAAATAGAGCAGTATTTAAAATCAAATTTTGTGCCAATCCCGTCGAACGCCCTGCCTATATGCAACAATATCAAAATAGACCCGAATATCCCAGCCGGGCTAACAAAAATGCCAGATGTACAAGAAGTGAAACCGGAAATGTCCCAACAAGTCAAAGACCATGCTTGACTCCGAGGGGACCAATAACTATGCACCATGCAAGAGATCGGAAAACAGAGGATGAGAAGACAAGAGAAGTAGAGTCAAGGCAGATGAAAATGATGACCAATCACTCATACTGCTTCTCATCAGTCGAAAGCTTGAGGCTCAATTTAGCCAAAACCTCATCGGAGATCCACTCCTGCAGCTCAGGGAACCAAGTATGACTGTAGAGAAAGTCAATAAAACATCCCACGCAGCAGAATAACAAGAGAAAGATTGTTGACTCACTTATGAAACTCCGTGTTAATCAAAGCCTTATCCGAATACTCCTCCAACAAAACCATATCATAACCGTACGGGACCTTAGCCTGAACACCCTCAAAAGAAGTGCGTCGCAACGGATAAATATCCTCAATTCGGTATTTGTGGAAATTCTTACATCCCCAAATCCCTGGCTCCGTAGTAGGCTCCAAAAGACTCAATCCCGTGATATCAATATAAAGCCCGGTGTCAATATCGATCCACCGCGCATCAATAATATTATGACCCTGTCCATGATCGCGCTGTCTCGCCCACGGATTTATATCCAGAAGATACTGCCTCTTCTCTCGAGAGTCCGGAGCGGTGTATTCAACGATTGTGTGATTAAAGTGATCCCCCAAGTATGCGAGTGTCGTATCAGGAACTTGTGTGTCCATATCCCAGTCCCAGGGAAGAATTTTGCCATTCCACCACCAACCCAGTAGAGTTCCGTGCGCGATCCAGGTTTCCAGCTCGTTTTCGTTGAAGAAGTTTAGGTATGCGCGGATCATGTGTGTAAGGGTTTCGGCGCGGGCGGTGTCGTCTACTGGGCTGGTGAAGAAACGAATATCGTAGTGGCCAAGGATGTCGTCGCGGCCTGGTTCGTGGAAATATTTATATTCAGCTGAGGCGTTTAGGCCATATTTAAGCCAGAGGGGGTCGGTGAGGGTTTTATCGGTCCATTTTGTGCTGAATTTTGGTTCGGGGTTTGGTATAGGTTCTGGATTTCGGATGTGTAGGTCTGGTGTGTTGGGTAGGGCTGTGACCGCTGTGGACCAGAGTGCAGGGATGGCCACGAGCAGCGCTCGCCACTGCATCTCTGGCTTGTATCAAGTGGTGTATATTATAATATGGACGAATCTGCGCACGGTGTTGATGTTCTCATGCTGGGGCTGAGGTTTGAGATCCGTTTCGTTTTGAGAGCTGTAACTGATGATATACTGTGCAGTTTTATTTCGACCGAGATATATGCGGTAGACCTGTGATGAGTACGAGGTATATATACAAAGGATGTTGATGCAGAAGGTCGAGAATATGGTAGGAGCAAAAAACAGATAGGGTGTTCAGAAAGAAGAATATGAAGAATGAAAAAAAGGGCGGAAGCAGGGACGCCGCAAGAACCAACGATGACCCATCCGACCAATCCGGCGGGCTATGGAGATTCAGGGAAACGCACTGGACAACCTGGTAACTGGTGGCCTGGAGCGGGGCGGCTTGGAGCGGATATCCCCACTGTTGGGTCCCAGGTTAAGCCCGATCTGCTGACAGGGAGTACCGAGAAGGGAATGAAGAATAGGGGGGCCAAGGGGTTAATATACTAGAGGGGAAACATAGGGCCAAATTTCATGATGGGTGCTCGTGATCAGCGTTCTTAAACTTCGTGGAGGGGCCACCATGTGCCAATCCAAACCTCAAATAACGCAACAGGGGATGAATAGTTTCAAGTGGAAGTGGAGGAGAAATACGAATACGCTGATCCGGGGGTAATCAGAGACATATGAAGCAGCTGTAACCCCCTACATTCCATACAAAGGAACTACTTTATACGGTGTACACAGGGGTTAAGTTTATAAAGACATCGCGTGCCGGCTTTCCCAGGTTGGCCCCGCTCCATTGAGCTAATATGGGGGCGTATAAGCTCGGAATAATTCTGCTTCCAAGCGAGCATGGAAGGTGAAACGAGAATATGACCGGAATCTCATAATTTTCGGAGGTCTCTTTTTATTATATTCGATAAACAAGATTATCCAAGGAACCAGGAACTCCCCTGAGTTCCTGAGGCCCTGAGGCCCCGAGGACCCTGTTGAAAAAGTAAAAAACCCGAGGGAAGATCTTGGCAGCGCCAAGCTCACCCTGGGCTCGGACCCACATCTGAACAAGGCTAACGGGGTGAAAACTGCCATAATGGCGTTAGTGGCAATGCGGGACTCCATCAGACACACCATTTAATCAATTGGGGCTTATAGTCTTCCGGGCCTCCCGGCCACACGACACTTTGCCAAACGTGGAGGTTATAAACCCATGTGCGCAACAATTCATGGTCAGAAACAATGTCACTGTACCTTCTGCCCTGTTTTTCTCAATGAACCATGGATTTGCCAAGGGCTTTTGCGTGTTTTCGGTCCTGATCCGAATCTTGGCAGAGTGATGAATCATAAATCCAATACGATGGTATAAGAGAGCGAATACGAGGATAATGAATAGTGAATTCTCAAGCACGGGAGAAAATAGGGTTATTTAGAGTGATCGCCAGGAGGCACAAACCTTTTGGTGCAGATCACAACAGGAACAGGGAACTGGATCGACGATGATCGCTGGTATGAAGACTACGAACCCCTCTCTGGGCAGAGCAGCATTTCTATCGGAAATTCTTTCATGCGACGATTATATTTATAGTCAAGTCATAGACATGGAATTCATCTATTCATTGAGAAGAAAAGCGATCTACATCATAACGGGGTGCCATTAACAAGAAAGAAAACAATGTGACCAACTCATAAAGAAAAGCCAGTTGATCGGGTCTAGGTCCGTGAAAACATCTCTTGAGCCTTTTCGTCATCATGTGAGCGCCGCTTCCAATTGAAGGCGCACGACGCCCATACCAAAAGTAACAGGGGGAAAGAAAAAAACAGGATTATACTAAATCTACTGCTTGTCCTCGGTCTCGGCCTCACCCTCGGCAGGCGCATCCTTCATCTCAGCGTCGCCCTCGGCCTTCTTCTCCTCCTCGGCCTTCTTGGCGTCCTCCTCAGCCTTCTTGGCCTCGAGCTCAGCGCGGCGCTTAGCGGCGGCCTCCTCCTCAGCCTTCAGGACGGCCTGACGCTCAGAGTCGACCTTCTCCTTGTAGCGCTGAATGATGGGACCGGCAATGAAGCGGATGTCATCCATCTTGGCGACGTAGACGGACTTGGTGGTGTCATCACCCTCCTCGTACAGCCAGTCCTCGGTGGCCATCAGCTTGGCCTTGAGCTTCTCCTTCTCCTCCTCACTGGCGAATTCGGCGTAGACGCCGTCAATCTTGTCACGGAGCTCGTAGATGGAAGCCTCAAGCTCGTTCTTCTTCTCGTCGGTCTCAGCGACGAGCTTGTCCTCCATGTACATAGCATTCTCACGCTCCTGGAGAGCCTCCTTGACGGTCTGGTCAATGCCACCGACACCGGAGACAATGGGCAGATCGCCCTTGCGGACCTGCTTCTTGACCTTGCGGGTCTTCTTGGGCTGCTCTTCACCGTTGGCATCGGTGTCCATAGCCTAAACAGTAGATGTTAGTACAGATGAATCGATTGATAGGTTGGGGGGAAAGGAAAGAATTAACTTACATCACCCTCTTCGGGGACGGGCTCCTCAACCTCCATGTCCTCGACGTAGTATCCGGACTCGACGTTCAGGATACCGTGAAGGTTCAGGCGAGCCTTCAGCTTGCAGATCATGAAGTCGTCCTTCTCGTCAGCCTTGACACCCTTGACGGAGAAACGGCCGATCCAGGGGTTGACCTTGCCGGGGAGGCCCTCGGGCTGGGAATAACGGGCCTCGAGGTCGAAAGGCTGTTTGCGGTAGAAAGTAAGGATCTTAGTGGAGGGCATGACGTTGCCGCGGTTGAAGACGGTGAGGTTGGTGTCCTCATCGGGGATCTCGGGGGACTGCTCCCAGGTGAAGTCGATGGGGTAGCTCACAATGTCGTGAACAGCGAAGTCACGAACACGGAAAACGGGGGAGAGGGTAGCGCAGCAGAAAGCACAGCCACGAGCAATGGCCTCATCCTGGTTAAGAGTGAAGGAAAGGGGCTTGTTGAAGAACTTGGAGATAGTCTCCTTGATGGCGGGGACACGAGTGCAGCCACCGACCATCTCAATGTGGTCAATGTCATCAACAGTGAGCTTGGCCTCGGCGAGAGCTTGCTCAATGGGAACGGTGAGTCGGTCCAGGAGGGGCTTGACCATCTCCTCGAGCTCCTCACGCTTGACCATGGTCTTGACATCGGTGTCCTCCATCAGAGACTCGATGCTCAAGGGAGCCTGGGGGTTGGCAGACATAACCTTCTTCATCTTCTCAGCGGCGGCAACGGTACGGGACCAGGCCTTGGGGTGAGTGCGGATATCAATCTTGTACTTCTCCTTGAACTCATCGGCGAAGCGCTCAGTGAGAGCAATATCGAAGTTACGACCACCGAAGTGACGGTCGCAAGCGGTGGCCTTGACGTTGAGCTCACCCTTGCGGAACTCGACGATGGAGGCAGTGTAATCACTGGCACCAATGTCGATGAACACAACACGGCGGGGCTTCTCCTCGGGACCGGGCAGGTCGAGCTTGGTGATACCGTAACCGAGAGCGGTGGCGGTGGTATCGTTGACCAGGCGGAGGACGTTGAGACCAGCAATGTCACCAGCATCGATCATGGCCCGGCGCTGCACATCGGTGAACCAGGCGGGAACACTGATGGTGACATCGGACACGGGGAGCTTGAGCTCCTTGGAGGTGATATCCTTGATCTTGGTCAGGTACATAGCAACCAGCTGAGTAGCTGTGAACTTCTCCTTCTTTCCGAGGTAGTTAACCTCAACACCAGCCATTCCGTTGACATCACAGATGTTGGCGCTGTTGTATTGCTGCTCGAGCTTGACATCGGGGTCGTCGAAGGGGCGGCCGATCAGGCGCTTCAAAGAGCCAATGGTGTTCTTGAGGTTGGAGGTCTCTTGTGTCTTGGCGGCCTCACCGATGTGTCTGCTGCGGGCGCTGAATCCAACGAGGGAACTGTTGGGCACAAATTTTTGAGTCAGTCATTGCTGGGGCCGAAGAAGAAAAAAAAATAAAAATCTGACGGGGGATGATGTCAGACAAGCGCGATCGCAGGGACTTACGGGGTCTGACGGTTGGAAACTTCATTGGCAATCTATAAGATCCAAAGAAAATCAGGTTAGTATCAATTCATGACTATATCGTCGGGTGGTCGCAATTTCCAGGGACGAGGGGTCCCGCAACGATAGGCGGGGCAAACACTCACGATATCTATACCCTTGTTCCGGGCAACACCAATCTTGGTGCTCTGCGCACCGAGATCAATACCGACAACAGACATTGTAGGCTGATAGGGAGGGGTGGATCGAGGGGGAAAAAAGTGGGTGGGAGGATGAAGAGGAGAGGATCACAGAGAAAGGGAAGTTTTGGAGGGGAGAATTTGCACGCCACTCCACTCTTATTATTGGGCGGGGATGAAGGCGATACCAGAGTGTTCTGGCGGTCTGAAAAACTTTTGAGGGGGGTATAAATGAATCTTGAAAAGGGGCAAAAAATTGGTCTATTAAATGAATCAGAAAATTGGTCTTGACTTCTACTTTTCCTATTCTTCGACTATATACTGGCTACCCTTGCCATCCGGACTGTGCGGGCATCGAACCTTCCAGCGCTTACTAGATTCCTTCTTCACCGCTATCAACTGAGCAGCAGAAAAATATTCACAGCTGACCGCCTAGATGACGTTACATAATGCTCCACCCAATCCACAACGTGGGAATTGACAACAAGTGAGTTATGCACTTATATCTAGACCGCTGAGCTGAATCTAATATGGAACAGCGTCTTCTACTTTCTCGATGAGGACTCACCCTTTATTTTTTATCCATCATCAATCCAATCCCTTCCACTCTTGAGATCGCTGTCCAACGATCTAGGCTGACATTAGAAGTCAATGTGCCCAGGTGGTTGGGAGATTATTAAAGTGGCGCGAAGACTCCGCTGATCAAGCATGATATCATAATATATTGTCTTGGGTGATTTATATATTAGTTCGACAACGCAAATGAAAGAAAAACACAAAGCAAGGAGCTAGTAAAATAGAAGGCAGGCATTGATATTTCAAATCCACTAAGAATACGCCAAACTGGAGTGCAATGGATTAAGGCCAGGGTGATAGAACACCGTGGGAGAAAAAGAAAAGAAACGAAAGAAAAAAAAGTGGGACAAGGATTTCATGCGAAACTGATGTCAGGTCATATTAATCGTCATTAGACCATGTCTTGCGGCGGATCAAGAGATCGCGATCCCCTGTGCATATGCCTTGGCGGTCTCTGAGGCTCCATGCTTTCACGAGGGTCGGCTAGAATGGATTCTTCTGAGGTGGATAGGCGACCTTCGGGATGAAGAGTAATAGCAGGATAACTGGATGCACCAGGAACCAGCAAGATAGGCTCCGGGTCAGTGGGCCCATTCTCGTCAAAGTTGGGACTGATATCATTCTCA
Source organism: Penicillium tannophilum (assembly GCA_028829675.1). Classification (NCBI taxonomy): domain Eukaryota; kingdom Fungi; phylum Ascomycota; class Eurotiomycetes; order Eurotiales; family Aspergillaceae; genus Penicillium; species Penicillium tannophilum. The sequence goes on along the minus strand of JAQKAK010000004.1, from coordinate 3,297,753 downwards.
CTTTCCTCCATGATCGGAAGACTGGTTGATAGCCGCGCCTGACGGGCATGGTATAGCTTCTGCTGATCTTCTTCACTCATCGAGCTTTCGGCATTGCGAGGCGTTGGAGCGCGGTTTGTTATGCCTTCGGAAGATGCTGTAAAGTCTGATTCTAATGAGTCTCGAAATACATCAGGTGGACGGAATCGAGGAGTGTCTTCTGGTGTATTCTGTTGCTGAGCTGTACCAGGGTCATCTTCACAAGTATTGATGTAGAACCCATCGAGGAGCTGCTCAGAGGGTGCAAAGCGCCCTTCGACATGGCTTGACGGACGGACTGGAACAGATTTTCGTCTTACCAGGCTTGTTCGGAAAGTTTGGATGTCCACATTGAATTCATCTCCCTGTTTTCTAGCCTGTTCCACTGCTTCCCCGGGTGTGGTTTGATCATCCGCAGCGGCAGCATCTGCCCTTGGACCTCCCCAGGTACGCTGACCGGCAGTAAAAATGCCATACATCATGTAAATCCAGTTGAATATAGGGTTCAAGATGAACATGATCGGGTACAGCCATGCCTTGTAGCGCTTGAGACGGAACCCGAAGTATAGCATCAACAAGTAATTTAGCCCCAGAGAGACCCCAATAAAGCCGACCGGCAGATCATCTGTTCTTTTCGAGGTTGTGAGTAAGGCAATGGCCATCATGAAAAACAACAGGGTTGTGGTTCGGATGGTGTTTTGCATGAACCGAACTAAACACAGAAGCGGATAGCGCTTCCACAACCTGACATCGGTGATCATGCACACTTCATTGGTAATAAACCCCAAGAACCAACGACGTCGCTGCTTTAAAAGACTGCTGAAGGTTTGTACGGCCTCTGTTTTGCAAAAAGCACCTGAACACATTTGGATTTGATATGGTTCCTTGGCACCAACCATGAAAAGATGAGTGAGCCACCGGTCTTCGCCCAAATGGCACTTTCCAAAATCGAAGAGATCGTCACACTGTTCAGCTTTATCTGCAAAATAGTATTTGGCCATTTTGCGAAAGGCGGAGAATCGCAAGATTGTCAATGCACCCGGTAGGCAGGTTACAGCACCACAACCGGACTCCACTGAACGCTCGAAGAGCTGCCCATGGGTGTACTCCATGTCCTGGAGTACTGTAAGAAGCGTGTTTTTTCCAGTTGTGGATGTAATGATGCCCGTCATAGCTAGCATATTGCGCTTACTCCCCGGTTTCAATTCCATATCGTACATGAAGTTTTGCAAGCAAACCCGGTCAAGGATGCAGTCGGAGTCGATGAACAGGACAAAGAGATCGTCATGTCTCTTCAGGTATTCTTTGTACACCTTATCGATAAGCTTGAATGTTTGTTTCTGACAATGTCTTTTGCCTCCATGCTTGAAACGAGAAACTGTAACTCGAGATCCCTTGTAGCAGACATCGATGCTTGGAGGATAGACTTTCAACGATATGGGGATCCCAAGATGCTGGATGACCTGAAGATAAGGCTCATCCACTGTGTCACCATCCCACGAGAGGAAGACATGAATACAAGATGCCGGGTAGTCACAGTCGACGACCGAATCGATTGCCTTGATTAGTACCGCGGCATCTTCCTTGTAGACCGGCATCACAACAACCGTCTTGGGCGCTGTTCGATCATCCAGCGCTTCTTTGATTCTCTTTGATCTTCCGAGGGAGTGGGTGACCAGTCGATATACACAAAATGACCAGGGTCCGATGAGAAGAGCGGAGAAGGACCAAAAGGCAAACCATTGGAAGCCCATCGATACTCGATCTGGGAGGCATTGAGTGACTTGAGAAGGCAAGGGTAGGGTGAAAATCATGACCGGAAGGAAGGCAAGGCTATAAACGATCGTGGTCAATCTACCACCCCCAAAGCCCTGCTCAAGATATGATCGAGCGACTTACCGCAGCACAGTGAACAAAAATATCATCAGCACCGCCAGAAACCTGATGCTCCAATGATCTGCCTTTTGGTAGACTTTGATCAAGCAGTATATAAACGCTGCTAGCCACAGAACCCATTCAAATGCCGCTGCCAGCATAAGCGGTCCGACAATCACGAGGTACACGATCTGATATAATTGTTAGAAAATGCTTTAGTGGCAACTGCGGAGTCACCTACGTCTCTAGTCGGCCATTCATCTCCAGCAACCCCCCGATCTGCAACTCTTTCCATATTCAAATGGAGCGTTCGAAGCCCAAGGTTGAGCTATCTTTTGTCGGACACAGCCACTGCGTTTCACTACCAGAAGTAGAGTCGTGAAGAAGCAAGGACCGAATCCTTTTTCTCGTCAGCTCCGGTCCAAATCTCGCTGGATTAAGGTGCTTGCAATGCGTTAAATCAGGGAGCCATATCACTCAGACAGGATGGACTCAGGATGTACATAAATGTAATTAAAGAAGTATAGGCTGCAAGTTAATCGTAACATGGAAAGACAATTGACATGGCACCGGGAGAGGTTTGTGTTTTATGAGAGTGGGAGTGACACTGAAGCCTATACGGCAGGCACGATAAGCGCTTTGAAAAGCCTCGCATTTCTGTCCACTTCATCCAAGACTTGTAAACTCTCTTCTTCTACTTTAACACTAACGATAGATTAATCCCATTCATACTTAATCAACAGTACTCATATTTACGAGCATGTGTATTCGATCGATGATGAATGACGGGGTATACTTCATTCACTGCGGAGCCACGGCCATTCTAGGTCTAGTGTTGACGCCTCAGGCAACAAGACAGCTCCGAAAAAAAAATCCAAAAATTCACTCCCCGCGCCAGCTACTTAGTCGCGTGTCTTCCCGGTCTTATCCTTCTATACCTTCGGTCGCATTTCTTCAAGCTTCTCAATTTTGCATTTGTGACCTCAATCGCTTACCCGACCGTTGAGTCATCTCAATTTCCCGAGTCATCCTGCCGCTTTTCTTTGATCCGTCCCGACACCCCTCTAACGGAATTTCCATCGCACATATTTTCCGCAACAATGGCCGACGAACAGAAGCCCGCCACCAATGTGGAGGCTGAGAAGGATGTCCAGAACGTTTTGAACGAACTGAAGGCCGAGAACGGCTCCGAGAAGGTCGCCCAGGAAGAAGAGAAGGTCGAAGAGAAGGCCGAAGAGAAGGTTGCCCAGGAAGACCCCGAGGAGGCTCGCATCGTCGCCGCAGCTGCCAAGCTGGGTGAGAAGTCTGAGCAGTCTCAGCAGTCCGGAGAGAAAACACAGCCGCAGCAGGAGTCGCGCGGTCCTTACCGTTCCCGCAACGCCGCCAAGTTTGATCCCTCCACCCTTGAGGAGACTGATGACCCGGTCGAGATCCGCAAGCAGGTATGAAGCTATCAATAAATGACGACCGTAAAGACAGACAGTTCACTAATGCGACAGTTTACAGGTTGAGTTCTATCTCTCGGACTCCAACCTCCCCTTGGACAAGTTCCTGCTCTCTCAGGTTGGCGGCAGCGCCAACAACGCCGTGCCTCTCGAGCTTTTGCACTCCTTCAAGCGCATGCGCCGATTCCAGCCCTTGTCCGCTGTCGTTGAGGCCCTCAAGACCGCCGAGACCGTTGAGCTTGTTGACAACGACACCGCCGTGAAGCGCAAGGTTCCTCTTCCCGAGTCCGTCACAACCGAGGTCGACGAGGCCGGTATCAAGGTTTGGGAGGACAAGACTATGCCCCGCAGCATCTACGCCAAGGGCTTCGGACAGGAAGAGCCCAGCACCCAGTTGGACATTGAGAAGTTCTTCGAGGCTTACGGACCTATCAATGCTATCCGTCTGCGCCGCGGTGATAACCGGGGCTTCAAGGGTAGTGTGTTCGTTGAGTTCGCCTCCGAGGAGAAGCAGCAGGAGTTCTTGGCTCTTGAGCCCAAGCCCCAGTGGAAGGGCACCGACTTGCTCATCAAGAGCAAGAAGGAGTACTGCGACGAGAAGATTGAAGAGATTAAGAACGGCAATGTTCAGCCCAACCAACGTCCTCGTGGTGGTGCTCGTGGCGGTCGTGGACGCGGAGGTCGTGGAGGTCGTGGTGGTCGTGGCCGTGGTCGCGGTGGCCGCGGTGGTCGCAACGACCGTGACTGGCGCGAACGCCGCGATGATGACAAGAAGAACGGTTTCCAGGACCGCCGACAGGAGAAAGACTCTCGGTAAGATCACGAAGTCACTCACATTTGGGAATTCGTTACTAACTACATTCTAGTGGTGTCCCCGTTGTTCAGAGCACCGGCGAGAAGCGCTCCCGTAATGACGAGGCTGGCGATCGTCCTGCTAAGAAGGTTGATGCTAAGGAATAATGCATCCGACCATGATACATTATCAATCGCAATCATTTCTCGGTTTGATTTCCTTTCTTCTAGTCATTGGGCGGAATCCAAAAGTGTTATAGGAACAGGCCGTCCAATTGGGTCATGTTACATAGGGCGAATTCCTTCTTGGCGTTTTTGTCAATTGGTTAACGACAATAGATGTTTTATTACATTTTCATTGTGTTCATTGTAATTACATGTGGAAGTTGGCTCATTCGCATTGTAGTAAGCTACCTAAGCTATAGACTCTTTCCCGAGGTAGGACCCGAAGAGACGTACATTGTGAGACATCGTATGAGCTTAGGGTGATGGACTCGGATCCAGACCTTCCAAGGTTCGATTTATACGGAAAGGCTCTTTTCGCCCCTTGGTAGCAGATCAGTCTACCTTGGTACCGGGAACAGGAGTACATTTTTGATTAGTTCACGCAAGCCCAGTGGCGTCCAACACGGTCATGGATTTGTTAGTCATATCCACCATCAACTTTAGTCGTACCACATATTTCGATGAGCATGACGACCGACCTGAACTCGATTTTAATCGTCATGATTCTCACATCACAACATGCTGGTGTTCACCTAAACTTTCTGAAATCATATTGGCAACATGAGTGAACGTGGTCAATATAGGCGTTCCCCCGACAAAACCGAAGCATGGATTCTTGGTAGCGGAATTGCGCCTTTAGCGTCGGCACTATACTTGGTGCAGTTCGCCAATGTACCTGCATCCCAGGTGCATGTTTTGGACTCTCATATTTCAATGGGACAGGTGCTGCATAACAACGGGGATCCCATTCATGGGTATGATCAGTTTGCAGGGTGCTTACCTGTTCCGGTCGGAAAGCCTTTAACGCAGCTCCTTTCCATGGTGCCTTCAGTGACCCGCATGGGGCATTCAGTCATGGATGATATCAAATCCGCGGAGATGGGGCGTATAAAGCAGACGCCAAGTCGGACACGGTTCATAGTCCAAAAGAACCACGCTTTGCATGATATTCATACAAAGTCGTTGAATTTGAATCCTAAGCATCGCATGGAATTGATTTTACTCATGTTGAAGGGAGAGAAACGTCTGGGGAGAAATCAAATCCGAGACTTTTTGCCTAACTCGTTCTTCCAAAGCACATTCTGGACCATCTGGTCTGCTCAGTATGTATTTCGCCGATCTCCAACGAAATCTTCTTATGCTGATACTCTACCAGGTTTGGGTTTCAGCCATGGCACAGCGCAATCGAATTCAGACGTGCTATTCGTCAACATCTCAGCGGCTTCCACAGTTTAAGTATTCTGAACTGTCTGGATATCACTGGATATTATCAGCAAGACTCAGTATTCCTGCCTATCTTTCTGCACCTCCAGAGCCTGGGTGTGGATTTCCACTTCGACACGACAATCACAGACATAATATCGACGGTTCGAGATGGCCAGGAAACAATCTCACAACTTCGCATGATTCGGAACGGATTCCAGATGCAACAAAAAATAAGCGACGATGATATTGTGTTCATAACGCCAGGTTCTACCGTCTCAGGCATGACGAGAGGGACGAACGACCATCCTCCAGGCCGTCACTCACTTGAGCCTCACGACGAGCTCGATGAGAATTGGGCGATATGGCTAGAGGTCGGAACCCGGAATGACATACTGGGGAACCCATACAACTTCTGCACCCGCGAATCAGAATCACTCTTGGAATCTTTCACAATCACAACATCGGATCCTGGTCTTATCGAGTATATAGACCTACACACACACAACGACACCGAGGCGGGATCTATCATTTCCTTCGACGAGAGCCCGTGGAAATTGACTTGCTGTATACCAACACAGCCCGTCTTCGTTCACCAGCCGGCGAACATTCGCATTTTCTGGGGCTTCGCTCTCTTCGCGAGACGTCAGGGGGATTATGTCCGGAAGCCGATGTATGATTGTTCAGGTGCAGAGATAACGAAGGAATTGTTGGGGCATCTACACTTCGCTTCTCAACCTTCGAAAACTACGACTATTCCTCGCGTTATGCCGCGGATGACTGCCATGTTGCTCATTCGTTCACTTAATGATCGTCCGCAGGTCATACCGCCGAGTATCTCCAATCTTGCCTTGATTGGACAATTCGTGGAAATTCCGTATTATAGCTGTGTTGATACTAGCTATGGCGTTCGCACTGCGCAGTTGGCCGTATCTCGGCTTATGGGCCTTGATTTCCGTTTTGAACAGAAGAAATCGTCGATTTTGGATCTACTTAGGATTTTGCTATGGAAGTAATTGTTATTTTGGTTGTTGTTTTGGTTATTTTGGTTATTTTGGTGATATATTGAATTTAGCTAGCGATTATCAAGTGCAGCAATTTTCGATTACATAGTAGGAGCCTGCCAAATGCATTATCATGAACTTGAAGTGATTTCTTCGAATCCTTAAATTTCCTGGATAGTATAAAATGTTCCTTATAGTATTCTGATTAGAACTCCAGATCGTAAGCCAAGGTATCCTCGCACAGCTCTTCCCGCATCCTGTGGACTCTAATACAATTGTTAGCAATCAAGACATCAATACCTCAACACACAAGCCACCAGAAACATACTCCATGTGGGCGGGGTGCACAGCATATTCCGCTATAGTCTCTTTCTTGTCCAAAACAGCCACTATTCCCATATCGAATCCCTTCGAGCGGGGCAAGGAGATTGGCAACGGGGTATTCGCTTCAAGCGACACGAGTCCTGTTTGAGACAACTCATCAGTCCTCTACTTTCCAGTCCAGTAAAGGTGAACTAACCGGGAATCTTGCCAACCATTCCTTTGGCTACTTGTGCCCATGTCTCGACCTGGGCTGGGGTGATGCCTTCCTTGAGGCGGAAAAGCACTGTTTATTTCGTGGTATTGTGAGATGATGTCCCCGCACGTCTTCGGATGGGTGGGGTGCGGGGATGTTGGGATTCAATCGCAGACTTACCAATATGATAAACTGGCATTTTGGCTTGGAGTGATCTCAATTATAGAGTAGTTGAAGGTAGGAATGTCAATAATTGTATCTCGTTGAGAAGTGGTCTAAGACTTTTATATAGAGAATCACTCTGTGCAACTTTGGGGGCGGTGTCGGCCCATCTCCGACGGTTGCTATTGGATCTCGGATATTCGGCATCTTTTTGATGTTAGCCTTGAAATACAATATTATGATCGATTGGGCTCTTTGAATCCTTTACGGACCTTTACGGAGCTCTTAGCTCTAGTGCTGACGGACCGACATCTATGTAGTGTGGGAAGAATAATACTAGAGGTGGATGTCACTGTTTCGGGGACGAAAGCCGCGTCAGGGCCCACTGAGTGGGCTGCTTAGAAGAGGGAGTGATTTGAGACATTGGATATGGTTAGTTGAAGAAATTGAAGAGCTAGTGAGAGCATATCCATAATCCAACTTGTCCGAATGACTTCCGATGATGAGGTCGGTCCGTCAATGGACTAGATAGAGAACGCCAAAGATTTGACACCCATAAGTATCTCCCGGTATGTGATAGAGGCCTTTTGTCGATTCTAATTTACCTTCACAGCCTGCATACTTGGTGAAAATTAAGGTTCTTTGAAGGCTATATGAAGCTGTAACCGGCACTGTTATGGCAAGGATCCAGTGAGGAAAGTTTAAATTGTGTAGTTTTGCGTCTGAAATGAACTTAACATTCTACATAGTCTTCTTGATTTTTATCTTAATGGTTGTTATATGGTTATCTGCTCCTAAATATTGAGTGTACTGGGGAATACATTCACTACTACATCCAGCTTAAGGTTGTTGCGGGTTCTAGCGCTAGGAATGTGGGGAGCTTGGCGGGATATCGCGATTTTTTGTCATTCAATTCTCCTCAGGTTTGCATCCTTCAAACCCTCTCGGATATTCTTCCATCTCTTCAGGCAGCTCCAGGGGAGCTACATCTATCTATCTAGTAACTTCATTCATTATCATCGCCCCTCTCTCCTCGGCAAAAATGTTCAAGAAGAAGCCTACGGTCCGTGATCGCGCTCCCCGCACTGCCCCTCCTTGAAGCTTTGACACAGCACTGTGAAGACCAAAGGCGTGAAGACATACTGATGAATCACTAGATCAAAAACTTGTCCCCCCTTCGGTCTTCCGATCGGAGAAAAATAGCCGATCAGATCATCAAGGACTACCAAATCGCTGTTCCTTCCACCTCCGAGACATCATCCGACGCGCCGAGTTCAGCTCCAAGCCTGAGTGCCGTACGAAATGCGCTACTCCCAGAAAATGCATTGACTGCACGATTTACCACAACAGCTGGCCCGGACCTGCGAGAGGTACAGGGTATTGTGTATGTCGGTGCGCATGCAGATGGTGACGAGCGAGTACTCTGGTTTAAAATCGAACACGGCCCCGGAGCTGATAAGCGGCTTTACCCGACCGTTTACACATTATGGTCGAACCCAGACTTGGTGGCCCTGCTATACACGCCAGATATGGTGATGCAGAAACTTCGGGCTGGAGCAGATCTAATGACCCCGGGGCTTGCCAATGAACCGCCTTTTCCAGAACGGGCTGTCCAAGGAGCCGTGGTGGCCGTTGCCGGTCTGAATAACCACAGCGTGCCACTGTTTGTTGGAATTTGTGAGATTAATGTATCTGGGCTTGGAGAGGTCCAAGGGACAAAGGGAGTTGCCGTGAGAGGTCTACATTGGGAGGGTGATGAGCTCTGGGCTTGGAGTTCATCATCACGGCCCGGACGCCCAGCTCCTGAATACCTAGAGGGCTGGGACGAGGAGGCTGGAGATGAAGTAGAAGAAGCTGTTGGTAACCTCACCTTGGAGGAGGCACCTGCGGGCGATGCAGTAGGTGATACTCCTGCTGCTGACGAGCCTGCTCTGCAGGAGCCCACAACAAATGGTATGATCTCCTGTGTCGACGTTACATTTGAAACGTTCTGGGATGCTAATACTACACAGAAATTGACGATGCTTTCGTCAAAGCTTTCGTTTTTGCCCTCTACAAACTCAAGCAGGACAACCCTAACGCCCCCAATCACGCCCTTACTCTGCCAGTATCGCCATCCATGTTGATCGCGAACATGATTACGCCCTATCTCCCTGTCTACTCTGCGCAGCAAGCACAGTTCTACAACATCAAAAAGACTAGCTGGAAAAATGTCAAGAAGTTCATCAAGCACCTTGATAAAATGCAGCTGGTCAAGTCCAAAGACCGCAGTGGCCAAGAGACATACATCTGGGATGTTGACTTTGACGACCACCGCGTTCAGAGATTCGTGCCATACAGGCTTCCATCAAAGAGTGCGCTGGAATCCTCGTCTTCGGAGAGCAAGAAGCCTGCTGCCACCGGGGGCGCTGATCCCTCAGTGGGACAGACACTCAATGTTCAAACCTTGTACCGGCCAACCCAGAAGTTAACACCGGACATTTTCCCCGCGCTTTCAACCACCAGCCCAAAGAACTACTACAAGTACTCCGACGTGTCCACTCACTTAGACCAATACGTCCAATCACAAAACCCGCCTCTGGTTTCTAGCGACAACCGACGCATCATCAACCTCAACCCATACCTTGCCAACACCATTTTCACATCCTCATCCTCCGAGGACCTCGGAGCCCTCAAGCGCGGAATGGTCACTCGGGATGGGCTACTCAAGCGTGTCATCGAGGACCATGCCTTCCTACAGCCTCACTATGCTATACTCAAACCCGGTCAAACTCTCGCAGACGTTAAGCCCAGAGCAGGTGCCACACCCAAGGCGGTCATCACTCTTGAGAAGCGGACTGGTTCCAAGACCGTTACGAAGGTCAGCAACCTAGAGGTCTTCGGCATCGTCCCCACCCTTTTGGCAGAAGAGCTCCAAAAGAAATGTGCCAGTAGTACCAGCGTTACCCAAGCTGTTGGTGCGCCCAAGGGGGTCATGGAAGTCTTAATCCAGGGTGACCAGCGCAAGGTTCTGGATACGGCCCTCACCCGCCGTGGACTAAAGAGCCAATGGATTGATGTGGTGGATAAGACCAAGAAGAAGAAATAGATCTAGGAAGTGAGATCTTTTTGCATTGCATTTTAGCATTATAGGGACCTATCTTGGGACTAGATACCAGCAGAATCATAAAATGCGATGACTATGATATATCATATGCCCTATCTCAAGCTTGGTTTTATACTTTAGAGACATTGGACAAGGTGGGCGGTGGATAGGGCGGTCAAAGTAGGCATGAAGTTGCTGGTGGAAGTTTCCATAGACATGCAAACGAGACAAACAAGGAGATCTGGCGTTCACATCCTATTCGAAAACATTGCTATCGTATGTCGATGTACCGGCAGCTCCTCAGTTCAACTGCATATTACTGATATCTTTGATCGGCAGATAATATAGCGTCAAATTTGAGACAACCTTTCATTCTGACATCCTAGATCTCCGAGATCATGTATCCAAAGTAGAATATTATGGCAGAATTGAATGCAAAGAAGAGAAGAATAGATATTTCGCCAGGTCAAATCTACGCTGTTCAGTATATTCAAGTCATTGCACTACTGTAGCATTGTCGTCATGGCTATACTCCAAGATAATCTTGTTCGCCAATGCATGCATCAACTATGCACAGCCCACTAGCTGGCTCTTAGATGGATGAGACAGTGCAGAGGGTCTAATAATTTCAATATTATATCATCTTACATATTCATATTGGCAGGAGGCAATATAGATCGACAGGTGCTATCCCAAAACGCTCCTTCGTCTGTTTCAACTCTTCTCAAACTAGAGACCATACTTCATTTCCAAGGTTCAAAACGCAGCCACTAAAATGATTCGCATTTTTTATTGACTACTCTGTTAGCTCTACTTAGTGAGTAGATTTGCTGTGTCCCACGAGATAATTGATTTGTGTATTTGATAGATGCTTTACCCAGAGATCAAACTGTTCCTTGGAGTTTTCCCATCAGCCACCACAGTCTACCCTACAGTTCCAGTCGGATTTTGAGCAGTCTAACAATTCCATTCATAAAAAGAAAAAAGTATAAACAGAGGTTTGAAAGTTAACCCCTCATCTCCCATTAAAAAGGAGGAAAAGGAAGAAAAAGAAATGCAACGCTATACCAGCCAATGTAAGGTATTTTTGTTACATAAAGGGCCACTCCAAGAGTAAAAAGCCCAAGACAGGATACCCGATCCAAGCCCAGAAGAATCAACCAAACCAAACCCAATCACAAGAAAAAGATCGTTCTCTGCTCATTCTCAAAATCTATTTCATGACCACCAAGAACACTTCTAGTTGATGGTGATGTCACGGGCGTGCACCTTGTCATTGCTGACCATCCAGCGGAAGGTCTGGCGCAGCAGCTGGAGAACCTCAGCGGCGCTCAGGGAGCTGAGGTAGGACATCCAGTCGCTGGAGACGTAGTCCGATTCACCGGAGGTCTTTGAGGTGGTAGATGAGGAGCCAGAGCTGGAGGTAGATCCAGAGCTGGAGGTAGATCCAGAGCTGGAGGTAGATCCAGAGCTGGAGGTAGATCCAGAGCTGGAGGAACCAGAAGACTCGGAGCTAGAGCCAGAGCTAGAAGAGCCGGAGACAACACTGGGAGAGACTGTCTGGACAGGCTCGCTTCCCTCGGTGATGGTAGTGGTAACAGCGACGACGACGGGGACAGCGCTGGTAGTCTGCACAACAGACTTGTCAGTAAGAGTAACCATTTCGGTGACCCAGGAGGTGCTGGTCTCGGTCATGGTGATCACGACGGGGGTAGCAACGGTGGGGGTAGCAGTGGCAGACTGCTTCTGCTGAGCGCCGCTAGGAGCGGAGAACTGAGGGGCAGGAGCAGACGTGAAGCGGGGACCACCAGGTCCGCGGCTGAAAGACGGACGCCATCCGTTGGAAGAGTTGGAGAAGGGTGGGGTGGAAGAGGGGCTCCAGGTTGGGAAGGCACTGACGATTGATGAGCTGGGAGTGGTTGTGGGCACAACCTCCACGGATGCAGGGCTGCTGGTGACCTCTGCGCTTGCGGTGGTGACGGCAGCGGCGGTAGTGACAGCATCGGCAGTAGTCACGGCAGCGGCAGTAGTAACGGCAGCGGCGGTGGAAGAAGCGGCGGTGGAGGCAGCGGTAGCAGCGGCGGCACCAGCGGTGTACAGGGTTGGGCCGGGGATATCGTAGGTGCTCAGGGACGTGTAAATGTTGATCAGAATACCGGGGTCGGTGTTCTTGTACAGGGCGGTACCAAGGGTACCGGAAGGAGTGGCACTACCTCCGCCAGTGACCTTCAAGTTGATACACTGGGGGTAGTTCTGGGCGCCGTTGGTCTCCTCGGCGGAGTGGAGGGCGATGATCTCGTGACGGAGGACGTAGTTTCCATCGGCGATGTCGCTGGGGACGGTGACGGTACGGCTGTTGTTGTTGGCGATGAGGTTGTCAGTTGCCCAGGTACCGGGCTCCGTGGTGTCGCTGATCAAACCACCCTGGTCAATCTTGAAGAACTCCAAAGTAGTCTTGTCAACGTCGTCACAGTCGCCGTTACAGTTTGCCATGTAGGTAATGACAGGACCGTGGTGGCTGGAAGGCCAAGTGGTCCACTGGAGCTCGACGGAGCCACCAGCCTTCACAGGGGCTTCCAAAGCACCTGGCTGGGCATCCTTGTGACAGATGATGTTAGAGTTGGCGTACTCAGAGCCATCGATGTAGCCCAGATCGGTCTCTTGCTCCGACCAGGCAATAAGCTCGGGGGTGTCACTCTCGTAAGGGTACTCGGTGACAATGTATCCACCGTAGTAGGTATCGTCAACGACGATTCCGCTCACGTAACCGTGACCAGCCACCAAGGCAGCGGATCCGAGGATCAATCCGGAAATCTTGGACAGAGACATTTTTGGTAAAAGAACGCACAGCGTTTGATAGTCGAAAAAAGAATGACAAAGTGGGGACCTCAAGTCAACCCGATGAAGAGAACGGAAGGTACTAGACCTGGAGAAAAGAAAGAATGGAACAGAAAAGACTGATGTACGATCAAAATTTCAGTCCTAGAGGCTGTCCTTTGCCCAGCTTTATATCCAGCTTCATCGGTTGTAGGCACGGGCATAGCTTCTTTCGGGTCATGATATCCGAACCAATCAATCCTCTTTCACGGCAGCTCCGTCATGGCTGGCCGTCCTTAATTCACGGAAGTCTCTGTTTTCATGGTTCTCAGACATATCCACTGGCTTTTTGGTTGGCCATAGGTGGAGAATCTCCAGCGACTAAACGGGTAGTGCGCCGAGGTGTGAGATAGATGAGGAGCAATGTCTGCAAAGCGCCGAGGGTCCTGCTAAAAAGCCACATTAATTAAGGTACACAGGCTTGGCATCGCTCTGGAGACCTTTAGGGCGAGCTCAAACCACTAGTTGGCGGCCGTCGATCTTGGGCGGCTCTCTGCGACATCTTAGGTTTCACCCTTTTATCCAGCCCCTTTCAATTGGCTGGACCCTGCAGTGTACCTGATATATCGTCACTTGAAATATCTGTTCTGCCAAGTTGATATCAAAGCTCCTGCTCGAAGCAATTTCATGCCAGGGTCACAAAGCTTGGTCCTTGTCAGGGGGCCACATGGAAGGTTAGTGGGGTTTGTGGTTCAAAGACAAGTGTTTGGAGTGGACCGACTACGCGGCTTTCGGTTAATAGACTTCAGAAACAAAACAATTGACACTAGCGAGCTGTCAAACGTCAAACTGATTCAAGGTTTAGATACGAGTGATGATCAGCATTGCAACGTCCATTGGCAGATCACGTTGGGTCACGGGGCTCGGGTCTTGGTTCTGATCGTATGCCGAGATCTGGGACATCAATACGAAGAGTTACGCACATTGCGAAAATGATGGAATAGACCACCATGCCCCTTGTTTGTTTGACCACAATCAATATAATATAGAGAGGGGCAACCGCAGCGGAGAATTAGTCTGAAACACCGGGTGCGCTCGGCACGCCGCCTATGTTGAAGTCCGAGAGCGCCCCGTTAATTCGAGGCTCTAGAAGCAATATTGATATGGAGTCATTAAAGTACCATCAATCCTAGTTTGAGACATTGGCGTGGGGCTTATTGTCGGCCCTACTAGTCCCCTTTGTAATTTTATCGCCTTGACTACCAGGAATTCTGATAAGAGAGATACTGTAGCCACCCTGAAAGTAGGGTGCCCATTCTTAAGCCACCGGGCGAAAGAATCAGGCATTTCAAGTATCTGTTCCCAGGGAAAGTCCATTGCGTACTTTAGAGAGCCCCTCTCATGCAGCCAAGACAAGCTGTCAAGGCGTTTTGACCTCGGGAATCTATTATCGGGCTGGGAACCCAGGATCTGGCCGCGTATGGGCTTAAATAGTGTGGCTTTTGAGCCGATAAGCCTGCACGTCGCAAAATCTCTGATGGTTATTTGTCTCTTGACTTCAAACTATGTTTGTCGGTACTGAAGCAGCTACGTATGTTTTCAGGCCAATTGTTACCTAAATTCCTTGTATAGAGAGCCCAGAGGCCTAGCGCAGCGAATAGCGTTGTAGAAGAGTCGATCATGCCTGAGAGTAGGCGATCTGCATCAATGATGATGTCTATAATCAGTATCGCCCAGGAGTCTTGCTCGCAAGATAGTGGCACAGTGATGTGATACAAGGGAACACGATACGGATTACTGTTCAGTAATGGAGGCTGCATCCAACCACTCACCGGGTTATCTGTGCTTAGTGCCGCGAGGGGTTTAGGGGGGTGAATCATTTGTGGCGGATCATTCCAAGGCGAGTCGGGCGCATTACTCTTAGCTTGGGAGGTCAACACGAATACATGTCGGGGTTACACGGGCTGAACAGTAGGATGTGAAGTAGATCAGACATCGAATAAGTAGAATGGTCGGGAAATGGAACGAATCAAAGCGATTGAACTTAGGGATTGTGAATCCGCGTATTGGTCACCGCTTCTGGCTGCCTCAGGTACCAATATCCACACCGTAACAACTTTCTAGAAGAACTGGATTATATCTGGGGTAGATATACATATATGATCAACCGCTTTATTATTTGCTCTCTCCTAATATTTTCTTCCGCTTGTATCTCATCTACTTGATTCCAGCCAGTAACAAAGTGATTGTTCTTATTCGCCCCTCGCACGTTCCGTTTCTGCCGGTCTGGATCCGCGCTCACACTTTTCCCGCTCTCCTTTCTCGACTCCACACAGGCAGTCGCTTTCTTTACCCCAGCAACTCTACTCATCCCAACCGTTTTTTTCGACTTTCTACACTCTTGTTCCAGGAGCCATGGTCATTGACGACCGGTCCTGGTACACTGCGTGAAGGTCTCTACAGATACTATATCCTAACTCGTTTCCTCCGGAACCCCGTCTTTCCCCGATCGCTATCCCACCACCCACGCGACAATCGCAACTTCCAAATTCAAGACGACTGGAGGGTGGTCGCAGTAAACATCTGTCGATTTACAGAAACAAGGAAAGGGCAAACGAACTATGGGACCATCAGACGCACCCTCCTCGCCGACATTCCCTGCCCTGGACCCTATCATAATGGACGATGAGATGGAATCTACATTCCGCAACGCCAATATGGATTTTCTTGACCCAACAAAACTCGAGATCCCCTCGGGGTCTGCTGGAGGAGATTTTGATGATCTATTCGCCCATGTCACCCACAGTCGCTCCAATGCCGCCCCGGAGTCGTCCAAGGCTTATCAAGACCAACACCCCCTGAGACATCCGCCGTTGATGACAGCGGAGTCACCTGCAGAGTCGCCAGACAATTCGAGCCGCAGTTCTTCCTCGGAATCCCCACGCAATCATCATCGCCATGCCTCGGTCGCCTCAACAAACTCCGCCGCACATAGCGAAAATCCGTTGACCTCCGCCGGTTTCTCAACAGAAGATTGGATGCGTCCTGAACTGTCGTCTGTGAAGGAAGAGTCGCCGTTTACGATTGAACCGTCTTATCCCATGGACGGGTTTTCCATGGACCCTGATTTGGAGTCGAGCAACAAGGCTATGGATGCAGCCTTCGATTTTGAAAGCGCTGCGAGCAGCCCCAGCCCACTGAAAACCGAGAACCCGCCGCAACCAAGTCCCCCAAACGCATCCCAATCACAATTCTGGAGTCCTGCGACAGCTCCCGCTGCAGCGCCATCGAACGAGGCTCCCGTCGCAACCAGATCATCGGTGAGTCATGGAATAGAAGTGTTCTGGCAGGAATTGATTCTAACCTTCCGCAGCAGGCCCCGGCTCCCGGATCGCCCTTCTTCGCTTTTGGTCTCAAAGAACAGTCTCCATTCTCGGGCACATTTCGTAATGATTCGGAGAGGTTGGCTGCTCCACAATGGGGCACCCAGTCTCCGTCATCACTGTTGGAAGAAAGCTTCGGCGGTATTAACATGAACGGGCAGTCGCCTCTTCACCAAGCAATGTCGCCCGGCATGAACTTCGGCTCGCCTGCTGCATACCAATTTCCCGTCAATTTCGGCTCGTCACCGGCTCAGCCGGTGGATACTACCAATTCGGTCCAGCCCGTTCTCACGGTTCATCCGACCTCCCTCAAATCGCGTGTTGAAACCCAAATTCCGATCCGATTAACCCTATCCCCGCTGCCGGCCAGCGTGAAGAAACTGCGCCTCCCTTCTCACACCATCTCCAAACTCAAATTCCTTGCCTCCGCTGCTACCGAACCCTCGCCCGACACTCTGCAACTTTATACAAGTCTTGTATGCACTAGTGCAATGCAAGATCGTGAAAAGCTAAAACGAGCTTTTGCACGCACAAGGGGTGAAAGATACCAAAGCGGGAACGGTTCGAAAGAAGACCAGCCTTTGGAAGGTGGAGATGTGGTGATCTGCGGAGGGTGTATACAACGAGAACGGAAACGTGCTTCTCGTAAGAAGCAACGGAAGCCTGAAGAGGATGAGCTGTTTCAAAAGGATGAGGAAAAGAGGGTTATTGTCTTCAACACGAGTGAGATCAAGGAATGGACCGAGCCGCCCAAGAACACTTCAACTGGCTATGACATGCCACCCGCTCCCCCGGGATCGATGCAAGTAGAACTTCCGATGCGAATCGCCTGTTACTGTCGGCACCAGAATGAGAAGCTTGGGTTCCAGGTTATCTTTACCATCAAGGATCATTTGAACAACGTCGTTTCCCAGGCAATCACCAATTCAATCATGATCACAGATGATCACAAGACCCAAGCTCCTGCCGCCCCAATAGCAACGGGTCCTTCGCCTTCGTTGCCAGATGGGACTCAGTTGCCTGGCGTTGGTGTGTTCTCTTCGGGGTCGACTCCGGACAACGGCAAAGGTGCGAATAATGCGTTCGCATCCCCTCAATCGCCTACAGATCTCCAGGGTCTTCAACAAAGATTCAATTCGCAGTACCAGCTTACACCAAGCTCTTTTGCTGCTGTTCAAGGCTCGGCTAATGGCACTTCTGCACCTTCACACACTTCCCGCAGCTTGTCTCGGCAGGCTTCGCCAACTGATTTCCCTGGTCCACAATCCAAACGACGGAAGCACAGCAGTTCTGGAAGACTACCATCAGAATTGACCATGACAAGGATGGAGACACCGCAATCATCATCAGCCGCAATGAACGCTGCACAGCTTGCTGCTGCTCGTGGATATGCTTCTCCGACAGAACGGCCGTTTGTGACACCTTCATCCATGAACGGGCAGTACGGAAATGGACCACCGACTCCCAACCAAAGCAATGACAACAATCCATTCTTCAACCCCACCCCAGCTCAACGACAGAGCTTGGATAGCTTGGCCCATCAGCCTCTGGGGTCCGCACCCAACTCTGCTCAGCCTAGTCGGCCAGGAACACCCGGTACCTCTGGTCGCAACGGTTTCCAAGATCCTAACCTTGCGCTTGCTCTTGGTGCCAATTCTGCTAGCCAAATATGGCCTCCCCTTGCTGCCACGCCCAGCCGTCTTCCTTCAGTTATTCATAAGCTGGTCCCAGCGGAGGGGTCAATTATTGGAGGTACAGAGGTCACATTATTGGGTAGCGGCTTCTATCCTGGTATGGAGGTTGTCTTTGGTGATACGCTTGCGACGACTACGACATTCTGGGGAGACAAGTGCCTCAATTGTCTGACTCCACCGGCGCTCCAGCCTGGTTTGGTGTCAGTCATGTTCAAACATGAACACCCGACTTTTGGCCAAGTACAGCAACCCCAACCTCTCATGCCCAAGCAACAACTCTTCTTCAGATACGTGGATGATCGTGAGCTTCAGATGTACCGTTTAGCTCTCAATATTCTTGGTCAGAAATTGGGTAGCCAGGCGGACGCGTTCCAAACAGCCCAGCAAATTATGGGGAGCGATCCGAATGCCTTTTTGAACATGCAGAAAGACATGCAGGGTGGTTCCTCCGGTGGTCATCAGCGGCAAGTACCAGGAATGGAGGCTCAGGGCAAGCTCAGCGATCTTGACTCTAAGATGCTGACTTATCTTGAGTTCATCGATCTTGATGACAGCCCGCGGCCGCCTCGGTTTAACTCTCGCAGCATAACTGGACAGACCCTCCTGCACTTTGCGGCTTCATTGGGATTGACTCGGTTTGTTGCGGGATTGTTGGCTCGTGGTGCCAATCCCGATGTGCAGGACAACACCGGCAATGCACCAATGCATCTGGCTGCTCTTCACAGCCATGCCCACATTGTTCATCGACTACGTCTGGCTGGTGCCAACGCTAATGCTCGGAGCGTGCGTGGCTTCACTCCTGCTGACCTGGCTACATCGTTGCCTACTCACCAGGCTGCTCTGCTGCCTTCTCGTCATTATCGTTCTCGCAGCGTTGGGTCTCTCACATCACGCCGCAGGCATAGCAGCTCTGCTTCGCTCAGTTCCCTTTGGGAGGCGTCATCCGCCTCTGGGTCCCTCGGTCATGCCGTTGATGACTCGGAAGAGCTGGAAGACAGTGAAGACTTTGACAGCGAGGATTCTGACGACATGCCTCTCCATTTCAGCGCCTCTCGACGATCGAGTATGCACCAAGATATCGCTCCCCCAGTTGTGGACGGTGGTGAGCAAGTGGTGGGCCATGCTGATACCCCAGGCTTTTCTCCACCCGCGGCAGTCGTCGCATGGCGGAATCAGCTGGCTGCACAAATCAATCACTTCCAGCAGAGTATGGCCAATGCTTTCCCCAATATCCCTGCTTTGCCACCAATGCCTGCTCTGCCTCCAATGCCCGCTTTACCGGACTACCAGGCCAATCAGATGATGCGTCGCATCACTAACCTTGTGCCTCATCGTCCAGTGGCTGATGGTTGGTGGGATTACTTGAAGGGCAACACTGCCCAAACCCATACACAGCCGCCTTCCTACGATGAATTGTATCCGCATCAGCAGGCTCGTGAGGATGAGGCTGAGATGAAGAAAAGATCTCTGCTACGTGCAGCGACAGAGGCTGCATTGGATGAACACTTCGAAGCTCAGAGCACTGTTGTTGCCTCCACGTCTGCGGCTGCCGCAGCTGCCGCCCCCTCTACCCCCGAACGGCCACGATCGGCGAAGGATGAGCTCAAAGATATCACCATTGGGAAGAAGCTCATTTCAAGGGAGCAACAGAAGCATCTTCGAGAGCATCAGGCCCGTCGCATGAAGGGGTTGGGTAGCGACCGAAACCTCTATTTCATTTGGGTGAGTCCTCAAGTATCGGTGAATGACCAAAACAGTCAACTGACCTTTTTTTAGATTCCCCTTCTTCTCTTGGTTATTTGCGCATGGGTACGGAACTATGTACCTGGGATTTGGCAAGGCGTCACGGACAGCTTTGATTTTGTGAAGACTCGCTATGCACAGCGGGCTGTGGAAATAGGTATCTAGGATCTCCTTTGTTTTTTTCTCTTTCATTTGCGAATCCGGTGTTTCTATCTGAGCGACTTACACTCCCCATCTACCCCTATTGGCACATTTACTATTATTTGTTATATTTTGCGTATAATGACAGGGTACGACTACACATACATTCAAGCTTGCAGAAGCATGGTCCTTGCTGGCCTTTTTGTATTGAGCATAGACCAATCAACATTTATGTAAATTTCTCCAGAGTTAATTGTGAAAGCGTATGTATATCCTCATAATCATCATCGAGATTCCCCTGGAAAGAGCAATTGAGGGAAAAGCTAGCATAAAGGAAACCCAGATTTATGGGTTGATTCCAACCCCCGAAAAGGCAAGTTATAGACAATGCCAAGATGCGGCCTGTGCGCCCCCATAGCTGGCCTCGGGCAGTTTGCAACTTCAACACCCCCGCGACTTCACCAATACTTTCTCAAAGTATAGTGAGGTATACAGCAGCTTGTGATACTTGGATCGGAATGCTCTGAGTGCCATTGGCCCTCTCCCGAATTGCGCCCGGGAATCATGGACCCCTCGCAGGCGGCCTCGAGCAATGTGACCGGTAGCAAACCCCCAAGTATGAGGACTTTGGAATACCAACGCTAACTAGTTATGATGAAAAGTGGAATACACGGATCCGTCAGGCCTATTCCCCCAAATTCAATCCATTATCGAATCGAAACTCCCCCTGAAGAACCTCCACTGGAAGTCACCAACCCGACCCGTTCGGTCAATCGAATCGCTCCGCATCGGCTTTGTTTCTGCACAGACTGAGAGTGCTGAACCCAAACCATCTAGCGATGGTGCTGGCACTGGCACAGTTACACACAGGCGACACCAGATCCCTGGCTTGCGACAAACTCCATACCTGAAGGTCTTCCTCCTCCGCTGTGACGATAACGACACATACAAAGCCACGGCGCGCAAAACACTACGCGAATGGATCAAGGCCCAAGGAGCGTCGAGTACTTTGCAATCAACCGGAACTGCTGGTAGCAGTCAAGAAAAGCACGATGCCTTCGAGTGGCTTATCCTACATGTGGTTCAGGACGGAGACGGTGCGGAGAAGGCACCGACGCCCACGTCGAAGTGGGGTCGGGGTACAACTACCATCCTGGAGAAGGTCAAGGCCGACTTCAATGGGTCTTCCAAGACCGCCGTGGATCGCGTGGCACAGCTTCGGTTGCCCAAGACAGGGACGACCAAGTCCCCTGAATTGGCTGAGCAGCTGGAAGACTTGATTGACAAGATGAAGAATGGAATTCTGGCTTCCTTCGATCTGCGCGTGGCTCAGTATGAAGAAGATATCAAGGAAAAGGATTCCCAGCGCAGTCTTCCTGGGTGGAACTTTTGCACCTTCTTTATACTCAAAGAGGGCCTCGCGCGGGGATTTGAGAATGTTGGTCTCTTCGATGATGCGCTGGCTGGGTATGATGAGCTATCTGCCGGCTTAGATGCGGCTATTCGAGATCAAGTCGAAGGGAATGGCGGTCAGCATGGTGGTGAACTCTTGACTTCTAGCAGTATCCTGATAGAAGAAGCCAAAAAGGCACTGGAAGCTGGACCTGTGGCCGATGACAGTCAGGAAACTGATCCCTCCCAGCTAAAGCTCCGGCCAGAGGATTACCCACTCATTTCCACCAAAATGCCGTATCGAGAAATGATCTTAGGAAGCAACATCTCCATCTTTAATTTCCGCACCTATCTCTTCTCTCGGCAACTGGCTTTGCTTCTACGAGCTGCAAGAGCTCCGTCACTCCTTGGAAATGAGACAGCTACCCGTGATAAGAAGCCGGAAAATCTCATGCTGCTTTCAGAGATCTGTGAAAGGTCCACGGAGTTCATCAGTCTCGCCGCGCGAACGCTCCGCTATGATCTCGAGGCTGGGTTGGAGGATGTGCAAAACAAGGCCAAGGCAAACTTCATTAACAATGCTGTGTCTTCATGGGCCTATTCGGCGGCCTTGCAAATTCTAGACCAAACCTACACCACCAGTCTCACAATTCCCGAATCCTCTCTTCATGCGGTGGCACAGGTTGCCGATGCCTCGAATTCAGGTGCACCGATGACAGAAAGCCGCGCTGAGGTACCTCGCCGTAATAGCTCACTGGCATCAGGTTCCTCTCGTCCTGGTCGTCCGTTGACGCAGGATATGTCTGATGTAGGATCGCTCCAGCGCAGAATGACTTTAGAACATCCAAAGCAAGCTCCTGTCATCACTCAAAAGACCGGCTCTGAACAGCTGGCATCTGGAAGGGGGGCATTGTTTTTGTTCGCGCGGAGATCCCTTGAGGAGATTGCGCGTCGACGAGGCTGGTCGGAGAAATGGACCGATCTTGGCCTCCTCTTTGATGATAGTCATAGCTCTGGGGTAGGGGGTCTATCGAATGTCTCCTTAGACAATGCGGCGGATTCGAAACCACAAGAGAATACAGAGACAAAGCAGTCCTCTCTAGTTGGAATCGAGCTACCTGCACTGAAGACTGCACTGAAATCCAAGGATACATTCTGGTCGTCTTACGAGGACCTCACCGACCGCATTATCTGCCACAACATGGCAGCCAGCCGTGCTAACTCTGCTGAACTTGCACTCGCCGATATTGCCATTCTACGGTTCCGCCAGGCTGATTACGAGACAGCTGCTTCATATTTCCACCAGATGGCTCCATTTTACGGCAGTAAAACTTGGACTGTCCTGGAGGGTACCATGCTCGAGCTCTACGCCCGGTGCTTGAAGGAACTCAAGCGTCATGAAGATTATGTCCGTATGGTGCTGAAGCTGCTCTCCAAGTTTGCTTCATATTCACAATCCCAGCTATCAGATAGACAAAGAGCCTTGTCTACACCAACTTCATTTATAGAACAGGAACAGCTTTCTGGTTATGTTTCCGATCTTTTCCAGGGTCTGGGATGTCTACAAAAGGACGTTACGACACCTTTGGTTGATTTCTTCGCGGATCTACAAGTTGACCCTGCCATCCGACTTTATGATGACAAGGATGGGTTCCAGATCCAGATGGGTTTGCGCTTTTTACTGGGCCCGCAAATTGAAATAGATTCAATCAAGGTCAGGCTGGTCAGCGCCAGTCCCTCTCAAAATGCGGAGCATTGGATTGAAGGATCTACCAACTTTGTGATTAAGTCGACGAAGACGAAGATTCTCATTGACTCTCCGGTAGGTCGACCATTTCTACGACGATATGGAGACTATCATGGCTAATTCTACCTTAGACTACTCTCCAAGGCAAATACATTGTAGACCGCCTAGAGATGAAATCTGGAAATCTTGTTTTCGCATTTAACAGTAACCAACATTCATATCTACCAGTTGGCTTTCGGGAGGCAAATGATGCAGATGGCGCCGATCACCGCCCATACATCTACTGCTACCCTCCGCCAGAGGGCCTGCAGGCGAAGGTTGTGTCACCACACTCAATCAATCTAGAGGCCATGCGCACGCTGGAGCTGGAACTCTCCAGTGGGCGAAATGACATCAAGAGCGGCACTGTTCGTGTACGACCGGCCACAGCAGGACTCCGTCTCCGGATCGCGGAGGCAGAGGTTGTGGAAGGTGAGCTAGACGTCCTGGCCAATAACGACTCTGGAACTATAGAGTTTACACACTTGCCAACACGAGCCTTTGTGCGACTACGGATCCCTTACACCGTGGAAGAAGCTTTCACAACCCTTTCCGCACGCGCAGAAGTCACTTACGAGACAGAAAAGGGCCGATTTGCTTCTTCGACCGCGCATAACGTTGTTGCCACGCTCCCCATCTCGGTCAACGTGCAGGACATTTTCAAGGATGAAATCCTCTTCTCACGTTTCACAGTCAGCCCCGCCATGATGATCCCTCTCCGAATCACCAATTGCAGCCTGCCCAGCTCAGAGGCCTATGACGTGCAGTCTAGTATCACGGGCCCCGTCGCTCTGGACGTCTTCCCAAAGCAGCCCGCGTCCCTCCTTTACAAGATTCGTCCTTTAGGGAGCACGGCCACATCAACCGATGCCCCTGCCTTGGGCAAACGGAGTCTCCGCCTCCGTGTTGACTTTACTTGTGTGGATGATGAGTGCTTTGATGCCATTGAGAAGCTGTTTTTGACTGCTATTCAGTCGAGCCCCTACAGTCAATATGCATCTCTACTTTCGTCACATCTTGTCGGCAGTTTCCGAGCTCGACTATCTACCTCAGACATGGAAGTGATTGGCCTTGTAAGAGAATTGGAGATGCTCCCCTACCGGACTGTACGCTGGGATGAATTGTTGGATGGACTTAAGGAACGCACCGAGGACGTGCGCCAGTGGCTGATGGCGTGGCACGAGGTAAGTTGATTTGCTATACATTCCCACCTATCCTTTCATTCCCTTTGTATTAATTCCCCACAGAGCAACTCGATTATTCGACTCTCATCTCAACCTACCATCCCCACCCGCTGTATTATCATCCCTGTTGAAATTCCCGAGATCCAAGTGGTTCACACGGCCGAGCTGCAGCTCCAGCCAGGACTGGATGTGTCCTCTGGCTCTTCCCACGCGGCCGTGGGCCAAATGATTCCAGCCGAGCTTACCCTTCGCCACACCCGCCGTTGGTGCTCCCCAACAAACCAAGAGAATGCAGGACAACTGTTAGAATGCTCCTACGAGATCCACGCAAATCCTGAGCTCTGGCTCCTCGGAGGTCGTCGACGCGGAAACTTTCTAGCACGCGAGGGCGAAACCACCCGCTTTACCATTCTTCTCCTTCCCCAGAAACCCGGTCATCTCCTTCTGCCCGGCTTGGAAATTCGCACATTTGCCCCATCGCAATTGCCCACCCCCTCACCAGCCAAGACGGATTCCACCACGGGAGCCCCCGGGGGGCCTAGCCAGCGGCACCCGATCCCCTGTGAAGTGGATTATCGCAATCACGGGGAAACGGTCCTAGTGCTGCCAGATCTGCGCAAGACCACGGTCAGTCTCAGCGCCTCGGGCAGTCCAGGTGGGGCGTCGTGGCTAGTGGATTCGGAGCGACGAGCAGAAGTGCTTTAATGATCGAACATTTTTGCTGCTTTTTCCGGTTTTACGCATGCCAGATGGACGTGTATATAGATCTACGAGACATGAATATGAATTTGTACAACCATAGCCACAAGTATAGGAGATTGTGTTACATACAATTTACCCCTATTCACGTTAATGTATCAGTATAGAGTGCTTTTGAACAAGGTAAACGTAAACCCTAAGATTGTCGATACACGTGGGCAAAGCTCCTGTTTTGCGTTTTGCAAAATAACAGAGGTGGGGGCCCGCTGATTGGTGGGGGCTCCTCAACAAAACATTCGGTGGGTCCGGCCAAGGCCCAACAAGCCCCCCCTGTGAGAGTATCCGCCACACCGGCCGAGTTATCTCCAATCTTACACCGTCTATAGGTGATCATGCGATTGGAAGGCCTAGAATTGGCTCAATTTTGTCTAGAAGGATATCAATTATAAATCATACTGTAGTATGTCCTAACTTTTTATGAGGTATTTCTTTCAGGATACTGCCAAGTGTAGGTGTGTAAGATATGTAAGATACCCCACTCCTTACCTATCAATACCTCCAACAGATTCTCAATGAACCATCACATGTCGGCGCATGTCAATTGCCACCAAACAGCGTGGACCAATCCACAGCGTGATATTGTATGGGCGCGAGCACGAAAATGACCCGCCGAGGCAGTCGATCTACGCACCCGGGCCCGCATGTGATGAATATCAGAAAGTTTCAAGGTTTCCTACAAATTATCTTGAAAGTAGGAACCTTGGAATGCAGTCAAGGGTTCATTGATCAGATTTTATCACAGCCTAGATGAATCGATATATCTCTTATCTTTGACACTTTAAATACTGGAACCATCTGGACCGTGTATGGTGGAGAGTAGAATAAAATTTCCGGTTTAAGTGTTGAGAGCTCAATTAGGTTTAGGACCGATCCCGGTTTGTCGCCACGATAGGCATTTCCACTAGTTCAAAGTTCAAAGTTCAAAGTTTCCCCCAGTCCTGAAGAACCACTTGGTGGGGCCGAGTATTTTTCACCTTTAATTGTTGGCTAAGCCGCAGCTGTGGCGCCTCCGATCTGCCCAACATAATCCAATGATAGACTTTTAACCAAGGTGGATGCATGTTTGTGAGATCGGCTGGAAGAGGAGTTCATGCAGGAGAATATGGAATTTTGGGATCGAATCAGATTTTTCACAGTATGGCGATTGTCGGGGTATGGCGGTATGGAAAGAGCGTAAAAAAAGAATGAAAAATCTTTGATTGTCAATTTCGATGGGGATGGGATCAAGTTGGGATGGGTTTTTTGCAGAGTATATTTACCAAAATTACACAAATTACACCACTGATTGTAGGGGAAGGCCGCTTTCAGGGCTGAAGATAATGTACTGATCATACCGTGACCGTACGTGTATCCCCCCACGGACCCATGGACCCCCAGTTTTGGTCCCTTTTCTTTTTTTTTTCTTGACATTCTCGAAGCTGATCTTCTCCCTTTTCCTTGCTCGGTTCGTTTTCCTTCTTCTCGGGGTTAGCGTCAGCAAATTTCTTAACTTGCCTCCCTTCCCTTGCCTTTTAACCTCGGGGATAATCGTCAATCTTGAAACTTGTGTAACCACAAGGTCAAAAAATTCCATCCTTAGGTATGTTGATGCTCTCGGACTGACCGAGAACTGGACACTGACCTCCCCCGCTCATATAGCTGTTGAGAGAACTGCGTGGGTTAGCTCAAATCCAACGCACCTCCTACATCCCCCCTTTCCTCAGCACGGAATTTCGTCAGTCGATTGGACGAACGTATAATAGCATCGGAGAGACACAGTACAGAGTGACTGTATAAATTTCTTGTCTTCGCCATGTCGTCCACTGCTATTCCCAAGCGCGCTGCGCTTCGCCGCAACCCCACCACCGACTCTTCCATTATTGATTCGGTCTCGGCTTCGCCCTTCGACAGCCCCCGCCAGTCGCCCTCGTCGACTTCCCTGTCCTCCATGGCTTCGGAGGCGGAGGCGGCCAAGTTGGTCGATACCTTGGGCAATGAGTTCAAGATTCCCGATTTCACCATCAAGCAGATCCGTGATGCCATCCCCGCACACTGCTTCCACCGCTCTGCCATCACCAGTTTGTACTATGTCTTCCGGGACTTCGCCATTCTGGGAAGCGTCTTCTACCTCTTCCACAACTATGTCACCCCCGAGACCGTCCCCTTCATGCCCGCTCGCGTGGCTCTGTGGACTCTGTACACTGTCATCCAGGGTCTCGTCGGTACCGGTGTCTGGGTCTTGGCCCACGAGTGTGGTCACCAGGCTTTCTCCCCCTCCAAGGTGCTGAACGACACCGTTGGCTGGGTCTGCCACTCTCTCCTGCTCGTGCCTTACTTCTCCTGGAAGATCTCCCACGGAAAGCACCACAAGGCCACTGGTAACCTTGCCCGTGACATGGTTTTCGTCCCCAAGACCCGCGAGGAGTATGCTACCCGTACTGGTCGTACCTTGCACGAGCTCGGCGAGCTCATGGAGGAGACCCCCATCCTGACTGCTAGCCACTTGATCGCTCAGCAGCTGTTCGGCTGGCTTATGTACCTCAGCACCAACGTCACTGGCCACAACAACCACGCCAAGCAGCCCGAGGGCCGTGGTAAGGGCAAGTCTAACGGATGGTTCGGTGGTGTCAACCACTTCGACCCCGCTAGCCCTCTGTACGAGGCCAAGGACGCTAAGCTGATTGCCCTGAGTGATCTCGGTCTCTTCCTCACCGGTGCCCTTTTGTACACCATCGGCTCCAAGTTCGGCTGGCTCAACCTGCTGGTCTGGTACGGTATCCCCTACCTCTGGGTGAACCACTGGCTCGGTAAGTTTCGATCAACCTAGATTCTCTGAGATCAGCATTCTAACATTCATTTAGTCGCCATTACCTTCCTCCAGCACACCGACCCCACTCTCCCCCACTACCAGCCCGAGGTCTGGAACTTCGCCCGTGGAGCCGCTGCCACCATCGATCGTGACTTCGGTTTCGTCGGCCGCCACATCTTCCACGGTATCATTGAGACCCACGTCCTGCACCACTATGTCAGCAACATCCCCTTCTACAACGCCGATGAGGCCTCCGAGGCCATCAAGGGCGTCATGGGCAACCACTACCGCACCGAGGCCCAGACTGGCTGGACTGGCTTCTTCAAGGCCATGTGGACCAGCGCCCGTACCTGCCAGTGGGTTGAGCCGATGGAGGGTGCTACTGGTGAAGGCCAGGGTGTGCTCTTCTTCCGTAACACCAACGGCATCGGTCTCCCTCCCGTTAAGATGGCCAAATAGATGGTCACATATGCATCTTTTCTCATATTTGGACTTGGAAGCGAAAATCTGTCGTTGCTTTATTGATGTCTTTGTTTTATTTTTTTGTTGATCTTCGGTGTATACTTGACTGGCGCGCATACACAAAACATGTGAGATATTGGCGAGGCATAGATGTCAAGATGGTTTGGTCGAAGGGACGATTCCTGGAACCTCCTCTCGTTGATTTTCTCTTTAGATTGTCTTGATTTCCTGTTTTTCTGCGTTGATCTCTTGATGTGAACAGAGCAGAGGGGAGGTAATTTGGGGATGAATAATGATCTTTTGAAATATTGACCGAGACCTGTTGATTATCGAATCTTCTCTTCCTGTAATTGAATAGTCTCATGCCGTAGCCTTGTCACTGCATTCCGACACGTTAGTTTGGTCGAGTCGGGTTCCCATGCAGTCCTGTCGAATTGACAGGATCAAAGCTGCTCAGTTATCTCCAGGTGAGCTCAGTCCAGGCAACAAATATTCAAAAGCGAGGTCCATCATCAAGACCAAGCAGACAGCTTCGACAACTTCAAGCATCAGATCAAGTCCAGAGCTTGAGATGCCTCACAAGATGAGATGAAAGATAAGTAAAGAACCTCAATCCTCAGACTCTTAGAAGTGCAGTGGATCAGTGGCGTGACGTGGAAGACAAAACAAGGAAGAGCCGTTGGAAACAGGGTTGCGGGGTAAAAAGATCCACGGGATTGGATATCACGGCCACTTCATTGGTTTGATCACACGATCATAATTTGACATCACTTGAACCTCATATGTTATAGCTTTATTTTACTTATTATATACATGGTGCGAAAGTATACGTTCTTGATGGTAGAAGGAGCATTGTGGACAGGGCGCGATTCATACGAGATCTATTTAGTGTTCTATCTGCGAATCAATTTTAGAGCTAAAGCTTTGTATGCATCAGGTCTTATTTCTAAATATCCTTGTGTCTCTTGATTTTAAAACAGTTACATCTTTCTCAAACCCCTCACAGCCTCTGGTAGTTATGTCATGGTCTGTTGGGCCAGTAGGAATCTATACATGCTAAAGCATTGCTCTATTTCATGGAACTCTCATCTAAGTTCGGGTCGATCAGGTAGGACAGCATACACATATACCATGAGGCTAGAGCTGGTTTCATTTATCAATGAAAGTATTCGAAAGAATTGTAAAAACCAGTTCCTTCTAAGTTCCTTCTGGTACATCAAGTAATTCTGGTCTTGGTGCCGTTATTGACCCAGTAA
Source organism: Penicillium tannophilum (assembly GCA_028829675.1). Taxonomy (NCBI): domain Eukaryota; kingdom Fungi; phylum Ascomycota; class Eurotiomycetes; order Eurotiales; family Aspergillaceae; genus Penicillium; species Penicillium tannophilum. The sequence goes on along the minus strand of JAQKAK010000004.1, from coordinate 3,268,022 downwards.
ATTGTTGAATATTTACGTTTATTTATGCAACGGTCATTCTCCATGATATGCAAATATAAACAAGATGGTAAGTAGATATCCCCTCTAAAATCTCGATTCCGTTAGATCCGGTAAATGTCACTTTTCCGGCTCGATACTTCGCAACCCTCCTTTCCAGATCTCAAATCCCGTCTCACTATTTTTTGGCCTTGTTATTGAGTCTGCTTCGTGTCCGTCGGCCACCTGCTCTCTCGATCCAGCAGTCCAAGGAGCAAATACCACTTTCATAATTCGTCTTGTGATTTGTTCCGGCTCAGGAACAATCGGAGACGCAGGCCTTGGAACTGGCGTTGGTGAGGGTTCTTTGGGGGGTTGGGAAGCAGACTTCTCTTCCTTGGAGATCAAGGCCTCTGGTGTGATTTCCCCTGTGTGTGTTTGCCGGGCAGTAGCAAACGCAGACTTTACGTCGGATACCTTCTCTACCTGCTCTTGAGGGGGTCCCATCTGCTCTAAGGGTGTGGATAGAGGGTAGGTACCATCCCAAGGCACAAACATTGAGCGAGTCTCCTTCTTCAGCGCGATGCGACATGCGATCTGCGTTGACCAGAAGTAGCCCAGCGCTGGGGTCTTTAGGGATGATGTACTGGGATACTCGGTATCTCCCCAGCCAGTGAAGAAGCGTTCCTGGTGCAGGAGGCTCATGAGGTCGTTCCGGGCCGGGTTCCCGACAAGGTACGAGCCGGCGAATTTGTCATCTTCGGGTGGGTACTGTGATGAAGCTGGTGAAGAAGAAGGAGCATCATACGGTGACTGTGTTGATGGGCCTAGTATATCGGTTCTGTTTCGAGGGATTGGCGAGGCAACACCAGATTCGTGAACTGCTGGGGTCAAGCCAGAACGTGGGACATCGTTGATAATGGTTTCGACGGTCTCGAACCGGTCTGAGACTTGATTTGCGATGACAATTGCAATGTTTTCTCTCACAGCGAGGTTGCGGAACATGTGGCCTAGCTTGGCGAGCGCAGTGGATCGGTTAGAGAGGGCTAGTATGCTGTGTTCGGTATGCTCGGCGCGGTAGTTCGATGTGAGTGAGTCCATGATGACTAGTCCAACATTGTATTTTGTAATTGCAACCGGGAGCTGGTAGTTCAGGATGTGATCTTGCGTCTCCAGGTCCATCGCGTTGATAGAGAGGACATTCTCAAGCGTCGGGGCCTGGTCTTTGGGGAGGGTCGAGAGGTATGGATGGCATTCGAGTAACTGGGAGAGACGATTTGTGGCTAACGGATGCTCTGTGGATATGTAGATAGCACGCTTCTGTAATCCACGGGGTTTGGCTAACTGAACGGCGAGGAGGAGGCTAAGGAGAAATTGAGTCTTGCCGCTGCCACTGCAGACAGGAGACTAGTTGTCAGAAACATTGTAATAAATAATTTCATCACCACGGACCTTTCGCCTGTCACTTCCGTCAGGTATCCTGTTGGAATGCCGCCTCCCAAGAGCGCATCCATGGTGGGGTCCAGGGTGCTGATCATCTCCCATCGCGACGGTTGAAGATTGATCGAGGGACCGAGGGTAACAGCAGCATCTGCATTGATACTCGAACTAGGCTCTTTCTCTTCCGCAGGATCTATGTTTGTCTGTGTTTTCTGAAAGCCAAGGTCGGCGTGCAGCGCCTCGACAACGCGGACGCAGAGCCGCCGCACGTCTGCGGGGGGAACATGGGCGCGTTTCGCGATCTCAAGCGTGTCAAGGGTGATAAGGTCGACAGTTGTCAGTTTGCTGCGCTCTAACGAAGGCAGGAGATGTGCGTATGGTTTTGTCGCGAAGCCAGGCAAGACTGATAGAAGATCCATAGGAGGCAGAAGCTCGGGAGCTTGAAGACGCGGTTGCCATATCGTGTGGGGCCAATCACTGACGTTGGGACATACAACCTCGCTGCAACTTATTATTCTGGTGCACAAATTGACTATGTTTAGATGGTTTTTTTTATATTATTTTGACGGTCTCTATCCATATGCCTATGGGATTTGCCGATCATAGAATTTAATTTAGGATTTCGAAGAATCTTGTAAGGTTAACCTTTGATCAACTAACATATTCCGAGCCCTATGGGGCACGTACCCCAATATATATATCAAAGTTTTCCAACAAAGACCACATCTTGTAACTTCCTGGAACACAGATATCTGCTTTATTTCATCTCTAATTAACAATACATGCCTTGAAGTATGCTGCTTAAGACATACCTTATACGCAGACGACTTTCTTGACAACATCTTGTTTAACATGTGAAGTAAAGCAGCGAGTGACCAAGCCTCGGAAGCATTGAGTTGATCGAATTGGTAGACAACGTAGCATCAATTTGCTAAATCTATTTTGATACAGCTCTCAACAGTACTGTATGTCACTCCGTTCGCCACCGGTCAAGTATTTGTATTTAAGTTCCACCCCGGAGCCACAAACACCTACGAACGAGATCAACCCGATCCCGCCTTAAGTGGGCTCAAGCGGGAAGAATTTAGTCTGGGCCACCTGTAATATCATTGAAGCGTACCTCGTATACAGCCTTAAGAGACTTAGAATGGGGCGTAAGGGTCCGTTCGCTGCTTAATATTCTACGATTATGAAGCGTTGTACGCCTGGATTAGACCCAACCAGGCATCTATTCGGCTGTCATTGTCTCATTTTAATACGCACTTGAACATCGAAGCCCCTGTGACGCTCTCGTAGTGCAGTAGTCAGTTTCAAGCGCAAATTTCTGTCTGCACTCCGCGCAGTAGTGATTTCATGCGGTCGATCGCATCAGTCACATACCGCGGATCAGGCGATCATGATCGATTCGCACACCGCAATGGAATGTGAGTGGTTTAGTATATATCTCCAATTTATAATGTCCGGGTCAATGGGAACCAGAATGATCGAATTACTTATTAACAACGGTAACCATGAGCGACGAAATTAATGTCTAGAAGGTTTGATAAAGAGTCGAGTACAAAGGTCGCACCCAAGTACCCAAAACGGAACAGTCCTCAGTCCACATGATTCGCTTGCTGATCTTCGAGCTAGTGTACTATTACTAGTGTGATAGCAATTTAATGTATTCTGTAACGGACTAGGAAGCCGGGGTCCGGGAGCATGTATTCGAAAGGTGTTCTTTTGTTCAATGCGCCCTATCTCTATCTGATGTCACCAAACCAGTCGTGACGGCCTTGGGTCTATGCAATTTATTCCATTCCACGTGGTATAGCCCTGCTAAATAGCGGACTCACACCAGGGTATTTACTATGTCGTATATTGTATAAAAACAGGCAAAGAATCGGTAGGCTGAGATTCACAGCTCGCATACAAGTGACTCCGGAACCGAGTCATGTTTTCCATCTAGATCATTTAGACTACCTCGGAAGATACCAGGCAACAAGGTGGACTTAGGGGTTCGGAATTCCGTGATCTGTATTGAAAGTCTTGCACCAAGTTACCCCAAGACCCCTATCAGACCATGTGGCCGCCCCAAGACTTTGCCAATCATTTATTCTACACAGACTGGGATTACTGCATTTGTCAAGCCGTTGAAACCCACCGAATCCTTTTAATATTGCGCGAATAAGTTACATGTAGCTCCGGCTGTGGGCTAGATGCAAAAAGGGGGCCAAGATCAACTGAAAGTGACAGTTCGGTGCGAGATTGATTGTCAATCCTCATGTGCGGGATGGGTTATGAGACTACACTGTTCTTGGCATAGACCGGGTTACGTGCATATTGATCTCCTCACCTGACTGTACATTTGTTCTGAAAGGAGTGATCGCGGAGAGCTCGGAGAACTCCGACATGAGTGGGTATGGACCAGGAAACCTGATACAATTCCTCGTCTGGTGATATAACGGGACAAGGACTCCATTGCCACGTTTTTTTTCTAATTCGAATTAATTTGCCAAGACACTGCCCCCCTTAATGTGAATCCTTCTGGAATGGCGATCTTGGGGAGTACGGGGTGTCAATCATTTGCCCACTTTTCTCGTCGATCCCGAAACGTGACAGTAGAACTCAACAAGTCTACAAATGTTTCATAGGAAGCGTACATTCTACTCAAAGGATCATTACCCTTGCCATGCATGTGGTCGCTGATGTACGTAGGCATGGGTACGAATGCAGTTGACCCCGGTCATTCTGCTCAATTCAAGGCCTTGCATGGCGGTAGATAAGTGGACAATCCGACGGCCGACTAGCCGACCGTTATGAAGATCCCCGTTCATTATGATTTCATCGGATTGATTAAGAATTATTGCAAATCACAGTGAGTCAAATTCGGAGAGCACCGTAGACTGCAATTGGCAAAAAGACACCGACACGCTATTCTTTATCGCGCGTATCGTGAATGCATTGTGACCTCCAATCCGAGTTGACCATTGCAGCCCTAAAATGGATTGGATGACATGTTTCCTATTCCCCTGTCGACAGGCACCAATGCAGACCCCAAGACTGAAAAAGAGGGCTCGACGGGGAATTAAAGCTGCAAAGTTAGAAAATCGCAAATCCAGAACGCATTCGATTTGACCGTTGAGGGTCATTTCTGGTGATGTGCAGATGTAAAATCTGCAGCCCACAAGCCTGTTACGAAACTGTAATGTATGGAAACATTGAAATGGGGCCGTGGCTTCGTGCGGTGCGGACCGTCTTCAAGTGGGGAGAACGAGATCCCGCGCCATGATTTGAAAGAGACGTTATAGAACTACGTTCAAGTCTAGAATAGAACAGAAGCCTAAGCGTTGCAAACAGGTTTGATGATCCTTCATAAACCCTACGGAGTAGACAACGCACCATGCAAGAAAAAAAAAAACTCTCCCTGGGCGCTTCTCCAATGCAGCCACAGAAGCAGCTATAGGGTACGAGCGTATACGTGCGTTCATGTACAGGGAAAAAAAGGCTTGGCAACAAATCACCGGCCGAGTTGCGGGACTCAACCATGACCTGCGTATGTAGAGAGGGGAATCAGGGATTTGGAAAACAATTGTAAAATCACAAATGGATGCAGATCAGGATTTACGGCTTGACGGCCCACAGGTGGGGCCAATGGACAGCGGGCAAAAGGCGCCGTTCTTACCAAAAACCGCCTAGTCGGTTCTAAGACCCTCACTGTCTAGAAGCTGATTGGATGCTGGAACAGTGTCTCGCCAAGATGGTCGTCCACGGATTAGGAGGGAAGGAAGGTTTGGATACAAATCCTTTCGAGTCTAACGGCAGACTTGGATCTTCCAAATCATCTGTTTCAAGCGTTTTTTCTAAAGACTAGACTTTCCAGGAGGCATATGATATAAGGTTGTGTTCATGAATTGTCTATGTATTATTGATACACGATCGGTATTGGGCCTAACCACGTCAGCAGGGGGAAAAGAAATAATTGATTAAAGACTAGGACGGGAAATGACGGCATCCTGTCTGTATAGTTGCCTTGATCGAGTAGGTTGGCAGAAAAGGTAACATTCATGTTCTTTGCAGGATGATATGCATCCGATCATCTCTTTCCCAATCCTGGTTCATATATGTGAAGATAAAAAAGGAAAGAAAAAGGATACACTGGTCCATTGGACTGGGTTGGATCAGGGAGAGCGCACGATGCCGGGGAAGTCCAAAGGAAATTCCCTGTTCTAGATCGAGAAGAATGTTCAAAGGATCTACACCAGTCCCAAGGACCATCGGATGGGAAACGACCTTGTACAATTTTGGTAGGGGAAAAGACAAGCGATCGGATGCGAATCGGGTAGCAAGTTGACACAAAAGGAGCCCTAAGAACTCCCGCTAACACTGAACTGGACCAAGCTTGCCTGAAACCGCAGATCGCGACAGCGTAGAGAATTCGACAGCCCCGAAATCATCACGATTGTCCTGTGGTGATTATCCATCGTTCATTGCTTTTTCGAATTCACACGATCTCGATCTCTCGGGAGTAATGAGGAACGAAAACGAGACTCTTTGTCTGGTATGGACCCATGGACCCCCGTACAGTACTTAAGCTAAGAATAACCGTAGGAGCCAACTTTATCGAGTAATAAATCTTGGAAATCCAGTGTATGGTTACAGTGGGGGCCTAGGGTATCGTTACCAATACCGCCTGGGTACATTGTGCATACCGGCGTGGACCATACAAAGACCTCGTACCCAGCGAACGTTGCGTGTCACCCCCTCCCCTTCTCTCTTTCACCTCCCAACCTTTCTCTACGGATCTTTTCATCCACTTGCTCGGAGATCTTGCTGAAAGATTATTGACGTCCCCCGTGATATTCGAAGATTTTCACTCGACCTGTTCGCATGTTCCAGCCACACCCGACCGTCATCGATTGACCGCCTGCGATCCTGCCCCAGGGTCGAACCGACCGGTTTGGAACCAGGGAACAATCAACCTGCTTTTCTTCCCGAGTCTGCGTTCATCATTGACTCCCTCGAGTCGATCCGTGGATTCGTTTGAATTGGATTTGTACGTCGCGCGCGCCCGAGAACAACCGAATTGTCGACCCAACTCTCGACCCCTACGCCCCCACAAACTTTCTACCTTTCTCTTCGCTTTTTACTGATGTCGCTCCCGACAATAGCTTCATTCCTGAACGACACAGAATAATTACGAACAAGCAGAGGGTTAAATCATACCCTCAAGATGGCGACCCGGGGACCGATCAGGGCTCCGAAAGATTCGGAGGCCTACACCAAACGGGTTACGCGCGATGGCAGAGAGCTCACCTACCAAATGGTTGTCATGCAACAGCCGGAGCGTGCCAGGGCTTGTGGTGCTGGAGCCAAGTGTTAGTTTTGTGATCGCTTTGTTTCGTCTTTTCCTCCAGCTGACCTGGATCGTAGCCTCTGCCGACCGGCGTCCTGTTGACCCGCCTCCCGTGGTGGAATTGCGTATCTTCGAAACCGATCCTAATAACCCCGACAAAGCTACTGATGTCACCTTCGCCTATAATGCCAATTTCTTCCTTTATGCGACACTGGAGAATGCGCGGAACATTGCACACGGACGGATGGCTGGACCCCCGTCGTGCCCTGTACTGACCGGCGTTCCAGTCGCTGGCGTGGCATATCTAGATCGTCCGTTACAAGCAGGTTATTTCATCTTCCCCGACTTGTCAGTGCGACATGAGGGTCGATATCGGTTATCGTTCCATCTATATGAAGAGATCAAAGATACGAAGGACACTGACAAGGACTCGGACCTGCCCCTCCCAAACCAAGTTACCGGCCCAAATACAGCGAAGCCAGGCTCCCCGCAATCATTTCTTCACTTCCGCCTCGAGGTCAAATCCGTTCCGTTTGTCGTATACAGTGCGAAGAAGTTCCCTGGCCTGGCAACCAGCACATCGTTGAGTCGTATCATTGCCGAGCAAGGATGCCGTGTTCGCATTCGTCGTGATGTTCGCATGAGACGCCGGGGCGACAAGCATAACGAAGAATATGATTTCGACGAGAATAGAAATGCGGCAGCATATGCTCGGTCCGATCGCTTCTCGACACCAGATCACTACGTGGCGCAAACCGTGGAACGGCCTCGATCAAATAGCCACACCAGCTCGGGTGAATCACCATATGGGTATCCACCCGAAATTCAACGGCGGCCGTCGGCACAAGATTATGCCTTCGCCTGTCCACAACCTTACCAGCGACCAATGCCACCGGTCATGGCCAACGCCTCCACCCCGTCATATCAATCACATCTTTCCTTTGGTTCAACACCCACTCACTACCCTGCGGCTGCTCATATGCCGCCAACTCCTCCACCTCCTGGCGTTTATTCACCTCATACCGCCTATGCTAATATTCGACACCAATCTACCGCATCAGAGTACGATATGACACCAGGAGGTTATCCCATGGCACCGCAGATGCAAAATGGCTACCCCAAGAACAATATGAACCAATATCGCGTGGAAGCCGCGAAGCCTACACCCTACTTGATTCAAGATCCGTCACAATATCTGCCACCAGCACATATGATGCGCCATGATCAGACACCGAATATGGGCAATGGAGGTATGCCGGTAATGAAATCTCTAGCCAGTGAATACGCCAATGTCCAACCGTCTATTGAGGGTATTCCGCCGAGCCCCGGAGGCTACGACTCATTTACAGGCAAGCGAATGGTATATCACACGGGCAACATTGGCACCAAGCGCACCCACGAAGATTCCTTTGGCATTGATGATCGTTCAATGCAGAACGGCATGCGGCCAGATACCGAGCCTAATCCCAATGCTTACCGAGATTTCTCCGCTGAAAGTCGTGCAGCCTTGATGGCTGAGCTCGGCGTGGAGATGGCCTACAAACGAGCCAACGGCAAGATGGTCATGAAGGCACCTCATTAAAATCCACTATTCACAGAGATTATTCCTTGTTAGGAATTAATCTATTTCTCCCTTCCGCCACGAGCTTGCTCTGACTTTCGCCCCACTTGGAGTTTGGCTCAATCCTCCGTGTCTGGCACCCTTACATTTTTGTACATGCCTTCCAACTCCCCTTTTTCTACTTGCCTCGTGCCTAGACATACCGATGCATAGTACCCTCACGTCCGTTTCTAACGAACCTTCTCATTTCATTTTCTTGTTCATGTTCAACTACTCTGGGCAATCGGTCGGTTATGCTGGATTTTGCTTTCTTTATATCCCGATCTGATGATCTCTGATGCGCATTCGTTGTTTGGCTTGCATTATTGCTTACACATTCTCTTGGGCTGAGATGAGAGGCGTCCTAAGTCACCCACCAGTCCCTCGATCTTAGAGGAGGAGGAAGGCTGGAAGCAGGAGCTGACTTGGCGTTCCAATTCGACACCCTTATTCCTGCGTTTGGGCTGCTATTAACGGACGGTTAAAAAGGGTGGCAAAGTTGGGTTGTTCCTTTCTCATCTATTCGAGATTATTTGGTTGCTTTGCGAACCCGCAAGCTCCTTGATATTGGGTACAGAGGACTGGTATATGACAGTGTACATTGGAGCTCCTTCAGTGCAATCCGTCCCTATTTGAGGACTTGCTTAATTTTTTATTCACCGGCGTCACGGAATGTGGATACCTAGTACTTAGCATTATTGATTTGAATACGATTTTCTCATCTTATCACTCTTGTACCCAGTCATAGAATGCATGCGGATAAGAGATTTACCGCTATGGGGCAAGGGGTATGATATTGGCGGGGTTGAGGATAATCTTCCCTGAACAATCGGATGATAAGATTGATAATGCTAGTCAGATTTTTACTGCTTGATCTCGAGCAACCTAGCACATAAGATGTATGTACGGTCTGTGAAGACAAAGTTGAAGTTGCAGTGAAGCTGTCATTGTGCCATCCGACTAGCACTTGGGTGTGCGAAAAGCCTCAATTTGCAATTTAGTAATTCCCAAATAACAGCAGTTCAATTCAATATTCAATCGTTCCAACCCGATATCGAACTCCTCAACATAATCCTAAAGGCGAAGCATTGGTCACGGCCCCAGTTCGCACGGTGACCAAGGCGGTGATGATAGACGTCTTGGCCGTTCCACAAGCTGCTTCTCTCTCCTTCCCAAACACCTCTCCATTACCTTCCAATGGCAATGCATATACTATGGATAAGAGGACAGAGTCAGCATGTGATCAGTGTCACGGTCACAAACTGAAGTGCTCTCCACAACCTCAGGGATGTGTGCGTTGCAAGAGTATGTCCCCGCTTTTTTCTGCGGCAATGCGAACATCCGTAACCGTTTTTTAGGATTGCGCATTCGATGCACCTCTGATCGACCGATTAAGAAACGGGGTAGAAAATCTACCAGGAAGGAAACTCCAATTTCACCTACTGTTGCTTCGGTAAATTGACATGCTTTGAACTTGGATTCAGTTCTGTTAGGTTGGTCGTCTAATACCTGTTTAGGATGCACTTGATTATCCGGTGTTGGATTGTCTTCATGATCTTTCAATTTTGAAGCCTGATAAGGAACATGCACGGTAATTCCGGGACTTGATTTTGAAACTTAGCTTCTGTGATGAAGTATGCTAATGCTTACTAGAAATTCAACTATACACCTCACACGCTACGAGGCATGTCGACTTTTAGAGCACTTTTTTACCTCGCCCAATCAGGAATTTCATGCTCTACTTATTCGAAGGGAAAGGTTACTCAATCAGCATGCACCACGACCGACTGAGCCAACTCTACTTCTTTCAATACTATGTATGCTTTTTCCCTTGAAACATTAGATATACGTGGCTGATCACATATAGGCGTTGCCTGCTTTATGCCCTCGGATGAATCATCGGCTCTCCCGGAATCGACCTCAAAAGAACGAGCCGCTTTGGGTCGGTATCTGTTTGACAAATTAAGTCATTATTTCCATCCGAGAACATTGCCTGGTGCAAATCATGTTTTTGATGATGCCTTGACGGCGTTCGTTATGACAAGTATCTCTCCTAGTGAGCAGTCGGTGGAGTCAAGTCTGCATTATTGGCTTGCTTTCCTCAAGTTCATCGTGCAGGAATTGCAGCTGTATAAGGATTCACCAATCCTCAGCGAAGATGACAGAGAAGAAAGGAGGAGGTATGTCATCCTCTACTCTATTTGTCGAGCTCGATTGTTAATCTTCTCTAGGTTATGGTGGGCGTCATATATCATTGATAGACATGTGGCTCTATCATTTAACGAACGGCCGCACATACCGGATCAAGAGTGCCAGCTGCTCCCCACTCCATCCCCTGATGCAGTCTGGGTTCTGCCAGGTCCGTTACTGAGGAGTCCGGAAATCAATTTTCAAGGGACTATGCTTGGCTACCGCGTCAAGAGCCTCGATATGCTGGGCATCTACCTACCATTGTCAAAGTAAGCTCAGTCCCAATAGTGCGTTACAAAAGCTAACATTAAAAGGATACTGGGAGAGATTCTCGAACATCGTTTTCTTTGTGAACACCCGACTTTCAATAAGAACGAGAAATTTCTGGCCGAAATCAAGTCAAATATTCTCCTGAATCTTGAACAATGGTTCAATTCTTTTATAGGACTTGCTGGTCCGGACTTTTACACCATCGCAACTCCAGAGTGTACCTTACCTCCTCCACCGAATATTCCAAAGGTGGCATACTACGGTCTACACATGTACCATTGTATGTTCGTGCTCCTGCACGGGCCAATGGATATAGTACGGATGTACAAAGATCACGCCTGGCAAGCATCTTCAGATTTCATCACAGCCGGCGAGCACGCAGTTGCATGCGCAAATGTAAGCCTACCCACCAAACATCCTTTCAGGACATCAATTGATGACTCAACCAGGTTGCACGTTACATCCTGCAAGTCGACCCACGACTATGTCTGATGTATCGATTTTTCGGAACCTACTTCCTCCAATCATCTTTCATATTCCTCATCCTCGCCCGGAAACTAGGTCGCCAATCAGACGAGTTGATCATGCGTAATTGCGCAATAAACCTGCAGGTCCTAGATAAGTTTGTCGCAACGACAAACATGGACTACCAACATACATTTGCGAAATTCATACGGCGTGCTCTGTCCTATAATATGGGACAGCCTTCGTCAGAAGATGATATTCACCTCGATAACCCCTTAGCTGAATCTTTGGACCCGGAAAGCCTGCCTTATCGCTGGATACCGGGGTATAGGGGGTTACAGGTTGGTCCGATGAGTAAGGAATGAGATTTGATGATGTATGTACATATATGATTGATTCATCAACTCAAATTCATCACTTGAATGGGCACGGCCATCTCACATTCATCGTAGCTGGAAGTTAGAAAGAGTGCCCACTCCCACTCAGTGCCTCCAACGCTTGCTGCGAAGAAAGAGTAAACGTATTCAAAAACTCGTATCTCACTCTCCTCTCTGACCATTTCTCATCAAGGTCAACGTCCACGACATTTGTCGTCCTATCAGCATTGTAGTATGTCGCCCGCCCATCTGCACGGCCATCAATCGGATCAGCAATAAACCGAATCCAGTCCTCTTGAAAAGCCTCAACCATAGCCTGATTTTTGACAACATCCGCAGGTAGTTTTTCGTCCACAGCGCGCAAGGCCTCCGCGAAAGCATCGTAGATGTAGATCAAATCAACACAATGCTGTGCCTTTTGATAATTAGGTCCTGGGAATGGGTTGCCAACGTCCACGCGGAATGAGTGTGTGTTGGTAGGACGCCCAACGAATTCTGTTCCTGCCTCCTGTATAGCCGTAGAACAGTTCCTCAAGTCGTTTCGAGCAAGGTGCACAGGTAAGCCGAATTGGAGATCGGTTAAGAAGTGGTAGATTTGTTCGTGGAGGTCGGGTAGAGGCATATCGGGGTGGATACCGTATATGTCATTGAACTTCTCTCGAAATTCTGGCTGGGCGACTTTGTGTGCTAGTAGGTCTTGAAGCTGGGTGTAGCTTTTGATTCTGGAAACCTGGCCAGCGTGCATGGAGCCCTGGTTCGTTTCGTCAGTTCATGTTCAAACGTTTATAATGCTGGGCACTGGTATTTATGCGAGATTTTTACTTACCTCGAGATCCGTGTCTCCAATGAGAATAGCAATCGGGTCAACGCCGTCTCCAGGGACTTTTGGTATCCCATCTGCTTCAGGTCCATCGAGGTGTATATTCCACCTCCACCGCAAACCAGCATTCTTCGACATAGTCAAATCATCCAGAACGAGGGGACTGACCATCCACCCCAACTCGTAGAATGCCTTCAGAAGCCTGTCGGGTGGTAAATTTGCCATATACGCCAGACGAGAAGTTGAATCCTCAGGTGCTTCCAACTGTTTACAAAAAGCATCCCACCGTCTATCAGCCTGGTCCATGGTGATTGGGCCCAAGACGCCCACAGCGCCAGACTGGATAATAGCACGATGAACAAGTGGCTCCTGTTTCCCGAAAACCGCCTGTGCAATGTGCGCATGAGATGAGCTTCCGCCAGCTGACTGTCCGCCCACTGTCATCTGGTCCACGTTACCGCCAAATGCGGCTATATTTTGGTGGACCCACCGAATGGCGACATGTTGGTCTGTTAGACCGAAGTTGCAGCCCTTTAGCTGACCCTCTGGTTGGCCTTGGATGATTTCCGAAGACGCGCCGAAGCCGAACATGTTTAGTCGGTAGTTGACTGTTGCGACTATAATTGGAGTTTTCCGATCAATGGATTTCTTAACCAGACGGGCAGGATCTTGTTTTGTTAGTGACGGTTTTCTGCTCTGTTGTGAGGGGTTACTCACCCCACATAGGATCAGTTCCTGCACCGAAACTGTATGCTCCGCCGTGAATGTATACATAGACAGGGAGTTTTGCAGCTTTATGATCAATTCCCGCTGCGCTCAAGGCTGATGCACTTGGTCTTGTGATATAAAGATTTAAACAGTCGAATTCGGACTCTGTGACATCACTGGGGAAGTCGAGGTGCGACTGAAAGAAATCGCTGGTGTTAGGCTCTTGGGCCTGGGGACAGCGAGGACTGCAGGGCATTAGCCAATTTGATATTAAAGTCGATTAAAGGCGGCAACTTACCCATTCTTCGTGGCATTGAAGATATTCACGGGCAGCCTGTCCCGAAGCAACGCGTGCTGCCATCGGCCCGGAACAATGCCGTACGGAACCCCGCGAAACTCTTCAACGCCCTCAACCTCCGCCGCTTTACCGATAATCCGCTGTTCGTAAGCCGGGACGGTCTTCGTGGGAAGCACAACTTCCACCAATTCCGGACCGACATCGGTCGGTAAAGCTAACTGTTCTTCCAAGGCAGCCATTTTTGATTTGACTGACAGGAGCAACACCCGAGGTTAAATGCTCGACCGGATAATTCTTTCTCTTGTGGCGGAGTCGCCTGCTTAAACCCAATCCCCTAGATCAGTATATGTAAAGAGTAAGAAAGTGGTTGACGATGGAAAGTGCTATAAGCTTAAGTCCGGACAACAAACGATGGGCGATTGACCAATCAGCGCTGGATATGGTAAACTCTAATCGGCGAAATTGCGTGTTTCGGATCGGCTAATTCCCGGGATCCAGTCTAGGTTTCTCCGCAACTTAACCCCAACTTCTTGTCAAAACCCGGGGCAAACTCTAGGTTCCTTTTGCCTATAAAGGTGACAGGGGCAGCCATGTTTGTGACCTGATTTTTCTATAGGATAGGTCCTCCTGTTTCCCCTGAGATGTCGTCTCAAATGTCGGTCGCGGCTAGCGCTCGTGCTGAATGGCGCGCTATTGCTATCTGCTTGTTCATTACCATTGCTGCGTTCCAGTTTGGTTTTGACTCATCATATTATTCTGGTATGTGCGGGAGGATCTAAAGTGTTTTGGTCTTTTCTGGATATGGACTCATCTCTTTCCTAGGTATTCTGGCTATGGAGCCGTTTATCAAGGAATATGGTCACTATAATAGTGCGTCGGGTGCTTATGTCCTGAGTGCGAGTATGCAGTCTCTCACCACCAGCATCATTAACGTCGGCGAGCTCGTCGGTGCCGTCTCATCGTTCGTAGTGGACGATCGCATTGGCCGTCGAGGAGGTCTATTCGTGTCCAGTGCTTTTGTGGTCGCCGGCGTGATCTTCCAAGTCGCTGCAGACGACTTGGGTCTGCTGATTGTTGGGCGTCTATTACTCGGTGAGTCTACCTGATGTACCCAGGGTATGAAAGGTGTTTGTGCTGACTTCTCTCTTCAGGTTACGCCGTGGGTTTGATTTCATGTTTAGTCCCCTTATACATCGCAGACTGCTCCCCCGCCCGATTCCGTGGAGCTCTAGTATCCGTATACCAATTCGACGTGGGACTTGGTCTTCTGTTTGGAGTCGTGGTTGACAACGCGACTAAAAATCGGAATGACAGCGGCGCCTACCGCATCCCAATGGCGGTGCAGCTGATCTTCCCCATCATTCTGGTCCCTGGATTGATCTTATTTGCCCCCGAATCCCCTCGGTGGCTACTGACCAAAGGGAAAGTCGAGCAAGCGAGGAAGTCTCTTCGACGGCTGCATGGAGACCGGCCAGATTTTATTGAGAGTGAAATCCTATATATCACCGGTCTTATTGAAGAAGAAAGGCAGACTGAAGGCTCCTGGATGGACTTGCTGAAATGGAATGCCGACGGACGGAAGGCTTATCTTGGCATGGCACTGCAAGGTTTGTAGAGCCCATACCCGTTCCCAATTTCTACTGCCACAACTAACATTCCTATAGCATGGCAACAAGCCTCGGGTATCAACTTTATCACCAGCTATGGTATCGTCTTCTTCACCGCTATTGGGATAACGAACACCTTCCTCATCCAAATGGGACTCTACCTGGTCCCAATGCCAGCAGTCTGGCTCAATCAATACTGCGTCGAGCGATTCGGTCGTCGTGCTATGCTACTCATATCAACCTCTGCAGTGGCCGTGGTATTATTAATCGTTGGTGGTGCCGGATCAGCAAGCGACAAGACCTTGGCTCTCGACCAGACGATCGTGGCCATGGTATATATTTTCATGATCGTCTTTAACCTCGCGTTAGGACCAGCTGTCTGGGTCGTGACGTCTGAGATCTCTACCGGTCCCAACCGTAGCAAGCTGATGGCGACTTCGACCGGAGCCAATTGGTTCTGCAGCTGGCTGGTCACATTTACCTTCCCATACCTGTTCGATGCAGATGCAGCTGGTCTCAGCGCAAAAGTCGGCTTTATCTATGGTGGCTTGATGATTGGGGCTGCTACTTGGATATTTTTCTTCTTGCCTGAGACTTCTGGGCGTACCCTGGAGGAGATCCAGGTTATGTTCCAGCAGGGTGTTCCGGCTCGGAAGTTTAAGAGTGAGTTTCCCTCTCAGTCCTTAAGGTTATTCGATATGTGAACTAACGTGTTGCAGCGTACCAAGAAATTGAGCTGACAAGATCACTTGCATTGGAAGAGAAAGAAGGTGCCCATGTTACTGAGGTTGACCATGTCTAAATATCTGCTATGCTGGACAATGATCTCAGAAATCGACATCTCTGCCTTAGTATTGAATCCCTTTTGGCAATTCCGTAATAGTACTCACTCCCTTCGCCGCTTTGGCTCACTGATCCGATTACTGAACCGCTTACTGGTCGGCTCTGGGTGTTGTGATTTTCACTGGGCGCACTCCGTACCTTAGAGTATATCTTTCGATGACCGGGCCAATGTGAGCTTGCAACACGGGGCTCCCCTAGATTAGATGGCTTGCATACCGTGGGCAAGTTGGACACATGAGACTGATGCACTTCAAATAAAGTTTGGGGCCACATGCATATACATAGTATCTGGCCATCCGACATAAGAAGACAAAGTTCTCTTGCATGGCTAGTCAGTCCATTTTGAAATAATCAACTATCTCCGTGGCCAACCACAACACAGATAATTAAATCTTATACCGTTGATGACAATACAATCCACGGTGACTACAGTGGTAAATTTAAACATGTGGCGAAAAGCTCATACATTGTGTGGCCCGATACTGTAATCCCTAGACCGAAAAGAAGAGCCAAAGAGCAAGCGACGCAGCTGGGTTAGATCCTGCAATCCCTGGTAAACTGCCCTGCAGTGAAGCAAGCGCCTTGCCACTAGGCCAGCTGCCCTGTGTAGCCTTCGATGGGGATCGCCACAGCTATTCGACGAATGATCACATCGGATCGGTCAGTATGAAGTGCAACAGAATCCCTAGCTCAGTGGAAATCAAAAGAGCGGTGAAAAATATGTTACAATAACATACAGTAGATCCAATCCATATACATTTATGCATGATGATTCACACTTACGCAGGATCTTGCATCAAGTGGATAGTCTTAAGGGGTAGCTGAGCAGAAAATCAATAGTTCTGCCGATGATATGCAAGATGAAGATCGTTTACCTAAATTATACCTAGTATGTGTGTATGTAAGCGACCCATCTATCCAAATACCTGTCTATCTCATTCAATCGAAACATTTTAGACGGTAGTTACAGGGTTGTTGTTCAATAATCACATTGAATCCTCAATTTTGGATTTTGGAATATAGAGGAAGACCAGTAATGTTGGAAATACTAATGTGCTACACTTTGTCCAGAGGGGCACTGACTTGGATCTCTCCCCGATTCCTTCGATCTCTCCGATCTCTCCGATCGAAGGTGGAGCGGTGGGGATTAACTTGATGTGGTGTATGTATATCCGATGATTCCTACCTCATTTCCCATGTTTTCACTTTCCAAGGTTTCTCTTCATACATGATCCACACTGGCCATCACTGAGGAGTGGGTATGTGACTACAAGTGAGACATGCATATATCGGAAGGGATGGGGATCGCTGGTCAAAGCCTGATGATAGATGCGGCCTGTCGTCATTCTTTCCGTGTGCAGCTAGAAATGCCCCAATTAATGTAAGGTATCCATGACGTACGGTATTTTCAAAGTCATATGTAGGACTCGAATTTCCTCAAGGACAATGTATAAATACTTAGGGACCCAATTTTCCTTGGTTGAAATCCGTCTCCAATCTGTCTTCATATCTCTTTACTCATTCATCACGTCTACTTCTGCAATGTAGTTTTCCAACCTTTCTTTCCCCATATTCCTGGCCTCTACTTTAGCGACCACTACCTCAGGCTTCGAGTGGAATTCATGCGGCTCAAGCATTGACATCTTCCAACCTTTGAAGGTGGAAATCTCACCAGATCCACCAAAGAGGTAAGATACCCAATCCCCTTCTCTCCAAGTTACTGGTCTTTGAGGAAAAAAATTGATTTTTAAAGTGGTGAACCCGCAAACATCACTGTCAAAGGAACTTTGCGCGATCCCATTGAGGATGGTAGCTACATGCAAGTCACAATCAAAGTGGGCTTGATTAAACTCTACCAGAAGACGATCGATATTTGCGACGGATTCCTCGATGGCACGGGTCTTAGTTGTCCGATCCCACCTGGGGATTTGAGCATCACGAAGAACTACACTCTTGAACTTCCACCGGTACGTGAGGACATTTCAAAGTGGTAAATGGAAAAAAAATTAATTGGAATATCACAGGTGATCTTCACTACCCAGATTGACGCATTCAATACCGACGACGAGGACCTTGCGTGCTTGACTCTCAAAGTTGATACTAGGAAGCGCTTTGAGTTATGAAGTAACGACATAAGTTAGACAATTTACGTCGCTCCTATCTAGTAGTATCTCTGTACTACTACATATCCGTGAATATAAAGGATATTGCGAACGTTAAAGACAGCAGGGCGAAGAGAGAACAACCAATAAAAACCAAAAAGCCAGAGATTGCTATGCACGAGTATTCAGTGGTGTCATTTTCCAAGTATTGAGACAAAGTGAGATCTACCAGTAGCGCCTCGGTGGCTGGGGCCAAGTGTCCACGGGCCCACGGAAAAAGAGCCTGTTCATAAGGTCTCAGCTCTGCCGAGGCAAGCCGAAAGCAGGTTATGGTCAATTGTACTTCTTCAGTTACTCTTCTAGCTCGCGCCACGTTTCTCGTAATTTCACGACCAGCGGCCGCCCATCTGGACCGTTTTCTGAGGCAGGTCAAAATAAAAGAGCCTGGCTTGGTAGGCATGATGATGGACAGTTCAATTATAGGACATGCAATAGCACAAAGGTAGGTTCGAGGATATACTTGGCCCGAAGCGGAGTCTGAGTGAATCCAGCTGGATATGGCTTTTTCGTAGGAATTGGCAGAAGGGGAATAGACGAAATGAGGAAGAAAATTTGGACTAGCAGTGTGACTATTTGGGTAGGTACGAATTGTATGATACGGAGCAATAATGCCAGCGAGAAAGTGCTAGGATGAAGTCAACCCACAATAAAGCATTGGAAGACCGGGTCTAGAACCGGGCCGCCAAGCCAAGCTACAAGAGGACAAAGCGGTCGCTACGATGGGCATTAATCTGGATGAGGCTAAGCGTCGAGATTCAATTGCTACCCGCTTTGCAATGAAGAGCTATGTAAGTCAAGACAACCATCTAAGGGGAATGCCAATTCCCTTGTAGCCATTGTCACTTCCAATCACATACTTACCCATAGTGAATGACATGATAATACCTTCCCAACTTACAAGATCGCAGTCGCATTAGCATGCGACCCAACGCCACCTACAAACCACACATTAGTACAAGCCAAACGACGACCTAACCTCACAGTGTATACATACCAGGCACATTGGCAGGCGCACTAGTCATGAAGAAAGTCCACTTCCCCATATCCCGACATCTCACCGCAAGCTTCTCCAAATCCCACATCTCCCCAAGAGGACACCCCCAAAGCGCCAACAAACTCTCATGCAAATACTCCTGCTCAGGAACAGGCCACGCCTCAAATGTAGGCGAGTCACCCATAACGCCCGCAAAGTAGCAATCATGCAACCAAGTCTTCATTGCAGGCTCACGAGATACACCTGCGAAGCTGATATCTCCGTGAGACCGTGCCGCCGCGGCAAAGCGCACTTCCGGGCTCAGTTCGTGGTAACGCTCTACAAAGCCGGAGCGAATGAGGAGGAAGTCGCCAATGCGGATGTCACCGCCTTGGGATTCTGGGCGGAGATCTAGGTTTTGGAACTTTGCACAGGCTGTTAGTTCTGAGAGGGTTATTGCGTGGGTCGTGTAGGGGTCGTAGGGTTTGTTGTGGGTTAGAGCGTAGTGGCGGTAGTCGAGGAGGATTCCGCGACCGGCTATGCCGTGCTTTGCCCAGTGGTCGATGCTGCAGTTGTGGTTGGCGTTTGGGCCTATTATGTCTTTGCCGGTTGTCTGTAAAGTTGTTAGATTGGCACGGTTTGTTCAGATACGTTGGGTGGGTGGTAGTACTCTGTTGTAGAATGTCTTTGTGGGAATGTGGGCGAACTGAACAGCGTTAGTGAGGTTGAATATAGGTTTTTTCGGAGACTTACGTGTCGGAATCCATCCCACTGCGTGCCGCTCTGAGTGTTAAGAGTGTATGTGTCGTCATAGACAATATCTTCGACCACAGTCTTGATGTGATGGTTAAAAGTCTCACGATCAAATGCGGGTTTCTCTGGGACATTAAGAGGAAGACTGTCAATGAATTAGAAATTGCTTTTCGTATCCCCGGATATAAACACTTACTCCAGTCGAATCATCTCCCCGGTTGTAATCTCCCTAGCTGAAGCCATAACCCGTTCCTTTGTCAGGAGATTCAATCTTCCCAACTATTTCAACCTGTCAGTTCAACCCAGGTATTCAACCTCGGAGATAAGCTTCATACCTGATCATCATCTCCCCAAACCCAAGCCGCTCCTTCCGGTGCATTTGGTAGCTTCGGGAGCTCGTCCAGCAAAGGGAACCGAGTACAATTAGGATCCCAAGGCAATTGATTCGGATCCTGAGTCTTGGCAGGCATCTTCACACTCTTACGGTCACTTGGAGATTCTTCGCGAGCTCTCTTCTTGTCAAGGTGACTGGAGATAGAGGAGAGTCGAGCAGAGGGACTGGGAGACACCATTTTGTAATACGGACCGGAGGAGGTACAAATTCAAATTTGGTGCTACCAATTGCACAATTGTGGATAGTTATATGGTTCCTTGGAATGAAGTGGAGAGAAGGCGGGGTGCGGGGAGTTAATGAGTTTTACTACCGAAGATACCGATGCTATTCGGGTTTTGACCGAGGCTCGAATGATATCATGTCTGGATTCATCTTACGTATACCGGTATACCTGTTGACCTTTAATAACGACAGGTTACAAGGGACATTGGAGCCTGGAACATCTTTATATAGTAGTTAGTACTACCACAAAGCTCTGAATTGTTCTTTGGGGAATACTAATCCGTTTTCTATATTCAAGTGATCTCTTCTTTTGCGGAACACAGTGCCGAGGTGGGGAAGCTTCTCCGCATGAACCCCGGGTTTCTGTACGACTACAAGGACATTGATTCGGAGCTTGATAAGTTTACTGAGATTGTAATGCAGCTTTAATCCTGTTTAGACCAAATGGCCCTCTTTTTTCCGTTTTTCATTTCATCGGAGTGGTCTCCAAATTTGTTATTGTACATGCGCTTTAGGTCATAGACCTGGAAACCATGCTTAGCGCTGAGTGGCTGCATGTAGACCTCCGTGCGTTTTCTTCAACGCAACGGGGTAAGATATCGGCTCAAACAAGGATATCAGAAAAAAACGCTGTAGAGGGTATGCTTGGAGTGAACTTGGAAAAAAAAAACAAAAAAAAAAAAGAAAAAAAAAGAGCAAAAGTCAAGAGAAATTGCGGCGCAAGATTGAACACCCATATTCCCTTACAAAAAAACACATAACGCATTGCCGTCCCAGGATGCCCTATCCATGATTCATTCCCAGTGCGCCAAAAGAGATAAAAAAAAATCCAAAGCATAAATATTCGTTTCGTTCATAGGTCTGGCCATGCCAAGACACAAGGGAGAACAGACAAGGCACGGACGGAAAAGTCGAGTGGCATACAATGGCTAATTTAGCCCAAGGAGGGAACACCAGTGGACTGAGACGAGGGGCGACCACCACCACGACCACGACCACCGTAGCCACGGTTACCATAGCCACGGCCATAACCACGACCACGACCGTATCCTCGGCCACGGCCACGACCACGGTAGCCGTCAACACTGCCTTGGCCAAAGGTCTCGATGTTCCGCTTCTCCTCTTCACCGCGCCATTCGCGGCCACCAGGACGAGTAGAAGAGTTGTCCTCGCGATCGCGTGCTTCACTGGAAATGTTGTCGAAGAAAGACGATGTGCGGTTGTAAAGCGAGGCCGTGGAGCCGGCAGCAGGATCACTCTCACCAACATCTTCAGCTCCAATGCTTGCATGTGCATGAGACTCGGCCTCAGCAGCAGGAGCTCCAGTGGCGATGGCTTCCTTCACCATGTCTTGCTTGTTGAACTTGGCATTTGCAGTCTCAAAGTCGTAGTCCGACTCGGGGACCTCGATCTTCTTGTGCTGAGCACGAGGAGCTCCTCCACGTCCACCGCGAGGGTGCTGGTGTCCACCACGGGGAGCGCGGGTTCCATCATACGGCCGCATCTCATTCATCTTGCGGGCGAGTCCGTCAACGGCGCCATCGGATTGTCCAGGCTTCTTTTGAACGCCTGGCTGGGGCAGCTTGGCCATCGCGGCAGCAACGGCGGCAGTAGCAGCGGCAGTAGCATCCGTGATGGAAGTGTTTCCCTGAACACCGACAGGGGCGCCGGGGATAGCAGGCTTAGGGACAGCCATGGGAATGGCCGGAACAACCCGGCCGTTCTTCTGGGCGCCGACTGGCATAGCAGTAGGGCCGGTCAAACCATGGACAGCTTCGGCTACGGAAGGCTTGGACTCCACTGGAGGAGTCGGGGCCTGCGCAGCAGCAGGAGTGGCAGGTTTGCTGGTGACCTTGTCACCAACAGGGAGTTCTGAGGTAGCCTGAGGAGGGGGCATTCCAGGGGGACCAGGACGCTGCTGAGGTGGCATCTGTTGACCGGGAGGACCCATCGGCATATTGGGAGGGAATTGGCCAGGTCCCTGAGGGAAACCACCGGGAGGAGGGTACCATCCAGGAGGAGCACCGTAAGGTGGGAAACCAGGAGCAGGAATACCATTAGGGCCGGGAGGGAACCGGGGATCAAAGTGTTGTCCATAAGGTCCCGGTGGGTATGGTCCAGCCGGATATGCGGGATACTGAGGTGTTGGCCGAGCACCTTGTGGCTGTTGGGGCGTTCCTTGAGGAAGGCCAGGGGCAGGTCCAGACTCTGGACCCGACATAGGACCCGGTCGCGACATGTTCTAATTTGCAATGAGTCAGCATATTGATTCATGACAGAAAGCAATTGAATATAACCAAGATGGTAATATTGATCGATCAGAAGGAAGGCAACGGAAAATAGCAACATGGTTTTGCGCATTCAGAACAGGTCTGTGTTTACATCCGAAAATACTTCATCATAAGATCAAGTGGCCGACCGGGAGGTGCAAGGCCAGGGTTGGGACAAGATGAAAAAAAAACGCGGGTCACTTACTCCTAGAATTGCGGGGTCGTCGGGGACACGAGGAGGTTCAGGCTGTGTAGTCTCCTTCTCCTCTTCCGCGATGCTAATGTCCTTCACGTCACTGCCTCGGAAGACGATGTATTCGTAAACGTTGGTGGACGGTGGAAGGTCAGTCCCGTCCCCTCGGCGGCCCTCAGTACCATGGGACATGACATTTTCCAAGGCAATTGTGGATGCCTCTGGGTTAATTTCGTGGAGTGTGCCAACATAGCTTACATTCAATTAGCTATGAACAGCAATGCAAAAGGTGATTGAGCTTACCGAATGTCACTCTTAGAGATCAGGTTGAAACGCTGACTGCCAGGTGTTAACTCCAGCCCAGCCGCACAAACCCTGGTTACCAGGAGGTGCAGATGACTGACCCTATTAAGTGGTTCATATCCATCTTGTTGGGGAGAGCGCGGACTCGCGCAATCGATGAGCGAGTAAAAACAGGAGAGAAAAAAAAAGAAGGAACGTGGAAGGAGAAGAAGTGGGAGTGGGTAGGATGAGAAGAGAAGAGAAAGAGAAGGAAGTCTTGGAGCAGATTCTGTCGGGTTTTGGTGGATTCGATTACGGCGGACTGCAGGAGCTCGGATAGCAGTTCTTGGTTGTGCGCCAGAACTTGTGTGGGTCGCTTTATGTGAGAGATCCAACTTTACCCCCCTTTTTTGTACGGTAAAGGAATTAATGCAAAGATGACAACCTCGTCCCACAGAGATCACTTCTTCCAGACCTCGTGAGTTATTTCCTTGTGGTAAGGAGGTTGGGAATGGCCTGGCTAACTCCCCTATAGGGCTTCCTTGGACGACCAGCAGAGGAAAGATGCCAAGTCTCAGAATTCCAATGGAAACCCTATTCGACTACAGAGCAAGATTCTTGCCATTCATCCTGATCCGAGCCATTTGAACTCGATTTATGTTGCGCAAAGTAGTGGCGTTGTTAGAAGAATAGTGCTCGAGGTAAGCTATATACCCCGCTCTTATATGATTGACTAGTTCTAAGAACCATTACAGACAGGTGAGACAGCTGCATTGTACAAAGGCCCCACAGCTCCTTTGACAAGTCTCTGCCTGAGTCCAGATGGAAAGCTTTTGTTTGCTGGTTGCTGGGACAAGACCGTTTGGAGTTGGGATGTTGCCTCAGCAGAGCCTCGGCAAAGGTACGAAGGTCACGCGGACTTTGTCCGAGCAGTGATGAGTGCTCGACTACGTGGAGAGGATCTCCTTATTACGGGCGGCGCCGATGCACAGGTGTTGGTCTTCAATATCGCCAGTGGCCAACGCACTGAGACATTCAAAGGCCATGCCCGGGGTGTTCAAGATCTGATTCTTGACCCAGAAGTGGAGGAATCGGAGGCTTTGGTCTTTAGTGCTGGAAGTGATCGGGAGATCCGCCAGTTCAAGATCTTTGGCGGAGGCGATTCCGCTGAAGCACTCCTTCCGCACGAGACCAGCGTGTACAAGCTTTTCTTCGACCAGGACGGTGATCTTTGGACCGTGTCTGCCGATAAGACCGCCAAATGCTTGATTCGAGCAGATGGATGGAAACCCAATCTTACTTTAGAGCACCCCGACTTTGTGCGAGACATTGTTGTCCACGAGGACGGCGGTTGGGTGGTCACGGCGTGTCGGGATGAAGAAGTGCGAGTGTGGAACCGATCGGTATGTTTATTTCCCTATTCATCTGGAAGGCACCAGTTCTAATTGTCGCAGACTGGAGAGCTTCATCACGTATTTTCTGGTCACTTTGAAGAGGTGACTGGGCTAGTCCTAGTGGGCTCCACAGTGGTTAGCGCGGGTATTGATGGCACTATTCGGCAATGGTCTCTTCGTCCAGATGAACTCCAAAAGGCTGTGGAATTGGCAAACAAGGGTCCTGTGGTAGCAGAGCCTGAGCCCAGCACCGAGTCCATGCTCACAGAAGAGGAGGAGCGAGAGTTGGCTGAGCTGATGGAAGATGATTAAATGTACCTACGATACCCCAGACTCCATAGAAATGGGTCTCCCCATTAAGAGATGTACCAAACCAAATTGTGTTCCCGCATTAAGCTTTTCTTCTAAAGAATAATAAGAAAATGCATGAATCAACGGACTGATGCAATCGCATTCACACTGGGCACGTGACATTCCTGATGCATCCATGACGCACAGGGACGATCTCCCGTTTGCCCGCCTTGCCAGTCGTTACCCCCACTTCCACTTGTACTCCCCCTGTTCTGTGACACCCTGGTTCGCTAAGCTGCTCTGGTCACACCCGCGGGGTAGCATTCAACCCTGATCCATTGCCGGATTCCGTTAGTACTCCCGACTCAGCTCCGATACACCTTATCACGCATCCCCGCACCGCAAGTATCAGAACCCGTCAAGATGGCAACGTCCGGCATGCAGTCGCACCACGACATGGCAGAACCAAGTCCTAAGCTGGTCAACAGGCTTCAGAACAGCAGGTCCCCTTATGTAAGTCCCGTCGGCCTCGCTCGGAGCCAAGAGACCTACGTATACTAACCCAGCTGCAGGTGAGGGGGCACATGAATAACCCCGTGGCATGGCAGCTGTGGGATGCGGAAGCGATTAATCTTGCGAAAAAGCACAACCGCTTGATATTCCTGAGCATTGGATACTCGGCTTGTCACTGTACGTAGGAAATAACCCCCACGTGGCCGGCTTCTAATAATCTCTAGGGTGTCATGTCATGGAGAAGGAGTCCTTCATGTCCTCGGAGGTGGCTGCTATACTAAACGAGTCATTCGTTCCCATCAAAGTCGACCGTGAAGAGCGACCGGATATTGATGATATATACATGAACTACGTCCAGGCTACCACAGGCTCCGGTGGTTGGCCTCTAAACGTCTTTCTCACCCCAGACCTGGAGCCTGTTTTTGGAGGCACTTACTGGTCTGGTCCGAACTCAACTACTATGCAAGGCCCAGAAACCATTGGATTTGTCGAGATTTTGGAAAAGCTGCGAGACGTCTGGGTGACACAGCAGCAGCGTTGCCTGGAGAGCGCAAAGGATATTACAGCACAGTTGCGAGAGTTTGCCGAGGAAGGCACTCATTCCACGCATACGGATCGTGAAACAGACGAAGATCTCGACCTGGAGCTCCTGGAAGAGGCTTATCAGCATTTTGCCTCCCGATACGACTCCATCAATGGAGGGTTCGGTCGAGCACCCAAATTCCCCACGCCAGCCAATCTTAGCTTCCTTCTGCGGCTGGGCACATACCCCAGTCAGGTTATAGATATGGTAGGACAAGATGAGTGTGAGAAGGCGACAGCCATGGCCGTCACAACGCTGGTGAACATGGCTCGTGGTGGTATTCGGGATCACATTGGCCACGGCTTCTCTCGGTATAGTGTTACGACAAATTGGAGCCTCCCTCATTTTGAAAAGATGCTGTATGACCAAGCGCAACTGCTGGATGTCTATGTGGATGCGTTTCGCTTGACCACCGACCCTGAATTGCTTGGTACTGTATATGACCTTGCCACTTACTTGACGACTGCTCCCTTGCAATCACCCACCGGCGGCTTCTTCTCTTCTGAGGACGCCGATAGCTTCCCCAACCCGAATGATACCGAGAAGCGAGAAGGTGCCTTTTACGTTTGGTCCTTGAAGGAACTTACTCAAGTGCTTGGTATCCGGGATGCTCCAGTGTGCGCTCGTCACTGGGGTGTGCTTCCAGACGGAAACGTTGCAGCCGAATACGATCCTCACGATGAGTTCATGAACCAGAATGTGTTGCAGGTCCGAGCCACGCCCAGCAAGCTTGCTAAAGACTTTGGACTGAGTGAGGAAGAAGTGGTGAGAATAATTAAGGGTGGAAAACAAAAGCTGCGTGACTACCGCGAGAAAACCCGAGGTCGACCTGACCTGGATGATAAGATTATTGTGGGCTGGAATGGACTAGCGATCGGTGCACTGGCAAAGTGCAGTGTCTTGTTCGAGGAGATCGAGAGCTCAAAGGCGATTCAGTGCCGTGATGCCGCAGCCCGGGCGATCCATTTCATTAAGGAGAATCTATTCGACAAAGCAACTGGGAAGTTGTGGCGCATCTACCGCGATGGCAGTCGTGGAGATACTCCAGGCTTTGCTGATGACTATGCATACTTGATCAGTGGCTTACTGGACATGTACGAAGCTACCTTTGATGATAGCTTTCTGCAATTTGCGGAACGACTGCAGAGTAAGCTTTTCCTTAGGACATCTTTCTCCTGACTTATGACTGACATGAATACTAGAGTACCTGAACGATAATTTCCTTGCCTTGAATGGTTCGACGCCGGCTGGTTATTATAACACACCATCCGCCATGACTCCTGGCATGCCCGGCCCGCTTCTTCGATTGAAGACAGGTACTGAATCTGCCACACCCTCCGTCAATGCCGTCATTTCGCGGAACCTGTTGCGATTGGCAGCTCTCCTTGACGACCCTGAGTACCGGACTCTGGCACGACAAACATTGAATTCATTTGCAGTCGAGATTATGCAACACCCCTTCCTGTTTGTTGGGATGTTAGACGTCATCGTGGGTCTACAAACGGGTACGCGTGCTGTCACTGGAGTCTTTGCTACAGTCGAAATCCCCACACCGCCGGGTTCGCGTGAAAAGAGCCAAAATGATCCGCCCGGGGCGGCATACGATCTGCTTAAGAAAAAGCTCCGAAAGGAGACTGGTAGCCGAGTATCCTCTACAGTCGCGGTAGCCTCACTGGTAGACATTCGGCCCTCGCATCTCAAGGATTTCGTGGGTAATCAATCATTCTGGTTGAAATCGCGCAACCCCTTGTACAAAGACTTGAAGGCTGGCGACCCAGCGAAGAATTATCTGCTAGCGTGCGAAGCCGGGTCATGCCGAAAAGTGGATCTTTAAAAGGCCCCTTTGTTTTTTTGTTACCGTCATATAATTCCAATATCGGGGCGGTATATGATTTTTTATGGCGTTCGCACGGAGTACGGAGTACAAATTTCACTCTTGGTTCGAGACCTGTTCCGGGTGCCTGCATGGTACCTCGGATCTGAGACGGGCGCCACCGGGGTTCAAAGAGATGATGACGAGATCCACCTATATAGTCTAGATTTTTCCTTTGATGAAATTCAGGGAGTTAAATTTTTATTTTTTTCATCTACCTCAAGTCCTTGTAATTTGACACATCCCATATTGCGGGCGTCCCATTTCCGTCCCAAGGCCCCCGTCAACTCCGAGACTGGCATAAATTGGCACAAGTATGATCGGATCTATGCTCAAATTTCTGCAAGTGAAAAAGGCTTGACTGTGACGATCGGCAGTGATGTGGACTGAACTTATTATGGGGCTTCCCTGTTTTGCCACTGTGTTTACCCGAGCTCTATGTTGTACTCTCCAGCCTACGAAGTACACATTTACGAGCCTTAAGTGATGCGGTGACAGTGTTGCACAACTGGGAAGCAAAATCTGACTGATTCGAGATGACGGCAGCATAATTTAAAGGCTGAAACACAGTTCATTAATGGCGTCTCCGATTTAATCAATCCCAGATCACAAACGTGCAGAGTGGCGTTCCCGAATGGACCAGACCCGAAGCCAAGTCTCTTAGCGTATGCGTCGTTATGGTGGATAATCTCGCGGGCGCCACTGTGATTGGTGCTCAGAGATCATCACTTGAAACTCGTGCCTGGATCCTGAAGCCCCTTAAAGTTATGTGGGCGTATACCTGCCGCCATCCCTATCCTTTGATCTCACGGGGTAAACAATCCGAAACTGAGAATCTCGATCTGCTGTCAATTTCAGTAGTGAAACCGGCACTTCTGTTGGGCATGAGTAAAACGTAAATCATCGATCCCTGTACGCGCGGCAAGTGTTTAGCGTTTCCCCTAAAGAGCGCCATGGTGGGGTGGGATTGAAGATCCGCCCACAGGGTCATTTCAGGGCCAATTTGGAGCTAGGGTGCTCCTGTTCAGCAATCTAGAGTCGTGTCTCTCTGTAAATCGGAGAATAATTGCCACGATTTTCGCGTTGTTCCATAGCCCAGCCTCTCAGCACGGGCCAGCCCCGAATCGTTTCGGAGACGCGTTGGAATGTGAGAATGTCCCACGCCTGCGAGTGGCGGGTTCTGGTATGAGCCAGGCAGTTTCTCGTGAGGTTGGAAAGAACAATGAGAAGCAATAAGTACTGATAGACAAGACGTTGTGTGAACTTTCTTTTCTCTCCATAACAAGTTTGATATCAGAACGAAAGTGCAATTTCCCCCAAATCAATTAAACGTAATTTGCCCTGAAATCGCACGGCCCCACATCGTTCCACCGTTGCCTCCTCCCCTTTCTACATTTACTTCGCTCTCCCACCTTCTTCCCCAAAGCTATCGCTCTTCATTCCAACTTCCCAGCTCGGGTTCACTTATTTCTTCCTTTCACTCCTTTGAAGGAAAATAAGTGTTCGGGCCTGTCATTCCTTTATCAGCGCTCAAACAATTCACTCTTTCTTTCCACGCAGTCGATCTGCGTGTTGACCCTCGATCTACAAAACCTTCGCAAACCTTCCTGGGGAAGTGTTAGAACATTGAATTTCGATCACCATGCGTTCTACTTTGTTGCTTGCAGCTTTTGCTGCTAGCTGTGTTAGCGCCTTTGAGAAGCGTGTCTACGTGACCGACTGGACCACCGTCACTGTCACCGAGACTATCACTGCGCCCACCGTTACCGAGACTGTTCCCGCCGTTGAGAAGGTGCCCGTTGTGATGACGACCTCGACCTCTGTGGCTGATGTCGAAGCCAACACCGACCTGTTCAAGAAATCCACTGTTCCCCCAGAGTCTGCGACTTCCCCGGCGGCTGTGGCTCCCGAATCGACTGAAGTTGCTTCCACCAAGGCTGCTCTTACTGAGGCTGCTCCCACTGAGGCTGCCTCGACTTCTTACTGGTCCACCGCCTGGACCTCGACCATGGAGGCTTCCTCTTCCGCACCTTCTTCCACTCTGGCTACCTCCACCTCTACCTCCAGCGCCTCCAGTGCTACCGCTTCGGCCACCAACGCCTACCAGCAGGCCGTTCTTTACAACCACAACATTCACCGCAGCAACCACTCCGTCTCCTCCCTTGAGTGGTCTGCCGATCTTGAATCTAGCGCCCAAACCCTTGCCGCTCGCTGTACATATGAGCACGATACGTAAGTACCCTTTATGCATCAAGGCGATCATCTTGAAACTTAAAGCTAACCCCTTCCCCCTTGCAGTTCCATTGATGGCGGCGGCTACGGTCAGAACATCGGTTACGGTGTTGAGGCCAGTGAGGTCGGTGTTATGATCACCAACCTGATGTACAACGATGAGATCGAGTTCTTCCCCACCCCTTACGGTGAATCAGACCCTAGCATGTCCGACTTCGACAAGTGGGGTCACTTCAGTCAGATCGTCTGGAAGGCGACCACCCACGTCGGCTGTGCCACTGTGGTCTGCGATCCCTTGGGCAACGTTGACTCCTCCGAAGCCCTGCCATTCACCGTCTGCAACTACTCCCCGGTGGGTAACGTTGGTGGTGAATATGGTGATAACGTGCTGAAGCCTGATGGCGGTGCTACCTACACTGCCTAAGCATGTCTGCTTACCTTCTGCATCGGAGAACCCTACCCTTTACATGAGGTCAGCTTGCATTGATCGCGAGTTCCCTCTCCCTTGAACATTTACCTCTCTCCGACTACGTTTGTTGCATTCGCTTTTTGCATCTTGAGTTATTACTATTTTTCTTTTATCTTCGATTCTTGATATTCTGCATGTCCTACCCGGTGTGATCTCGCCCGGGAACTTCGGGAAATGATCGGCATCGGGTACCTATCTTCAGGGAATCGTCCCTGAGGAGGTTGTATGTACTGTGAAGGTACCTGATGTCATGTCTCTCTCGGCAGAGGACATGTGGAATCCTTTTACCAATTGTGAATATTCCTTTTATGGACTTGGTGTCTCCTAGCGATTTTGTGTGCCCATTTGTGGATAGAAAAACATGGCCAAAATGTGAATGTACAATGTGAGATGAACTCGGATCACGTGCCTTTAGTTATGCAATACAAACAATACAAACATCCCAAATCCACTAAAGCTTCGAAGCTCCATTCACCCGAGACGTCATCGTAATCAGTCCCTCCACTCTCCACTCATCCCGCACTCGGGATTGGCTTGGAACCCGGAATCACTGATGCTATTTAGTGTGTAATCTATTCTGGAGTCCTTTTAACGCTAATCTAGGGTCTGCGCCTCGTACTCCGTACAGTAGCTCCCCCGCTAGCTCAACCCCACGTTTCCTCGTCAAATAAAACAGCCTTGAAGGAAACCTGGTACCTGACTTGACTGGTATGTGTCTGTATCTCTTTCTTCAGATTTGACTATGAATCATGGGGACTCTGATTTTCCTTTGATACCTTGACGTTCTCTCCCGTGCAGGCGAACCGCCGAGCTAAAATAGCTTACTGAGCTGAAATCATCTGACAGCATCCGTTCCTCCGGCGCTATCACTGCATCTTGGGTGCCCCCGTGTAGCCCCCCAGACTCCACATCCCGCACTTCATCAAGCACCTAGTACTTGTAAGTCTAGTCCCTTTGTCCGCTCCCTTCAACCCGAACCCGTTTTCACCGAAAAAAAGCCGCCCAATTCCTTAGTGGGGTCCGAGGTGTCTTGTACGGTTTACTACTTTGTTGTATATAACATGTGCTTCGGGCCCCCAAGCCCATCATTTGACCTTCTCTGTCACTTTCTCTTTCTCTTTACTTCCTTTCTTCTCCCATTTCTACCCTACAAGTGAGGTAGCCTCAATGCCATCATATTGCCTTCAAGATTGCCACTACTTCTACCGCACCGCTCTACGCCTCCTCTCTCTCCCAACTTACCTTTCCTGCCGCTACGCCTGATCGAATCAGTTTCACTTCACTAACATGTCTTATTCGAACGTGGCAGTTCGCTTCTTTACCGCGCCAAAACCGCTCGGTAACGCGATGGATCCTGACGCTAAACAGTCAGACCTGTCGGGACATACGGTCATGAGACCGAATGTCTCGGCTGATCAGCCTGAATCTAAGGCTGTGGAGACACATAAGCCGAAGCCGCAGGGCTTGACGTTTGCTAATCAGGATTCATTGCCGAAACTTCCTATCCCTGACTTGGAGGATACGTGCCGCCGGCATTTGGAGGCTCTTGTTGCTTTGCAAACTCCAAGGGAACATGAGGAAACCAAGGCGGCCGTCAGGGACTTCCTGAAGACTGATGGACCCGTCCTTCAAGAGAAGTTGAAAAATTATGCTTCTTCGAAAACCAGCTTTATTGAGCAGTTTTGTAAGTTTTCATTCGTGGGGTTCGAAAGAAGGAAGACTGATCTCTAGAAGGGTATGACTCGTACTTGAATTTCGATAGCTGTAGGCTGCCCATACCTATTTGATAATAGGAACTTGACTGACTTTGGATAGCTGTTGTCTTGAATCTAAACCCGTTCTTCCTGTTGGAGGATGATCCGACACCTGCTCGCAATAACCAAGTCACTCGCGCTGCGTCCTTGGTTGTCTCATCCCTGGCTTTTGTGCGTGCTGTCCGAAAAGAAGAGCTTCCACCTGACACTGTGCGGGGGACACCCCTGTGCATGTATCAATACTCTCGACTCTTCGGAACAGCCCGCCTTCCCACCGACAATGGCTGCGTCATTAGTCAAGATCCAGCGGCAAAACATATCGTCGTCCTGTGTCGAGGCCAGTTCTACTGGTTTGATGTCCTGGATGACAACAGCGATCTCATTATGACTGAACGTGACATTGCGCTCAACTTGCATGTCATCGTGGATGACGCAGCCCAGACAACAGTGCAAGAAGCTGCTAAAGGCGCCTTGGGTGTTCTTAGTACAGAGAACCGAAAAGTTTGGTCTGGTCTACGGGACATAATGACCAAGGATCCTTCTTCAAACAATGCCGAGTGCCTCAATATCGTTGACACCGCATTATTCGTGCTCTGTCTCGATGACACCGAACCTTCAAATACCGGAGAGCTTTGCGCAAACATGCTGTGCGGTACGAGCGAGGTCATCAAGGGCGTGCAGGTAGGTACTTGCACAAATCGATGGTACGACAAGTTGCAGATCATTGTCTGCAAGAACGGAAGCGCTGGTATCAATTTCGAGCATACAGGCGTCGATGGACACACGGTCTTGCGATTCGCCAGCGATGTCTACACCGACACGATCCTTCGTTTCGCAAAGACAATCAACGGCCAAGCCCCAAGTCTCTGGACAACATCTAGCCCTGACCCGGCCAAGCGTGACCCCCGCAGCTTCGGAAACGTCTCTACGACCCCACGCAAGTTGGAATGGGACATGGCCCCCGAGCTCAGCATCGCCCTCCGTTTCGCTGAATCCCACCTCTCGGATCTCCTCCACCAACATGAGTTCCAAGTCCTCGACTTCGAAGGCTTCGGCAAGAACTTCATTACATCCATGGGCTTCTCCCCAGACGCCTTCATACAAATGGCTTTCCAAGCAGCCTACTACGGTCTCTACGGCCGCGTCGAGAATACCTACGAACCAGCAATGACGAAAGTCTTCCTCCATGGCCGTACAGAAGCGGTCCGCACCGTGACACCCGAATGTCTAGACTTCGTCCGCACATTCTGGGGTGATAACCCTGCCGAGAAAAAGATCGATGCCCTCCGCACAGCGACTCAGCGCCACACAGCTATCACAAAAGACTGCTCCAAGGGCGAAGGACAAGACCGCCACTTATACGCATTGTACTGTCTCTGGCAACGCTCCTTCGACGACGGCCTCTTCCACGATAACAGTTCCGTCGAATACTCCAGCCCAAGCGAAAGCCTCGATTCGCCCAAACTGTCCGCCGTCTCAGACGACGGTTTGCCCTCCCCCGCCAGTGGCAGTAGCCGTGGGTACAGATCGGCTTCCCCACCTTCCACACCAGCGATCTTTAGCGATGCAGGCTGGGACAAAATTAACAATACCATTCTTTCAACCTCAAACTGCGGAAACCCTTGTCTGCGCCATTTCGGCTTCGGTCCTACATCCGCCGACGGATTCGGAATTGGCTACATTATCAAGGATGAAACTATCTCCTTCTGTGCGTCTTCGAAACACAGACAAACAGCTCGCCTAATGCAGACGCTCGAATCATACCTATTTGAGATCCGGAAACTTCTCCGTACTGCGAATCGCAAAACGACCAGTCCCCGGACAAGCCGTGCCCGTGAGACAGAGGCATTAACCGAGCGGTTCCACGCTGAATCCCAGCGCCGAGGTAGAATAGTCTATGGTGGTGCCGACACGCCTGCTACGACCACTGACAGTGCTGAGATAGATGATGATGGAATGGGCGGATGTGAGTATACCACTCTAAATTGATGCTGTTGGATACCAAACTGACTTTGTTCTAGATGGGTTCTTCGATGCTGGAATGCTGCTTCATGCGCTTAAGGGTGTGAATGCTGAGCGGGATCAGAGGTTTACGCCTGAGAAGAGGAGGTTCGTTGGAAAGAAGTTGCATCTTAACGAGTATTGAGTTTGGGTTTGGAGTGAGCACTTTTGGCTGGCTGGTATCTTTGGAATATACTCCGTTTATGAATGAAATGCTATTTTCAATGATAACGATGCGTATACTCAAATCATAATTCGAGCCGCGTGACTTTTTTTCTTTTAAATTCTCATCCTAATCTTGGCTAATTGCAAATACTGGACTTCGCTTATTCAAATCCTGTGGCCAGTACCTCTGTATTTGAATCTATCATGTACTAATAACTTTGAAAAAGATGGTAGTGAAACTTCCCCAAGAGTAACCATAGAGGTACTGCATACACCATCTTCGAGCCAGATAAAATGCTCCTAGGGTATTCAAACTGCTGTTATCGCCTCGGAACTCCCCCTGTATCTGGATATGGATGGAATATTCCCGTTCAACCGGTTGTTTAGACGTTACATGTATCAGTCAGCAATTTTTCTATAAAAGCCTCTTTTGTATGACCTGCTCTTTCACTTGACCCCCATATGATGGGTGAACTTTGAGAGATTCACCTTTTATTCCTTCTTCAATATTGGTATTAGATATCTAGTACTCTATCATATATTTATATATCATATCTTCTCATTCCTGATATAGGTTGGGCCTGTTTCACTGGCTCATTTACCGTTTACTGTTCTGCTTGGACTTGGTGAACTCTCGTGCAAAGCGAAGTCCTGGGTTGGGTCCTGTGTTCGGGGTCTATTGTTTCGCTTCTCTCACTTTGACCTATAATACATCTACACAACGCTTCCACGGTGGTTGTTCCTCCATGGTCCCCTCACTCCTAGTCTCCTCCACCTCTTCTTCTGCGTCCTCCTCTTCTTTCCTTCCTCTTTCCTTCTCTTCCAACCTTCTACTGTTTAGTTATGCTATTTTTACCTTGCCTTTACAGAATGCTTGCTTTTAACTTCTTGAATATTCACGGGGTCACAGACATAATGACGGTATGTGACTCAAGCATACTGGGATTTTCAACTATTACTGACTTATTCGATGGAAATAGCTCTCGACAGTCACAAATCTTATGAGCCTGCCAGTGGAAATTTTGCTTATCATTGCTTCATTTATCCCTTTGCAAGAATACCTGATGCTTCTAAGAACGAGCAGACGCATGCACGAAATCCTTGCCGAAGGCTTATTCCCGCACGCGTTCAAGGGAAAGCTGTGGGCCAAAGTATCGAGAGCAATTACCATCCCTGTGAGGCTCGGTGATTCAAAGGCACTTCGACCAATCCTTCATTACGTTTCACGAAAAGATCCTGAATGGCTGTCTCGTGAAATCCCACACGAGTTGAACGACGCCGTCTGGCTCGGTCGCTATTCATCGTCTCTCTTATGGTAGAATATGGTGCATCTGTGAACCCAGATTGACCAACCTGTTCCAAAAACCTATGGACAAGCATGATGTGCTCCCCTAAACCGCTCAAGATGCTGAAACTACTCATTTCGCTTGGCCTTAATGTCAACCACCTTCCCGCGAAGGACGACAATTACCCGATTCATCTGGCCGCTGTGTATGGGGACCGAGAGTTTTTGAAGGCCCTTCTTCTCGCAGGCGCGGATTTTTCGCTGCCAGGGCCATATGGACAGACTGCCCATGAGATAGCTAAAGAATATGCCCGAGTTTACCAAGGAGAGTATGTTGATATGGTTAGATTCCTCGTTAAGGAAACCTTCAAGGAATTGGGAACCCCTCCGAGAGTTTCTTGGGCGATTGCCGCAGATCGGTTTGTCTAATTTACTTGGTGGCAATTGCGGACTTGGAAAGCGATGGAGGGCTCAGATTGGAAGACGCGCCCCATCAATGGTACCTTGGCTTGACTATCGCTCCTAGTCGATGTGTCTGCTAACCATAAATCCGTGTTTCGTTTCCGGTGTTATCTCAAACCAAGTTTGCAGACAAGGAGTGGTCTGTTTTGTGTTTCATGGCTTATTATTTGTGCGTTTCTTGTGTCCCGTTGCTTTTTTCTTGTTTCAGTGTGGATAAAATTCTTGTGTCCTTTGGCTTTTAGCTCCTGGTGAGCACTCCGTACATACCTGCCCAGGTGAGATGTTGCGTAGTAAGTTTTCTGGTATACAACTTCAGACCAAGTCCGAATACGGATAGTGAGGTGTAGCAATAACTTTTGGTGCCGCAGTAACAACCTTTTTAAAGTAGTAAGACAGCGCGACCCACAAACTACAAGTTCACCTTCATAATACCTACCAATAACAAAGGTTGTATTTCTTTTAAATCATCTGATCACATAGTTCATTCTTCATATGCCCCTTAAGATTAGTCAACGCAATGATTCTACAGGCTTGACCAAATAACAGGTATAGTGCCTGACCAGATCGAGATACTATGAGACTTGGCTCCTGCGTAAGATCGCCTTGGCGCGTTTCATTGGTGGATCGGGATCCACTTTACAGATCTGGGGTAACTAGTGCATGCAGTTGTGGAAAATACATAGATTGTAAGATAAATGCAAGATTGATCCTGAGTATAAGTAGAAATAGAACAAATCTCAACGCAGGAAGAAAGGCTCCACCTGGTTTAATGAATCCCGTGCCGTGCAGACGTCATTAGTGGCGATCAGATCTCGCTGACTAACCTGCATAAGCGATGTCGGAAACTGGGGTGAAGCCGGGGAAAGAATTTCTGACCCCTGCGACGCGCCACACCTTATATTCATGTCATGTCAAACACAGCCCACGATAGGAATTCCCTGTTCCTGGTCAACTATGCGACACAAATCCTGTGCTTTGTGCTTGTGACGCCCTTCGTCTTTCTCCGAATTTTCGTGAGATGGAAGCTCATGAATGGGCTGGGCGTTGATGATGGTAAGTATGCGACCGACACGTCACATCTCCAGGCCCCTGCTAATTTATTCATGCAGCATCGTGTTTCATTGGATGGGTACGCTCGATCGCCAAGACATTTGCTTTTTTTCCACTGACATGTTAGGTTATTAGCTCATTTTTATGGGGTATTGCACGAATGGCTTAATTTGTACGGCCGATCATCTGATTCGCAGATCAACCCAAATTTTGGACTTTGCTCACATCTTTTTTAGATGGGCTCTCTGGTTGCGCCATTGAAGCCAGTGAACTGGGTCAGGATCAATTTGAACAATGCATCAAGGTGGGATATCTCAAATCTCCTTTATTAAACTCTGTTCTGATTTTTCCCACCAGATCTCCTATGTCGCTACTGCCCTCTATGCCCCGACAGCATTGTTCGTGAAGGTCAGCCTAATCACAATTTTGATCAGGGTTTTCCAACCCTACTACCGAGCTATGGTATCTCTTTACGTCCTTCTTGGCACCGTCATCGGCTATTACACGATCATCACATTCGTTAAGATCTTCATCTGCAATCCACCTGCCGCCTACTGGTCACAAACCCAGATACCGAACCAGACATGCTTCAGCCAGCCGGGCGTTATTATTTCCGATTCGGTCATCGGGACCGTAACGGATGCTGCAATATTCGCCTTTCCAGTCGGATTTACCTGTACGTTGCAGATGCCGTTCTGGAAGAAGGTCAAGGTGATTGTTCTGCTGGGGCTTGCTGGTGTGGCTGTGGCCTTTAGTCTTTACAGACTTGTGATTGGCGTTCACGAGAGGAAGCATCTACATTCAACTACGTTGTATATGAAGTCGATATTGACAGCGTGAGTTTTACCATACATTCTGGAACCTCTATTGTCTTGACAGTGGACTGATTTGATACAGAAATGCCGAGTTGGGGCTTGGTTTAATATGCGCCTGTCTCCCGGCTATCAATGTTCTGACGAGCTGGACTCGTCGGAATTCGCCCTCAGTCAAAGGCTATTTCAGCCGACACCGCAAAGACGACCAGCCCTCGGGCCACATCTACGATGGACCTACAACGAGCGATGGTCGTAGTCGAAATCAATTCGTTCACAGCCATTTAAGCAGCTGTGCGCGTCGGAGCTCAACAGATTCCACTCAGCTAATCGCGAATCATGAAGAACTGGGAATGCCAGCTGGGGACAATAATGACGGGATTATAAAAATGGTCTCTCTGAATCAGCATTGGGAGAACGCTTCGCACAGGTTTGTTCTACAAGGATCTTAAGTTTCTGGGTTGGATCTTTGCTAACTTTCTAATAGTAATGAGGGAGCCCAGCGTTCCGAAATAATATGAGTATTTAATACCCGGTACTTGAACAGATACCCATAATAAAACATGAACATTATTTCAGATGTCAGGATGTATATTACATGGAGATCTCGATTTTGGCCTCGATAATGATCACGAAAGCTCATCATCATGTGATAGACCAGTGACGCTTAGTGAGCACTCAAGATATTCGGACTGTATTAGGGGGTTCTACAGGTCTGAGAGATCGAGCCAAATAGACCAATTTAGGTAAAAATTTCAACAAGGCTCGCATACATACCCACTCACTCGCGCTTCGAGATGGTCAACCACACATCTTTCCAATACCCAACACCACCCTTAACCACAAACTGGGCCTTGGGTTTCCCCTCAACAGGCTCCGGCTTGTAAGAACGGAAGAACTATCAAGATTAGCCAAAAATCTTAAGAATCCCAATCTCATTATCTCTCACTCACCTGCAAAGGACCCTTCATCAACTCCATCATCGCAATATCCTTCCCCAAACAAACCCGCGATCCGTATCCAAAGGCCATATTATACTTATTATACAGTTTTGCCCGCTCAGCATCCAACCAACGCTCAGGCCGGAACTCCTCCGCGTCATCGCCATACAGCGCCGGATCCCGATGCACCAGGTACGGGTTACACGAAATCTCCGTACCAGCCGGTGCGAACTTACCGAAAAGCTCCAACCCAGGCTCGGGGACATACCGCGGGAAAATATTCGGTGCAGAGGGGCACAATCGCATCGTCTCCTTAACACAGCTCACATAAAATGGGAGATGCGTAAGAACCTCATCAAACTGCGGCATCTCGGAAAGAACACCCGCTTTAGACGCAGCGTCAATCTCCTCCATCATCCGTCTATAAGCAGCAGGATTCTCAAGCAAGAAATGGATCATAGCCTGGAATGCAGTGCCGGTTGTATCCGCGCCTGCGAGGAGTACGAGAAGGACTTCCGCGCGAATATATTCCAGGTCAAGGGGCTTATCCTCGTCTGTCCGGGCATCGAGGAGCATTTGGAGCAGGTCGACGCGCTTGGCTTCCTTCTCGGAATTGTTGTCTTTGATACGTTGGCTGATTAGCTTGTCGCGGAAGCGCATGAGGACACCGATTCCTGAGTTGTCGGCGGGTGTGGCGACGAGGTATTTTTTCAGGAAGGTTGTTTTGAGCCAGGATGTGAAGGGGTGGAGGCGGGCGAGGAGACCGAATGCCGGGAGGCCGTCGTGGAAGCCTTGAATTAGGCCGCCGATGTCTTCGCCTTTTTCGATGAAGCCAAATGGGGCGCCGAAGCCGATTTCGCTGATGATGTCGTAGGCCATGTAGCTATTTCAAAGGTTGGTTAGCATCGTATCTGGATGTTGTGTGCGGGGTTGATGAACTAACACTGCCCACCAGGCAAAGTCAAAGGAGTCGCCGGTTTTAACGAATGTGTCGTCGAGTTTGGTGCTCCAATCTTTGATCCGGGCGTCGATCAATGGTTCCATGCGCTTGATGCTGGTGAAGCTGTACTGTATGTTGTTAGTATAACCCTATACTTATACCGGCGCTATGTAGCTTACAGGTCCGGCAATGTGCTTCCTGAACACGGAGTGCGTCTTGTGTGATCTCATGTTAAACAGACTTTCGGTCTCTCCGAAACTGCCAGTGATGTAGTGACCGGTCTTGTCGGCATTGCGGTGGTAGACATCCGGGAGCTTAGAGTGGTCGCTGACCAGCAGCAACGTGGGGGTAATTCGAACCACCGGTCCTATCTCAATTAGAATCGGTCAATGCAAAGTGAGGTTGAATCGCATTACCATATTTCTTCGATAGCTCATGGCAGGTCAAGTACTCTGTCTCCTGCAGGTTCTGCTTCGCGATCCAAAGTCGGGTCACAGACGCCCAGAAGGGACCAGGGAAGGCCGAAAGAGGGTGGAAAAAGCGATAGTAGACAATCTGGTACACAAACTTAAGCACAATGTATGCAACAAAAGCTGAGAAGAGATTGGTCACTGTCAACAGTGACAATACATTTGCGAGACCCATGGTTAGAGAACAAATGCCATCGGGAGAAAGAAAGTCTAGTGGGATGGTGGTGTCCAAAATACCCCGAACAAGACTGCCTTGTGTAGTAAGAAGATAGAAATCATTGGCTCATAGAGTATGCGTGTCCACCTACTTGACTTGCTAGTAGATTAGATGGACTTGATTTATTGGGTCCAATCTAACGGTTATCAGGATCGACTGTTCGTCTACTGCGCCTTTTTTTTTTTCCCCTAGTCCATGCGCTATGGCACTTGAACCTGTGGGGACGTCATTTCGGAGCCTCTGAAAAACACCAAAACTTGGTCATAACAGCTTGTGGGATTAAGACACGCCGTCTAGAACTCCCCATACGCCGGGATCAGCCAGGCTTTGTTTGAAAGGGGTAATGCGGAGCAAATTCTAGCCAAGTTGGCCCAAGATCGGCGGTCTTGTGGGCCCTTAGTAAAGTTCCTGTCATCGGGGAGAAGAGGGGTTCCACTCCAGGTGAATTCGCGAGTCGGTCCTTGGTCCAAACATTACAAGTTATTGCAGACTCCCCTAAATCTCCGAGGTTCTGTGGCTTTCCTTCGCCACGGGTTCTGACGATTTGATATGCCGAATCTGGGGAATATAACGGTCCAACATGAGGGTTAAAAGCACGCGGTCTATTACGTATTCAGGAGACACTAATACCCATCCCTTGACTTAGCTCGAAACGATGTTCTCCACTGCGTGCTATCTCAAGGCTGTGCTCACGTCTTGACTTCGTACGGAGTACAAAGTACGGTGCCTAGTCTCCTGGACCAGGTCTCCACTTTTCACGAGTCAGGCTTGTTTAGGGAAGGCGTGATTCGTAGGTTGAATTAACGAGCGCAGATCTCAACGGGGATCGTTTGAAATCCACACGCTGGGCCAAAAGGGGCTAATGATATGGCGGGATACCGGCACCGTTAGGTGATCCGTCCTCAAGCCGGTCCACTGGAGAGAACGAATGGTCCAAGTCTGTACGGGGCTCAGGGGCATGGACATGTGCGGAGAGTATGGTCAGGTATTCTCTGCAGAATAAACAATGGAACTGGGACAATCCCGAGCTGTCATGTTGAACCCAAAACTCAAAATTCATTTGTCTTTTGCCGGTGTCGTGGACTCGAGGACTTTGCGCAACCAATTTCGCTTAACAGTAGCATGCCTGTCCACAATTGGATAATGCAAAGGTCCAGAATTTTTCGCTTGCCCCACTGTGGACGGGTCGGAAGTGGGAAGATGGGTCGATGGGTCAACCTGCAGATCAAGGCGCCTTGGCTTCTCCAATGGGTTTGCTGGCGTGGGGCTTCGGGCGGACGGCACAGGACGAGTGTCTGAAACGACGATGGAAGGCTATTCACTTTCCCCTCGTTACATCCTTGTCTTGGTGTTAAGGTTGACGTCAAATGGACAAAAAAGGTTATGCGCCACATTT
Source organism: Penicillium tannophilum (assembly GCA_028829675.1). Taxonomy (NCBI): domain Eukaryota; kingdom Fungi; phylum Ascomycota; class Eurotiomycetes; order Eurotiales; family Aspergillaceae; genus Penicillium; species Penicillium tannophilum. The sequence goes on along the minus strand of JAQKAK010000004.1, from coordinate 3,225,996 downwards.
TGGCGTAAAACTACTGTACATTCGACTTCGGGCGGCGTGCCGTCAAACAAACCTTGGTGTTTTACTAGCTAGCTATTATGTTGGAACAAAAGTACGGGTCTACTGATTATGATCGTCCGGCTGGCTGGAACTCGCATTTACATAAACAGATACTACTTTCCCGTTTAGTTAAATTACCCGAAAGCTCTGTCCCCGTTCTATATTTGGTCCCGCCACAGACGATGAGATGAGATGGTATCGAGATCGATGAATATCTACTCAGATATCTACTATTGAAGCTTTCGTTTCACATTCTCCCACCATGGTTATTTTACCTGGAGCCGAAAAAGTCTGATCGACAGGACATGAGACGTTGAGCATCCCTGCAAGCTCCACCTGAACCAAAACTTCTACTCGTGTCAACAATCCTGATGCTGCTGGCTATGTGGGTCCGACGTTTGTACCGGCACGGACTCGATCGCTCCCTGAACGAATCATGACTCCACAAGTTCTCCAAAACTGGGGCAAATACTTGGAGGCTGTCCTTGCCGAGGCCTAGAAGTTTTTGTACTTTTGTGAATTTCCTCTATTTCCGGTAGGTCCTCGTAAATCCCTCCCCTATGTCCCTACAGCAATGTGATAGAGGTGGATCAGTCTTCACGCGGAAGATGCACCATGGACTTACGAGATTGGCGAGACTTTTCCTCGTTTTTTTCTTTGGTTCTAGGGGACGTGCATATGCAGGTCTTGTGTTAAGTGGACAGGTTCACTGTCTACATGTTCAGTTTTGTTTTTTTTTCCTTTGGTGCTGTTTACAGCTTCTGCCTTTTTGTCCCGGTGATAATCTACGAGGTCTTGCGTACGACATATTCATGCCTTGATCTGGTTATTCAATCTATCTTTACTGGTTTCCTGACACATTCACTCTTTTTTTTATACCATGGCAGGCGACCATGGTTCGCAATCCCATGTGGTCATGGGCATTTGTCTTGCATTTGCGATCTTGACATTCCTGGTTTTGGCTCTGAGACTCTTTGCTCGGATCTATGTACTCGGAAAAATGGGTGTTGATGACTGTGAGTGCGCATGATGGATACTATGAGAAAACCTGCTAATGCGTCCAAGATCTCATCATTGGAGCTGCTGTAAGGAAAGAAAATCATCCACAAGTCTCGACTAACTAACAAATATGAATAGCTTCTCGCTTGGGCGTTTATAGGAGCCACAATTGCAGGTAAGGGAGTCAGTCCCACCAAGGTTTTCACGCAGTCTAACGAGCATGTATAGCTGTCAAGAATGGCCTGGGTTCACATATCAAATACGTCGACCCGAGTTTGCTCCTCAACTACTCCTTTGTAAGGCTTCCCGACCTGGATGCTATATCATTGATTATCTACTAACTCACTCAGGCGGTCTGGTTGAGTTCTATGTTTTATCTGGCTTGTCTCGGGTTCATCAAAACATCGGTCTTAGTGTTCTATACACGACTCGGAGACCGCTACCTCACTCGAATGGCCTGGATCATGATAGGCGTCATCATCTGCCAGGCTGGCTCGTTTGTCCTAGTTGCTGCCTTTCAATGTGCACCAGTCAGCAAGGCCTGGACTGGCACTGGCGATGGAACATGCGTCAACATTAACATTTTCTATCTCTGCAACGCCGCTCTGAACATCCTGACCGATCTACTGACCTACACCTTGCCCGTGCGCGTCATCTTCAAGCTCCAGGTGCCCCAAAAGCAGAAGATTGCGCTCGGCTTTATCCTCTGCTTGGGTCTCTTGTGCGTGAACCGGTCTCTCCCACCACCTTCCCTGCTAACAACCTGTAGTGCCTGCATCTCCTCCATCATTCGAATTACCTACATCCCCGCCATGCTCACCTCCGCCGACTATACCTACGCTATCAGCGGTGCCATGTACTGGTCCGTCATTGAATCAAATGTCGGAATTCTCGCCGCCTCAATCCCATCCTTCAAGGCCATCGCCTCCCGCTTCCTGCCCCGCTTCATCGGCGAGTACAGCAGTGGGCGCAAGTACGGTCCCTGGTCAGGTAACACAGATGCCCGCAGATACGGATCTGGGTTCGCCAAGGTGACGGACCCGAACCAGATTACCATGGGTACGATGAACCAGGATGATATCGCGATGGGTACGCAGATCGGGCCTGGAGATCGGGATACTTCCAGCGAAGACCGCATTATCATCCCCGATGGCAAGATCTTCACTCAAACGGAGATTGAGACGACTGTTGAGACTTCCAATGACTTTGATTCGGCCCTTGAGCGGGCTCACCGGTCGAAGAGAGGACATTGATAAACCTTCTCTTTTTTCCTTTTCTTTCTTTATATAAAAGTCTGGGCTATCGCTCAGCAATGAATTACTATGTTTCCTTCGGACAATGGATCTATCGATTAATAGCAAAAATAAAGTTTGCCACGTGCGGCGTACAGTAGCTAAACCGTTGAACTTGATTTGTGGTCGAAAACAGTAATCTATGAACGATTTAAACAATACCCGGTACGTAGGGGCGGATCTACAGGAATGTACTTAGTCTCCAGTTTATCGCGCCATGTATGAAATGATCCCTCTATCATGAGCTTGGGTGGATGAAGGGAGAAGTTAATTACCGCGGACAGCCTGCTCGACGGTTGATACCATTCTCACTTTCGAGAACGAACAGGGGAACAGTGCTACAAACTGGAAAAAAAACGCGAACCATCTTTTAGAAAACGGACCATCGTGAACTAAATGAAAGATTTCTTTGCAGATTTGGAGGACCTTGGCTTGTTAGGATATGAGTCCCATCATGCCCGGTTCTTGGCGGCGCTGGATCATGTGCCAGACAACGCAGTGATTTCCCAGGCCACTTGCCTATGAGGCGACTACCTTGGTATATGGTAGGATGGTCGATTGACCTCTAAAGCTTACACTTTTCATAACGCGAACATCACTAAAGCTCGCTAGGGACAGCATAAACAATTTAAGAAAATTAAAAAGCCAAGTACGTTGTGTTTTTATTTAGAGTAATGTTGACAAACACAGAATGTACAAAAAGATAACAAACAACATGCAGTCCAGAAGTTCCAACATGAACTTTCAACATAGCGGGTGCCAGTATGCAGCAAAAAAAAGACATAGTAGCAAGGGGAAAGCAATTTTGGTGTGGTTGTTGTGATTCAGTCCACGCTGAATTTGTCCTGACACGCAAATTGGTTTTGGTTGCATGGCGACTGTAGAGGAGGAGCCGCAAGTAGAAGTCGAAATGTGCCGAGACCTGGGGGGAAAGGAGGCCAATTTGATTGTTGTGACTCAGTCCAAGCTGAATTTGTCCTGCCACGCAAGTGGATTGTAGCTGCGTGATGCCTGTAATGAAGGTTGAGCCGCAACAGAGTCGAGAAAAACAGTCGAGACCTGGTCAATGTCGCTGAACTTGTGACCCAGTCCAAACTGAATTTGTCCTGACACGCAATTTGATTTTTGGATGCGTGACGCCTGTTCAGAGAGGAGGGGCCGCAAGCCAGATTCGTAAAGGTAGTCGAGACCCGGGGAGGAGGTCCATGTGGCTGTGACTCAATCCAAGTTGAAGTTGTCTTGACACTCAGCTTGTTGATATGTGTGGGTTGTGGCTTGTAGCTGAGTGATGCCTGTTCAAAGCGGCTGAGTCGCAAGCCAGAGTCGAAAGGTGTCGGAGCCTGAGGGAGGTTGGTGTGCTGGGTGTGACGCAGCCCAAACTGAATTTGTCCTGACACTCAGCTTGTTGATGTTTGGAGCTGAGTGATGCCTGTTCAGAGGGGGTATGAGCCACAACCGGATTCGAAAAGATGCAAGAAAGTTCGCGCGAAGAGAGCAAAATTGTGTTCAGAGATGTGAAGAATTTGATTGTAGGCTTCATAAGGGAGGAGTGGCTTTTCAGCAGACTCGAATGGTGGAAGCAGATTTGCGAGAGTGATTCGCAGAGGAGGACTTGCACAAACTGAAAAAGGAAGAAGAGAATTGTTAACAAGAGGAGCAACAGAAAATGACCATTGCAACATACCCTGAACTCGTCAACGCAATATGGGAAAGCTTGTTGACAAAGTTGTCAAGGAGGAAGAGGAACATGTAAGGACATCAAAAGTAACTGGACTGATAGATGCATGGCTGGGATTTCAAATTTTGAAGTTTCAGTTGAAAGATCAAAGAACGAAGATGCAAGATGCACGAGATGGAAGTTCGAAGTTGGAACGTGGAAGGAATTTGAAAAGTGGAAAGTGGATGGTGAAGGAGGAAGGAAGAGAGAGAGGAAGAAGAAGAGGATGGGGGTATTTATACCTTTGGGGAAAGGAGGGAGGTGTCCCAAGATCACTTGTCTCGCGTATTTCACCCTATCAGAACGAGATGCCATTTGATTTAAATCACTGAGCTATGGAACTAACGTTTCTTCCTGATCTTCACCGTCCTGTGGCTAAAGCAAATATTTGAAATTGCTCCATCTGTACAGCTGAAGCATTCTGTCAGGTTCACAATCTTCTGATTATTCAAGAAATTTTGGGCTGGTTCAATCAGAGAAAACATAATAGACTGCATGAAACAGTGCTAGACTTGCTTCCTAAGATTGGAACGAGGTCGTTCAGAAACAGCCTCTTGGTTGCACCTTCTCTTTGATCTTTTGTCTCCCATGGCCCTGACACATTTGGAAAATTTAATCATTTGTAGAATAGAAGCAATTTACTGATTTGTCCAAGTCACTCCCTAAAACAAACCTCTTGGGCATATTCAATCAGCTATGGAAGAGAAAAGTACGTTGTGTTGTAGGAGACCGGCAAAAAGTGCCATGGGATGGATGCTCTTCCTTGGTCTCTCAAGCCCACTGGGCTGCAGTGGCTATCAACAACCACTATCAACATGTAACATTTTGGTAGCTTCTATACTCTCACCTTATCTCATTCATACGATGAGGTGTTTGATAGCGCAAGGAATGTATCAATTGAATTGGATTTTTTAGTCCAACATCGATGTCCTCGTGCTGGCACTTAAAACAATGGCAGAGCCATCAGCTCAAGTCGAGCTAAATTCGACCACAGCTTAATAATGCATCATCCTCAATGATAGCACTCATCACTTTGGGTATTATTCTTTCACATACAGCTGTGTAAACAAACTATATCTATGCATATAGTTCGAGAGTTCCTTTAAACTTTTATGCCTGAATAGACAGGCATACACAAAATCCTCGGTGCGGGGAAGCTCCGAGACCGGATATAGCCGACTTGGAGATCAAGAAGCCGACTTAACAATCCACCTTCGAAAGCGGAAGCTCTGGGAACAGGCATATAAATCAGCAAACTAGCAATTGGCTGAAAGAACTGGCCACTGCGTTGATCCCGCAGAAAACAATTTCAATAATGCCTCTGCATTCCTTGCCAAGACGCGTGCCCCAGACGGGACTGCCATGGGCCCGGAGCTTTTCGACATCCCCGCGCCACTCCAATTATGCAGATACCCTGCCAAACCTCAAAATTGGAGCCCACACGAGAGTGCTGTTTCAAGGTTTTACGGGTAAGTATCTTCAGGCTCATATCTAGCATTATCGCGTCGCTAACTTGCGCACAGGACGACAGGCGACCGCGAATGTCAAGGAGTCGCTGGAATGGGGCACCAAGATTGTGGGAGGTGTGAAGCCTGGAGTTGAAGGTGAACACCTGGGGCTTCCGATCTTCCCCTCAGTCAAGGCGGTATGTGGCACAATCGATCTTGCTTTAAATATGCAGTGGACTAATTGTGCTTGTCTAGGCTCAAGCAAGAGCAAAGCCCGATGCATCTGCGATTTATGTTCCGGGAAATCAGACTGCCAAGGCCATTGAAGAGGCAATTGAGGCAGAAATTCCATTAGTAGTGGCTGTAGCTGAACATGTTCCTATCCACGACATTCTCCGGGTAAGAGACTTCGCAGTCGGCATCAGCAAACTCATTCTAACCACGATCGCAGATCCATTCAATGCTGCAAACTCAATCCAAGACTCGTCTTGTCGGTGCAAACTGCCCAGGTATTATATCAGCCATTGGCAAGTGTCGCATCGGTTTCCAGCCTTTGCCTTGTTTTGCTCCCGGTAATATCGGCATTGTGGCCAAGTCGGGCACTCTAAGCTATGAGACAGTCGCGTCGACTACCCGTGCTGGACTGGGTCAGAGTCTCTGTATTAGCATGGGTGGTGATGTGCTAGCTGGTACCAACTTTGTGGACGCTCTCAAGATCTTCGAGCACGATTCTGATACTGAGGGTATTATTCTTGTTGGTGAGATTGGTGGCACTGCTGAGATGGATGCGGCGGAGTGGATCAAGGACTACCGACAGCGGACTGCCAACCCGAAGTAAGTCTTTCATCCTTGTGCCTTACTCATTCTTTGCTTACCCTCACTAGGCCCATTATGGCTCTCGTTGGTGGCTTAGAGGCACCTCCTGGTCGTATCATGGGACACGCAGGTGCCTGGTGTGCACCTGGAGAGCCGGATGCGCAGACTAAGTACCAAGCACTTGAACGTGCTGGTGCTGTCATGGTCAATCACCCCGAGAAGTTTGGCGAGGGGATGAAGACCCTCTTGAGTACCGGCGTGAGCAGGCCCGGCACACAAGTAAGTTATTGACTTGGTAATAACAGGACCATGCTAATCTCTACAGTCCTTTTCGGCCGCAGGGGCTCAACGGCGCGGTTTCCACACAATGAGACGTGTCAGCCCGGTCTTGAGGCCGGCTCAGCAAAAACGCAACCTCTACATCAAGCAGTTCCAGGCATTTGACATTCTAAAGCAAAAATCCATCTCTGTTAGCGAGCAGATATCGCCCTCTGACGTGTCTATCTCTATCTCAGTCGACCGTACTTCTTTATCGCCGTGCATCGTTGCGTCGCCCAATGCAGAGTTTAACCCTGCGCAGTCTCGCAAATTTCCATTCAGCTACACTGAGACCAACTTGGAAAACAGTTCCCTTGTCTCCGCCGTGGCTTCACACGTCGGCCTTCCCGAGTCATCACACGGCAAGCTCGCAGGCTTGGTTCAGGCCCTGTGGAACATCTTCCGGGAGAAAGAGGCATTTGTACTAGAGACTCGGGTTGGAGCCTCCGCTGACGGAAACTTGCAAGTGCGTGGCGCACGATTTGGCTTCGATGATGCCGCATACCGAAGCTCGGGGCGCCAGGAAGAGATTCACTCTTTGCGGAACACTACTGAGGAAGTCGCCGAGGAGGTTGAAGCCGAGAAAGACGGAATTGTTTATGTCAAGTGGGTTTTGCCGGACTTTATCTCGGGGTAATGCTAACAATAGATAGGCTGGAAGGAGAAGGTAGCATTGGCACACTCGGTATGCTTATCGATCCCATCCGATCTCTGACTTCAGCTAACAAAGATGGTAGTGAACGGAGCAGGACTTGCTATGAATACAGTCGATGCCCTGAGTATTCACGGAGGCCACTGTGCCAACTTCCTCGACACTGGCGGCAAGGCTACTTCCGAGACGGTCAAGTCGTCTTTCCGAATTATCTGTTCCGACCCCCGCGTCAATGCAATTTTCGTCAACATTTTCGGTGGCTTAACACGTTGCGACATGATTGCCGAGGGAATAATCCTAGCATTCCGCGACTTGAACATGCAAGTGCCTGTTGTGGTGCGGTTGCGTGGAACGAACGAGGAGCTTGGGCAAAAGATGGTATGTCATCCTGACGAATATTTCACGTCAACGCTTCAATTGACTAATGCTGTCGCAGATTGCCGAGAGTGGGCTTCCTCTCCATGCTTTCGATGGTTTTGAAGAGGCTGCGAAAAAAGCTATCGCTCTTGCTCAAAAATAGATGGGCTTTGGTAAGTGAACAATGTACAGTCCAACGTGTTTGGAAAATATATATAGATGGATTCTTTAGAGTTACGGAGTATGTAGATCAGATACTCGATAGAATCGGCAATGCGTCACGAGCCCCTAGCCGAGGCAGTCTCGTGAATATACATCAGACCGCCAGTGTTTCAAGTGTTTGAACCTAAACCCATAAACAAAATCCTGCTTTAGGCCTCGGGGGGCCCACCTGGGCATGTGATGCCTCCCGTTTCAGGCAGAATTGCCCGTGTTGGTCTAGCCCCAACACTTCTCCACGATTGACCAAGGTTGCGCTAGTGGCTCTGACGCCATCACCTATAATCTTCTTTACAGAACACAAATTCTTCTTTTGTTCCCCCCACTATATTTAGATTTGACTCTCTATATATACAAATCCACTGCCGACCTCACGCATAACTTCGGTTTTGCACAATTCCAGCTCAATCCGCCCCGGCCCATCTCAACCCCACCATGTCTGATCCGCGTACCGAGCTGGAGCACACACTTCGTGATCTATCGATTGGCGAAAAGGGACCGGTGCAGGATATTTCACGACCTACGGTGAAAGGCCTTGCGACGGGCTCGGCTACATCTACCCCAAAGCCGAAACCAACAAAGAAAGCTAAAGAGATCGTCGCGGATTCCTGGGAAGATGAGGTTGATCTCTCGGATGAGGAGCCTGTATCTGCAACATCATCCTCCCTCCTTTCTCCTACAATAAGTGCGGAAGGCCCGCTTGATCCCCCGCCCACACCTATCTCGCCACAAACTTCACAACCTTGGGGTGCTGCGAGGGCGGGCTCTCCCGCTGATGGTTGGCAGGGTAGTTCTGGCCCAGCCAAGCGTCCCGAGAAGCAGACTGCAGTTGCTGGAAGGCTGATTGCTGGTGCGCTGGGTATTCGGGCGCCTAAGCGTACGGAGGAGCAGCGCGCTTATGATCGGGCGGTGAAGGAGCAGGAGATCAAGAGGCGGAATCGCGAGCGTGAGGAGGCAGCCAAGGCCAAAGAGGATGAGGAGAAGGTGAAGGCATCTGTTTGGACAGACTAGTTCGTTCCGACCCTTGTTCGTGTTTCTTTGTTTCATTGACTTTTTATGGGGTTGGTGTCCTATGCATATTGAATTGTATATATGTGATCTACATGGCGCTGGGGCCAGCTTCAGATGAACATGGGCGGCGAGTGATTTGTTCTTTTAAGATGTTTATCTAAAGCTGGAGCGAATTATCAGCTTAGACGAACTTAATGAGGAATGTCTCAAGGGAGCATAGGTATTGCTGCAAAGTACAGCGGCTATTATCTCCAACATATGGAATAAGTGCTTATTTAGAAACCGTAATATTTCGTCCCATAATATGTAGCGCATCCCAATCACCGGATGTGTTCTGAAATTCGTTGAATCGTTAACCCACAACATTAAGAAGTCTTTGCGATGAACTCTTCACATTCCCGGCACTCAAGCTATCGTCCATCTCATATGCTCGGGGGTATGTGAACAAAGCGCCACAAGAGCAAGGAAGTTCATCCGAACGGCTTCTCGAGAATATGACATGGATATTATTTCTTTAACAGCCTCCAATCTGCTCCTGATGCACCTCTAGGGTGTCACCATCGGCCATGTCAAGCTGTATTGCAGTACATTGTCAGAATATCTTGTCCACGAATTCAGGGTTGGGAGGGGGCACGTACGCCATCAGGAGTATCATCGGGACGCACACGGGTGCCGTCGAACAGGAACCGCACAGTCGCTATCTGCTTTCCTTGACGATCACAGAAAGCGTCCATCAACTTCTTCAATGGAGTCGACCGCTTGATTTTAAAGAATACTTCGTTGTTGTTATCCGTGACCTTGATGTTGAGATGCTCGACAGGAGCAGCGGCCTGCTCGCCTTCAGACATGGTGATAATAACGAGGTGGTTGCTGGGTGGCTGTCAGAGAAATGGATCGCAACAGAGCAGGCGCGGGGTGCTTACTCGGGAGTTGAAAGTAAGATGAATGTGAATGGCGAATTCGTGATCTGCTTCTATCAGATATGTTAGATTTGAGCGACGGCAATGCGGGGGCAGTTCTACCTACAAGAACACGAGAATTGCAAGGCTTAGAGGAGAAAGGAAAAGGAAGTGGATGAGTGGAAGAGGCAAGAGAGAGATATCAACGGCAGAAACTCGCCCCTCGAAGGCGGTGAATCTACTTTGCGTCACACCTGTTGAAACCCGCTTTCGATGAGCTTCCGTCCACGTTTTTGTTAGTTGTTTGCCCGGAAAACAAGCCTGGACGAAAGAATTGCAATGGTAGGAATGATTAAGATCACCAATGAAGTATTCATGGACTAACACTTTCATGCAGGGGGATTTAAAGCAAGATCTGTCGCACGATACGCCATGTCATCCGCGAGCCGTATGCCTGGTTCCTCCTCCAGATAGTCACAGGACTTAATGCTGACCTTTCTAGTGTGCCATACAAAGTATACACATATCCAGAGATATAAACTGAGCTTGCCACATACTAACGGAGCCAGATTGTCTGAACAAGAATTCCTGGCAGGAGGAAAAATGTCAGGCCCAGATCGACGCCCTCTACGAATGTTGCAACGCTTTTTACCAGGAGCGAGGCGACCAGGCTTCTGTAGTGAGCTGCCCTAAAGCGAACCTACTACGGTTGAAGATGAGACAGCGGGCACAAGCAGCAGACAAGGAGCAGAAATAGAATTTTTGAGAATTTTGTTTGATTTTTGCACAATGTAAATAAGATGGCATTGGTATGTACCAGCCCCTTCCAAGCTAAGCTCCCATTCAGAGGGAACTAGACTATTTGTAAGGACTGAGTTCCTCTAAGACAATCTTGAGCACGCAGAGAGGCCTCAAGGACCTGAACAAACATTGAATGAATTCGTTCCGAGACTCTAATGAAAGCCTATAGACATTTGTGGAAAAAAAAGAAAAAAGAGAAAGAGAAAAAAAATTGTGCTCCTTAAATAGTAGATCCCGTGCCGACTAAGCTAAACTACTTTGGGGTGAACGCGCCCTCAGCCAAAAGAGACAAACATGAATGCTTCCCTTTTCTCTTCCATCAACAACAGGAGCTAACACATCATGGCTCCCCTCACAAGGTCTTCGCGTACCTTACGGTCGCAGGTTGGTTTGACTTCAGTTCACTCTCCAATTTCTTCCCACTAACTCCCTGACCAGGTTCCGCCTGCGCCTAAGACATCAGAAATTATCAATATCGACGAGGACGACGACGAGCGCATGGAGGAAGACGACATCTCTGAAAACGAAGAGGACCTAGAGGATGGGACTGAGGAAGAAACGGAAGAGGATGAGATGGACGAGATGGATGAGGAGATGGACGTTACCAATGGCGATATTTCCGAGACTGGATCCGCCTTCCCAGTTTTGGAACCCAGTCTGAAGTCAATGATGGGCTTTACAGGCAGAGCTCAGGGTATGTTGTGTCCTGCTTCTTCATTCATTCTCTTTGCTTTGCTGCTTGAAAAGATCCTCATAGCTCATTGATTAGATTCGCCTCAGCTGTTCACTGCTGCTGGCGCACAGGAAGCTCTCCACCCACTCCGCCGCACTGCCGACCGTGTCACTCGCCAAATCGAGGCCTATGCTGACAAGCTGGACCAATTCAAGCGAAAGAACTCAACCGACGAGTTCCAGAGCATTCAAGCTGCTTACAAGCTAGTTGAAAGCTACCGGGACCTCGCACAAAATGGAATCCAGGACCTAGTGAAACAGCAAACCCTCAAGCGCGCAAAGACCGGATTCCGACAGAGCAATGGGACCGATGCAAAGGACGACGAGGATGTGATGCGCTTACAGTACGAGGCTGATACCTGGCGCCTGCTTCTCAATCTCATCAGTATCGACGACCCGGCCAGTCGCGCTAGCTTCAAGGAAGGGCAACAAACTGCATTCCAGAACCTTCACCGGTACTCGTCAGATCGTGAAATTTGGGAGGAATTCCTTGCTGCCGATGGGTATGCTCTGGAGTGTGTTCTTGCGATGAGATGGCTGGAGGAGACGGCGAAGACAGGACCCCAGGATTTGGATATTTTGATCGCCGACATGGAAGCGCAAGCGGAAAGAGGCCAGGGTCTGTGGGCTCATGGATGGTTGTTCACTAAGGAAGCCATTAAGGGACACAAGCGACTGCGTGCTTGGCCGCAGCCATTAGAGCCAAATGACCCCAGCGTCTCACGCTCTCTGTTAAGCAACGACCGGCAACGACCCTTAGTGACGCAGCTGGATCCAGATGCCCTTACCCGACAGAAGCATGACCTACAACCCCAGGACGAGTTCTTCGAGCGAGCTACATGGATGACTTGCTGGAAGATGCTGAGGCAGGGCGAGAACTGGACCAAGATTCGAGAATGGGCACAGGGCCGCCTCGAGAGCTGGAGGGCTGTCAGTCTTTGCGGTTCTAGTGTCGATCCACATACTGCCAAAACCCGGACACCCATCGACGATGGGATGACACGATTGATGAATAGTCACTCCCACGACTCATGGCGTGCCGCTTGCTCTGCTCTGACACGCAACCCTGACACAGATGAGTTCCAGCGGGCCGTATATGCTCTGCTCTGCGGTGAATCTGAGCCCGCTACCACGGCTTGCAGCACCTGGGACGATTTCCTTTACGTGTACTTCAATCGGATCGTGCTTTCACGCTACCGTGGTTTCTGCAACCAGTTCAAGCACAAGCTCAGCCATTCTCCTACATCCCCTGTCACATTCAAGCCCGAGCCAGCTGGCCATGCCGATCTGCAGAAGTTCATCGAATACCTGCGAGGCAATGAGCGGGTCGGTTCTGAGTCGCGCAATCCCTTCCGCAATCTCCAGGCCGCCATTCTCAGCAAGGGCTATGATTCCTACTTTTCATTATTTGCAAAGGCAGTCTCTCAAGTTAACATTAAGCACTATGGGACATCCTCCATTGTCCCTGTCGTGAATGGCTTACCAGTGGACGAATCGTTCCTCATCGCCGCAGATGACGACGAGGCCTTGAAAATGGCCGCGCACGTTTATCTTGTTGTGAAATCCATTGGTTATGCTCCTGTCGACACTCAATTCTATGAGACAGCTTCCGTTATGGTGGCAGGATACCTTTCCAACCTGGAAGAGAGGGGCCTATACGATCTTATCCCACTTTATGCATCTCTTCTTCCGACTGACATGTGTCACAGTGTGTTCTCAAGGATTTTGATTGAGATCACCGACCCGCAAGATAGAAAGCAACAAATTCGGCAAATGCAAAAGCATGGTATTGATGTCGCAGCTGTTCTCGACGCTCAATGGTCATGGCTTAGCGCTGGTGTTTCTTCAATTGAACATTCCAGTAGTGTCACTGGATACTCCGGAGTGGTGCGGCGACCGGACGGTACTCGAGTCCTGGTGCCCCCAAAGAAGGACTTGATCGGTACTTCCATGGCAGATGAGGATGAGAAGATGATTCGCAGTCTGGAGTGGCTTCGCTCAGCTGGTGGCCAGTGGGATAAGATCTGCAAGCTTGGAGCTTGGCTCTACCGCAAATTCTTTGGTAGGTTTCTGCTTCTCATCTTTCCTTGCCTATACGCTAACAATTGTAGTCGCTGGTAAACTTGCTGCCGCTCGTGAGTTGAGCCATCGGATGAATTTGTCAAGTGTGTCACAGGAATCCTTTGGCTTGGACATCTTTGAGTTCCCTACTCTCGAACACCTGACGCCAGTCGATTCTACGCCTTCTAGCCCATCGAAGTCGAAGAGGAATAGCCTTCACCGTCGGAGCCTCTCTAGCAGCAATGGTATCTTGAATAACGACAGCGGTGCTTACCAAAAAGCCACTCGGATGTACAACCTTGAAACCCTGGCCCTTGGATTCGACGCTCTGGAACAGTTCGCTCTTGCCTACGACCAAATCTCTAAGTAAGTGTATTTCTGATCAGATTGAGCAACAACATCTAACGAAATTTCAGGACTAAGCGTCGGAGAGATTCCGGTGCGGTCAAGGATTCTTTGCAGGATCTAGCGGCCTTGCTAGAGGAAGTGGAGACAAATGTGGGCTTGGTCGTAGAGGAGTGGCTTGTCAAAGCTACTGATGGTCGGTCTTTTCCTCCAATTAAAAGTTGTGTCCTTGCTAATATCATCACAGCCGAAGAGGAAAGCGATTATGAACACATTCGCCAGACCTATCTTCCTGATTTGATTCTCGATTACCATAACGCTCTCTACTACGCCAGCCATTCTCTTGAAAAGCCATTCCTGCTTACACAGTGCATGACGGTGTCAATTTGGGTCGCGAGCACCCCGCACCTGACCCGCAGCTTCACCAAATCGAAGCGTATGGCTGAGCTTATGGACGCCTTGGCCTTGTCCAGCAAGGCTATGGTGCTCACCGACCCGAAGGACGACCGTGTCTACGACAATGGGCAGACATTAGGCATCTGGCGCGTGAGTGGGCCAGAGAACGATGAGGCTGTGTTCGAGCCACGCAAGTGAAATGCGTGACTATAATCATGTGTGTACATTAGCAGGTGCCCAGGTGGCAAGCAAGGGACGAATCCCAAGCCCGGACAAGGAACTGAGTGGGCAGGATTTATTCACGAATGGGATTTAGAGATTACAATGCATCAAACACTGCAATTTGCCATAAACATTAAGCTCATTAATATTTCTCTCGTAGTGCTTTTGTTATGGATTTTTGTGACTCGTTCATTATTAATCATCGGCTTGGTCCCGTTTACTCCGAAGATCGTCGCCAAGCTGGAATGTTGCCAATCTGCATCAAATCACTCATATGGCTCCATCAAGGTATTTCCCAACACTTTCGCTGGGAAAGCCTCCTCCCCTAGTGCGGTCGTGTGCGCCCACGGCTTCAACCCGTTCTCCCGATGGATTGTCGCGGCGAAACACCCGCTCCAGTGGTGGCGCGGGAAGTGCGCACAAACGTCCTTGATGGTATCCGGATGGACAAGATCGGCATATGAACCGGTGTTATCTAAGAGCCGAAGGGAAAAAGAGATGATCAGTCAATAACTCCACTCTAGCAGCAAGAAAAACTCTAATCGCCGGGTGATAGGGAAAAGTCGAAGAGATAAAAAGTGTCGAAAAGACATATCGGCCACGCTAGGACTCATGACATATGACATGACGCATCATCTAGGTAACGAATCCACCTAGCACTGCAACATCATGGAACCATTCATCGGCTAACAAGTTCTAGTGCAGATATTTTACCCGCTTTCATGGCCCGAATAGGGAAAGCAAAAGACCAAGAAAACACCAAGAGTGGCAGTGCAGTACTACTCTGTCCCTGCCGACTCCATCGGCAACGATAGCAGTAGCGGATAGCGGTTAGGTTTCCGTCACTCACCAAAGATTGTCGCCAGCTGCAAAAGCTGTCCAACCGCTGTAATCTTTCCAACCTCGCACAGGTCCTGATGCCGGATGATAGCCTCCGCCACAGACTCCGCCTGCTCTCGCGGCGCGGCGGACCCACTAGTACCACCTTCACTATCTTGCAGTAGCCGTAGCGCCAGGAACCCGCCAAAGAACTCAAAGCTCAGATGGGTGGCGTGAAGGTTAGTATCCGTTGTGCCGATGTCGTGCAGCACGCAGGCGAGGAAGTATGTCTCGTCCGAGAAGGCCCAGTCGTCGAACGCGAGGCGGTGCTTCTTGATGGCGAGGCCGTAATGGTATACGCGGAGCGAGTGATTGTAGGTTGGCTCGGCAAGGTGGGTTTCTGCGTATTCGTTGATGCGTTGCGCTAGAGCCGTGGTGGGGATGGGGGTCTCGCTGATGGGGATTGGGGGTGGGTTGGCGTGGAGACGTGGGTATGCTGGCGTTGAGGTTAGAAGAGCCGTGGCCGAAGCCGGGACGGCTGTGAAGCCATATTTCTTGATTGGGTTGGTCATGTTGATCCTGTTCTTGAGATTGATGGTGAGCTGGATGTGGACGTGATGATGGATGACAATTCCTAGCTTTGAGTTTTTGAGGCAATTTATATCCGGAGTATTCCCCATGTGCTTACGGTCTATGACTCAATCCATATTGGGGTATATTGGGGTATTCGAGACATAATGCAAGTAGTACAGTCAGATATGGAGCTTCTCAAGGTTCTACTAGGTGTTACAATCGCAGTTTCTAGTATCACGTCAGTAGAGTTATTGCAAGGGCTGTTGAGTATGCCCTTGCCGGAGTATATTAACCGATATATTGCTTGGGTTTCTCGGGCTGGACCCACGGTATTAGCTAGATATAAAGGGAGTGATAATAACATGATGGTTATTGCATATTGTTTAGGTAAATCATACACAAGTCCCTGTAGACGCCTCGTTTTAAGCTCGAATTGGGTATCTAAGTTGAATAAACTTCATGAATGCCAAGTGGATCCAATGCGCTGCATCTTTGAGACGTCATTCCCCAACCAACGGGCGAGAAAAGTTCGAGGGGATGGGGAAACCATTATAACCGCGGCCCCCTATTCGCCCCCCCTTGGGCCTCCGCAGTCCCGATCCCGGTATTTCTTGGCGACTGAGGCAGTGCAAAATGGCGTATCGCCTCCCTTCGTGCTCCGCCGGGTTTCCGTCCATTGTCGGGCCCTGCTTCTTGATTGTGCTGATAATACCCTCATTGTTCCCTTCGCTTTAGCGCCTAAGCGAAGTCGTGTCCAGATCTTTTATCTGTTGATAACTCAAAGATCATTCTCCCCACTGGGGCTGTGCTAGAAAAGTGGATCCTATCTGCAGAGCGGGTATAGGAAAACACACCCAGACAATTATTGGCAAGAGGTCGAGACCCGTGTGGATCTAAGGGGCTTTTGGCTGTCTTTTGCTGTCAATTTGTGGCGTGGCGTGTAGGAGAGAAGTCTAAACTCTCTCTGCTTTCGGCCAGCGCACACCTCCTTTCTACCCTTCCCTCCCCCTGCGGTTCGAATTTGTGACTTCATCACTCACCTCGAATTGTACTTTCGATTCTGGGCCCATGGAACCTGGAACTTTCCTACAGCTCTGTGCCGATTCAAGCTCGACTTGAAAGACGACCCAGACAAAAGACCTACCTTTCCGAATTCGACCACCCCATCCATGCAACGTCCATCAGCCACTTTCAAGGTGCCGTCCGCATAAACGGTGTTGGGTTGAATTACTATCACCATGTCCGAGCCGCATCGAAATGGCGACGAGCCTGCCCAGGGCGCGACACCCCTGCGCAGGGAACGAGCACCCACGATCACCATCGATACCTCCGCGGTGAACTCTTCCGACGCCAATGACTACCCGGCTCAACTCCTCTCGACTCCTCCCCAGCCGTCGCTCAAGCTTTCCACGGAAACCGTCGAGTCAGACACAAACGCCCTTAGCAGTGCCAGCAATGTCTCCCCAACAGATTTGCGATACAGCGCGTCCATCCGCTCCGATGCCTCGTCAGAAGCCCGGGATCGCGAACGAGACGACCGGCCAACATCGCCCCATAATATTTCATCTCCCACCAAGAGCAAGGCACCCGAGGTCCATTCGAATTTCCTGTCCGTACCTGGAACACGGTCTCGCGGCAACTCGTTGGAATCGGAGGATACCAGCCAGTCATTAAGCACCTATGGCGGAGATACTTATGTGCCTACTGCGTCTCACGGCTCACGATCTGAGCTTATTAAGAATAATCATAATGTCGATGACGAGGATGCGCTTACCCCGGATCCAGGCCGAGAAGATGAGTTCGAGGTGGAAAATAACAAATTTGCCTTCTCTCCCGGCCAGTTGAACAAATTACTCAACCCCAAAAGTTTCGCTGCTTTTCGTGCCCTTGGTGGATTGCGCGGGTTGGAAAAGGGGTTGCGCACTGACGTGCAAAGCGGCCTAAGCGTGGACGAGACGACACTCGATGGAGCTGTGAGCTTCGAAGATGTGACTGCTTCCAGTCCCGCGACTAAGACATCTTCCCCGACAGTGGCCGCGCCTGACACCCCTGGCAGCTCTACAGTCGTTTCGGAAGCAGATCAGTCATTTGGCGACCGACGACGGGTATACGGCACTAACATCTTACCAGAGAGAAAGCTCAAGACCATCTGGGAGTTGGCATGGATTGCCTATAATGATAAAGTGCTGATCCTGCTGACGATCGCCGCTATCGTCTCTCTTGCTGTCGGTATCCCGCAATCCTTGCATCCTACGAATGGAGAACCAGGCGTGGAATGGGTTGAGGGTCTGGCCATTCTGATCGCCATCATCATTGTGGTGGTAGTTGGTGCGGCAAATGACTGGCAGAAAGAACGACAATTTGCCAAGCTCAACAAGAAAAAGGAAAACCGCTTGGTAAAGGTTGTTCGGTCTGGCCAGACAGCTGAAGTCTCTATCCATGATCTCGTAGTTGGAGATGTTATGCATCTGGAGCCAGGCGACATGGTTCCCGTTGATGGAATTTTGATTGCTGGTCACGATGTCAAATGCGATGAATCTTCGGCCACTGGCGAGTCCGACATTTTACGCAAAACCCCCGGTGATGAAGTCTACCGGGCGATCGAGAACCACGAAGATCTCAAGAAAATGGATCCGTTTATTATCTCCGGCGCAAAGGTTTCCGAGGGCGTGGGTACATTCCTGGTCACTGCGACAGGTGTGAATGCCACTCATGGCCGAACATTGATGTCCCTCCAGGAGGAAGGTGAAACGACCCCACTGCAGACTAAGCTCAACAAGCTAGCCGAGTACATTGCGAAGCTTGGTCTAGCATCTGGTCTGCTATTGTTTGTTGTGCTTTTCATCAAGTTCCTGGTTCGACTGAAGGACATTGAAGGCGGTGCCGATGTGAAGGGTCAGGATTTCCTGCAGATTTTCATCGTCGCCGTGACCATTGTCGTTGTTGCTGTTCCCGAAGGTTTGCCGCTGGCGGTGACACTCGCTCTTGCTTTTGCGACGACAAGGATGATCAAGGATAACAACCTGGTTCGTTTCCTGAAAGCCTGTGAGACGATGGGAAACGCGACAACTATCTGTTCCGACAAGACTGGAACTCTCACCGAAAATAGAATGAGCGCTGTTGCTGCCACTCTGGGCACTACTTCTCGGTTTGGAGATAAATCTACAGGCCCGGCCACTGAACAATCTGGAGATGTCTCCGCCGCGGAATTCGTTTCAACACTCTCGCCCTCCGTCAAGGATCTTCTTCTCAAGCACATTGTCTTGAACTCGACTGCCTTCGAAGGAGAGCAGGATGGTGTCAAACAATTTATTGGCTCTAAGACAGAGACTGCGCTACTTTCGTTTGCTCGTGAAAATCTTGGAATGGGGCCGCCTGCCGAGGGTCGCGCCAGCGCGAAGATCGCGCAGATGTACCCCTTTGACTCGAGCCGCAAGTGCATGGCTGTTGTGGTTCAATTGGAGAACGGTAAATACCGCATGCTTGTCAAGGGTGCTGCAGAGATTCTGATGTCCAAGTCGACCCGAATCATCCGTGATCCCACTGCTGAGTTGTCCGAGGCACCCTTTACCGAGGAAAACCGTAACACTTTGGACACCATCATGACGAATTACACATCTCGATCATTGCGCTGTATCGCTCTTGTGTACCGGGACTTTGAACAGTGGCCCCCTCGTGGAGCTGCGACTCAGGAAAACGATCGCAACATGGCTGTCTTTGAGTCTATCTTTAAGGACATGTCTATGTTCGGTTTGTTCGGTATCCAGGATCCTGTCCGGGCCGGTGTTGCAGAAGCTGTTCATACCTGTCAACGTGCTGGTGTCTTCGTTCGCATGGTGACCGGTGACAACATCAACACCGCCAAGGCCATTGCCCAGGAATGCGGTATCTACACACCCGGTGGTATTGCGATTGAGGGCCCTCAGTTCCGCAAGCTGAGCTCAAAGCAAATGAACCAAATTATCCCGAGACTGCAGGTCATTGCACGATCCAGCCCTGAAGACAAGAAAATCCTGGTGAACCAACTCAAGAAGTTGGGTGAGACCGTCGCTGTGACTGGAGACGGTACCAATGATGCCCAAGCTCTCAAGAACGCTGACGTCGGATTTGCGATGGGTGTCACTGGTACTGAAGTTGCTAAAGAGGCATCGGACATTATCCTGATGGATGACAACTTTGCGTCCATTGTCAAAGCTATGGCTTGGGGTCGCACGGTCAGTGATGCGGTGAAGAAATTTCTTCAGTTCCAAATCACCGTCAACATCACCGCTGTCATTCTCACATTCGTCTCTGCTGTTGCTAGCGACTCAGAGGATTCGGTCCTTAGTGCCGTTCAACTGTTGTGGGTCAACCTGATCATGGACACCTTTGCCGCCCTTGCCCTTGCAACAGATCCTCCATCACCATACGTCCTCGACCGCCGACCTGAGCCAAAATCGTCACCACTGATTACGGTCACCATGTGGAAAATGATTATTGGACAAGCAATCTATCAATTGGTGGTGACTTTTGTGCTGAACTTTGCTGGCACATCTATCTTTTCCTGGGATGCCGACATCAATCAGACTGTGGTGTTCAACACTTTTGTCTTCATGCAAATCTTCAATCAATACAACTCTCGCCGCATTGACAACAAGTTCAACATCATGGAAGGAATTTGGCGCAACAAGTGGTTCATCGGCATCCAAGTCATCATTATTGGAGGTCAAGTCTTGATCATCTTTGTTGGTGGCCAGGCCTTTTCGGTCAAGCGCCTCGACCAAGGAAGCCAGTGGGCTGTCAGCTTGGTTCTTGGTGCCATTTCACTGCCCATTGCTGTCATCATCCGTCTTATTCCCGACTCATTTGCTAGCAAACTCGTCCCGCAATTTTGGCACCGCAAGAAGGCCGGTCCTGAGCTTGTTGTTTCAGACGAGGACCGTCGCTACGAGTGGAACCCGGCTTTGGAGGAGATCCGCGACCAGCTTGCATTCATCAAGATTGTTCGTGGCGGCCGCTTGAGCCACATTCGCCACAAGCTCCAGCATCCACAGGAATTCCTCCCTCGATCTCGGAGCGGTTCTCGGTCTCGGGAATCTTCAGTTCCACCCACGCCAACCGGTGAGGATAACGGAAGCCCACCTCCTCTGCCCGCGACCCCTGAGTCTCGCTCTCGACGCAATACCCGCTCTCGATCCAACTCTACCTTTGGACCCGCCGCTGCCATGGCTGGTATCGTGGCCGGCAGTATCGCCGGATGGTCTCCTATTGAACGAGGCCACGACGATGCCGACTCCATGAGTTTCCCGACTATGGGTGCCCATGGCGGATTGGACGGTCAGCAGGGCATTGAAGTCCACCCCGATACGGCTGCCGATGACCGGGTCTTGGGCGAATATTCCGCAAACTCCAAGACACCACCGAGTCAAAATCCAGATCTGACTCCCTTCTTTGAACACGCTCCCACAACAGACCGAGCACCATCAAGTCGTGGCCGTCGATCTCTTTCTCAGCGCTCTCGATCGAGTCTGAGCCCATCCCAGGTATAGCCGGGATGTTGTCACGCATTTTAAAATAAAAAAGCGCATATGTATGGGCGGCGTTGGTGTTCTCTCGTTTCTATTACCATATACCTGGCCTCCACTTGTTTGTTTA
The DNA here is from genome assembly GCA_028829675.1 of Penicillium tannophilum. Classification (NCBI taxonomy): domain Eukaryota; kingdom Fungi; phylum Ascomycota; class Eurotiomycetes; order Eurotiales; family Aspergillaceae; genus Penicillium; species Penicillium tannophilum. Next base: position 3,204,646 of record JAQKAK010000004.1, on the reverse strand, counting down.
TGCTCTGTGTTCTGTTGACGGTCAATCTCTTTTTTTGTCCCACCTTAACTGGTCTTTTGCTTTCCGATGTTTAATTGGCATGTGGCGTCACTTCAGTCCCCCCATAGACCCTTTTGCATGGCTTCTATTTGCATCCACGGGGACTGCTCGGGTTTTCTTTTTGTGAGACATCTAGGCGCATACAGGACAAGGTCGTCAACCTTGCTTATTTTCTTTTTTTCATTATTTTCATTGGTAAAAGAATATCATAGTGTCTTGAGAACAGCGCTTCCTTTTCGCTCAGCTGTAATTAAGTAGCCAGACGCCAGTCAAGGGCATTTGTACATTGGACACTGGACTATTTGAAATATGGCGGTAATTGTAATCCAGACAAAAGCTTGCCCGTTGCTCAGTGATCACATACATGGAATTGAAGGCCAGCGCTTAAAGAAGCAGGGTCGATTCGTTATCTCTTAGTTAGCTTTATAGAATGGTCTAATCAAGTCTTATAATAAAGCCTCTCAAACCAGAGATTAAGCTTTGCCGAATCATGGTCAATCACGATACATCAGTTTAATGATCGACTTCAACAGTATCAACTTCAACGGTCTAAGTTACCATTATAAGTATCCAATCAACTTGAGATTAATCCCACTGAGCTATTCCAACGATTTCATCAGAATCAACTACCACCTGCCCATTGGCTAGTATCTCGTAATCGCCATCAAGGAAAAAGCTAAAATCAATGCCATGTTCCTCGCAAGAGCTCCTCACACTTTTGAAGACCATTTCCGCACGCTTCGGAATCGACCAATTACTTGTTGTCCGATCCAATTCTTCACCCTGATTAACCTCCATCTGAAAAGTCTGCAGCCCGATTCTCCGCAATTGAGGGAATTGCTGCTCTGTGACATCCAAAAGGCGACTAAGCTGTCCCTCTAGCATAGAATACTCAACAAAATCAACCTTGGTAAGAACGAGAACTTCAAGACCAGACGGCAGAATCTCGCTCAGGGCCAAATTGGGCTCTTTACCAGCTGTGGAGTCCAGAAGATTCCGCACCGGCATTCTCAATTCCTTCAAGGCCACAAAATCAACTAAGCTTCCAAACCAAGCCTGCGCCTTCACATAATTATCATCCCATTCCCATATTCTCGTAACACCGATATCATTCATACGTAGCACGCGCAGGCTCTCTTTCTGCGTTAAAAGCGCAGCGTGGAAAGGTTGACAACGGAAGCTCCGGTAATCTTCACCCCACTCAGCCTGATTACTGTGCTGATACTCGAAGTATTCAAGATGAGCGCACGCGGCTATGAACTGGGGCATTCCGTGCACAATATTCGACCTTCGTAGGATTAGCTTGCGGACGGGGGAGACACCCTGCGGGAGATCGAAAGAAACACTGAAAATTGAGTCTTCTTTCACGCCGCGATCAACAACAAAAGAGAGGTGCAGTGCTCGTATAGACGGCAGCTTGAGGAAGGGAATAAACTCCTGTACTGGGAAGTTCTCCTTGACCTCTACAGATCCCGCGGAGAGCCTTTGTAGATGTTGCAAAGGCAGATCTTCCCTGGGCGATTTGCTTGCGATCTTAGAGACCGCCCAGAGTGTACACGCTGTTTCTAGGCCATGGCCGCCCCAGCGCAGATCGAGATGTTCGAGATTGGGTAGGGAGATCAGGACTACTGTGAGCCAAGCAGAGGTATTGTTCACGTTTAGCCTCTCTTCCCACTTGGTTAATTCCTCTTCGTTGTCCGTGAAGGATTCTAAAAATCTGCGGAACAGCGCGCGATTGTAGACCTGGGCCTCATCGAATTCAATAACATAGAAACTTGGGATACGGAGTTCGTGTACGAGAAGCTTCAGTCGGGGGTTCCTCTGGAGCGCTTCCGCTAAGTCGACTAAAGTCTCGGAGAAGACAATCTCAAGACTCGAGTACACTTTGGCCGATAGCGCCGTATTCCAGTGCCGACAGACTTGGAGAAGTCGGACACGGTCTTGGGTTTTTTCGAGTCCATCTAGGACGAGATTTAAGATCTCATTTGGGAGGAACGGCGTCATATCTGAGGTGGCTGGATCACGTTGAGGCAGAAATGGAATTATAACCGACTTAGCCCCCACCTCCATGAGAACCCCACTTAGAACATCTCTGGAGACTACTAACAGCCCCGTCCTTTTGCAAAGACTAATCAGACACTGACTGCGTTCTGTGATACTCTTCCTAGATACTGGATTTCCCCCGGCGGATTTTGGTTTATCTTTCCGGATTAGTGCTCACTGAGTCGCCGCTTTTACTCACTGAGTAGATCCAAGCACAGCTTCCGGCTCATTGGGCCTTACTTACTCCTGTGCTTCACCCACCAATCGCACCAAAGGATCCCAAGAGTATGAGTTAAGCACCGAATAAAACGCACGGCGCTAGTGCAAATGAATGAACCTTTTTTTAATCAATCTCCCATCTAGAAAGAGATGGCCCGTCTCATCATGAGAATCGGCAGTGTAAAATCAGGACGCCTGGCCTATCAGACTCTGCGTAAATTTTTTCTTTCAGAAGCCACTCAATACATCTCAACTATTTGCTGACTCAAAGAAATTGATTGGCCTGTCGTAGTTGCACCTAGGACGCTAGTTGCTATAACTTAGAACGGCTGCTTTATCTTAATCTCCCAGGAGCTACGCAGGGCGGTGATCATATGTTTATTTATGCTTTCAAAATCCCTCTTGGTCTTGATGTTTTATGGATCTAGAACAGTACATTTTATCTTTAATTCCCCCGAAAAGGCGAAAAAACAATGGTAATTTGAATTCTTTTATCCATACCCAAAGAGCTAGCATCTGCTGACTTAATTTCTAATAGATAATTCCCTTTTGAACCGACTGTGAATTAACCCTGATAGGTTCTCGTTTTTTGATCTAAAAGAACACTTTCGCCACAGTAACGCCTCTGCTCTACCTGTTCTTCATCTGCGTCATCTACTACTTCTGTATTAAACAAACTAGTTGAGCCAATGTTAATCGAATGAAAATGCCAAAAATAGAGCTCCTATAGATCACAGCATTAGCGATGCTCTAAGAAAAGCAGGGAAAAATTGGCACGTCAATAAATCTCCTTAAAACACTCTAGACGTTTTTAAGCAGGTAAGTAAAAAGGAACCTTGGAATATTATAAGGAATAAATGGAAGTTTCCGTGGACTTCATTAATAATATAATAAGATATCTACAGCAAGTTTCCGATTATCTTTTTACTAGGTAATAATTCTGATTTCAGATCTCCTCCAGCAGCACTTTGACTTGTACTTAGGATTATGCAGTACAGATGCGAAGAACTATGTTGATAAGGATAAAATATATATTAAGAAGGCTAAGAATAAGGATGTTAAGGGTAATGAGGATATTAAGGGTAGCGATAAATTATAATAAGAATGAGATCTGGAAGGCCTTTATTAACTCTAGAACCGAGCTGGAGGCCGATGATGGTAGTGATGATAATCAATTGATCTTGATATGGATGATCTGGGGTCTGTTTATGATGATGATGGGGAGGATATTGAAGGCGAGGGCAGCGATGATGATAAGGTTATTTTCAATGAGTCCGACGTACCTTTTGATAAGGAGATGGTTGATTTTAGCGGTTTTTCTGATAAAGAAGCTGAAGTTATTGCTCCTTCTCCTATTATAAAGAAGGCTGCTAAGAAGGCTGTTAAGGAGGAGAAGGTCGAGAAGGATAAGGAAGATGCCTTCAATATGGATGTCTCGGACGACGAGACTTTCTTGGACAGCGACGACGATCTTCTATCAGATATGGAACTTGGTGGTGTCGAGGTACCTACCGAGGCTCCTTCGGACTTGAAGAAGCGCCGCAAGCTCAAGCACCTGACAACCACGACTACGCGGCTCTTCTTGCAGACGAAGACGAGGATATGCAAACTGACTTGTCTTTGTCTTCTTTGCACATTTGTTTCTCTCTTTCTTTTTCCAAAGTGACGCCGCACCGACAATCCACCTGTGCCTTCCATATCCGCTCTGAAGGTCATTCTGGGAAGGAGCTTTGTAGCATCACAAAATCCCCCATCTCATGCATGTAGCAATGTAGTTTCTGGACTGTACTGAGCAAGTCCGTCTCAAATCCAATTCTGTCTGAAACCAGTCCCAATATCTTCTCCTGTAAGTGATTGAGTGGGGGTGGCCATTGTGAGCCTCAGATTATGAGGCAGTATGCTAATCGTAACGTAGACAAAATGGCCACCACTCTCATCACCAAGATAGCCGGCGCGGGGAATACCACTGTCTGTTCCTGCCCGCCATTCCCCGATTCGGGCCTAGAGGAGATCGAAGACACTCTCCTGGATGCGCTCAAGGAATTCGGTTGGATTGGCGCCATTAAATTTGCCGGTCTCATCTTAGTTGCCCGCGCAGCCGACAAGCTTTTGCGGGGCCTTGTCAAGGATCTCCTTGAAAAAGGAATGCCGAAGTAAGTGTAGATCAAACTCCAGATGTCCATCCTGTATACCAGTATTCATGTACCATGACCCACAGAGTTCCTGTGGGCTGTCACTATATTACCTGGGTTTAGATCATGATTTTTTGGATTTTTTTTGCTAATTTGCATTGCTATGTAGAGTTTACGGGTTTCTTTCTTGGGATTTGAAGGATATTGGTGTCGGTGTATGGGCGGTATGCGTGTGGATGTGCACACCCATAGTTGCGGCCGTTGATAAGTTGGTAGAGCTGTACCGGTCACGTTAGCTGGTTGGATTTCCATGACCCAAGTCAAGTTTAAAGCATCTTGAACTTGAATTCCTGTATGAGTTATTTTATCAATTGATACGGCCGAAGTGTATACTGGTAGAAATTCTGGCCTCAGCCCTGGAGGTACCTAAGTGGGGTACCGTCATCATGATCCGCTGAAATGAAAGACTCAGACCTTTCAAGTTGAAATCAAGATTTAGAATTGCTACATACTAGCCCTTAGCCTATTCTCCAACCGACAGCCTCCAAAGAACTTCACCGTGCTTCTATAATCTACCTGTCAATAATCTTGTGATATTCAAGTTCAGCCCTCTCATGATGTGTTGCATAATATTGAAGCGGCGGGCTAGGACAAGACAACCCCGAGAAGAATTTCTTAAAAACAGCGGAGACATACGGGAGCTCCAAAGATTCCGGCATAGGAATTATCGAGGATGTTGGCTACGTGGTACCTTTATGTCTCCATATACGGAAGAAGTTCTGGCGATCCTGAACCTCGAAGCGAGCTTGCGGATGAGCTCCCAAAGGGAGATACGGCTAAAAAAACAAGCACAGACCGAGTCTCAGAAAAAGGAACTGGAAGAAACAATAGCTAGTTCATGGGAACAGCAACGGCGATATTGGTGGTGGAAAGATCGTATGCTATCAAGTTCTGCCTTTCTTCAACGGGGATTTGAAACGTGGCGATCAAATGAACGATGGTATATGCATCGAGTACTAGTCGAAGATTGTGTATTCCGAGGTGGATGCTGTGCACGTGGATGTGGATGCTGCGAAAGTCCTGAACGTCTGACCAGCTCTGTTGGTAAACTCGCTATTGGCCATTGCTCTATTGAATGTGCATGTTGCGTTGAAACCCGCAGCGGAGCGATTCCTTCACAAGAGGTTTGCAAGGATGTTGATGACCTCTACGGGTTTTCGAACTTAACAAAAGATTTTGACTATGAGAAAAACGTATACCGGTTTCAAATTTACCTCGCCACTATATGGGGACTTGGAAACGGCAATTCATCGAGACTTCCAAACGATATCAAGTTCAATTTTTGCGATCTGAGTGTCCCGACTTCGGAACCAGCGTGCATGCAAGATGATAGTTCCGAGTTCCAAATTTCAAGTACGAGTACGAGTACTTTTCTTGAAATCAGGTAAGGATTGAACATATCTATTAGGAGAACATTGCTAAAGATCTCTTGTCAGTGATGACGAGGGAAGTCGAGTTTCTTTTGTCTGATTTCGAAAAGCCTGATGGCCATCCACGACATTTGAACTTTACCAAATAGCTAAGTTGACGGATAGCTTCAAGTTTGCTAGTGTTGCTGTCCACATATGTGACCAGCCGTCAAATTGACTAAAAAGCCTTCGATTTCATACCTGATAGTAGTTCACAGGATGGTAAAAGGTAGTCCCCAATCCCTGCATCCTGCTAAAGCTTGAAACTAGCTTGTATGGCACTAAGAGCCTGTGTCATGCAACTAGGTCAAATTAAGTATCTCACGTAATCCAGCCACTGGAATCCACCTGACATTGGGTGTTCAATTAGACTCGGGATCTTTCTAGGGGCGAAATAATTGAATTTGGGCCAAGTAGATATTTGAATTCAATGAGACCATCATGGGGAATAAGCACGCAAGAGTGGACCGCAGCTCGGAAGGAGTTGCGATACCTGGCCTTAAATAGTATTCTGTAAGGTAATGACTCTCGACGAATCTGTTGATAAATTAATTTTTAGTTTTGGTGCGAAATATTGTAGTAATCTATATGAAAATATACATTATCTAAAACTTAAGGATCTGTGCGTATATAGTTATCGAGTCTGAGCAGTCTCTGAGTAATCAGTGATGGATCAGTGAGCCTGACTCTGAGTGTCCTCATAAAAGCGGCGGCAGCTAAGATAGGAAAGCCCCACTCGGGAGCGGAAATATGTTACGTATAGTGACCTACATGACCCATGAGTAGACAATCACATTTATTTCCCCCGCCTTGTTTTCAAGCCTCAGGAAGCCCTATGAAAACGCATCGCGATACACTAACGCATCTAGCTATCAACAACAGAAATAGCATGGAGTAGCAACTAGCATGTATGCATTTTGATTATCAATGTAGACAGCTAAATCATTCTCAAAGATCTACAGGCCGAGTGGCGCCATCAATCGAGAAGATTTGTGGAAGGGCCAGCCACAGACTCTTGCTCCCTGGAGTTTCTAGGGGGTTTCCCTTGAAATCAATACTCCCCAGATGTTTCTTGTCCCTCAGCTGGACCTCGATCTCTTCAAGACTTGATATTTTGTTATATGATGCCCACAGTTCCTCGAGGTGCTCCAAATGTGCGAGATTCTCTAGGCACGGAATATGGTTCGATCTGATATCAAGCACGCGTAGGTTTGAACATGATTCCAATCCTGATATTTTGGTAATATAGTTACCCCCGAGATAGAGTTCTTCGAGGCGGAGAAGCTGTGAGAGTCCAGACATTGAGGTCAAACGATTGGACTGGAGTGAAAGAACCCGCAGGTTGATAAGATTATCAAGACTCTGATTGTTGCGGCATATTGTTAGCAAGGTCCATTCTCATGGGGGAATGAGGTTTTAGTGGGAATGACAGACCTTGATCTCTGTGATCTTGTTCTTGTCAAGGTACATCTCCTGAAGGAGATGCAGACTGTCCAGATTTTCAAGGCTCTTGGAATAGTTAGATCATGTATTATCACATATATAAGTTGGTGATCCGGCAAAATAAGGTCATATGAATCTTACCCTGATTCTGTTATCAGTCAGATCTAGGTGTCTGAGATGTCCGAGGGTGTCGAAGTTTTGAATCCTGGATATTTTGTTTCGGCCCAGGTACAGGTCGGTGAGCTGTGTCATATGAGTCAGGCCTTCGATTCGCCTGATTTTATTCAACTCCAGGTTCAGGTAGCGAAGTTCCACGAAGATATCAGTGTTATTGATACATGAAAAGAGATTGTCACAGAGATCGAGCGACTTGATAGTAGATGGAATCCGCTTGAAGATATTATGATCGAGTCGGTTTTGACGTAACGATAGCGTCTTATAATGAGGCAAAACAAGTCAGCACTATGTCCAGCTGCCAAAAAGCTTGATACGAAGCGTAGACAGACCCTCAATCTAGTGAACCTATCAAGGTCGAGTGAACCTGCAAAACTGGCTCGGCAGTTGGAGAGGTCAATGTCCTATTCAGGTAATGAGAGGCAGCCTTTTATTTCTTGAGTACCACACCTACCTCAGCACTGGAATCTTCGTCTTCCAGAAGCTCTATTCCAAAGTTAGCATCACATGAGTAACGTTCTATGATTGACGTACCTTTGGTCTCGTCTTGTGACGATTCATCCGAGTCAAAACTCCTGGAGTCTTCGCAATCCTTGGACTGATCGTCCATTGCTGCGCTTGTGAGGATCTCCGTTTCTCCTTCTTCTAATGTGTCACTGCCCTGATCAAGGTCGACAATTTCGAATGACTCTGTCAAATCCTTTGAAATCGGGACATCCTGTTGGCGATCGAGCAGTAATTTGATAATCCTGCTGCCACATTCCTTATTCTCTTCGGCCACCCGGAAGATCCGCTTGGTAGCAGGAATCATAAGGCCTTCTTTCACTAGAAGCTCGATGATTTCAAACCCAACAGCAGTGTTTCTCATTGCAGCCTCGACCACGTCTTGAGTGATTGGGGGCTTAGAGCCTTGTGCTTTCAGCAAGAACTCCATGAGGCTGCCTTCATATTTCACATTACATGCAGCAGCAACGAGAGTGGTCTCTGTCAATTCGATATCTGGTTGCCGGTCAAACAAAGTTTCGATGACCTCGTTGTCATATTGCCGGACGATTTCCATCACAACCTCTTCTTCCAGTGGCGTGTCCACCTTCTGGTGATTGATAAGAGCAATAATCAGCCTCGATCCACTTCTGCTATTCTCAGCAGCAGCGACGACAAGATCTTTTGAAAGCAGTATCCCTGTCTTTTGATAACTCAAGAGGGCTCTCAATATCGCCTCTCCGCTCCTCCAATTTCTGCACGCGAGATTGAAAATGTCCGGTGTGATCTGTGGCCTCGTTGTTCCGAAAGTAACACATAACCCAGGTCATTTCCCACAACAGCCTTCAGAATTTTCTCGGTGATAGAAATATCGGCTCTTCGATGGTCGAGTAGGATATCAGTCGCTTCCTCGCCAAACCTCCTTGCAAACTCTCTGTTTATTTCTTCTGTGATCGGAAGAAGATTCCCATGGCGACGCAAAAGACACTCAATCACACTTTTAGGAGACATCTTCGCCATGTATAGAACGACATGGTGGGTTAACGGGAGTTTGAATGTAGACCGGCCGAGCAATCTCAGAATAATCTCTTTCTCGAACCTTCTGACGATTTGTATCATGCCACCCTCCGTTATCTCGGGCTCAGCACCAGGTGCCCCAAGAAGGAAGTTGATCACGTATCTATTCCGTTTGTTGTCCGCAGTAGACTTCACAAGTGCCTCTGTAATGGTAATATGTGCTGAAAAAAGATCAACCAGGATACTGATCACTTCTTTTCCACATTGCTCATTCTCTACTGCTGCCATGAGCACATCCTCTGAGATTGGAACTGTTCCGCAGCGATCAAGAAGCATTATCATCAGTTGCCTCCCACTCCCCCAGTTCCCAGCTGCAGTTTTGATCATTTCCTCCGTGATTAAGATTTCCTTCTTGTACTGCATTAGACTCCTGAGGACCTGGGGCCCACTTCTTTCATTTTGGATTGCAGCCCTGACGACCTCGTCTGTAACTGGAAATAAGCCAAATCGTTCCAGCAAGGCGCTCATAGTCTTGGCAATGTTCCTTCCTGAGATTTTAGCAACAATTTGACAGGCATCAGCTGTCTCGATTATGATAATTGCCTTCAGCAACTGATTGACAGTCTCTGGGAAACCATGAACAGACGCTGCAACGAGCGGATTTCGATACATCCTTCCTCGTGTCATCAAATTTGCACCCGCTTCTACCAAATTAGCCACCGTTGTGTGAAGTCCGAGCAACGATGCGTAATACAAAGGCTCAGAAACAGCTTCTAACTTCAGGGTGTAATCGAAATCATTCGGAACAGGAGCGTCGCAATTATGCAGTCGAAGCCAATTGATATAAGCCCCGGAGCTCTGTGGACTGAAAAGCATGTCAACACGACGTGTGATATCCGGGTATTCCTCCGCTTCTGGCTCCACAGCTCGAAAATGTTGATACCAGAAGACCGCAGAGTAATGGATAAGGGGCTTTGTCGAGAGTATTTCTTCGGTCATATCAAAGTTCTGTGTCTTGAGGAGTGTATCGAGTGTCTGTTCGGCGATTGCGGCATGCGCTGATAGATTTGAGAAAAAATACCATGGATATTCCTCATCAAGCCGCCCAATTTCATCGCCAGAAACCAGGAATTCCCGCACAGAAAAATGCGCGAGCTTCACAATCTGGTGGGTAGCATCCACCTGATTTGTTGAGCCTTCATAGACCAAAGTGACCAGCGTGCTGGTACAGATGCGCAACACAGATTCAGGCCGTACAAGATCAGCTGCCGCCGCAACCTCCTTCAACGTCAACGGTCGGAGGGAAGTGATCAGCCAGATGAGGATCCGACGGGCGATAGAAATGTCTTTTGGTGATATACATCTTAATGTCTTTCGGTAAGTATCTTCCAGGCTTTGAGGCATTGTGCGCAGATATTCACGGATCTGATCGTGTGTATGACATTCCTTGAGCCTTTCTAGTTGTAGGTCAGTCCACAAGAATCGGCTACATAGGTTAGCACGCATGCTATCTGCGAGGAGGTATGAGGGAGACCTTACCTGTCTGTAATTGATAGAAGCTTCTCCTTAATTTCCATTTTGATAGTGTCAGTCCACCCATTAAGCCATCGATCTCCCTGTAGCGCATTTTCCACGAATTTCTGCACATCCCTCTTCATATTAAACTCAATGTCGAGCCCAGTGTATTCCAAGAATGCGTCATGGATGTCAGGCTCAGGTCGGCTAGTCACGAGTATCCTTATCCTTTGACCGTGTTGCTGCATGATATGCTTGATGCACCCGAAAAGGATATCTCGTTCATGACGACGGTCCATGTCTCGGGGACACTCATCTAAAGCATCTATGATGATGTAAACCTCATCAAGGCCACCAATGATACTATCCAGGAGCTCGATAAGTGTTTTGTCATCTGGCTCCATTGACCGGCTTCTGTGCTGGTCCCACAGCTTCCTTACTGAGGTTGGAAGGGGAAACGGGGTCAGCTGTCGGATAAGGGACCGCACCATACTGCTCACATTGAGAGTGACTGTGTCGTCAAATCGGAAGTACCAGTAAGCAAGTCTCGTGCTATCGTCGTTCCGTTGTGGTATCTCGAGGGCTTCGATGACGCGTGAGCTATTCATGACGGTGAGTATCTATCTGCCATGGGCACGTTCGAAATGCATGGCCAGCCATACCAAAGACAGGTTTTTCCGCACCCCGCTGGATTTTCATAGGGTCAGCATTGCTTTTGATACGCAGAAACATGGAGCAGATACGCGCACCAACCCCGAAAAGCCACAGAAGCTGACATGCCGAACCTTTCCAGCGAATGAATTCATCAGATGCGAACAACCAGTCACCTGTGCCTGGAGACCTGCGAGACTTTGCATCGTTATACATTGGTGAGACCTTAATTGGCGACATCCAGTCAAGTATTCGTTCATCTTCAGCACCTATACATGTATTTTCATCAGCACAAGACAATAGAATCGACAACGTTGACACGATTAGCCATACACAGAACTCTTGATTCCACTCTCTGGGCGGTCTGCACTGCTTCGCCAAGTAATTCTTTCATCGCCACGTTCGCAGTCTCAGCGTTGACTACTTGGCTCTGCGGGATGAAGTTTATCAGTTCCTTTGCGAAGGCGGCCGCAGTGACAGCGGCGTATTCCTGCCACTTTTTGTTCTTGTGAGAGTCGGCATAGTCACAAATTCCTCGAATAACCAGACAGGGAAACTCATTCATCATTCCTGCGGCCTCCATTTCGAAACAAAGAACTCCCCCAAGATCCCGACTGATTTCATCTCTCATTGCACCATCCTTGACCACTTTGTTCCCTGAGGCAATGGCTCCATAGTGCACCACAAATTCATCGTCGCGCGGTGGTCGATTGATAGCTCTTTCCGAATCGCAGCGATCACAATCCCCTCTTTCGTCGACATGATCATAATTAGCGTCAAACAGCACGTCGACGAGGGCAGTTCGTTCAGCAAACTTTTTCAGCTTGGGGTACTTCCGCAACATATCCGCAACATAGTCGGGGACCCTACTGTCGCTCATCTGATGAGTTGACTCCAGCTTGGCGATGGCTGTCCGCAACAAACGTGGGGACGTATTTAGGGCGCCGGTACGCTCAAAACGGCCGCCTTTGGCCGCCTTCCCAAAATCCCACTGCACCACGCCTCCATGGGTACCCACTGGAGAGCTGACCACGACATCACCAAGACGGATGTCATTCTCCTCACTAGGCACACCACCTCCAATGCCTACCATTAATCCGAATCGCACCTGGGGAAACGTCGCCAGAAGGCGAGTCGCTACACTTGCTGAACAGTTGTTCCCGATTTCACCCTTGGGCAGCGAGGCGATGACCACATTGTGCTCGCCGATGCGCCCCAGGCAGTATGTATTGGGGTCCGCTGGCGGCTGTGGAAGATCTGGGTGCGTTTCATCCAACATTGCCCGCGCTGCTGTCAACTCTTTTGGTAGAGCACAAATCCAACCTATGGTATATGCATCATACGTGATGGACGAAGAGGTCACATCTTGAAGTGTGGCCTCCATCCTAAGCGAGGACGAATCTGTAGTGACCACAAAACAGCAAACTTCTTAGTGGTGATTTGTAAACGGGTAAGTCATGAACCAACATATATTAAGAACGCCTATGAGTATTAACAGCACGCATATTCTTACTCAGATCTCGCATGTGCTGTTATGTGCCCGCAATATCACGTGTTTGCGCTCTCATTGGCTTTGGATAACGCCCAAGTGGTACCCACCTATAATGAGGAGTCGTAAGGCCCCGCTGCGGCCTCGCATCTCTATAAGAGCCCCGCTCATACTACTCTCTAGAATTGAACAATCTGCTTTTGCACTCGTCCGACGCTGGTGCCTATTGCAATAAAATTAGTAGTACGGATACATACGCTGGGTGGTTGGGTAAAACAAGAAAAAACAAAGGAATATATTTAGGTCCAAATGGTCCCTACACCAGTTGCTGTTGATCAGGCCTACGCACTCACATGTATGTAGAGCGCCCACCTACTAGGGTCATATCATATGCATAATCTTGTCGAATTTGAATCAGCGCATTATGAACAACTTGTGCCACCGCCCGATTGATATCTGTGTTTCTGACCCGCTTTGTGATCAACGAGGTATAAAACCTTGGAATGGCATACGGACGCAAACATAGGCACCCGCCGACCAGAATGAGCCAATGACGTGAGCGAGTCCTGCAATCAAGGAGTTTCCTGGTGATATAAGTGCTTTCATTTGCTAGAGTCTTTATATTGAAGAAGCTGAGTACCTAGTGCCATCATATTGACCGCCCGTCTACTGATCCGAAAACATGGTAATTCACTTCGATTTCCAAAGTCTATCAACACGAGGACGGCGTCCTTCTGGTCAAGAATGGCCTATTTGGAGTTCGAGTCTTTTTGCTTTTTGGGACTCTTAATGGTTGGAGTCTAGATCGACGGTCATCGAGTGACTCTGTATCGCCAAAGTTGCGTCTAGGGCTCCAGTTGATCACCAGAATTCGCAGTATAGTCGCGGCTCCTTGTTCAGCAACTCGTTGTATCACCTTCCGAAGGCAGGACACAAATTGGGGAATATATTCTGACTCTATAGCGCTCGACTGTATGATAAAGTATACCACTTTGAGCGAGCAGAGGACATCGGCAAGTAACTCAACGTGTTCCTTCTCGGAATGCGCGTGAAGAAAACGATTGATATCCAGTGTCTGGTCATTTTCCCTTCTAAGCTTGCTGACAGAAATTGCAGCTTGGTAAATAAGGCTTTTCAGAGCATCGATAGATGAATGTGTTTCATCACGGGGTCTAAGAATCCAGAGACTGGCTAGTCCAGCTTGTAAAAGCTGTTGAATTACATTGGTGCTGAAGTCTTGGACAGACTGTCTGTCGGCAATGCGGACTCTTAGTATAAAGAAGGAAGATGTTGGCGACTGATTCCAATCTTGAAGATCGCGCGACTTCCAAAATGGCGTTGATTTGAGAGCTCTTCGTCGATCACGTTGACTTTTCGATGCCTGTAGGCTCGCTTCATAATCAATGAGACATTGAGATGACAGAACATGAAGAGCTTGAGTAGACTTAATGTCGCAGACTGATCGATAAATTTGTGATCGTTCGGTTTGGGCAACGACGTGCCCAGAATGGATGTCAATCTTCAATCCCGAAACTAAATCCAAAAGCTCTTTCAACATCTGTCGCTGGTCTCTCTGTTCAGCACTGCTCACTCCGCTTGTCACCTCGACTGCGTTCCGAATCGCAGTGAGTTCGTTGTGCATATCGCGCTGCTCGGCTTGACTCCCGGCTGTTGCTTCCGCCATTATATTTCGGGTGGCGCGAGATATCTCCTCGAGGATATCATCGTATTGGAGACCAATAGGTTTTGTCACGGCGTGCAAGGCTCGTTTCAAAGATCCTTCTTCGTACCATCTGAGAGCTCTGATTAGAAATTTGATTATGCAAGCATAAAGTATCGCGACCATTCTCTGGAGAGATTCGGTTGGATATAGCACAGAGACTAGCTTCACGCGAGGGAGAGCATCCGCGATGTCAAGTAGACTGTTCGTGATGATTGAGCCCGTCTTCTTGTGCTCTACAACGGCCTGTAGGAGGCGAGAAATCAGTCACGTACTGAGACATGGAGCTCACTTCCTAAAAAGAACTCACTCCAACTAATAGCTTCATCGCTCCCCAGGCCAAACAGACATATTCGGGATGTTGTTGCACAAAAACATCCATGATATTGCCGTAATGGTGTATGCGTTCCATAACTTGCTCGAGATACCTCCTTATCTTTGAATGCGACCGGTCTTGAGTATAGTGTTGTCTCGCCTGATTGACTGTTTGAATAAGATCATTCAGTTTCGTTGCTTTGATGCATGCTAGGCGACATTTCTTTTTGGGATCATTAGTGGCTTCTTTTTCAAAAGTCTCGCAAGCCTCTTGAAAGGCGACTTCGGCGGAATTGAGGGCATGGGCGCTGTGCGAGATCAGCAGTGTTTGCTATCGCGTGGGCTTTGGGGCTCTGTTCGTACCCGCTGGGCATGTACCAGTCACAATACTGTCTGGTGACCATCTCGAGGTTTGAGAGACCTTGGGAATCTTTGTCGCTCGAGCATTCCCCATCGATACTCCGAATCTCGCGTGGGTCATTTGATGCTTAGAGATGTGCCCCCTTGATCGCTGTATAACGATAGGTCAGACCATCGCCCCTCTCTGCCTGAGCGCCACCTAGTTGCCCCATGTGACGAATCGTGCAGAGTGGCTCATCTAACATAGCCCCGTTTTTAGCGACCCAACTTGACCGCCATTATGTGGGGTCCATTTGCGGCGCTGTGCGACCAAGGTTACAGTATTCAACGCTTCTCTATTCAGCAAGGGGTCCCTGTTTGGCATCCAAATCGGCTCAGGTCAATATGACGAACCGGATACCCCCATTATCAGGATTTTCCATTGACACCAATAGCGATTGGCCTCCAATGAGCAGCTACCATCCTGTTATCAGCAGCAATTTCCGTCATGGCGATCAGTCAAAGCCAGCAGAGACAACGCAGTTGACCATTTCGGATGATAGGACCAACCAGCATGAAATTGATCAAAGAAACCTTTCGGCATTACGCCATGACGAACCGGAAGAAGAAGTGGCCGCCCCAGGAGTTATAAGTTCGGCTAACGCGGACTATCCAGAGCAGCTGATGTTGTTAGAGCAGCAAAACAGAAGAAGAGTCAAAAACGCACGATCAGAGCAAATTTCTATGCAAAGGGTGGCCCAGAAAAACCAACAACAAGCACCACAGAGGACGAGAAATGCAGATCTGAAACGAACACGGAGCCCTTTTTCTGGCACATACAGAAGCACTACAGAAAGTCCAACTAGTCAGAGCTTCTCGGATTCTATCAGGAGATCTGCAGTTTTCAATGGAACAGTCCGACCAGCCCAAATGCAACCTGACACGCAAGACGACCGCCTTTGCACAAAAGAAGTTCAAGCGTTGCGAGAACAACTGTCACTTTTGGAAGCAAAGCTCAGTCAGTATGAATCGTTGGGTGAGGCTCCACGCTCTCCCCGATTTCAATATCTTTATCGCTTGCGTCAAGCCGATGGTATTGATGTCAATGATGATGACAGCAAAGGTGAGATGGAACATACCTCAACGGTATTTTCAGATCCACCGGAGATTGTATTTGATCAGAACGACAAAGGGCATCTCAAATGCAGTCTACCTCTTCGTGCATTGGACTTCTTTCTCGCACTCCACCAGGACATTTCGTTTGTTGTATTTCGCGACTATGACAGTGAGTACGAAGCCGAGGCTTCCTGGGGGGGAGATATGCCGCAGATACCAGCCCCATTGTCTGAAAGCATATATCCCGTGGCAAGCGATCTGAAAGGTGCTTTGAAAGTGTTCTTTTATCATGTTCCGGAGTTCCAAGATATACAAAACCGATACGAGTTAACTGGAGAGATTTTTGCACCATACCACTTTATGTACCACAGCCGGGGAGAACTTGACGAAATAAAGAACAGGCTGCCTCGGTCCGCCAAAGATCAACTTGACCTCCTGCTGGTGTATGTGGAAGAGAACTTTCGTCATGAATATGACATTGTGGACTCGCTTCTGAAAGATGAGAAGATTACAACTCGCTATATTGACTATCTTTTCAAGCCGGGCGAAGTTGTTGTCGAAGCCACTGGAGAAGATTATATTGGCTACGTTGCAGGTTCATGGTTGTATGTGAGATCGAGCCAAAAGAATACGTCAAATGCCTCCAGGCTTCCAACTTCGGATTTTGGAATGGCACAACCAACTACAAGAAAGCCGCTAGGGGGGCGGAAGGGGGCTCATTACACGCCACAGAAACCAAAAAGCAAACAGTCTCCAGTAAATATCTCGAAGCGCCTGAAGACCTGGACTCTGAATTTTGACGGAACATTCCGTCGTTCATTCAAAATTCTAACAATCAAGTTTCCACATGAGAAACTCACGGAGGCCGTCAATGACACTGAGGAACCAAGCTCATTCCAAGATATCAGTGACGAAGCTCAACCTATCTGTTGTCTTAGTGTGTTTCCATTGAGATACGCACCAGAGGCCGTTCGTGAGATACTGATACGGCGAGCGAGTACTTTCTGGAAATGCCGTGACAGAAGGCTGGTGTCTTACCACGGCGAGAGGAGTGGTGGAGGTGTGGATATGGTGAGAAGAGGTACCTCAAGATCTATATAATTATACTAAGTAATAGCAGATGGATGAAAGATACATGATCGATATGGACTCCTACAAGAAGCTTCATCCATCAGTCTCCCCTCCGCTGGAGTCCTCTACGGACTCGACACGAATCAGCGCAGCGGCTATCAATGACCCGAACGGCAAATATCAGTTCCTTTTGCCACTTCACATTAAGGGTTACAATCTGAGACAAAAGGGATGGTTTGAAATCTCAGCTGACTGTATCTCGGAGGTTAAGTGGAACCGGGAAGCCTTCCAAAGCCTTGTCATGGACCGCAAATCGAAGGAACTGATCCAAGCTTTGGTGACTAGCCAGATCGAGGCTGAACAGGCGACTGATTTGATTTCTGGCAAGGGCAATGGTCTGATACTTCTGCTTCATGGAGGACCTGGGACCGGGAAGATTCTTACTGCTGAGAGCGTGGCTGAAATTGCCGAAAAGCCATTGTATCGTGTTACTTGTGGTGATGTGGGAACAAAGGCAGTGCAGGTTGAGAAGTATATGGAGTCTGTACTATTTCTCGGGCGAATTTGGGGCTGTGTGGTATTGTTGGATGAGGCCGATGTTTTCCTTGAACAGCGAAGCCTTGAGGATCTGGAGCGTAACGCGCTTGTTTCAGTGTTCTTGCGAGTTCTCGAGTACTACGATGGGATTCTTGTTTTGACGAGTAATCGAGTCGGCACATTTGATGAAGCTTTTCGGTCCCGGATTCAACTTGCCCTTCATTATCCCAATCTTGGCTCTACGCAAAGATTTTGCATTTGGCAAACCTTTATCGACAGACTCAGCAACATGTCCAATGACGAGAAAATTGACGTCGATGACCTACGAGATCATCTGCATCTCTTGAAGGAAGAGAAAATGAACGGAAGGCAGATCAGGAATGTGATTACAACTGCTAGGCAATACGCGAAGTGGAAGAATGAGCCTCTCACATATGAGTACCTCAAAGATGTCATCGAAATATCGTGTCGATTCGACGGTTACCTCAGCAAACTTCATGGGGGATTCTCGGATGATGAAATTGCCCAGGATGACGGCCTACGCCTAGCATAGCGGTTGCAACCGCTTTGGGAATATATATTTCTGTACGTGGCTGAAGTCAAGGTAAGACTCAGGATAGCCCGTGGGTCCAGAAATGCTTGAAGAGACATTGCCACAAGTGTGCGGCGTGTGGAAATAGTACAAAGTTTTCGTATTGCAATATTTGAAAGTGAGATCAACAGTGATAGCATTGAGATCAAATCCCCACTGTTCCAGACCCATCGACCAATTTTCGTATACGGCGCTAGATGCGGTACCTGAAATGTTGGTTTTGCTTGTCAGTGAGATCTTCGAAGCCCTCCATTGCCTCCTCTGTGGAATTTGTCCCATTCAGAAGACCTTTCCTCCCCTTATTTCTATTTTCAAAGAAGCAATAGCAAGTGTAGATGATCTGAAGACCCATCGCTCCCGCGTATGAACCAGCAAGACCTTTGATGGCAGTAGGATATCTTGGAGCCTCTGACGAAAGAAAAAGATGGGGCCCTGCAATGTTTCCAGCGCAATAAAGCCTAAATCATATTCAAATAGTGAGCGTCACAGTCCAAAACATCCAAGTACGGCGGAGGGAGACATACACAAAATATATACCGAGCACAGTGCTCCGCTTGGTGTGACCCGCGGTGTTGAGACCTGTAAGTGTCCAGTTCAAAATGACCGGTGCACCGAGGATACCCTGTAACCAACACATGCCGACCAGTGCGAATCTGTGTTCAATGCTGATTTTCATGATACCGATCAGCCCCGCAAGCCCAGGAACACACGACACTATGATTACAGTTAGCGTTGAAGAAAGCTCCGGACATTTTGACTGATACTTACGAACGATAGTTGCGCCTAGCATGTTGGGCAGCTTTGAGAGGTAGCCAAACGAGATGACCATCACTAACTCGAAGGCACCCACGGGAGTCTGCAACAAGCTTGTACGTAGGGGACTATATCCAAATCCCTCCACTATTGCAGCAAGAAAATTTGCCACACCGCCGTTGAGTAGCCCATAGCAAATAGCCATCAAGTATAAAAGCCATTGTCTTGGATCGAGGAGTGCTTCTTTAATCTGAGATGGTACAATCTTGGGATGCTTCAGACCTGTTTTGTTGCGGGAGATTCGCCATACAGCAACGACTCGCTCGTATTCGGTTAACATTTTGACGTTGTGAGGGCCATCCGGTAAGTAAAAGTAGACAACAAAGCCCCATGCGATAGTCATCGCACCGACGATCTGATAAAAGGCCGTTATATTAGTAACCACATATACGGTGGTCATCACGAATGAGATTGCTCACGAGGTAAATCAGCTTCCACTGTGGAACTGCCAGTCCTGTAGCATGCCCCGCCCCATATGCGAGAAGGGCACCGATAATAGCAGAGACGCCGTTCACAGATAGCCAATAAGAGCTTCGGAGACTTTGCTCCTCACGAGTCCATAGCATAGATGTCAACATGATGAAAGCTGGGGAGACGACTGCCTCTAGAAGGCCGAGGAAGAAACGTATGACGAAGAATCCAGCGAAGTTGAAGACAGCTGCCTGAAAGCGAGTCTTAGAACTGGAAGTTTTTCCAATTTTCACAGGGAGGGGTGTGTATAGTTACCTGAAGCATACAAACACTACCCCAGACAAATAGCATCACTCCTATCAACTTCCCAACGGGGTATCTTTGCAAAAGCAACTGCCAAGGATATGCCCCCACGAGCCAACCAAAGTACAAAGCAGACGAAACCCATGAATAATCATTACCGACCATATGGGTGTCTTCTTGCAGACCGTACGCGTTGGAGTAATTCAATCTGCAGATATGTGTGAGTCTAATAGGGTTGAGGAGTAGAAAAATAGGCGAGCTCACGTCTGTTTATCAAGAAAACTCAACATGTAAGTCATCATCATCTATTTAGGTGCGAAGCTGTTAGCCTTCAAGTTCGGTATCGAGGTCAAAGCTCAGATAGAAGGGAGAAGTGAAGGATTACAATTGGTAGCACATAAAAGTCAAGTTTCCTGCGGACTTTGACTGAGTCTCTTTCAAGTTGGGCCTGATCATACTGAAGGGATTGCTGATAGTATTCCTTTCCGATCTCATTCAGATCCATTGGTTTGCCCCAAAGACGGTCTAGCCACACGATGGACTTCGTGCTGCCATATTCATGATCGGATGACGAGGCAATGGCCTCATCAGCCTCTTTGAGATTTGACATGTTAAGCGGAAATATAGCCTAATGCCAGACAGTACTTTGTGAAAAAGGCCCTTCCAATGAGAAAAGGAAATGAAGCAAGTATTGTGTTTAGATCTAAGCCACTATAAATGGGATCTGGAAGAACTTATATAACATTGTCAGGCCGCTTACTTGATATGGTGACTTGAATTTGATAGAGTATGAACAATCAAAGCGAAGACTGGTTGCTGTCACCAGGATCCCGCAACAACTTGGTTATCTTCAAGTTATCCCCGCAACATTGAAAGATATGATACATGCCCTTAGCGGTGCTCACGGACCCTAGGTCGAGAGGCCGGGTCAAGCCAGACGCTTGGCTTACTGGATCATGGTTGTAAGTGGTCAGAGTCACGGTAAAACGGTAAAACCTTAGATACTTCGTCGATCCAGAAGCCCTTGAGAAGAGGTTGCTACAGACGCATAGCATATGGAAACAATACATGAGAAGACAGCGATGGATAAACATATCCTTATGTATGATGTGGGTCCATAAGTAGACAGACTATTGGTCCGTATAGCCTTATCTCCACGACCCCGCTTGACTGATAGCATCTGCGATAGCTTATTTGATAGCTTATTGATTGTAAGTCCACCCACTTATCCGCGACCTGCTGATAAACAACAATTGGATGTTATGTCATATACTGGAGACCAGATCCAGTGTTCAAATGGGGCCCATTCATTCGCCGAATCACAATGTACCAAGAGATGGGTCACACTCAGGATGGCCATTAGACGCAGAAGGAATAGAGTGCAATAAACCCACATCTCTCACTGCTTTTGTATAAAGCACGTCTCAGAGTAGCTCAAGGGTGAAGATTGACGAAACTCAAATCAAAGATCAATCATGATTTCAGCGACTCTCACCGAAGCCCGCGTTATCACGGAAGAGTTCCCGGCGCCAACCAAGTCCTGGGAAACCATTCGAGATGCAAAGCGAGAGGAACAAATATCGAGGATTCCTGTACCTTGGAGGCTCGAGGCTGCAAATTACCCTTCTGAAGGAACTGTGGATGTGCGACAGATTGCTGCTACATCTGGGATCCTCTCGGAGAGAGAACTTGAAATCACAGGTGAGGGGTACGATGCCACGGCTCTAGCCGCTGAGATTGCCAAGGGCACCTATACTGCCGTTGAGACGGTGACAGCATTTTGCAAACGAGCTGCCATATGCCAGCAGCTCTGCAACGCACTTACTGAGATCTGTTTCGCCGACGCAATTGAGAAGGCGAAGAAGCTTGACAATCATTTCAAGGAGACTGGTAAGACTGTGGGACCTTTGCATGGCCTTCCGATGACCTTCAAGGTAAGTTTCTATGAATGTTCTCCTCTCATTTGTCCAACTTAACAATTATCATTAGGAGTGCTTTCATGTCAAAGGGTATGATGCGTCCAATGGTTACATTTCCCGATGTTTTGATCCTTCAACCACAACCACCCCCGTTATTCAAGTAGTGGAGAATGCAGGAGCTATCGTCATTGCAAAGACCAACGTTCCACAGACTATGCTTGTTGCTGAATGCGAAAACAATGTTTTTGGACGAACCCGCAACCCAATAGCCAGTCACTTGTCGTGTGGCGGCAGTAGCGGCGGCGAAGGCTCGCTTTCAGCTTTCAGGGGGAATGCATTAGGCGTCGGGACTGATGTGGGCGGGTCCATTCGGTATGTTCTTCTATGCAACACTGTATCATAGTAGCGTGAAAAATTCTACCCATTACTTACTAATTCCGCTGTAGGCTCCCTGCTGCCTACAACAATGTCTATGGCTACAAACCGTCGCTCGGTATTCTTCCCTTTATTGGCTACGCCGCGTCTGGATGGACTGGAGTCAATACTGGAATCCCGGCTGTTTTAGGACCCATTGCCCACTCAGTACGCGATATGAAACTACTCACAGAAGCCATCCGCGCAGCACAGCCATGGCTGTTTGATCCAGCCGTGATACCCGGCGTGATGGAAACGCCTTACCCTCCCCTTGGCCGGAAGCCTATTGTTGGTATTCTTCACCAGTCTGGTGTCACACCTCATCCTCCTGTCCGTCGCGCCCTCCGAGAGGCACAGCTCAAAGTTGAGGCTGCGGGATACGAAGTCAGAGATTTCACGCCCACCTGCCCAGATTTCAGAGAAATTCGGGAAATTTCTAGTCAATTGTTCACTGTAGATGGGAGTTCCTACCCACGACGCGAACTGGCAAAGGCAGGCGAGCCAGTCGTACCCTCGGTGACTAAGTTTGGCTTCTTTGATATGCCTAGGAAGACACACGAGGAGATGTGGCAGTGGAACACCAAGAAAGGTGTCATGCAGAAGAAAATGTTGGATGCCTGGCAGCAGTTAGGAATTGATGTGCTAATCGCACCGGCCGCACCACACACTCCGATCACGCCAGATAATTGCACCTCCGAGTTGTATACGGTGGCTTGGAATGCTGTTGATGTGAGGAATGAGTACCTTGTACTTTGGGTAAACAATATAGATGCTGATTAGGATGCCAGTATCCCGCGATTATTATCCCGTTCACGAAAGCGGATCCTACACTCGATCCAAAGGACAACGAATTCAAGCCAAAGCATGACATGGACCAGAAGATTCAAGACATGTGTAAGTTTTCAGCAGCTGACTCATAAAATGTTTTTCTTACTTATATTGTTGCGCAGATGATCCGGAGCTTATGGCTGGTGCTCCGGCCTCCCTGCAAATCGTCGCCCCGAGACTACAAGATGCAGCCTTGTTAAGCTATGCCGAAGACTTAGATGAAGTTTTGAATGGTGCCAACTAAAACATGTGTGTCAGATATAGATATCGTCTTTATCGACCAAAGATAGTCCATCTAAGAGTTAATTGCATGATACGGTAGTCAGGACTCAGAACTATAGATATGCAAACACGACACTGAGGATAAGCACGGACAATTTCTCCCATTAGATAGCAGCTAATTGGTATTGGAGAGCTCTAAAGGGCCTTATCTATGCTATCTAAGATGAGGACGCGTTGAGCCGAGGTGCCGAGCTAATTAGTCAAACTTACTTTATCTCCGGCAAACCGGGATACATCAGCACTACATCGCATAAGGAACTGGATCGTAAGTCCTACAAAATGAAAAGATAAATTTTTCCCCATCTGCAGTAGAATTCCTTACTCATCACTTTCACCGTTGCAATGTCATCTAAACCTCCACCTCGGTATCAGATCTGCCTTATCGGCTCCGGCGGGGTAGGTACAATCGCATCTCTTGTTCTCACAAAGTCCGGCCTTGCCCACGTCACCTGCGTCCTGCGATCCAGCTACACCCATGTTTCTCAACATGGGTGGGAAATTGACTCGATAGATCATGGGAAATTATCCGGGTGGAAGCCCAATCGCATTGTACGCAGCGCCAATGAAGCCGCAAAGGACACAAACGAATGTCCGGTCATATACGACTATGTAGTGGTTTGCACAAAGCAGCTGCCGGCAATAAATCCCATCCCGGAAATGATCTCACCAGTCGTCACGCCAGGAAAAACAACAATAGTGATGATTCAGAACGGAATGGGTATCGAAGAAGATGTAATCCAGGCATGGCCAGGAAATGCAGTGATGAGCAGTGTTAGCCACATCGGAAGCTCAGTGAAGAGTCCCAACACCGTCGTTCAAATTGGCAAAGACGTGTCAAAGATAGGCCCGCACCTTCACGCTAGTATTGATGATTCCATCAGTATTGAGAGGTCGAAGGAATTTGTCAAGATGTACAATATGGGAGGCGCAAGTGTATGTGAATGGGTCGATGATATCCAACTTGCGAGGTGGGAGAAGTTGTTATGGAACGGGACTTTCAACACATTATGTGCTTTGATGAGGATGGATGTTGGAGAGTTGCAGAGGAGCAAAGGGAGAGAGGCCATACTTGTTCCTATGATGTGGGAGATCTGGAATATTGCAAAAGCGGCTGGTCATCCCATGCCGGACACAATTGTACAGTGGATGGCATATAGATTACCGGATGATTGCAATTATCGGCCGAGTATGTTGTTGGATTTAGAACATGGACGGCCGATGGAGCTGGATGTTATTCTGGGGAATCCCTTGGAAAAGGCTCTTGATTTGGGAGTCGATACACCGTGTATGAGTATGGTTCACAAGTTGCTCAAATTGGAAGAGTGGAAGATCAGCCAGAACCAGATATGACAGGAATGATTCTTTAGAGTTCTAAAAAAATGCAACTACTCAAAAAAGTTACACTGCGCAGGCGAGGCTCACAAAACATTTGTACAACATTGTTGCATGCTATCTTCAAGTAAAGAAAGCGCTGTACCATCTTGACTACAGCGAAATAGGACCATTACATGCAGTTCGTGCCAAAACCATCCAGTCCCAATTCGCACCTGAGTCTCGTGCAGGCCATACTTGCTCCACACAAAAAGACTTTGTGCGCCTCGTCGTGGCCATGGGCCGAGCTTGGTGGATATCATCGAACAGTCGAGACACGTGAAGCCGATCCTCGGGCTTTTCCACTTCACACGCAGCAATAAATAGCGGCCAAAGACAAAGTTTGATTTCTTGAGGTGAGCCAGAAATTTGAGCCACAATATCGTAGGCCATGGAAAGGGCTTCTGTATCTGCTTTCGTCGAACTCCCTGGTCGATTGAAAAGGCGAAATAGATATAGTAGCGCTGCTGCCCGCCATGCGTATGCGTGGAGAAGAAATTTCCGTGACACTTGTATTGACATGGATGAATCTCGAATAGGGCGCCAGGCCATCAGTTGAGCACGTATCGTTGCTTCCCTCTCAACTAAATTACTGTATCTAACGGCGACATCATCAGGCATCGACTCTTCGGAATCGTATTTCCTATCGGTGATGGAACGATTATCGAACGCAAAAGAGACATCTTCGGCAAGAGCCGAAAGCTTTGAAAGTATTGGAGCTAATGTGGTTGTAAATCCCATTAGTCGGTCAGCATGGCTCATGGAGTACTCATCCAGCCAAATATGTGGATCTATTTTCGTGCGTTGCATTCGAGACAGAGAAATGAGGAGATCCTGGCGCGCCAGTCCTCTCACAAAGTATTTGGCCATTCCATTAAGCTTCTTTCCTTGGCGGCGGTAGACCTCTAAAATTATAGAAGCGTTGGCAATGAGGGCGGAGAGTGCTGTCCCGCCATCATCAGATCGAGGATCCACAAGCTGCGTGGTCTTATTAGCTGACTACTTCAATCTGGCTGGTAGGATTCAGTTAGTACCTCGACTCCACAAAGAGCAAGCAGTAACATCAAAACCAGCTCTGGGTTGCTTCCGTCCTCGTTGATCAGTCGTAGTCGACGGAGAAGGCGTATCTTGCGATTCAACACTAAGGCCAAATCCATAGAATCTTTGACGTAGCTCTCTCCGATAGCTGCTAATGAGTCCCCGACTGCAGTAGGACTTTGCTGTAGAAGGGATATAACTGCCCCGTTCATCTCTCGCACGAAGAATTCGTTATCCATGATCATTTCGGAAGGATGTCGCATGAAGTAAACTTCGATGAAAGCTTTGTCCGCGGCCAGAACTTCATTCAGGGATATCAAGCAAGGTCCTCTTATGACAGAAGGTGCCTCGGCTGATGCTTGTAATATCATTGATTCCATATAGTCTGCTGCGTTGGGGCATGTCACCGAGTCTCCTGTGTAGATTATCGCATGTTCGTCGTTTTGGTCATGATCCGGGGTCTGTGTGGTGGTCGTGGAAGAATCATTCGAGATGGCTGACATTCGACGCTTCGCCCCAGCTCTAGTAGTGCTGGAACGCCTGGGGGACAGCACATGGTCAGATGGTGACCCACTGTATCCGCTGCACGGGCGGCGCCGACGCGCACAGGTCCCACATGTCGGATGTACTTCATCGCATTTTATCTTGGCTTGCTTGCAGGAGATGCATCCTTTACGCGATCTAATAGCCATGATGTAATAAGGATACAGTTGACCTTCTCGGGCCAAAATAAACAGGTAAGAGAGCTCGCGACCATTAGAAATTGCGGGGTTACCAAGCCTTATTATAGCCTCGATCCTGCTTGCCCTTATCAGTGGGGCAACTGCTACGACTTATAGGCTGCTTCCAAGCCCCAGGGTTGTATCTGACATTTATCTTTAGACACAGAGATTCTAGTCGTCTAATCAGATCGGTTGAATCGATTCATTGCCGACATGCAAGTAACGAGGCAAATGTGTTCAGCCTTTCAACCTCTTGGTCTGAATTTTCGGCCTGTGGAAGCCTATAGTATGGGCTGCTTCTTCCGATACCTTTATCAATGACAACGCGTCTATCATCCTCCTCTATTCTCCGCTTTGCGCATTAGCCTCCAACACCTGATCCGCCTGGACACATAAGACCCTTCGAGTAAGTGATTTACGTGATTATGTACCCCAGCATATTTACAATCCTTGAAGAGGTGTGCCATTGGATTAGGGAGGTAGAAGGGGAGATGTATAGGCAATTTAAGGCTTTGCGGAGCCAGTTTCACTGAATAGCGAGTTGATGTTAGCGTTTTGCTTATCGATAATAAAGTCAAGTATTAAGTCTGGCTGGCAGTTCTTGACATTCACGAAATTTGAAGTTGTTTTAGGTGTATTTTAATAATCGGTCATAATTCATGACTGCGTAATTCATCATGTGAGGCAACCTAGCAAGTCATGTAAATCTCGATCCGAAAGAAAACCGCAGATCTTCTCTGGCAGCTTGAAGTGATCAGAATTGATAAACATGCGGATTGGAAATATGCGGCCTATGCCACATAGCGCATCAATCGAGAAGCTTGGAGGTCGCACATATCGCATCTGAGCCATCATCTTTTCAATGATTCCATCCGAATTTCATTCCTTGCAAAGATCCTCAAGCAACTGCAGCATGCGACGCTGCAAATCTATAAGGTCTGACTTAGACAGCTTTGGTTCCTTGTCGGAAGTACTATCAAGCTCGGCTGACGATGCCGAGTCTTGAACCAGACTCTTTTTAAGGACAAAGAATGGGATCTGGTGTCCTCGTAGTTCCGATGTCAATGCATCCGCCATCTGCACAGAAGCTTTGTAGATCTTTGTATCGTAATTTGTGAGCTCTGCTTGGTCCTCTTCCGTGGTCTTGGCACTGTTAGTATACGTGGGTTATGAACAGTTGGCATTGAGATTGGGAACATACAGATCCTTCTTTTGATTCAACGGGTGCGCCAATCGATCGTCTGAAAAGCAAAATTAGCTCGAGTCTCACTGAGTATCGAAATACTAGGCCTTACAAGACTGCATCTAGCTCTTTTTGTTTATCACCTCGAGCCCCCTGCCTCTGAAGTAGAGCCTCACGACCCTTCCACCACTGCCGTTCATGATTATGTTGGCTTCGGATTAACCCACGGATTCGAAGCTGGGTTTCTTCGTTTTGGCCTACGGTGCGCATGACATAACGTAATGCTGCAGGCCAAGTAGTAATTGTCGAGGGGTCAATAGTAGGAGTGCTCGGCTTTGGTGGATTCGAATGCGCCGGCCGAGATGTATGACTTGGCTCAACCCTTGCCGGTCGAGTAATATGAGGCTGTAGTGATGCCGACTGAGGGGTTCCAGATGAGCTACCCTGAGAAGCAAGGCTGGAAAGTGCTTGAAGCACAGAGTTCAAATCGGGGGGATTAGAATGACCAGCCATGGTGGAATGGTATTTGAATATATAAAACTTCAACGACCAATTAGAGAAGAGATATTTAAGAGGGAAAACCCCAATCAAAAGTCCAAAAAGCGTTAGGTTGTAAAGTGAAGTTGTTATCGGGAATCGTGCCATAATTCGGGATGAAGCTGTTGTCCGGTCTTGGCGCATCATCCGGCCGCTGAAAATTTACCTTTCCATCTCCAAATCCCCGGTTTCATCCCCAAAAGCCGCGCCCTCACACTCACCCCTTTAAGCCACGTCCGAATCAGGAGACCAATACAGCTCGAATCCATTAATTCCCTTTTCCCGAAATACATTCTCCCTTGCGAGTGAGACGTCGCGACAATGTCCCGATCCGCCGCGGACGCAACGCGGTTCACGGCCACCGGGCCATACGCCAGCTCCAAGCCCAGTGGCACCCCCTACAGTTTGCCGGAGTCCATGAAGTCGAAGGATAATGCAACACAGCCCAAGCAAGCTCAACCGCTTGGCCCTGGCGGCAAGCCCGAGACTCCGAAGCAGAAGGTTGAACGACTCCGGGCACAGGCACGGGCTGCTCGGATGGCTCAGTCTTCATCTGGTGTGGATCGGTGGATTGAAGTTGGACGGCGATTCGCCAATAAGGCACACAAGGGCATGGTTTACTCATTGATCGCCGCATCTGGTATGTGCTCTACAAGACTTGATCCCCCTCAAGGGACCGGACAGGACACAGCAACCATACTCACATCCCGTCCTGGACCTGCTGCCATGTCCAGCCCTCACATGCATCTTGACTAACACGCTCTGTCTTCATTAGGTGTCGCCGGTGTCCTTACAGTTTACTCGATGGTCTCGCTGACTATGTACAACCGCCGCCAACGCACACTTTGGATCGAGAGGGAGATGGAGACTCTCAAGCAGGCTCAAATCGCGCAGGCCAACGGCACCGCTAACGCAGAGCAGCTCGAGCTCCTCAAGAAAGAGGAGATCGAGGCGATCTACGCCAAGAAGAAGGCGGAGGAGAAGGCACAGCGCCCGTGGGCCAAGGCGAAGCGATTCCTCTTCGACAAGATGAACATGGAAGATACCGGTGCCGCCGTACAGACTACCGCCGTCTCATCAATTCAGAGCGCCGAGCCCAGCATAATTGAGGCTGCCGATGTGAAGAAGGCCTTTGCCGACGCGGCTGTGCCTGGTCAGCTGGACGTGTTGGCCGAGAACGCAGAGAAGGCTACAAAGGAGAAGACTAAGGGCTGGGTTAGCTGGATGACTGGCCGGTAGAGAAATGTGGATTTGAAAATGAATCAACAAAAGCTTTATGGGCGGGAGGGAACGGATGGACTTATTGCAGGCATGGATTATAACCTGCACGCATTCTCATTCCGGGTCCAAATCCTTGACATACGATGTATCGTCTCTTTTTTTTGCATAGCAGTTTGTGATGGTCTTCCTCGCAGCTTGCTTCCATCGTGGGGGTTTCTGGCGTTGTCATTGTTCTTTTCTTTTCCTCCTATCTGGACTGTGTTTCTAAACTGATTGTGGTTGTTTTGAGATTCGAGGGAAGACCCCGTGTATATTGATGTACAGTACATAGAAAATCAGCTCCTTTCTCCTTTTCCATTTTCATGCTTCATCCGATCTGTCTTGCCTGCTCATTAATTACGCTAAACGAAAGCATTTGCTTGAATAAGCCGATATATAATATAATCCGAATTGAGAATTACTCACCAATACTATTAAGAGCTTTTTACTTGACCACCACCAAAGTAGTTGAACACCCTCACTAACCGCATTTAAAGTAGCGCAGTACTCAAGATTCAGAGAGTAATATTATTGAGTATATACCCAAGTACCGACTGGCCCACGTTACTCTGCAGGCCACGCTGGAATGTGAAGGTTTAAAGAGTGATACCCATTAAGCTTCCTTTTCTTACCTATATTATGACTCTAATGAAGCGTCATCTCGTATATTGACGTGTATTAAACATGGTGATGCAATGTACCCTAATATTTGAGATAGCGGGTTTTCTGAGTTACAGTTACTGCACCATACCGGATATAGGAATAGAGTGGTGTTCAGTAGGTAATTTTGTGGTGTCCAATTATCGTGCTCCTATTATTATTCGGAGTTCAAATTCTGCACCTTTTCTAATAACGTGGATATGTTATTCACCCGATCGATGTACATTGTAAGGCCATTGCAAGATTGCATGTGTTTCATTAACAATTCCCTTGCACAAATCTACACAATCATCTGCGATACAGGGAATAGAGGGTTACTCTCAGAGAACGTCAAAATCAAGACACGACCAGAGTCACAGCCAATCGCCACGGTAGTCCCTGAAATAGCTTTTAGAAAAGGGCGTGTTGGCCGGTACTCAGGGGGTATCCATAGAAGATCTTGTCCGGCAA
This sequence comes from Penicillium tannophilum, assembly GCA_028829675.1. Lineage (NCBI taxonomy): Eukaryota > Fungi > Ascomycota > Eurotiomycetes > Eurotiales > Aspergillaceae > Penicillium > Penicillium tannophilum. The sequence continues at coordinate 3,174,091 of JAQKAK010000004.1, read as the reverse complement.
AGGTAATCCAGCAACTGTCATACTTCAAACCATATCCCAACCGTCGTGGTGAAATCAGTCCACGAGAGATGGCTATAGGGGAAGCATTGCTAGAAATGCAAGAGTCGAGATCAACTGCGCCGACATTCGTATGTAGAATATTCGAGTTGACTTCGTCGAATTGAAGCCATTCACAACCACCAACCTCAAGCTTCCATATGCACTGGCCGGTGTCTGCATCCCAGACATTGACCGCGTTGTCAAATGACGACACCGATGCGATATAAGTTCCATCACGAGCCCATGAGATAGATTCAATGTAATTTGCATGGTCTGTTTCAGTCGATACACACTGACTGGAAGCTAGATCCAAGATCTTGATTTGCTTCTCCGCCCCTACTCCGAGCCTTGTCCTATCATAGGACCAGGAAATGTCGCTCACCTCTGAGGCCCAAGCGTGTGACCATACATATTGTCTGGTAGTCAGATCCCAAATTCGAATCTCGTATGCACTGATGTCAGTGTCTTTGATAATCCTTTTTGTTGCCAGTGCAAGCCTTGTTCCATCGTGGGACCATGCGAAAGATGTGATCACGTCACCAATGTATTTTAGTGTTAATATACATTGCGTGGTGATGGAATCCCATATCTTGAGTTCATTATGTGCCACTGACGAGAGCCAAGTTGAATAAGGCAACCAGGAAATGCATCCCACTGACATTTGATGTCCCGTGAGAGTCGAAATACATTTTCCAGTGCACTTCTCCCAGATTTTGACTGTCTTATCGTTTGACGCTGTTGCAAGCCTTGTCCCATCATATGACCAAGCAATGAACTGCACCATGTCGCTATGTCCATCGTATTTCGGTATAGAATGATCGCTAAAAGAATCCCAGATCTTGATGGTTTTATCTCTTGAAGTTGAGATTAGCCGGGTCCCATCCTGCGACCAGAATACAGTCTTGACTTGGCCAGTATGGCCACTTAAGATAGACGTGCATTGTGCTGTGACCGGCTCCCAGACCCTGACAGTGGAATCAATTGATCCAGTTGCAAACTGAGTCCCGTCATATGACCAGGCAATGGATGAGATACTCTTCTTATGTCCTGCAAGTACCGATATACATTGACCTGTGATGGGATTCCAGATTTGAACTCCTATTTCATTGGACGCCGATGCAATCCTACTTCCATCCTTTGACCAAGCGATAGATGTGCCGTAGGTGTGTCTGGCTTCTGTTCCCAAGGCCAAAATCCGTTGGCTTTTATGAGGGTCCCATATATCAACCGTCCCAAATGAGACTGAGGCGAGGCGTGTTCCGTCATATGACCAGGCAAAAGACCAGTATTCATTGACATTCTCGAGAAGTGAGATGCACTGACCCGTTTCCGGATTCCATATCTTGATTGCACCCCTGTTTTCACCATGTTCCGACAAAGATGCTATTCGAGTATCATCGTATGACCAAGCAATCATCCTCACTTTCTCGTTGTCTCTACCGAATACCGAGATGTATTGGCCAGTGTTGGGGTCTCGGATACTGATTGTATTATCATGGGATACAGATGCAATTCGGGATCCATCATACGACCAGGCCATACACCGCAATGCTTTGATATACCGGAGAGTTGAGATGCATTGGCAAGTATTCGGATTCCAAATCTTGATTGTATTGCCTTCGGAGGGATCCAGATTCGACGTCTGAATTATTTGGTCATGAGCGTCAAGCATTGATGCAAGTCGGGTTCCATTATGTGCCCAAGCAATGGATATAGGACGCATTTGTCCATCAAGTATCGAGGTGTGTTGACCAGTGTTCAGGTCCCACATTTTAATCGTTTCGTATGATACCGATGCGAGCCGATTGTTAACATAAGACCAAGCAACAATGCTGCTGTCTGCCTCGAAGGTTTGGAGACATCGACTCCAATACTCTTCAGGCGTAGAGTTCATGGTCACCCATTCTGGCATGTCCTTTTGAAAACATTTGCTGGTCATGCTACTAGCTGGGCTAAATAGCAAAGCTGAGCTGTATATCTGTAAAGGATAATTCTCGATAGCAGTCCTGTGGGATCGGATGAAACGCAAGGCATCGTAAGCGCGATTTACCACCTCTTGTGATTTCCCCATGTTCTACCATGATAAAAAAAAATTAGTGATTATGCATAGTTGAATCGTTACAGCATTAGAAATGAGCACTGACTCTAAGGAGAGCCTCAAGCTTCAGCATTGCGGTAATTCCCTCCGACATGCTTCCAAGTAGGGTGAGAGCTTCAAGCCAGTAAAGATATTTCTGTCGTAGAAATAAATCTACTGAACCCTGATCTGCAAGGTCGCCATGGAAATCTCCAAATGGATTGCAATCTTGAAGATGTTCAACCCAATGGACACAAGCATATCCTATAGCTATCAATGGATACGGGCTGGGCGTTTTGACCTCTGTGATTGGGAGCCCAGGGTTCTGAATCCCAAATATATCACGTTGGAGCGTGCTTGACATAACACGTAGAGAGCGTAAAAAAAGGGTATGATGCTCCCCCTCTATTCCTGTAGGCATAATGTCGGTAAGTTCCTTAGTGAGAAGAAAGTCTTTTGCGGACTGGTGGACGAAAACGACCGTATCTTTGCGGAGACTTAGAAAAGAACCACAGAATGCTATAATCTCCGAAAGAGCATCGTGATCATCGGTAATATCGGGAACGTCAATATATGATTTCAGCTCGTCCAGCGTTATAGGTCGATAGACTGTTGACATGACTGCTAGTATGGCTTTGTAAAGCTCGGCACCTTCGGAGTTGCGAATCTGCTCCATCATCCGTCTGTAAAGGGCATCAAGTTTTGGAGGGAAGGATTCTAGCTTTTTGAGGGCTTGCCACCGTGGGGTCCTAGTAAGATCATGACAGACCAAGGCCACCCAGAGGAAGGTACCATGCGCGTTTGAGATTAGGTAGTTGGTGATTGCATCACGAGTTGAAATATTGTACTTCTTAGCCTTTGATAAAACATAAACCTTATGTTGTATGAATTTGCCCACGGCTTTGGACACGGATGTCTCATTAAGCTCCAATGAGATTGGAGCCATGTGAAGCGCTGTGTGAAGATGCTCTTCGATATCAGGCCAGTTGCGACTCGAGACGATCCATTGTATCTGGGGATAGGCAGATGACTCTTGAACAATCAGATCTAGGAGAGAAGGAAGGCCTGCTATGCATTCGTCTAAGGCATCGATAATCAGATAAGTTCTCTGTATTGCTGGATCTCTTAGAATATCTGTAAAAATCTTTGAGAGTGCATGCCATGCATTTGTGTCCTGGAACAACGCTTTTCCCGATTGGCTATACCGAGCCTTGACATGGCAGAGTAGAGATGGCTGCTTTACAACCAGCGAGTATATCAGGCCACGCAAAACAGCTGTGGCAGTGTTGATTCGCGAGTCGGTCGCTTGGCAGAAGAAGAACGACACATTTGCAGCTTCCATAGTTAAGCTTAACTCGTCGATTATGCCGCAAAGAAGCATTGTCTTGCCTTTACCGGGATCACCCCTGATCCAGAGCAGACTGCTTGGGCTGTTTTGCCATTGTTTGAATTCCTCGTTCTCCAGAATCCAGCGGTACGAGTCTTTGAGAAGCCCTCCATTGGTGCTCTCAATGCGATCTTTGTCATCGTGAGGATTCGTTGTTTGAAGATCACGGAGGCATTCTTCAGTCAATGATGATCCCGAGTGTACTACACAACAGAGTCGCACAGTTAGCTCGGCTCCAATTGACTTATATCTTATGACCCACGGATCTGTGTGAGATGGCCATGATTCTCTCCAACTTGGAACCCAGAGTTTGTTCCACCAAAGGCTATTTTAGATGCCATGGTCAGTGCCGGGTGGAAAGAGGACGATGTTGTAGGCGCTAGGCTGCCCCGCGGTCAGATGTCAGATGACCATGCTGCCTTGCGCCTCGTCCATGTTTGTTGTCATCTTTGAACACAACCACGAAAGAACATAGAACCATTTTCTTAATTTCCTTTGGACTTGTTTTTATTAGCCAGAAAAACCCAGGGCTACTTCCATAAAATGGTCTTTCAGAAAAGAAACTTTGCTCGCAATTTGAGGTGTCAACCTAGCAATCCTACTGTTTTGATCCCGGCCTCGCCCTTTGCGAGACACAATAACCATAGAAAGCACACAAGGCTAGTCCAACCATTCACAATGTCTTCCAACTCCCCACAACAGATCCAAGACAGCCAGACTACAGGGAAAAACGTCCTCCCACGTCGGTCCACCACTAAACCGTAAGAGGGGAGGCCCCATTCCACATCGGGAACCCACCGGCAAAGCGCTTTCCCCCTGAGAAATTCTCACCACCACAACCCCCCAAACCCTGTACGACTGGCCCCTGCGCCGCAGTGGAGAATTAAATTCGATCTCGTAGATCCTGTGGACACTTTAAATCAGGAACAGAGCTGTCAGTTTAAGATTTTGGGGATTGGAGTGGGTCTGGGGAAAGCTCTGACTTTGTATACATACACACGGGGCTGACACCTGTTTTTTGGGGCATACACTCTCACACACTCACACCACCTTAGTTAGATGAAATGTTTTACAGCACAGATTTTAAAGGATAAGGTTGAAACCGAGAATTAAACGCTGCATTATCGAATGATAGAAAAGGTATCTATGTCGACCCCATGGGGAAACTTTTCAAGTACAAGAAACAAAACCCAGATTTTTATCCCCCTGGGCCTTGACACACAATTTTGACATATCAATGATATAAAGATACTACTCCCCTTTCCTCATGAATTTAGTGCGAGCCATTGGCACCATTCGACTTGGATTTTTGGAGGATGCGACGGGCGCGAACACCATCAGCCAAATCCTCCAGGGTATCAACAGTCATCTCCCAGTTGATGCAGGCGTCAGTGATACTGACACCCTTAAGCAGGTGGGAGGGTCCCTCTGGGGGAACCTTCTGGTTACCCTCGTAGATGTTGGACTCGATCATAACACCGATGATACCAGACTCACCCTCGCGCAGCTGGTCAGAGACCTCCTTAGCAACAAGGGGCTGGTTGAGGTGGTTCTTCTTGGAGTTTCCGTGGGAGCAGTCGACCATGACAACCTCACGCTGCTTCTTGGCGCGCAGGGCCTCACGGGCACCGCGGATGCTCTCGCGATCGTAGTTGGTGCCCTTAGTGCCACCGCGCAGGATAACGAAGCCGTGCTCGTTACCAGCGGTCTTGGTAATGGCAGCCAGACCCTGCTTGGTCACACCGAGGAAGCGGTGAGGGTGAGCAGCGGCGCCGATGGCGTCAATGGAGACGGTGAGACCACCGTCGGTCCCGTTCTTGAAACCAATGGGGAAGGACAGACCGGAGGCCAGCTCACGGTGCAGCTGGGACTCGGTGGTGCGGGCACCAATGGCACCGAGGGAGATCAGATCGGCCAGGTACTGTGGGGAGATGGTGTCCAGCATCTCGCTGGCGATGGGGAGACCGGTGCTGGTCAGGTCAACGTAGAGCTTGCGCGAAACGCGCAGACCCTTGTTGATCTGGTAGGACTCGTCCATGTCCGGGTCGTTGATGAGACCCTTCCAGCCGACGGTGGTACGGGGCTTCTCGAGGTAGGCGCGCATGATAATCAAGAGGTCCTTGGACAATTTGTTGGAGAGCTCCTTCAAGCGGCGGGCGTACTCGAGAGCAGTGTCCGGGTCGTGGATGGAGCACGGTCCGACAACGACCAGGAGACGGTCGTCGCGCTGTTCAATGATCTCGACGGCTTCATTGCGACCAGCGCGGACGGTCTTCATGCAACGGTCGGGCTGTGATTCATTTTTGTTAGTTTGAGTCTGGATAGCGGGGTGTGGAACAAGAAAAAATGACTCACCGCGGGGATCTCAGTTTGCAAGTACTGAGGTGGCAACAAAGACTCGTAGCCGAGGACTAGGGAGCAGAGATGATTAACATGCTGAACAGGTGGTAATTGGGGAATTGAGGCATGGTAGAATTTTGCGACTCTTCTACAGTGTCGTACTTACCACGAGTGTCCTCGTTGAATTCGTTGGTGGTGACGAGAGGCATGGTGGATTAGCGGGCCAATAGAAACTGTCGCAATTGACAAGTTAGAGATTGAACGTAGACAAGAATCGAGGCCACCGAGAACAATGGAGACTAAGGGAAAGAAGGACCAGGAACGAAACTTACAGATTTGCAGAATTAATAGGAAATCAGGAACCGAGGAAAAGACAAGTGTGGAATTCCCAGTTAAAAAGAAGATGGAACTAAAAGTGGAGCCATCGACGATGATTCACGGGTCTTAAGGCCTAAGGGATATTGGCTGAACTTCCCTTATGACAGGTCTTTCTGCAAATGCTTGAACACGTATTTGGTTTCCATCCCTGTCTTCAACCTGAATTATCATTCGTGGCTCTATAGGATTAGGGTAATATCCCTTCGGACCGGAGCAATTATTTGTCTGTACATGAAGTCTAGTAGTTTCTGTGCGCCGCGAGGGAATCATATTAGCCAATCAAGACCCACACATGGGCTCAGTCCGCGAAGATCGGATTATCACTGTACTTCTACAACGGTACGTCAGATCAAGGATTCGGACTCTGCTCTAGACAAGGAATCCGCTTATTCCATTTTCAATTTCAGAGTTCAGACTAGATCTCACTGGGATAAATCCAGATCTACTAAAACGTCAGTCTATGCATGCAACTATTTTAACTACATCCTTCGAAGATCTTAGTCAGTGTGACCTCAGAGGGATCAGCAATATGGGTCATCAGACCTTAGCTGAGTCAAAGACTACTTTGTCCGTTCACCGAATTGACCCGTTCAAAGTGACGAAACTGCATGAAAAAACTCGGCTCTTAAAATGAAATTGTAGTCAGTAGTAACGTAGCAGTCCACCGCCCGTAGAAAAAATGCTTACGTTCTGCCACCTGGACTCCGCTCGGAGGAACGATGACGGCAACTGCCGAATTCAGCTCTCCACCACTTTTTTTACCACCCTTGCTTCCCCAGAGTTAATTCTCCATGGTCCTTACACCTGAGCGATCAGCTCCAATTTGTGAGCACACCACCAGCTATGTTTGGGGTCAAGCGTCAGCGCGACGACGACAAGTCGTCCAAGCTTGATCCTCAGAATAAGGTACGTTCATACCCACATTCGCGACGCGTCTTAGCTCGAACAATGAGCTTTGTTTAGCCAAATCCTCTAGCGCTCATCACTCACATTCACTGTTACAGAAGCTCTGTCAGCCATGGCAAACACCTGACCTCCCTGAGTCTTCGATCGACCTCGATCACAGTCCTTCCCGAGCCCCGACCTTAACTCCTGTGGATTCCTCTGATGAAGAAGCCAATTCCAAGAAGCCAAGCACGGAAGATGCTTCAGCGGGTATTGCGGCAAATTCGGCTGAACTCCCATGGGCGCCGATCATTACTTTCAGCAACTCCTCTGCAAACCCACCCACTGCCCTGGCTGGCAGTCATGAGCTCTCCTGGTTTGTGAACTCCAACAACATGAGCATCACTCCTCTGTCAGAAATCCCTCACCCTAGCTTCAATCAATCAAACAGTGCCAGTGGGGCCTCCACAGCCATCCCGATGCGCAGCCCCGGTCCGGTCGCACACGATCTCATGAACACCCCCAGACCAGACCCAACGGACGATGTCGCTCTTGAATATCCAGACTATTTTATGCATGCCAGGCTTCCAAGCCCAGTCAGTGAGGACGACAATGATACGTCCATGAATAGTTTGCCCGCAAGCGACACGGACATGGCTGCATACTCGCACTCTCCTCGGTGGTCCCCAACCCCAGAATTTCCCGAGAATCCAGCATTTCTTACACCCGTTCTAACTCGCCGACCCACTCCACGGGCAATGCAGCTCTCTGAGAGCGCTTCCCCCAAAAAAGCGGCCATTGCTATGGGGTACCGTGCTGACTGTGAGAAGTGTCGGAACAAAGTCCCAGGGCACTACAGTCATATTATCCGCACTTAACAGACCACCCGTCAATCCTCGGATAGTTTATCATTTCAGTCATCGTCTATACTGACGCGTTTTTATGTACCATATCATCTGCTTTTATGCCTGTTACGTGACACTAGATGTCTTTCGCATGATTCCCCGGCGTTCAGGTTCAAAGATCCATACAGACTGCATGGAGTTTAAGGCATCCTGATTTACTATTTCTTTGTTACTTCACATTTTCTAGCCGATTCGAGATACTTCAATGACTATCAAGATTTCTTTGACATTATGTTTGTAGAGTTCGATCATATCCCTTTGTCCCGCTCTTCATATCCCATCGCTCATCTCTCACTACTCACCTCTCATCTAACTTCTACCTTTCACACCCCCATCCACTTCTGACCATTTCTTTCAAGTACCATCAATCAATCAATCATCATGGACGAGCAAGTCATCAAAAGTCACGCTATTATCAAAGTTGACACTATCGTCAAGGGCAACCGTCCACGAGGCCTGAAGGCACGCAAGAAGAGGACAACCCAGAAGACACCGGTACGATATTAGTGAAACAGAGATAGGAAAAGCCCATCATTCTATCATTCAGAGCCAGACACTCAAATCCAACTTTTTATTTGAACTAATCTCAGCCTCCTGCAGAATCCGGTTGTGAACACTCCGGGATGCGGAGTTGGTCATCACCCACCGCTGCTTCCCAGCTACGATGAGCGCTGTGGATTGGAAGCCAACAACGAAAACAACAACGATCACCTCACACCGAGCCGCACTTTCAGCCCAGGTATCTACCCAGACTACTTCAAGCCAGAAGACATCACGGTAGAATGGGGTTACTGGCGCTTCCTCGCCTGCCCAACCGCAAACGTCAAATGCTCTGACTGTGGGAATTTCCCCTTCCATTTGGGCTGCCTAGTTGTCTCAATCGATGGTGAATGTCTCACCAAATTGCCCAACGAACTTCAACCCCGGTGTGCGATGGGAGTATTCTTCGGACACGGCAGTGGACACAACCGTGTTACTAAGATCAAGGAAACCCCGAATACAGCGCAGGTCGCTTTGCTTAAGGCGTGCATCTCTGCTCTCATTGAAGTTATCAATGTCTGTGATGTTGATAAGCCGAAGCATGGCGATGAATTTACCCATCCGCTGCACACGCTTGTTATTCAAACTGATTCATCATACATCTTTCAAGGTGTGACCGAGTGGATGCCTAAGTGGAAGGCTAATGGATGGAAGAACTCGAGAGGTCGACCTATTGCGAATGAAAGTCTGTGGCGCCTTGTTGACTTGTGGATTCGTCATCTAGAGCCTACTGTTGCGGTGCAATTCTGGCTTGTGCCACGTGAGCTCAATTCCGTTACGCATGAGATGACGAAGTGGGCGTTGGAGAACTGAGTTTATGATTATGCTTGACGGGTTGTGGAGATGGCATTGTGTGTGGGTCTTTTGATGTACTCGGATATCTGGACTGCGGAGTTTGCGTTCTTTGTTTTTTTATTTGTTTCCGTTGTTTCATATGCTTAACGTGAATACTTGATAGCTATTGAGTTAAATGGTCTGCTATCAAGGCCATTATGTTCTTTCAGCAATATCACAATATCTTACAATCGGGACTTTCCAAATAGAAAAATTTTTTCTTGTCAACCTATAGACTAGTTTTAAACTTTATACTACTGTAGTATACTGCAGATGTCAACCGGGATCAGATTCGCCTCATCGGCATACATCCCGCTATCCGATCCGACCGGCTGACAAAGCAGCCGACGGCACTTGGTCGGCGTTGTCCATCCGAGATTATTTGGTCATATTATGGTCAAATATGGGATCGAGATTTAGTAAAACGGCAGGATAAGTCATACATCATTATAAACAAGGTACCTACAACCTATAAACCGATTAGTATAGATATGGAGGCCGTTGTGGCGCAAGAAAGTCTATACTCCTACAGTACAAAAAACATCCCCACATTGATGGGAGAGCGCTTAGCCGATCTTCAATGCCGGGCAACGGTACTGGTCAACCACTGCATCCGACCCCGGAATTCCACCCGGCATTTTCCTTAAGAACCTCTTGCCTCGGGCGGATTTGTTGGGGAATTTTTTGGGGAATTGCTTCTTCTCTTCTTTAATCTCTCCACTCTTGGCCTTTGTACAGTGTATATCATAGACATTGTTGCAATCTCAATTTCACCGGCCTCCCCGAGAACAATATACCTCGGCGTATCTACGATCTTCCACGACAATATTATAATAACTAGAACGCAACATGGCCTCCCCAATTCCCCGCGGTCTGAAGCAGGTGCTCCAGAAGTCTCCTAACGACATTGTCATCCTCTCCTCTCTGCGTACTCCCATCACCCGCGCCAAGAAGGGTGGTTTCAAGGATGCTTACCCCGAGGAGCTGCTCGCCAGCGTCCTCAAGGCCACATTGAAGGCCAACCCCAACCTGGACCCGGCCCTCATCGACGACGTGACCATCGGATCCGTCCTGCAGGAGCTCGGTGGTGCTAAGGCCGGTCGTATGGCCCAGATACACGCCGGTTTCCCTCACTCCGTCCCTTTCAACACCATCAACCGCCAGTGCTCATCTGGTCTGGCCGCTATCACCGCCGTTTCCTACGGTATCCGCTCCGGCGCTCTCGACATCGGTGTCGGTGGTGGTATGGAGCACATGACTCGCAACTACGGTTCCCGCGCTATCCCCACCGTCCTCTGGCCCGAGCTGAAGGAGTCCCACTCCCAGGACGCCAAGGACTGCATTATGCCCATGGGTTTGACCTCCGAGAACGTCGCCTCGCGCTACGGAATCTCCCGTCAGGACCAGGACGCTTTCGCCGCTGATTCTCACGCCAAGGCCTCCGCCGCCCAGAAGGCCGGTCGTTTCGACTCCGAGATCGTCCCCGTTACCACCAAGACTCTTGACCCCGAGAACCCTGATGCTCCTGCTAAGGAGATCACCGTTTCCCAGGATGACGGTATTCGTCACAACATCTCTGCTGAGAAGATGGGCACTCTCAAGCCCGCTTTCAAGCCTGATGGAGCTAGCACTGCTGGTAACTCCTCCCAGGTTAGCGATGGTGCCGCTGCTACCCTCTTGATGCGCCGCTCTACCGCCGAGGAGCTTGGTCTTTCCGGTTCTATCAAGGCTCGCTGGGTCGCTACTGCTGTTGCTGGTTGTGCTCCCGATGAGATGGGTGTTGGTCCCGCTGTTGCTATCCCCAAGCTGCTTCAGCAGGTTGGTCTCTCCGTTCCCGATGTCGGTGTTTGGGAGATCAACGAGGCTTTCGCTTCCCAGGCTATCTACAGTGTTCGCAAGCTCGGCATTGACCAGGCTAAGGTTAACCCCAACGGTGGTGCTATTGCTCTTGGTCACCCTCTCGGTGCTACCGGTGCCCGCCAGGTCGCTGATCTGCTTCCTGAGTTGGAGCGCAGCGGCCAGGACATTGGTGTTGTCAGCATGTGCATTGGTACCGGCATGGGTATGGCCGGTATGTTCGTTCGCGAGTAAAAGAAAAGTTCGCATTTTGAATTTTTGATGTATGGATCTACGGTTCTGTTAAAGTATGATATCAGCGAAGCATGTATATACAATTCACCCAGTTGGGAAAATCTAAGTGATAAATCGATCGCCGAAGACAAAATAACCATTTATTGCGTAGTGCGCAGACCTTAAAGTCTGCATTATGCAATTTATTCTCTTTCGCTATATTATTCTATGAGTGGAATAAGGCCACTTTGGCGCAGTGGACGCGACAGAGTGCCGCCTCAGACTATAAAGGGGTCAGACGTTCAATGGGAAAAAAAGGTCAGGTACTCATATTAGCTAATTAATTAAATTTTGAAAGGAAAATCATAGTGCGATTAGAATGAAGCTAGATAGACATCGGGGGTATACTGTACGCTATCAACGCCAAGACCTTCACGTGACCCCGAGATTTGTTTCGCCGCGCAAAAGTTCAAGCATCAATCGAAACATCAAATCCACCCCACACCACAACCATGCGTCCAGCCATGCGTATTCCCCTGCGGGAAGCGCTATACGTATGCTCAAACTGCAGACAAGAAGCAATTCCCCGCGTGTCCCCGCTCGCCCGTCAATTCCGCCGCAATGCATCCTCCGGCTCCTCCGACTCCCCTTCCTTCCTCGACCGCACCCGCCGCCGACTTTGGAACACAGAAAAGCCCCCTGGCGCAGAGGACCCTTACACCGGCGAGTCCCAATTGACACGCGAAGAGGGTAGTCTTGCTGCTGGAGAGACTGTGGAGGAGGGAGATCTGGCTTCGGGATCTACATATGTGCAGGCTGAGACCTGGGATGGATTGGATGTTATTGGATTTACCAAGGAGAAGGAGTGGTTGGCTGATGGGCCTAATCCGGATGCTGATGCTTATGCTCGGTATGTTTGGTTCTGCGCGGGTTGATTTGCGGGATTCGAGGATCACGAGACCGATTTGCTAACCATTGATCTGCTTAGGTACGATGCCGATGTCAAGCCCCGGGCACTTCCTCAAGCCGCTCACCAGGCTGCTGTTGAGATTTCTTTGATGCAACTTCTCGGCAAGCCCCTTACAAGCGTTTGCGAGGTTGCTACGCACGACCCCAAGATTCAGGATATGCTTAATGGCTGTGTTGTCTTGGGCTCTGAGCCTTTGGGCACTGCCCTGCGATTCCCGAACCAAGACTCCATGGATGCGCTTGTGTTTGTGTTCAGTCAGATTGGTGGAAAGACAGAAGCTCAGATTGAGTCGCCGGAGAAATTCATTCTTGAGGGCGAGCCCGTGAAGAAGGTCACCCAAGGACCTCACCACGCTCTCTCATTAACTAACTCCGAGATCAAATTTGCCGTTCGTTTCCCCAGTTTCTACTCCAAAAGATCGTCACTAACATCCACAAACAGTTCGCCAAGCGTTGCTCCCAGCTCATGGGCCGCCGCATCCCAGACCAGGTTATCAGCTCCTCCGCCACCATTGGAGATTTCGTCGCCGGTCTTTCCACCAGACTTAAGGAGAAGCCCGTGAACGTCACCAAGAAGCTGGCTAAGGTCAAGGCTGCCGGTTACCTGCCGCCCAACCTCAAGTTCAGCGGTAAGCGTATTACCAAGGCTGATCATGACGAGGATCTTGGCCGGAAGAAGACCATCTACTCTGAGCTCCTCAACCGAGGTTTGCTTATCTCCAGGGATGAGACGAAGCCTAAGGCATTTCGCTGATCCGCAAGCGTGCAGTTTGCAATTAGCGGTTTGAGTTTAAGTCTGCTCCATTGTAAATATCTGTGTACTATAGGTGCAGAGATGTGGAAGTATGAGCTTTATTTGAAACCTGTTTTGATATCAGGATATATTTGTGTATACTAGGAACATTTTTTTGTGCTCAATTGCATTTCGATTATTTGATTATCTATGTGATTGCATCTTCTGCTTGGTTTTGTCATGGCATTTCCTCGGAAAAGTTCGATAACCTTAAGAGGTCATCATGTCCGCCATCCAGACACTTTCGCAACGGAAGATTCGAGGCACCATTACCGAATTCCTTGTCTGAAAGGCCCCTGTCGTGAAAAGAAGTCGAACCCCTTGCATGACATGACCTTGTGTTCTGACCAGCGAGCGTGTCCGAGACCTTCCTTGAACCATCATTCAGCCAATCAGGCACTTTCCCATTGCAGGCGAGAAACGCGTTGCTCAAGACCATGACGAGTCTGACGACTGGTTCACATTGCGCTCTTCAAGGATTGAGAAGTGGAACTTCCTTGCGTACTCAACTGCGGTGGGAACACACGTGAATAAATGTGTGTTCGAAGCCGCTTCTATTTAGGGTATCTGCACGTAGAGTTAGATCGAAGAGGTTCCAACAACCGTCAAAATTTGTTATACAATAGCAGTAAATCACACTTTGGGATAATGAAGAGACCCAGCTTCCTGAAGAGTCAGGGCGCCATACGTTGGCCAGTTCATCGAATGTGTATGCACATGATGACTCGGATATAATTGAGAAGCATTCTCGCAAGATATATCTTGTCATCAGCTTCTTTCTCTGGTGTCTCCGTTGCTATCAAAATAGCGGTGCTGCTCAAATAGTGCCATCGGAAGAAGGTTTATGGGTTGCTCGTGCATTGTTGCTCGTGAATTGTTCCAGGAAGTTGTCCACCGGTATCTGCTCGGCATGCCTCGTCCTACCAATTGACGACAAGGAGATGTAGTTAAGTGACATGCTCAAGTTCTGCAAGTCATTAAATTGCTTTGATAAACGAGGATGTTTCCTGGGATTCTGTCATCAAGAGCCATGGTTTGTCTTGTAGTTAGTCCCTTTGACTTACAGGCGTCCGCACATGTGTTGAGCATCTCTTCCTTCGATATTATCATTCATATAGATGAGTGAGGCTTATATAGATTGAACACAGGGCTAGGAAGTGTACGGAAAATATATATATTTGATGATCGCCATGTTGAATGTTGTAAGGTTGGACTTGTATAACTTTTGAATACAGTATGACCCAATATATATTCATGTATTTCGGAGACCGGCGATAGGTATCACCGAAGTATTTCTGAGCAAAAATGAGTCGTTTGACTTACATCAGCACCTGGCCTAGGAAAGCTAGATAGACCGTGTTACTGAGGTTATCACACAACATGAACTAATTTACATTGACTTAAAAAGGTCGCCCGGGGTATTCCAAGCGTTGCTATGAGAGTGAGCTTGGCTTTTTCTTTGCTTCACAGATGGCTTGGTATGACGGCCTCATTCATCAACGGAATTTAGAATTAGGGCTGCGGCTCAGGAGGGTCAGCTCGCCAAGAACGTCATCTCTGCAGACCAGTCCTCGCTACCCAATTAGCCACTCTACCTTTGAACAGCCAGAGTGATATTTATGTTGTTACATAGTCACAAGCTCACAGCATTACAAGGGAGGGAGGATGTCCACTAAATAGGCGCCGTTTCTGGTCCCAGAAGCTTTCAGTTTCGTAAGTTTCACATGTCTTCAAATTACATATGTAAATCAGAGTCTGAGATACTAGGCTACATAGCATGCGTGACCAGTACTCTATAAGTAATCAAATAGCGTAAACAGACACGCCTTGAACTCCAGGCCAAATGTTGGAGCAACAATAACAGACACCAACACAGAACACACAACATACTTTGCCCGAACTGCAAAGTTACTTGACTCAGCAAAACGACTCGTATGTCAGATGAAGCAGCTGCTTTGAATACACAAGCTCGGCTGATAATAAATTGATTACAAGTAGATGTTAGCTATGATGACTCGGCATATATTCAAAGGCATCAAAAGCATTCTCGCAAGACATATGAGCTCCGCTGTGTCGTTCCTCAGCACTCCTGCGTCAGTGCTTCTCAGGCAGTGCCATCATGCTTGACTTGTACCTTCATTTTTTCAGGAAGGCTGTTCATCCGTATGTGCTTGATACGCCATATACGTGCAACAGCGTCTGCCATATATCCATGTCGAAAGGGTTCCGGCAACCGCACCTGGGCAGGCGGGATGGGTGACACCAGCACACAACACATCGGCTTCAAAATGGAATGTCTGCTATGGGAGTTAGCTTGGTTATTTCTTTGCTTTGGTTGTCAGACGACGTACTGAATTTTGTGAGGACAAATTTCATCTAACAAGACTCCACAGAGCACGCGATCTCAAGTGGTCTTGTGATAAAAGGCTCTGCATCAACTTAGATCCCATTAGATGGCGTGGAGCAGACGGCGCTGAACGTAATCGAAAGAAACGTCTGAAATGACTGAGCTGCGAGAGTCAGGAACTCCCAACCGCCTGTGTGATGTCTGGCATCTCCTGTTCTAACTCAGGATGTTCAGGGTGGTCGTTTTCCACTCATGTTCCTTTTTTTAGTCAAGATGGATGAGGTTCGGGCTTTCCCCATTGTCCGGATGGCTGAAAAGGAAAGAGAGATGAGGGGAGAGAAGCTTGAATTTATACTCGCGGTCAAAGTTGTTGCCTAAAGGCGTTCTAGGTAGAACGATATGTCGCTCTTGAATTATGTCACTTGAGTATATTGTAAAAGGTGTTGATTCAAATGGAGAGTTTTAACCGGTAGGAATATACATTTTTGGTATGTGAATCAGGATCCTCGAATCAAAGCCATGAAGTTTGACCATGACCAGTATTGCCTCAGCAATCAAAAAGCACAAACAGATTCCCCTTGAACTCCTTACATAACTCCCTCAGCTGTAATCACAGATGCGAAAGGAAAAAGAAAGCTACCTCCGCGCGGAAGCCGGAATAGTGAACCCTCTTGTCATAAAATCACCACTCTTTTTGCTGTCTTTTTTGGTGAAAAGACTGTCCAGGTTTTCATTGAGGCCGGCTCTCTTCTGTCGTTTATTCTTCTCATCCTGTTCATCCTTAACACGTGCTGCGATCTTTGCAGCAGAGGCATTCTTGATGTTACCGCCGGGCGTGGGAGTAGAGGTGTTGCTCCGGTCGTTAGCTGCAGCGGCCGATTTAGGCGCATCAGCATTGTTGCTGGGAGCATCAGCCGAGTTATCTGTAGCGTGCTTCTTGCGCTTCTTCGAGCCGGGGGCTTTCTTCAGCGAGTGGGTGAGGCCCTGCTCAGCGAGCTTTTGGCCACGTGCAATAAGACGTTGCTTTTCCTCTTCCTTTGTTGGTAAAATAGAAATGACGTTGTCTTCGGTGTAGGCCTCATCGCACTGGAGCGTAAGATTGTCAGAATATTGGAATCTATATCACTTCTTTGAAATCTCGGGTCCACTCACCTGCAAACATTTATCGCCCCTCAGTTGACGGATTGCCTCCTCGGTGAAGACATGTCCACAAGGCACCAGGTAGACAGCCTTCACACCGGCGCCGAGCGGCTTCGCGGTAATAGGACAGATCCAGCCCTCGCGGCGCTGGTGACGGTGCGCATTGATCTTATCAGATGGGTGCTCAGTGCGCTCGGTATCAACTTCGAAGTGAAGCTCGACAACATCCCGAAGTCCCTTCACTCGCCCACATAGAATCTCCTCGCAGTCGGACTTGGAGCTAATGCCCTCAGCGTCATCGCCGATCAAGAATTGAAGCACAGCATCTTTATTGTAGAGATTCCCCACTGAATCTGAGACTATCGGCCGGGCGAGTACTTTGTGCGATAGTGGGCAGGTAGTCCAGGCATGCTCTTGCTGCTCGCGCTGGGTTTCTTTTAGTTGCGCTGTAGTCGGCGCGCGGGCAGCTTCCTTGACGAGTTCGCGGCGGGTGGGAATACTGTAAGGGAAGTTAGCTTGGGATCGAGATAGCCTTGCATAATTTGCAATATGGATGATTTTGACTCACCTTCCACCGTCATTACCCATATTGGATGAGGCGATGCGATAAATACGATCAGTACTTCAAATTCGTGAAAGTGACTGATTGCCACTGCGATAAAGACGCAGAGATAGCGGGCTTAGTAAGCACTGATTAGATTGGCCGGGGGATCTCAACAGCTGGCCGAAAGCTCTCTCCGCACTTCTCCCCAGCTCAATGCCTTAAACATGAGACTCCCTCAGTCGCTATTCCTGCTGGCTGTGGCCGGGACCTCTGCCCGAGCTAGCAGCGACAAGGTTGCCCGCCCCCGTGGTGTTGCACCAGAATGTGAGTGTTTACATCCTATATCCCCACCCCCGGACGAGGTGTCCACACAGCCCGGCGGGCCATCAATGGGAGCTATGCTCAAAGGCGATACGCATTAAACATACTAACTATCGTCTTTCAAAGTCGCCAAGTTCTACCAGGACACGAAAACCTTCACTTGTATCTCCAATCCCGCCGTCCAGATCCCATTCTCGGCTGTCAACGATGACTTCTGTGATTGTCCTGACGGCAGTGACGAGCCCGGCACCGCTGCCTGCTCGCACCTCTCGCGCAATTCCCCACTAACGGTTGCCGATCGTCCTGGACACAGCGAGCTGGAGCTTACGCTAGCCCTTCCCGGATACTACTGCAAGAATAAGGGCCACCGGCCATCATACGTCCCTTTCCAGCGTGTCAATGACGGTATTTGTGACTACGAGCTATGCTGTGATGGTAGTGATGAGTGGGCACGCCCCGGAGGCAAAAAGTGCGAAGACCGATGCAAGGAAATCGGCAAGAAGTGGCGCAAAGAGGAGGAGGCTAAGCAGAAGTCTATGACTGCAGCTTTGAAAAAGAAGAAGCAGCTACTTGCGGAAGCTAGTCGACAGGAGCAGGAAATTCAGGATAACATTTCCCGGCTGGAAGTAGAGATCAAGGACGCAGACGCTAAGGTCCAGAGTCTCGAGGCCAACCTGAAGGTTGTTGAGGAGCAGGATCGCAAGGTCGTTCGGACTAAGGGCAAGGGCAAGGTCAATGCTCTTGCGGGTGTTGCCAAGGCCAGAGTGGAGGAGCTGCGCGAAAGCATTGTGGAGCTCCGTCAGCAGAGAGACGAGACTCTTGATCGCATGAAGGAGCTCGAGGAGATTTTATCCAAGTTCAAGATCGAATACAACCCTAATTTTAATGATGAGGGTGTTAAGCGCGCTGTGCGCAGCTGGGAGGACTATGCCGCCCGTGATCTTGGCGACATTATCAATGAAGCCCAGGAGCGTGACTTTGATGAGATTGTCAAGGCTGATGATAAGGACTCTGGCGTCGACTGGGAGCACTGGGAGAACGAAGAGGACGGCTGTGCCGATTCTGATCTAGGTACCATTAACTTTTGGTTTCATTGCGTCTAGGCTTCAACTGACAAATTTCACAGTCTACAAGCTCGCGGCTTACCTTCCGCCATCTCTGGTCGAATTCATCGAGGATAAGGTCCTTGCTGCGAAGGCCTTCCTGGAAGACAATGGAGTCTTGGCCAAGCCTAGCACCGACTCCACCACTGAATCCAACGCTGTGACTGAAGCGCGCGATGCACTCAAGTCCGCCCAAGATTCTCTTAACAACCTGAACAACAAGATTCGTGACCAACAATCCGATCTTGAGAAAGACTACGGCACCGCTGGCATTTTCCGTGCCTTGAAGGGCCAATGCATCGAGAAGGATGCTGGTGAGTACAAGTACGAGCACTGCTTCTTGGACTCAACGAAGCAGGTGGCTAAGAAGGGCGGCTCGGTCACATCTATGGGCAAGTTCACTAAGATTGCAATGACGACTGTTGAGGAGCTCAACGAAGCCGGAGATGTCATCACTGTTGAGAAAATCGCCCTTGAATATGAGCGTGGCCAGTCTTGCTGGAACGGTCCCAACCGATCCACCAAGGTCGTCTTGGAGTGTGGTGAGCAAAATGAAATCCTGAAGACGGCCGAGGATGAGAAGTGCGTCTACTCCATGCTTGTCACCACTCCGGCTGTCTGCCGAGGGGCTGAAGATGATGTTCCTCGCTCCAAGGATGAATTGTAAAGCTGAGAAAGATTGATCTAACATTGCATACTTGTTTAGCTGTTTTTCTATATACGGTTTCTAGACATGGGATCTCCAACCTGCAGCTGAGATGGTTGTCCAAGTAAATTTCAGCGAATTGCCATCCAAATCTCTATTCTTCAAGGTTTCCCTCAAACACACCCAATATCTTAAGTCACGTAGCCAAGTCGTGCCTAGAACTATATAACATTAAAGAGGGAAAGATCACATGATTGTTGCTGAGGCTATAGAACACATGATGCTATGAACAGGTCGGAACTCGGGAAGTAACGTCAATCGGTAAAAATGTGTCGAAGGAAAGAGGAGTGACAACTTCCTCTCATAACAGGGCTAGCTGGTTGATATATCTTCTCCGAGAGTCAATTAAGAAGAGTGTGCAGTGCCTGGATTAGAAGTAAGTTAATCAAACTCCCAAAGTTATCAGAGATAGTCAATAGAAGTAGCTTTTCCTTTTAGGTGAGCTAGGCATAACAGTATTGGAATATGGAAGTATTCAAATTTTGGTCTAATTACCCAGTGAGAACCAAAGACTAGACACAAGTTGATATAACCGTGCATTGCGTAGATGGAAGCAAAAGATTTATGCAATTGGTATGCTAGACTTCTCGTGCGGTGGTGATGCGGGCCGCATCACCGCCGCATACCGATCTCTCCTCGGTTTGTGATAGGCCCCACCACGACTTGGTCAGGTCCCGGCGCAGATGAAGCCCCACTCTGTCTACGTCGCCAACCAATCCCCGAATTGATTTTCTCTATGCAGAATTGACTCATACTGTGGTCGGCAGTTGCCGACCACGTTACTATCGCGCGTTCCTCATTTCCCCATTATGGATTTCGTTCCTTCGACCCCAGCTGTTCTTCGCTTCTCTCCCCTTTCGTGCCTCTTTGAGCCACGATTGAGCCACCTACGCGACTTGGGGTGATTCGTCTGCGGGTCTTGGTTGTCTAATTATTGCGGCCAAGTTGCTTGTCCTATTAGCGTCGAAACTCCATTGCATCGACCGAACCAATTTTTTTTTGCGGAAGTAATAAGTACGCTTACGCTTTCACACAATGTTACTCGAAACAAGGAAGATCGTCCCAAATAATCCCGGTCTTACTATCCGCACTGCACAGGGAGCGAGTGATGCGCAGGCTATTTCATCCCTCGGATCGCGGGTTTACTCTTTGACCTTCGGGCATTCTTTGAGTGCTGAAGACCTCAATGCCTATCTCGAGGAGGCTTATAGCCTTTCGCAGATAGCTCAAGAGCTGAACGACCAATGCAAACATTTCATTGTGGTGTGTGACGAGAAACATGAGATTATCGGCTTTGTGCAGTTGACGGAAGGCACCACGGAGGACTGCCTTGCCCAGGAGCATGACCCCGTTGAATTGCAACGGCTTTACATCAATCCTGACTATCACGGCTTGGGACTTGGCAAATACTTGATTACAGAAAGCGAAGACCTTGCAAGGAAACTAGGCTTCAAAACAATATGGTTGGGTGTCTGGGAGGAAAATCTACGGGCTCAAGAAGTTTACAAGAAGATGGGATTTGTGAAAGTGGGATCTCATGGTTTCAAAATGGGCAATTGTGTACAAATAGATCATATAATGAGAAAGGTTTTATGAATAGCATCAATGTGCTTTTCTTTGATCAGTCTTGATTTCAAGGCAACGTCAATAAAAGTTATAGTACTTCTCTTTTCAAGAAACATGTTCGTAGAGACAATTTGCACGTACCCTTATGGCGGTAGTTATTGCGGTAGATGCGCGGCTTTAACTTAACAATATACTTCATTGAAGTTGAGAGAAGAACTGAGTGTGGACATGGACAGAACACAGCGATATAAGCGTTTCCAAGCAGACATGCTATGAAAAAAGGGTATTTAGGTGCCTCAAAGCCCCGAGATTGCTTGCATTTATAGTGAAATTATCTACATACTCCTTCTATCGAACGCGCGCTTAAAAGTTCATTATCACTATGAGCACTTTCTATTCCCCGTCTTTATCTATCACGAATACGTGGCATACATAATATTAAGCTACCGATTATACCAGGCCGATTTTGTCTGCTCATGAGAGAACATTTTAATGTATTGGAGTTGGCTCTGGTACTGGCGGTTCAATTTATCTTGCCAGGACCAGGGCCAATGCAGCAGACATTGTGCTTATTGGATGCTCTGAAGCGAGATTTGATCAGACAAATATGGCCATTTATGCCGTGGCTTCCAATACCGTCGTCGCTACTGCAACAAGCGACATAGAAGCGACAAGCCATCTCTCAGAAAGCCATCGCAACTGCTGCCACAGCCACAGGTGCAACTGTTGTCTTCGTGAGCAATGCAGAGTATGTTGGCTCAACTGCACCTATCAAGAAAATTGTGGTTGAAGGCTTCTTGAAAAGCTCTCAAGTTAGTATTCTGGTGTCTCTATTCCCGCCAGGATTTTCTCTACTACGCGTCTCCGAAAGGATGCATAATCAATACTTCGTCTCATATCGCGCACTCGCCGCCCACAGGCATTCGACATGTATGCTGCGCCAAAGCTAGCTAGCTCAACATCATTCAACGTAAAAGTAAGCACGTAACCCTCGGAGAATCCGCATAGTACCTTCAAGGTCCAAAATAAATCTACCAGTTTACAGACGCACGAAATGATTTCCAATAGTATAGATTGCACGGCCTTGGCCTATAAACACAGACATACACGAGGTCTCCCGACCTAATCTTGACTCAACCCCATCCAAAAGACCCCAAAATCCCGAACCAGGCAGCAGTACGTAGAAATAATCATGACAAAGCAGATCCCCAACACATGGATCAGTCCCGAATCCCACTAGTTCGAAAGCAGCGGTATTCCAGGCCTGGTATGCGTTGTCGAGTTGGAGGAGGACGGCGGCGGAGAGGGCGTGTGAGCTGGCTTAGTGCTGGTAGAACAATCAGGACCACATAAGAAAAGGGTATAGGAGTAAAAAAGGAACAGTATTGAACTTACAGTGCAGCTAGAGCAAGAGCAAGTCTTGCAGTCACCGGAGCAGCAGTTGCAGGAGCAGGGAGACATGTTGATGATTGTATTGGATGGGTATAAACCACAAAAAGGATAGAAGAGTTGGTAGAGTGGTTTGATGATAACTTGAGAGCTTGAAGAAGATAGAAGCGAGGCGGATCTGAGTCTAGCTTTATACTCCAAATTTCCTCTATAAGCTTTGCCGACGAATGTAACAAGTCTTACGGAATTCCTATACGCAAAAACACCTCATTTGTCAATAGCCTGCTAATTCCTTGGAAAGACATTTCCATTTTTATTTTTCTCAAATGCCCAATAATACCAGCGCATATCCTATCGGAGCATCCACCTCGAAGTCAAAGAGGCAAGATCACATCGCGTGGTCGAGTCAAATGAACCCAGTATGCAATACTGCAAGACCATGCGCAGCCCCTCATCTCCACTTAGGCCCGGCCTCTCTCTCCACTTGCCTACAATGTAGCATCTTGGACTCACGCGCTACCCGCCTACGACCGCAAGGCAACTCTAACGCTCCCTCCAATGAAAAGAGGCTTCTTCAGCCCGGGTCTCCAATCACCACTGCCGCCTTGTTGTCGGGCTTGGTGGGGTAGAGGTTTGCTCCGATCTGTTTTCTTTTTGTGGAGGCTTGCATCGGTGTTGCCTCCATCTGACGATCAAGCTGCTGGCGATGCTAGGATCGGTTAGGTTCATGCAGATGACGATAGTATGTATGGCCTTGAGCGACAGCCTTATTCTCGTATGTGATTTATGGTATATTTCCTTGATATCTGTCCAAATATCTGCTTACGGTATATACGTGTATAGCTATAGAGTGTTTTGGGGTCACCGGGCAAAGGCTAGAGAAGTGGTTCGCCTCGATTTTTTCGGGCTTGAGTTAGACCCACTTCACTGCGCTGTTTCCATATGGTGGCTTGATATCGGGCAGGTAATCTTAATATTCTAGAATCATTTCTCCCATACTTGTTTTGTCTTACGATTGCGGAGCTGTACTTGGCGTTCTAGCTACTACGTGCTCCTTCGGTGTTGATGCTCCATGTGGATCCGGAGTCTGGAATGTCCATAAGATGCGTATGCGCAGGATTCAACACATTACGGTATGAGCTCCATTTTTGTCTCCAGTCATGCAAGGTAGACCCCTCATTCATGTCATAATAATGACGGGCACGTTTCGGGTTTCTGTAAGATCCACTTGTATTCGGGACGGGCCTCCTACTAATTACCTCATGGATGCAGTCACGTACAGTATAACGTGTTGCGCCCAGAATGGAGTGGGGGCTTAGTATTTTACGAGAAAGGATTTTTCGGCGCCAGGAGCGGTGCAGGACCGACTTTGCGGCGTTAGCCTATGAAAGACCGGTCTTTGCGCGAATTGAGGACCTTGGAGGAGGGGCGCTACAAGGCCCCATTGGTGACCTCGGTTTCTTTCCGTATTTGAGGTGCATGGCATACGCGCTGTCCATAATATTGGCAATTAGAGGCTCATGTTTTGACTGTCTTTATTGTTTTAGATGTGATTATATGTTTGGTGCTGGAAGGGGACATAGCGAAGAGCTCAGATGGGGCACTATCAAAAGGAATATCTCGGGTGAAAGGGATCAGCAGTTGGGTACGGAGCCAAGGAAATGACCCGAGCAAGGTACGGCATTAACCCGGTGTACGGAGTCCTCCTTTGAGAATCGTGTGGATCTGATACCATGAAGCTGTATAGCTACTTGCCGTACATAGCTTCACCGGCTCATGCAATTTCCCCTTTGTTAGTGAGATCTTGTCCGAGGCATTTCCGGCCC
This sequence comes from Penicillium tannophilum, assembly GCA_028829675.1. Taxonomy (NCBI): domain Eukaryota; kingdom Fungi; phylum Ascomycota; class Eurotiomycetes; order Eurotiales; family Aspergillaceae; genus Penicillium; species Penicillium tannophilum. The sequence continues at coordinate 3,149,932 of JAQKAK010000004.1, read as the reverse complement.
ACATCGTCCCGATACAAAGTTTGTGTAATAAATTTACAGGGCAGGTCGCCGAGAAAAGTGGACCGTCTCATCCTGCATGAAAATGGAAGCTACGAAGCATATCATACCCTGCTTGTGCCACGGACCCTCCCGACATGCATGATGTAGGGGTATCATTGGTTGGAGAAAGATGCTTTCAGAGGTCAAACCTTCTAGAGTATAACCGAATGCCCGCAGTAATCGTGTTGTCAAAGCCAGTGCGTTGCTACAGGGGCCTGGGTACAGTAGGGACCGTCGTTTTCCGTGGCCGAGAACATTGCTCGGGAACATCCAGCCGCGCAAGCCGAAGGTGATTCGGTGACAATGTGGAGTTTTAGCCTGATCAGGATACAGCGATGAGAGCATGGAAGAGAGTGGTCCGTGGCCCATGACGAGGTTTGGGGCCTGGTCTTGGGTATGTGGCGGACGCCCACTGGTTTATCGAGTTCCTGGCAAGGCAGCTGGATTTCGAGTGCTACGCGAAAGAGACTCGAAGATCCTCAACTTGGTGGCCGTACAGCTGCAACATGCCGATTCTGTTGATACAGATATTTTGCTGCAGTGCCGTTAAGCTTGTCACATCAGAGCCTACATGTCCCAAATATTGGGTCCGATGCCCACAAGGTACTTGGTGAAAAAGAATAAAAGTAGATCGGGAACCGCCCATGGTCAAAATTGACTAAGAGTGATCGACTAAATATGAATTTTTGTTGATTTGGGAAAATGAACATCAAGGCCTCCTCGCATCACATCCCCTCGCCCATCTCTGATCTAGTGGAAGCTAGATCTTGTCCATTTCGTTTCGCTCGCAGATTCCTGTCCCGAAGATCAAAGACGACGGTCTAGAGAAGCTCGACGACTCGGAAACACGAGTGATTTATTTCTGGCAGTGAGATTAGCAGGGACTCGCAGCTTGCAGCGATAACAACGTCATATCACTTACGGGGCACTGGCATGCGCCGGAAGGGCACTGGCAAGAAGCGCCGCAGCTGCAAGTGTGATCGGGACCTATTGTTCGTGGTTAGAATGGTTATCGCAATCAAAAATATGCGTGGAAATACGTGGTCATCTCCCCCGCCATGACCCCGCACCGCATTTTCCTGCGAGAGGAGACCTGCTCATCCTCTGCGCTCGCTAACATAGGAAGAACTCACCCATTTTGAATAAAAGGTAACGCGAAATGTGCGAAGAAAGGTTTTAGATTGGAGGTGATAGGAGTGGTGGAATATGGTAGTGGTGGGGGAGGAGGGGTGGAAATGAGAGCCTTTATAAATACGGGGCCCCCGTGACTTCCCGGGATGCGACTCTCATCTCTTGATCTGAACATGAGTCTGTTTCGGAGAACGAGTGCATTTATGCAGCCTGAGCCCCGCATGAGCGCATATTTGACGCAAGTCCGTGCAACACTTGTTTGTTTTGACGGATTTGGCTACGTGGGCAAATATCGGACATTCGGGCACTCAGATAATACGCACTTGGAAATAGCTTCATACCATTGGGTCCAATTGTTTTTCTTTTCAATATTCTCAAGCTGTTCCCGTTGCACTGCATGGCAGCCTCGATTACTTGCCTCTGCGGAGGCGTAGCATTGTCGGTCCATTTACACCCTTCAGCAAACCACAGTCAGCTCGAGCTATGTCACTGTAAGAGCTGTCGCTCGGTTACTGGACTGATGTGTACATCCTATTATCTCTTGCAATACAAACCAGCTTTGCATCAACTCCAAGAGTACCGGGAATCGCCTCAGCTGAGCCGCTTCTTTTGTGCAACTTGTGGCTGTCACATCTTTGCGCGGTCAGGTGAGCAATACCTGGTTGCCTCCGGGACACTGGTAGCTGAAAACGCGCCGCCTGTGCAGTCGATCAAGCACTGGAAGGTGGATGACACCCAAGATGGCGGATTGAGCATATTTCTCCCTGGGCCGACGACGAATGTTGACTGCAGGCTAAATGCCGTTGCTCGAGGAGACACTGCTTTCAACGAGGAATTATCGGAGTCGTTAAATACTTCAACAAGTCCGGACGAGTTGCATGCGCGATGTCATTGTGGTGGCATCGAGTTCTTTCTGACTCGTCCGGATGAATCCTCTTTTCAGGCATCATCCCCATGGCCTGACCTCTTAGTTCCGTACCACTCCGAGTCCGCAGAGAACCTGGACAATATCAAATGGTGGCTACGAGCCGGAGATACCAAGTATCTCGCTGGGACTTGTGCCTGTCCCTCTTGTCGACTAAGTAGCGGCTTTCCTATCCAGGCGTGGGCGTTTGTGCCCAAATCCAATATATTCCACGCCGGCTACTTACCACTGAGATTCAACCGAGGTACAATGCAGCAGTATATTAGCTCTCCTGGGGTATATCGAGAATTCTGCGGTCGGTGCGGTGCAACTGTGTTCTGGCACAATGACGGACGACCAACGTTGATTGATGTTAGTGTAGGATTGCTCCGGGGGGCTGGCACCAGAGCACTAAGCTGGCTGGACTGGGCTCCTGATCGTATCAGTTTCTCTGAAATGGCGATACAAAAAGATTTGATGGGTTTATTAGAGAAAGGTTCACAAAAGGTGCACATTTAGCGACTGCTGCGTTGTATAGTTGATATTTATTGACCGCCTTCTATATACGTACGCGACCGTATTCTGCCGTAACGTTCCTTTTTTTCTTGCAGGTCACACCTTCCCCAGTTGTCACTGTCACTGCCTTCACTCCTACTTATTTATATTGAATTGTTGTGCCGTACCTGCACGTATCATGGATACGAATTGATACGCTTACTCGTCGCGTATACTCTTAAATTCCACCCTCTTGAACCACACCCGCATTGCTCGACTCATCCACATTTTGAGAGTCAACTAGTGTGCTATCCGCTATGCCTGCACCATTTCAATTTCGAGGGAATGGTCCCCAAAATGACCGATATGACCGATATGACCGCGCCAGAGGACCCAGAGACCAACGTCGCCCTCCCCGCAGACCTGAATTCACTTTTCGCGTCCCACGGCCTACTGCTGAACGGCCACTATTAAGCACCAAGCGAGAGACAACGCCCGAGCAGTTACAAGGTGACGAGGCCAGCGATAAGCCTGTGCTCAAGTTTGCCGCTCTTGATACGCTGAGTGATAGTGAAGAAGCCGAGATGGACTTTTCCGATGACTCTGATGAAGAGGCACGACCACGTAAAAGACGCGCCTTGGGTTCTGATGGCCAGAACGATTCTTCGGTCTTGCTTCTCCCCCCAGCACCCACTCCCAAATGGTCCAACCCAGACCCATACACTGCGCTCCCACCACCAGATGAAAGCCAACACAAACGGGTAGACGTGGTCAAATTGATTCGCAAAGCAAGACTAGCCAACGCTGCCCCGTCCCAGCAGAACGACGCGGTCGTGGACAATCAGGACTTTATATCTCTTGGTATGCTCGACGGATCAACCGGTGCGGGGTCAAAGGAGTCAGAGGACTCAGAAAACAGGGCTCCAGACAATGCACCCAAGGGCCCGAGAGGCATGGAGATCAAAGGAGCTGCGACGAAACGTGCGCGCGATGAGGACCAGCCCAAGGGATATTCACCGAAAATCGGCAAGCCTCAGCGGAGATACAACTCAGACGCTTCCATTCTGTCTGATTGGCGGCCACTGCCTGGCCAAAATCCGGCGCCTTGGATGGCGGACGTTCACCCTAACTTGAACCCAGCAGCAAGGTTCGTCATTTCAGCCCCACTTTTCCCTTAAGTTGAACATGGCTAACGAACGAAATCAGATTGCATAACGAGATCGTCGCTTTTTACAGTTGGGTCAGACCGCATATGTACGAACAATATGTTCGAGAGGATCTGATATCACGCTTGGAGACCGCATTCCAGAATCGCTATGGGAATATACAACTACGTCCTTTCGGGTCATTCGCTTCGGGATTATATCTTCCCGTGGCTGACATTGACCTGGTGCTCTTATCGACGCAATTCCTGGACCGTGGCAACAAATTCTATGGCGTAAGGAAAGGTCAAATTTACGCGTTTTCAGCCTTCGTGAGAGACCTGAATATCGCGGTCCCTGGGTCTATTGAAACCATTGCCCACGCCCGGGTTCCTATTCTCAAATTTATTGACAGGTTGACCGGACTCCGTGTGGATCTATCCTTCGACAATGATAGTGGTATTCTTGCCAACCGGACATTCCAGGGCTGGAAAGAGCAATTTCCGGCAATGCCGCTCATTGTGTCTGTGATCAAACAGTTCCTTCTTCTCCGAGGATTGAATGAGGTGGCCACCGGTGGTCTTGGTGGATTTTCAATTACTTGCCTTGTAGCCAGTCTTCTCCAACACATGCCGAAGGAAGATCAACAGAACGTCGGTCACGTTCTGCTTGAGTTCTTCAACTTTTATGGGAACCGATTCAAATATCGGGATGTTGGCATTCGGATGGAACCGCCAGAGTTTACCAACAAGGTGAGTCTATTCTTTTCGCATGTCACGATCATAGGCCTAACGTAGTCTGCAGTATTTCGGATCCAGGGACCGCTTGTACATTGAAGATCCTAACAACTCTACCAATGACATTTCTGGTGGCACCAGGGAGATAGGACTGATTTTCCGTGCGTTCGCAGACGCTCACCGCGCATTGAAGGGTCGCCTGGATTCGTTCAAAGATGGTTCCAAGCCGAGCATGTTGGACGCTATCATTGCGGCAAACTTCGATGAATATGCCGACCAGCGACGCCAGTTACGCTATGTGTTTGACACTGCGAAGCAATTCGCAAAGTATCGAAATGTCCCCCCGCCTCCCCCGGTCGAAGAAGAAGCTCCTGCTCCTCCACCACCGACCTCCCCATAAGCCGGAGCGTCCGAAAAAAAAACCCCGCGGAGATCGTTCATTCTCATGACTTGAATGAGTTCCCTTAGTTCCTGATCCGTTTATTCGATGTATTCGAGGTGATACCCAATATTTGTTTTGCACGGAGGAATATTTGACTTGGAGCGGTGTTGATGGTGGGTAACGAGTCTTTCCCTTAGTTTCGATTTTTATTCTTCCAATCCAGGTGTCCTCCAAATATGTTACTTTCCAAATCCTCGAAGCTGACCATTTCAAGGAGTGGAACTGACTTTAGGTATTCGTCCTTCCGCGGTCTCGATTCGGTCATTCTCTGCCTCGTTTTCACTCGAACCGGAAACTGCGAGTCCCAACCCGGCCCCGAATAATCTGATCGACCCGCGATAGGATCGATATCCATCTTTGTATAAAGGTAAACATATATATTAGTGATCGAATGGAACCGCCCAAGACCTGAGTACTTGCATTCGCATGACAAGGTGGGCATTTTGCTGCTTGTTCTCGGGGATTTATTTCCCTGAATTCCCTTCCATCCTCCTTTCTCATCAAGAATACACTATATGTGGGTTCTTGGAGAGGACTGGAATAAGTGGCGAGGGTTTGATATTAACCTGGACTTAGAAGTATGGATGTTGCACTTCTAGTTATCATACCAACAGATGCTAACATTCCAGAGATGCCGTGAAATATCATTATATTCTTCTGGGCTATTCAATTGTGTATGGACATTAATCTCATTGTCTCGTGACCAAATATCAGGGGTCCTATCAGACTAGATACTTGTAAGCTGCTGCAATCTGAGCAAGCTGCTTCTCTGCATCCAACGGCGGTGTAAGCATAGCGTCCCTTTCAAACCCGCTAGGCTCAACAGCAGAGACATCCTTTCCTTCAGCCTCCTCTGCAACAATCTTCTGCAAAGTAGCAATATGCTCCTGAGGCAGATAATTCTGGAAGTCCGGACCCGGACTATCCCACACATAATCCACCCACTGAGGACCCAGAATATCCCTTATCTCCTTCGCCAACTGCAGAATATAAACCTCACGCTCCCGCGACCACACACGATCGGTGATAAGGCCCTCTGAGGGGGTAAGAATGTTGGACGCGTGTTCAGCAGACGAAGGGACAGCACCGGTAACCCCGTTCTGCCCGGGAGTACAAGGACTAGCAGATTGAATCCTGTTCTCGATATCATCATCCTCATCCTGATCCTCATTCCAGTTCTCCAGTCCATCCACAATACTGTGCCACACGCGCAATGTCTCTTCCAGCTCCTCGATATTGCTAACTCCCATCACGCTAACACCAAGTCGCTTCCCAATACCCATATTGGCAACAGACAAAAATCCTGGGTCGGAATCGGCCGCCTTAGTCAACGGAGCCCCAAGCGCACCGGCCTTAGCTCCAGCCCTTAACCACGACTCAAGCGCAAATCGAATCGCCACAACCTCCAATTTTTCGCCGTGGCGCGCAACAAATTCAGCCGCACCACTGATAGCACTGCGCAGCGCATCAGGCGCAGGATGGAAGTCGCCCATTGACCCGATCGGCACACCATCACGACGAAGCAATCCCATACCCAGCGGGGAAGCATTCGGTACGACATCGACGCCGGCAGCAAGAAGACGAGGCAGCGCAAGCGATCGCAACCGGGTATTCTGGAGTGTGTAATTCGCATACGACATAACGATATCGAGCGGCTCGCCTGTTTCCCGCAGAATCATTTCTGCGAGATCGCTTAGGATATCGACTGGGTATCCGGAGATACCGACATAGTGCAGCAGTCCCTCTTCATCCCGGAGGCGACGCAGTTCCCGGACGGCAGTCAGAACTTCAGCTGGTGAGACGAATTCCACATCGTGGCAGTAGACAACGTCCAAGTAGGATGTGTGTAGGCGGTGCAGACTGCGGCGCACACTATGTCTGATCCATGATGGGGAATAATCGAATGTTGAGGATGCGACACGGCCAACTTTAGTGAGGATGTGGTAGGATTCGCGGGGGAAGTGGGATTGCACGAAATCGGTAGCGAGAGCGCGGCCTAGGAGTTCTTCGGCGGGCCCGTAGTAGGGGGACGTATCGAAGGCGCGGACTCCGCGCTTTAGGGCACGCTGCACAAGCTCTGTTGTTGGGAGAGCGTAGGGGTCTGCGTTGTATTGCGAGTTGAAGGTCGCTGTGCCCATTACCAGCGGGGGAAGGGTCGCCGACAGTGGAGTGGATGGCCGCATGGTTTGGGGGTGTGAGGAGTTGCGATCGGGTGATTTCAATTAATCGTCGGATGTATTGTAGATATGAGTATTCCTTTTGAGAAAATATTATCTAGAAATTCAATGGTTCATGAGTGGGTGAGTGGGACCGCAGTCATTCTGTTATCCCTGAGAAATCCTTCCATCCCGGCTCCGCCCACATCGGGATGGCGCCATGGCGGGGGCGATGATTCAGTTTCGATCGATCGATCGCTAGCAGTAAGGACCCTGTTTCACTCCATGCCGAAAGGTCGATGGTTCCGCATTAAGTTAATCCTCGGTGGTTGTGCAGAGCCGATTACTCAGTTACCGATATCATGCATGTTCCTGGAAATGATAGATGACGACCGTCGGCGGTGGCAAAAAAGGTTAAAAAAGCAAAAAAGTAACAAAAGTACTGGCAATAGTGATCGATTCAAATGGGAAGAATATTCCGCATGTGCAAGTATACAGTTATGGTACATGATGGTTTCCAAGTCAGAGTGGAGAATAGGTCGACAAGGTAAAAAGAAAGGGTAATGGTATGTATACACAAGACCCGAAGGCCAGAGGGACCGGTTCCAATGCAGTCGGAGAACCCTTCCACAAGGCACAGAAGCCCAGGAACCAGATCCCCCAGTCTAATCAGGGAGAGAACAAATCAACCACGTTCTCTCCCGTAATAACCCAAACGCCATGCTATGCCAAATCAAGAAAGTCGAGCGGAAATCCGGGGTTCTTTTCGAGGGCGATGCGAAATTAAATGCTCGGACGTCGACGCAAACGCGGGGAGGAAAGGTCGCATAGGATTTGCGAGGTCACGATGATCCGGATCGCGCTGTCAGGCGCGTTAGCTTCACCGATCCTTGTAGAGCTTGGGATTCCAGCCCTCACGCAGTTCCTTCTCCTCCGCAGCCTGGCGTTCGGTTTGGCGAATCTCCATTTCTATCCGTTCGCGTGCTCGCAGAATCTTGCTCTGTAGGTAGAAGCTGCCACCTTTCTGGGGGTCGTTCAGGTCGAAAAGCTTCTTGAATCGTTCCATAACATGCTCAACGTTGTTGGCTTCACCGGCGACGGGGGGCTTGACGTTGAGAATCTTGCAAGCCTCATCGAGAGCAATGCTGGAGCCAGTAACACCAGCGGCCGACTTCACGGCCTTGTGTTTTCCGGAAGCCTGGGCTTGCTTGTAGGCCTCGGCGAAGGCGCGGCCGAAGACCCGCGCTCCGGTGACGATAACTTGAGTCACAATGCGATGAGCCTAGGGAGGAATTAGATATTAGATTAGTTCTTTTTTTCCTGAAAGGTAAAGGGCATATGGGTTGAAAATGAGTTCTGGGGGCTTACCATATCGAAGGCGTTGAAGACCGAATGCGAAGATCACAAGGAGTTGAAGAGAGGAAGAAAGGGAAAATTTCGGCTGCGCGTTTTAGCGTCGGCAGGTCGGGGGAGCTGGATCTATGGAGCCGGCCTCAACATGGCTTCTTGTATCATGTATATGGGAATAAAATCATTAAAGAATTTAATAGAGTATTATAGTAATTGATTTAATTGTCTAAAATACTGAAAATCTCACTTTTCCTTTGTCTTTCTCGTTCATTCCAGTCTGTTATGCAACGCACCCACAGTCACATGTCCCCGACCTCCCCGCAGATCAACTTGGACCGAACGAACCTCGATTCTCAACAAACGCTATATAAACGATGGATGCCTGCCTGCTGATCGGCGGCACATAAACTTCCTCCATGAAGCCCTCGTAATTGGATGGCAGCTCTCGGTAAGTTCCATGATGATTTTGGCTGCCTGACCCGGGCGAACTAGAAGCTATATAACGCCCCCATATGTTCATCTGTCATGCTCATGCGACTACAGAAGATCTTCCGTGGATAGATTCCATGGCGCCCTCATCTGTCGCCCAGGAAGGCCATCCTGACTCCCAACCACCTACCGTCGCCGCCTTCGCTCCCTCTACCATCGCCGGCTCGGCCTTGACGTCGCGACAGCGTTCCAGCGTCATCGTTCATCGAAAGTCACCACTCCTGGTGGCTACGCCAGCCTCAATAACCCGCGCACTAGCCTATTCTCATCCTTTCCTCCTTCCGCTGAACAAATTCGTGGGTCTTGTAACATGGACTACGGGAGACCCATGGCAGAGCTTCTTGCTCGTAGCCACCTTCTGGGCAGTGGTGTTGTACAGTGACGCCATCATTCTCTGGGCCGGCCCTATACTTGTTGTGGTTGGGCTGATCCTGGGTATGTACGGACGTCGGTATTCACCTCTGTCATCAACAATCTCAACGGGTGAGAAGCACCAGCGAAGCCCATCAGCGGACAGTACCATCCGCCACCAAAAAAGCTTGGATGACATTGTTGAGACATTGCGAACTTTGACCTACCGATGCAATATCTTGCTGGAGCCCCTTTTGGATCTCACCGATTTCCTATCCACACAGCGGACCGCAACATCAGCGACGACCCGACCTGCGCTAACAGCCCTGTTTATTCGCATTCTTCTCGTCACACCCGTCTGGATCGCATTAACACTTCCCCCATTGTACCTGATTACCACGCGCCGTATCATCATAACTGTTGGCACTGTCATCCTCACCTACCACTCGCGACCTGCGCGAGTCTCACGCGTTATTCTATGGAGGTCTCGTCTAGTACGTCGGCTCTGCGCCATGGTCACCGGGCTGTCGATCACCGAACCCCCAAGCAACCCCCAAAAAGCCGAAGCCCAAACCCAGGGTGTGGGCATGAATATCTCGACAAAACGCCGCAAAGAATCTGGTGGAGTTCGATTCACGTTCGTTGTATATGAGAATCAACGGCGTTGGCTCGGCATCGGTTGGACCTACTCGCTATTCCCCTCGGAGCGGAGCGCCTGGACAGATGAGCACTTGAACCCAGTTCCAGCGAAGGACTTATTTGAACTACCAGACGTCCGAACAGGCGATGCGAAATGGCGATGGGTCCCAGGGACTGAGTGGCGCGTTGAAGGCGCAGACACAACGAACAAGTCAGAAACCAAAGCCGCCAGTGAAGGATGGATCTACTATGACAATAAGGTATTTGTTCCCAACTTTGGAATGGTATGACAATCTTTCTAACCAACTCCAGTGGAACGATGGACGTCGCGGTCAAGATGGCTGGGATAGATATACACGTCGACGCAAATGGTTCCGTGACGCAGAGCTTGTCGACGTAGATAACGATGGTCATAATTCCTCCGAAGAGACCGTAACCAACTTCACACAACCATCTGAACAGGAATTACGAGCCGGAGAGCAAGGAGACAGCGGAAAGGAAACCGATGCAGACGGCATCAGCCTCTCATCTGCCACCCCACTCAAAAATCGTCGCCGACGTTGGTTCAGTGGCAAGGAGAAAGAACGTACCGGCAGCGACGGGTCACAAGATACTGGCCGCTCTACTGGGGCGAATGCCGATGGGAAGGGGAGTACGCGATCTGCATCGTCACGCCCCATCAGTGTTCAAGGGTCCCGCACGTCCCATGCTCGAGAAGGCAGTGTGGCAACGAGCGACAGCGCAAGTCTACGCGAGGAGCAAGACCATCTTGACCGATGGGCAACTCGGGCTGGGGATGGGACAGAAAGAGCAGAGCGCGAATTCGGGCTAAGCGATGAGGTGAATATGGGGCTGAGCTGACTCGGTCCGGGCCTTTGATGTGTCTTTATAAATGACGTTTCCATTTTGCTTCTACAATCTCTTTTCTCGAAGCCCGCCGCCTATTACTTGCTACGAAGCTTGCTTGAATCATTCAGATACCAAATACCCAATTATGCCAGAATTAATGCTGGTATTCTCTATTTTTGTTTCGCTCAATATCATACAAGAAGTAGCAAGTATAGTACACCAGAAATTAAATACAGTATTTTATGCAAGAATCAACTCCCACTGCAACTCCTCCAAAATATCCAACCAATGCGAACTCTGCGCATTCGCGTTTACACTTGGCTCCCCAAGAATAATTCCATCGAGGGCATTAGCATCTTTCCTCGCCCACAAAATCGCAAGTACCTCCTCCGCGCGCTTGACATTCCCAATCCCAAAATTACTCTGTAGCTTAGCAAGTGACTGTATAACAAGGCTTCGGTGTGCAAGTACATCACTCTCAGCGCCCGCAATAAACAGCGGGAACGTGAGAGCCGAGTACTCGCAGTGGTCGTCTAACGGAAAAGTTTCCACGCGCGCGAGGCAGCGGTGGACGGCAACGGATTTTGGCGCGAAGATGAGAGGTGCCCATTCTGTGTAGTATAGAGAAGCGTTTTCGTTCCTCGATTTCAGACTCATGTGTTCGAGAATTGAATGTAGGTAGACGAATCCTGCGTCGCGGTAACATTCGGCGACGAGTTGAAGGCGGGTGAGTGATGCGGGTGTAAGGCCTTGAGGAATGATATAAGGGATAGAGGTATGGGACCATGTGAGGAGAGATTCATTTCTAAGAGGCGGTTAGTATATGGCCATTTTCTCGTGAGGTAAATGGCGGCGGCGAGGAATTTGACGTACATGGAGGCTATTGCCAGACGCAGGGATACTACATCGCCTTCTAGCGATGGCAGCTCGGCGATGCGTGCGCATAATTTAAGGATTTCCTCTGTGTACCCAATGTAGATATCCAATCTGGGTGCACCGAGGTCTGTATCTGCGGGACAGGGCTCAGCAGCAGTGATTCGTTTCCGATTGCTGATTCGGGCCATATTATATGCATATAGATATCTAAGTCTTGTCAGTATGTCTTCATGAAGGATACAAGTTCGACAAACGTACAGTCCTCTTAAGAAATGTGCCGCATCTGGGTCCATCGACTGCAAGCCTCCGCGGGTAGCGATCAAACGCTGAAGTGCGTTGAGATGCACAACCCATTGCTTAACGCTGCCTCGGACAATTTCGTATTTACACAGTAGACCCACTGCGAGCATAGCATCATCCGAGAGTGCCTCGGGTGAGGATTTAACTAACACCGACCGAATCCCTTCAAGGGTTCTGCCGTAGAAAGTTGCTGATGCGGTTTGCGCACTGTAGCCCTGTGACCGGTTTGCAAGGTGAAGGGCTGAAACTGCGCATACGGCTCTCATAAGAAGTGGGGATGACATTGCTCGAGGAATGAGCAATGATCGAAGCGGATTGTCATCACTTTCGAGGTTGGCGAGAAGCCGGGAGCCTTGTTGGACGTGATATTGGAGATAGTGCGATTCGTGATCCGATAAGTGACTGATATAGTTCCGGGGTCGCGGGACTACTGCTAGTGATTCTTGCGAAACAACTTCTTCGGTTGTTTGGTCACTCTGATCGTGATCCTGACGTATATTACTCTCATTCAGCCAATGCCGAGGCGATGAAGTAATAGATCCACTTGGAGATGGGGAGATAGATGACTGTGCATCTAGCCATGCGTCGGAGAGTGGTGAATTTTTTGGCGATACGAGATGTGATGGTGAATCATCACCCTTTGATCTCGATTTTGGTGTAGTAGTGGATTCAGTAAAGTCAGTTTTGAAAACCTGCGCTGACGGACCTAAAGGCTCCGCCCAGACAGAGCCATAGCCCTCGCATATACGGCCTTGTTTGATGCAATTGTTGCAACTAGTCAATGTGTCAATTTTGTTTATCGGGAAAAGGGCCAGTGGAGACATCTACCTCGGTTTAGCCTTATCACAGCCTTTGCGACGCTTTTTACACGTTAAGCAGCCGGAGCGAGTCCATGCGGTCCCAGTTTGCCGAGTTCGGACTTTCTTTTGAGGGGTTATCGTGCCGGAATTCACCGGTGATGACTGGGCCCAGCCCGTATCTGTGATTTTAGTTGCAAAGGCCGTCATGGTTGGATATAATAAACACAATCGACAATTTCCCCGCGAATTGATAGGAAATGTAGAGGGGCGACCCTTACCCGATGAAGGCAATCTCGCGCGGCACGTGACCCTTATCTATGATTTGGGGTAATTTGTGTTTTTTTCACTGGATCTATACCAGGGATTCGGGTGTATTAATGCGTTGATTTTGAAGCTCTTTGTCACGAGCATGAGATTGGATCTATTCATCACATCTACTATAGACCGCCGATCGCATGGACCTTGTTTACACATCTGCTGTACAACATTGTCGGCGGTTAGTGGACATCGCTCCACAATCATCGACCAGGGCCTTACCTGATCAGGAAGGTCCAACCAACACTTGGAGTCGGACTGATAAGATTCGCGACATTTAAAATCGCCGCAGTCTTCCCCTCTTACCCCATATTCACTCCAGCCTTGCCCTCGTGTCATTGTCCTCTCCGTTTTTCTCTCTCTGCAATTTTCTTCCATCAGTACCCCATCTTATTCATTTGATGATGGTGACCGGATCGCACCCATTTGACCCTATCACCCCGGAGGAAATCAAGATTGCCGTGCGCATTCTTGAGGCAACTTTCCCTGGGGTACCTTTGCGTTACAAGCGGATCGACGTTAACGAGCCCATCAAGAAGGATGTTATCCCATACATTGAGGCCGAGCGGTTGCGACAACCATTGCCAAAGCCACCTGCCCGCCTGCTTTACATCCTGTTCCATCGCCTGGACAGCGGCGCATTTTACAAGGCCATTCTGAATGCCGATACACGTTCCGTCGTGTATGCCAAAGAGCTTCCTCGCGAGGTGCAGGTATGAATGAAAATTTTCATCATTTTCGGCGTTCCGAATTGGTTCGCAGGTTGATTCCTTGGGTCTGACAAATTTTAACTTTCAGGGACCGATTGATGTGGATGAGATCGTGGAAATCGAGGCAATGTGCATGAAACACCCTGCAGTGCTTGCCGAAATCGAAAAATTGCAGCTTCCTCCCGGCGTGACAGTTTGCAATGACCCTTGGATGTATGGCACCGACAATGAGAATGAGTCACGGCGACTTTTCCAATGCTTTATGTATTTGATATCCGTGGACCATCCCCAGCACAACCACTACTCGCTACCATGCAAGTTTTCACCTGTGTTTGACGGCCTCACCCACGAGTTTATCCGAATGGATTATCTCCCCGGCGAATCGGACCACGCGACCCAGCAGACTCAACCTTGGAAGCCTGTCACGGCAATTCAGTACGCTCACGATATTCTCGATGAACCCATTCGCACCGATCTGAAGCCCTATATTGTTCAGCAGCCCGAGGGCCCGTCTTATACAGCGGAAGGCAACTCGGTCTATTGGCAGAAATGGCGCTTTCGTGTTGGGTTCAATATTAGAGAAGGCCTGGTCATTTATAACATTACCTATGATAACCGAAATGTTTTCTACCGCCTGGCTGTTTCGGAGATGACAGTGCCATATGGAGGTAGGTTCTTCTTCGTTTTTATCTTCCGTATCTGTTGCTCATGTTCTCTCAGATCCCCGTGCGCCTTACCACCGCAAGCAGGCATTTGATGTTGGTGACACTGGATTTGGTATGAATGCCAATCAGCTGTCCCTCGGATGCGATTGCCTGGGGCATATCAAGTACTTCGATGGCTACCGCAATGATTGCAAAGGTAATCCCGTGCAACTGAAGAATGTCATTTGCATGCATGAACAAGATAATGGATTGCAACATAAGCATACAAATTATCGATCTGGTGCTGCTACAGTTGTGCGCAATCGGCAGTTGGTCTTACAAATGATCTGTACAGTTGCCAACTATGAGTACATTTTTGCATATATCTTTGACCAGGCCGGCAATATCGAATTGGAGGTTCGCGCCACTGGAATTCTCTCGACTGTTCCATTTGACAATGAGAATGGTCAAACCGTTCCCTGGGGCACCAATGTTGGACCTGGGGTTATGGCTCCTTTCCATCAACACATGTTCTCCTTCCGGATCGACCCCGCTATTGACGGATTCAAGAACACGATCTACTATGAAGACAGTGTGCCTATGCCCGAGGATGAGAACAACCCTTGGCTGGTTGGATACACCACCGAGTCTACTGTGATGAACACCTCCGGCACGGCGAACACCAGTGTAGACCGCCACCGTGTCTTCAAAATTCGCAATGATAACGTTACTAATCCCATCACTTATAAGCCGGTCTCCTACAAGCTCCAGACTGCACCGAGTCAGATGCTGTTGGTTGGCAAGAACTCTCTGGGCTACCGCCGAGCTGAATTTGGCACGAAACCTATTTGGGTCACCAAGTACCAGGATGACGAGCTGTATGCTGCGGGGGAGTTTACCAATCAGAGCCGACGCGCTGAGGGTGTCGAGACTTGGGTACAGCGCAAAGATAATACCGAGAACGAAGATGTGGTGCTCTGGCACACATTCGGTCTTACCCACAACCCTCGCATCGAAGACTTCCCCGTCATGCCCATGGAGCGCGTCAGTGTCATGCTGAAGCCTGATGGTTTCTTTACCAAGAACCCCGCCTTGGACGTCCCACAGTCTGCCCAGACCTTCAACAACTCCACCCTCCACCCCGAGGCAGCTCCGAGTGCCTGCTGCGCGGGGCCTTCTACCTCGAACAAGGCGAAGCTGTACAAACGGCTGGACTAATTTGCATATAAATTATGCTTTATACCCTTTTTTTTTCCTTTCTGGTTAAGGTCCTGGATTTTGGACCCACCATTCATGACTTGATGATTTTACAAATTCCTAGTTCTTAGCACTAGCAGCCGTGTTGGTTTAGTACCGTGAAAAATGTGGACATATTGACCAACCGGTCTTTTGTATTCAATATAGTGGTCTATCTCTATTACTTACGATTGAATCTGCTCAAACCATTGTCTATCCCTTCATTTGCATTGTCCAGGACACGTTATGATCAAAATATCTGAAGTAATAACAATCAATTTCCCTACAAATTACATCGTATACACGACGCCAAAACTCCTTCCGATCAAACGTTTCATTATGGTCATTCAGGCGAAAGCACAGGGTGAGCTGCTCCCAGAGCAGTCTGATCGCCCACTCTAATACTCAGGTCATCTGGCTCATTTAATCTCATGCTGGTTCTTTCACATGGTGCGATAATGAACTGCCATCGGCCCGAATCGGGAGAGTCAGAAAAGTGCACGTGACCCAGACCGAATCCATGGCCCATTTCGCTTGACTTCTTACCTATTGCTAATTCTCACTAAAACTGCCAGCTAGAGTCAGGTGTCCACTTTGAACTTATCAGCCAGAAGGAAACAATACAGGCGGTGAACTGCTGATTGACGAGAGAAACTTATACTTCGGCCCGACATTCAGTTCCAGGGCCGAATCCACGCGACCTGTTCTATGCAAGAGAACTCACAATGCCTACCGTTAATCCTCAAGAAAGCAGCAGGGTAAACAGTCGCGGGCTATCGCGCTTATCAATTACCGCTTGTCTGCGGTGTCGTGATCAGAAGGTAAATGCATTATCAGTTGGCCAGATCAATTTGTTTGCTGAGAGCGAGCCTTCTGTAGCTTAAATGTGGCCGGGAACATCCTATATGCGCTCGGTGCAATCGACTCAACACGACTTGTGTCTACCCCGATCCTCCAGATCGCCGGGGCCCACGAGCCAAACGCAAGGAGAGGCTGCTGCACAGGACAGCTGAACACAGTCTTGACGGTATCCACTCTAGACATTCTGCCATTCAACACCCTTGCACAGAGTCTATATCACAAGAGGCATCAACCAATCGGGAACAGACGTTAAGCTCACCTCCGACTCATCGCTTCGAAGAAAATGCATCCACCCCGAGTCATGCTGGGACGGGCGGCGCATCCACTACTCTGGCCGCAGGAACTCCTGTGCTATCTGATGTAGGCATCAAGAAAACAAGCTGCCCGTCTTCCAAACATTCCTCTTTTATTAACCGATCGTTGCTCAGTCCTATCCAACTCAACTGCGCAGAGTGAGATCGGTCGCAAGGGAATCAACATTGGATTCAGACCAACCGCCCTTGCCACCGATTGCTCTTGGTCTTTCTCTACTCGAAATCTATTTTGCGCGCATATATAATGCGTCTGTTTTATTTTACAAACCCGTCCTTTTTCAGGAATACCTCGAGGGCAGAATACATGGGGCTCTTCTCAGAGCTTTATTTGCTTTGGCAACCCTGTAAGTCATACCTCCAGCCATAAATAATTCCTCATAGACAACTCAATTGATAAATTTTTCCAGTTTTCTCCGTCCAAGAGTTGGTGAGAAAGAATGCGTCACAGATGAAATTGCGGAGCTCAAGGTTCTGAGTGTATATCACTCTTGTGGACTCCCGTGGGCAAAGGCTGCCTTAAGAGAAGCCGTACCATTGGCTATGGAATCCCCTTCTCTTATGATAGTTCAAGCATTAGAGTGCATACAGCTGTATTGGTTTGGCGTCGGCCAGCCCCATTCGGGAAACTTATGCCTTGGTAAGCTGGTTTCCATATCGCCATATCTCAAGATCAGGTAATTTTGATGAGAACTCAAGTTGACGAATTTGTAGCTCTTGCCTATCGGTCATGTCAAATGCTTGGATTCGACCGGAAGCTTTCCAATGAGAATGATGGTTTCGGTGGGTCGTTCGAATCTGAACTTTGTCGACGATGCTTCTGGGCTTGCTGGACATCTACGTGTATTGTTATGGAGCCGGAACCATACATAGAGTCAGCGTGGAAGGAAGTAGCTATGCTGCCACTCCCAGGCTCAATTTCTTCTGTGTCATCAGGCTGCGAAGTATCGTTCAATCAGATGATGAATGAAGACTGGCAGTCATTTTCCGTACGATCCCCCAGTACAGATTCTCAACCGCCTACCGCCGTGGGGATACTGGTCAAAATTATCGGTGTTTGGTAAGAGAAAACTTTCACTATTGGAATTGATTTGACTATGGAAATTAGCTAATACCCTGTGTCTCCCAGGGCGAAGGTCCAGCTGCTCTGCAAGGGCCGTTCTTCATCTGCAGCAGCTAGAAAGTTCAACTCGACAAAACACCTGTCCGGTTTGGCAACATCATTATTTAATGATGCTGCTGCTGTGAGGAACTCCGTTTGTCAAGAGGATAAATCACCCGAAGCCCAAATTCTATTACTTCATGATGCTATTTATCACCAATGCCAGATCACCTTACACTCCATGATTGTTCCCCTATTCTCAGGCATCCCAACTGATCAGACAGTTGACACTGAGATACAAAGAAAAGCAGCAGAGACGGTCATTCACCATGCAGACCTGTTTGAGGGCCTTTTGGCACCTTATCTCTATGACCGAATGGATGCCTCACGTCTGCCTCCTCTTGTTGGCTATGGTGCTTTTATAGTGGGTATAGTTTTCCTGTCTACAGAATTCTCTCGACTTAACCCACTGGTGAGTCGACAACCGGTGAGCACAGATAAGAAGGGCCGCAGATTGGTTGCTGTAGAAGCAATAATAAACCTACTCGACAGTCTTAGAGTCTACTGGAGAGCTTTGGAACATCCTGTGAGTAGTATGAATTCTCGTTATGCTCCCAGATTTTCCCTGTGGATGGGTTTAACATTACACGAATGCAGTGGGAAATCCTGAATACTGCCTTGCAGGCCGGCTTTTCAGCGCCTAGAAAGCCATCCAAGCCAACTGACACACGAGACAGTATGTTGACTTCAAGCTCTTCTGTGATTTGTTGATGGGACTCGGATCTAACATCTCTTCAGATGAACCACTGGCGTGTTCTAACGACCACCCCCCGTCTACGACATTAGAAGGATTTGATCAACCCATAAACTCCGAAAATGGACACCCACAACCTTCGATCCCGGACATAGACGTGAGAGAACATATCGAAGAAACACAACTCTCACCTACGAGTCGAAATAATGATGGCGGTGGATTAGATGGTCTAGTTGAAATGGTACCAAACGAATCGGTGATGAACCAAATCGATATGTTGCCAGACAGTGAGTGGTACAATTTGTCATTCGCAGAAGCTGGAGTTGGGCAGTTTACGGGACTTGAAACATCCAATCTCTTCCAACAGGGTTGGAGGACTTTTAGTTAATGCTCCATCGTCCGAGCTATGGTGTCCGCAAAGACCTAGGCTGTTCTTCCATTCACCATGGTGCGCTGCAACTGGAGCATTGACTCTGGAGAAGCCCAGCTGGTATGAATTCATATCAAATTCCTAGTTCAGAGGTATTTTGTCATGTGGAACACTGTATCTCAGGCTCGGAGATATTCAAGGGATGCGGCTTCGTCGTATCGGGCCGATAATTCGATTAGCCGAGGTGCGCCGAATCCGACGCATTGTTTCCCGTATTTGTTCGATATTTCACCGGAGGGTCGTTAGTTCAGTGTGTAATTTAAATGCTCCTCATAAATGCCTAGACACCAGGACATAACGTTTCTCTAAGATACAGCTCACCTTAATCAATGAAACAGCATTCAACACCCAGCATGTCAGCTCAACATCGCGATATCCAAACCGTCGA
Organism: Penicillium tannophilum; assembly: GCA_028829675.1. Classification (NCBI taxonomy): domain Eukaryota; kingdom Fungi; phylum Ascomycota; class Eurotiomycetes; order Eurotiales; family Aspergillaceae; genus Penicillium; species Penicillium tannophilum. Next base: position 3,130,481 of record JAQKAK010000004.1, on the reverse strand, counting down.
CTCGGAAAGCCATTCCTACATCTTCGAAGAAAATGTCTCAGTGCCTTTAGGGAACGGAGGAACGGTCCGCTGCAATGTATACAGGCCCAAGGCAGCTTCAGCGGAAACCAAGTTCCCCGTCCTAATGACTTATGGACCATACGGAAAAGACATTCCTTATAAAGAGTAAGTCATACAGCCTTTATTGCAAATAGTAGGTCACATTGATTTACCAAAAAAAAATAGCTTCAACCCGAAAAGCTTTGCTGAAGTGCACGTCACGCACCAAACAGAGCACTCTGCATGGGAGACTCCAACGCCACAATTTTGGACCGATCATGGGTACATCGTCATTCGAACGGATGAGATTGGAATTGGCCAATCGCCTGGAGTATTGCATGTCAAATCCGCAAGTTCAATTGAAGGATTCCGCGACGTCATTGAATGGGCTGCTAACCAGCATTGGTCTTCCGGCAAAGTAGGCCTTCTCGGTGTGAGCTACTATGCAGCTACACAATGGCAGGTTGCGAGCCTGCGCCCCAAAGGCTTAGAAGCTATTGTGCCATGGGAGGGATTTTCGGACCAGTACAGCGAGTCCTTGCGGCACGGGGGTATTCTATCAAACAAATTCTACTCTATGTGGTATTCTCGTCAGGTCGCACCGAACCAATATGGATTACCGGGACGAGCAGCGCGCAACTGGGGGCCGGATACCGTTGAAGGCGATCTCAGCTGCGAGGAATTGAATGCAAATCGACACGAAGCCGTACTCCATGCGCAGCGATATCGAGATGACATTGACATGTCCTCTGTCAATTTTAACCTCGAGGATGTCACGGTCCCCATCTTGAGCGTGGCCAACCTGGGCGGGATCTTACTGCACCTACGAGGGAATGTACTTGGATATCTCTGGGCAGGATCCGAATTCAAGTATCTTCGATTTATCACCGGACGACATGATTTGCCCTTCTACTATCCCGAAGAAGTGGAAGTTCAAAAAAGCTTCCTCGATGCTTGGCTCAAAGGAGATGATCGAGAGGGGTGGACCAAGAAGGGGGCTGTGCCCGCTGTTGACCTAGTCCTTCGGCAAGGAAACAAAGGGTATAATAGTCCACAAGCTGAGAAGATGTTCCTGCGTCGAAAGGAGAATGAATGGCCACTTGCCAGGACCAAATACACACCGTTTTATCTGACAGTTGACAACACACTTCAACGCGACCAGCCGGAACAAAAACTTCCGAGTAAAATAACTTACAGCGCACTCGGGGAAGGAAGACCTTCGGATATGTTAACTTTCACGTCGGCGCCATTCGAGTCGGAAACCGAGGTCACTGGCCATATTGTGGCTCACCTTAACGTCTCCATCAGTAGAGATCGATGGGGAGGTTCGCCTTCTGATTTGGATTTGTTTCTCACGCTCCGTCACTTCTCCCCATCTGGCGAGGAAATATTCTATACAGGTTCTGCTGGGGAGCCCGTTCCTGTGACCAAGGGCTGGCTTCGAGTATCTCTCCGCAAAACGAATCCTCAGCACCCCCGTCATCGATCCTGGCTACCACATCGCGACTTCTATTCTACGGATGTTCTGCCCGTTATTCCAAACGAGGTTTACCCCGTTGACGTGGAAATCTGGCCGACAAATGTGGTTGTCGAATCCGGTGGTCGACTGGCCCTGGAGGTCAGCTCAGGAGACACTTCAGGTACTGGATTTTGGGGCCACGATGACCCTATCGACAGGTATGTGTCCAGATTGAAAACGGAGCTTCTTTTCCAAGATACTCACATTTTCTCATCCTTCTACAGATCGGAGGACATCTTCAAAGGTCAAAATCACATTCACTTCGGTCCCAATTATGTCAATTACATCAGTTTACCCATCATCCCTGCGAAGTAGCTCACTTCTGTCCAAATGAATTAATTTTGCTAAGCCCCTCCTGCACATTGTTACGTATGGTAAATACATGAAACAGGGGCCGTAGCTAGTTTGCGGGATTCGGATCGCTGGTTCGGACCGATTCCTTTCTCGCCCCCAATTGATTGCCACAAGTCCATGGGGCGGGGCGTCTTCGGATACCATGAAGTCGCCACGACTTTCTGAAAACACTAGTACGTTCAGGACTATTCCTTCATTATTCCCATATCCATCATTCCCATATCCCCAGAAGAGACATAATCTCGCGGGCCGCCATGGTTATCGACCATTTTTTCAAATCGAACGAGTGCTTCAGCTATGAAGCGCTTCGTGCGGCGGGTTACAGCAATTATGGTGGCGCAGATCTCGCTGAAGTGATAGCTATCTGCTCCAAAATCCGACCTGGCAACGAAGATGACTGGGTACGCGAATGGCAAAAGGCCGCGGAACGCGCAGTTCCTCACGCACGGCAGTCACAAGCCGTGAAGAACGACCAGAGCGCCTACGAGGGATACCTTCGTGCATCGAATTACTTCCGCACTGCTGAGTTTTTTCGACGACAGAACGTTGAAAATGACGAAGTGTCACGGTACCTATATGAAAGCTCGGAGAATTCGTTTATAGAGGCTATGGGATTGTCTTCGTTTACCTACGAATCAGTCACCATTCCCTATGAAGGGACAACACTGCCAGGATATTTCGTGAGTCTTGACGGCACTACGAAACCGCGTCGTACGATCATCTTCAATGGTGGTTATGATTCGACAATGAGCGAGGGGTGGTTTGCGATTGGAGCGGCAGCTCTAGCAAGGGGTTACAATTTCCTCGCCTTTGATGGTCCTGGACAAGGGGCGGCTGTCCGGAAACAACACCTCTATTTCCGACATGACTGGGAACATGTACTTACCCCTGTTGTCGACTATGCCTTGACCCGGGGAGACATTGACGCCAATGCTATAGCCATCTTCGGGTGGAGCATGGGTGGTTACCTAGTAGCACGAGGAGCTACGCAGGAACATCGAGCCCGAGCCATCATTCTGGATGATGGAGTGTACGATTTTGGATCTGCATTTCGAGCTCAACAGCCTGCCTTCATTCAAAAACTGATTGAGCTCGAATATGACTCAACTTGTGATTGGATTTTTGGCTGGGCGCAGTCCCTTTCGACGGGTATTCGCTGGGCTCTACAGAATGGGAAATGGACTTTCGGAGTACAGTCCGTCTCGCAGCTCATGCGCACAGCCAAACAATACACCTTGGAGGGGTTGAGTCACCACATCGTGACGCCCTGTTTGGTCCTTGACGCCAAGAGTGACCATTTTCTGAAAGGCCAGGCAGAGATTTTGAGCAAAAGTTTGACTTGTGAGCACGAATTCGTCAGCTTGCGAGCAGACGAGGGCGGTGACACACATTGTCATCAAGGTGCTTTCTTTCGGTTGCATCAGGTGATCTTCGATTACCTGGAGCCACGCCTTCCAAAGGTTGTCTCGGCTGAGGAATCATAGCTTTTTATGGACTGTACTTTCTTTGAACCGGGCACTCTAGCCGTATACATCATCTTTTTGAAGTAATGCGCAAGACAAGCTCCCGAGGTCTTCTGTTATCATGTTTTTCTTCTAAACTTAGTCGATTGTGAATGAAAGGTCTAACTCTTAACTCTAACTTTTACGACGGTCGTCAACAGCGGGGCCTACTGCAGTACTTAATAGCCACTTTACATCCAGATACTGAGAAGCCAAAGAATCATATGATTGTAAACACTTCCGGCAATTGGTAACAAGAGTGTACGCCTCATCACCTATGGAATCAATCATTGGATAGGCAATTCTGCCCAAATGTCTAAGCGTACTTCTTCCATCTGATTGTGTTTGACATGATTTCATTCCGAGAAAAGGCTTTTCTTCCGGATGCGTGCCCCATTTGTGTAGAATTCATATCTGAAACCAGTCATGATTAATTTCCACATCTTATCCGTAAGAGGACCAGAGGAAGAAGCGCGGATCTACGCGGACTTGCGGGTCACATAATCTCTAGGTTCCGAAAATAATGGTGTCTAATGTTTTGGGGCCTTCACTTGGGCTTATTCCATGAATTGAATCTCATGTGCAACTCAGATCATATAATCAAATGCTGAGCAGCTCGATCTCACTAGAGTGGATTCGACGTGGTACTTGCGCAGACGGTTTTTATTCTTCGCGTCTCAAGGACAGATTCCCACAAAGACTTCGCTTCCCGGTCACTGGCTCGAGGGAAGAAGAAGTAACCTTGGAGTACTTGGACTGCGCTATGCCAGTGTGCCAGAGACAGTTCATCTGCTAGAACTGCTAAGGGCTCCACAAACCATGCTTGAGAGGAAACCAGAGGTTTATTGGATGCCAATCCGCCCATGAATAAGATCCAGAAGAGCAAGTCGGGGGCCATCTCGTGAAGATCAAGGTAGCTATGGTCTAAACTCTGGCGAAGACGGTCGACCATGATTGCAAGACTCGGTGATCCTTGATGAGAGCAGATTCGGCTCAGGCAATAGACTATCGTCGAAAGCCGAAGGGATTCTTGGAACGCCATGTGAGAGCATTCACCGACCGGGCTGTATAAGCGTAGAATCAAAACATTAAGGTAATCATTAACGATAGGATTATAATGTCGTGCAAAGTCACCAGAGAGATGGTCCTCGTAATAATTGATCAGTTTTTGGAGAGCTTGCAGAGTCGACTTCAAATCTGGATGAATCTTCCGGGACCACGGCGAGTCAAATAATCGAGCACCAAGCGAAGAATGTTTTGTTGAATCATTGTCTGCTACAAGGATGGCGGACTGCGACAGAACTTTTGCTTCCCAGGCTCTCGAAAAAATAAATACGGGCTGTAGGCTTGCAATGGCCCCTCTCATCACTTCGCAGCTAGATACGAAACCGGTCAGGAGAAACGTAATCGGCTAATGACCGTCATCAAAAGACATACCAGTATAATGTAAAGATGGTCTGATTTGCCAGCATAGCCAGTCCACCGGCCATGTCCACCAATTTTTTAAGGCCATGCATATGCGCTTCGACTGCCACTATATTAGCCTCAGCTGCCTGGTGATATCTCTGTTAGTCAAAATTTAATCTATTCGTATGGAATCGAACATGGGAATGGTCGATACCTCTATACAGGCTAGGTGAGCAACGACTAGTATTGTAGATTCAAGAGAGGGAGGCGTGGGCGCCAGCATTTGTTGCAGTAACTTAATGGCTCGCCATCGAAATGCACATGCATCCTTGGTTGCATTACTTATGGCTGTCGGAGAGGCGTTTTGGAGCCGCAGTGTTGCAGCGAGCTGTGATGCACTGGTTGATAGAATGACATGACCCAACGCGGGATGATCATGAGTCTTCTGCCACAACCATGTCGACATACCGTGGAAAGCAATAGGCCAGCATGATTTAGATGTACGAAGACGGTCTAATACGCGTGAGTTCGATTCGCGCAACCCTCGGTTTCGATAATGTCCAAACGCGGTTCACTCACAATGATGGAAATAAATATCCGGATTGTCGGCCCTGCAATTTGGCGACGAGGGAAGATCACCAACTATTCGTATTGTCGGTCGTGGCAATAGTAAAAGCTCCGAGGAGAAGGCAGAGCTGCTATTGCTAATCCCAGGTTTCCGGCTGGTTTTGGTCGAATCCTCAAGGTCATCATTCTTCGCTAGCTCAGCCACGTTACCATTCAACAGCCGAGGATCACAGGGAGACGGTATTTGGCGGGAAGACCTTAAAGCCTGCGATTTTTTATTTCTTTGCGCTTCGTAATGTTTGCTTTTCAAGAATGCATGTTTAGAGCGATCAAGAACACGTTTCTGAGACTTTCCCTGTTCATAGTCTACCCAGAAGAAGCGCGACGGTTCCCTGCTGGAAGTACATCTAGATTTATCGATATCCATGGCTGTGAAGGAGGAAATGGACATATGATCGCACTGTAGCTGCCGGACTATAGCCTTTCCGTCTAGGCACAGTGACGACGCAGGGTCGGCGAAATTGGAGGTCTGAGCTTATGCGGGGGCGGATTCCCCGAGATTGCTATGTGGCGGCGGTGAGAAGTGGGGGCCAAATACAAGTGTTGATCGTCACGAAACGGGGACCACGTCAACAATCATCGACTACTCATACCTTCAGTGCGAGTACTCTGTCATCGTTGTCACTAGCACCCCCAAAGCCTCGGTGTGAATTATCCCGGGTCTGCGTTGTTTATAAACTCTATACGTAACGTTGCATTGGGGTTTTCGGCACAGACCGACCTCCCCGTCCTGAACAATGCATAAGTTCAGGCAATATCTTGCTCGTGGTATGGAAGGGCCATTACGTGATCGATAATGGCCACGTTTTTGAGGGGTGCAACTTTGGTAGCACTCGCAGCACATGCTGTGGCTGGTGCTGTCTTCAAACCTCGAGATGATGCCCTTGTTGATTTCTGGCATAAATATGTTCGTTCCCCAAGCAACTCTTTGCTGAAGCCCCAGAGTATCTTGTCTGCCAATACGACTAGAAATGTCACCAACCCCGATGGCTTAATTGGTGGGAACGGCTCGCCCACAATCTTGACACGCAACGAAGGGGATACCAGTGTTCCTTCTCTGATCGTCGATTTTGGGCAGAATGCTGTCGGTGTTGTGTCAATTACGTTTGCAGGGTCTTCTAACTCATCTGAAGGGCTTCCTGGATTGAAGCTGGCTTTTTCTGAAACCCAGCAGTATTTGACCAATGTCAGCGATTTTACCAGGTCCGATAACATGGCCGCAGTAAGTTGAACTGAGTTTGAAAATATCTCTCACCACACTAACATAGATCGACAGGGTCAAAAGCTCACAAACGGAACCGATCAGGTATGTCTCAACTCGAATGGTGGTTCAACTTTGGAATAAGCTAAGCATGTGCAGATTGCCGTCGCCAACGAAAGATACACCTGGGAAGATCATACTGGCTGTCAATACAATAATCAAGTATGCTCCGATGGTGTTCACGGCTTTCGATACATGAAGATTTGGCTTGATGCGCTCGAAAGCGATGCTCCTTACACTCAGCCTTACGGATCTGTGTCTGTCTCAAGCATTGCATTAGAATGGTCTGCGTATCTTGGAACGCCCGATACTTTTACTGGATGGTTTGAGTGCTCTGATAAGGATCTTACTCAATGGTGGTACGACGGTGTGTATACCGCCGACATGGGTACCGACGTGTTCCTCGCCAATGAGACAGACCCCCGCAACTCGGCCTCCCCCACTTTGGAAGGCAAGGAGGTTCTCTTCGATGGTGCCAAGAGAGACAGAGATCCATATGTTGGGGATCTGGCTGTTGCCGCACTCACGACGTACTTATCGCATGACAACCCTGACGCAACCCGCAACATCCTGGCTGATTTGGCGAATCACCAACGCTCCGATGGATGGATTCCACCTGCTAGCATGTGAGTAAACTCCCCATTCACAATCTACGAATGCCTTCTAATTTATGTGTAGCAATAACTACACACTGGATTTATATGATTATCCGATGTGGTGGGTTGTGTGCACAGCCGATCTCGTTATGTATACTGGGGATACAGACTTTGCAGCCCAGTACTACGACGTGATGAAAAAGACTTTGGACGACTACTATGGCCAGAACCTCACATTCAATGACGGTCTCCTCAACAAGACAAACGGATATGGAGATTACGCATTCCTTCCTCGCTCCGGTATTATAACCTACTACAACGCTCTATACGTCCACGCCTTGAAATCAGCCGCCCACCTCGCCACTATCTTAGGCAATTCAGCAGACAACCAAATCTGGACCTCTCGTGCATCTGCTGTAAGTGAAAATCTCCTAGCCAGAAACTGGGATCCAGCTGTAGGCGCATTTTTCGACGGAGGACCCTGTCCAAATGCAGCGGCGGATACCATCTGCAATGTGCACGCCCAGGATGGAAATGGAATAGCCGTGCTATCCGGTTCTGTGAATTCATCCTTAGCCACAAGTCTCCTAGACTACTACGGCAACGCTACGTCGAAGCCATACGGCAATGCCTTCTATGACAACGACCTCCTGTCAACCGGTTTCTCCGAGCGAGTATACGCATTCATTTCCTATTTCGAGCTTGCAGCTCGTTTCGCGACTCCCGGTACATCCAGCTCAGCTTTTGAGGAGATAAAGCGCCTATATGGCTGGATGTCAACTCACGATCCGGAAATCACTTTCTGGGAAGGTATTGGTCCTAATGGATCACCATATGAAGAAGGATTCACATCCATGGCTCATGGGTGGTCAACAGGTATCGTGCCACTGATGAGCAACTATGTCCTCGGTGTTCGACCTACCAGTCCGGGCTTTGAGACCTGGCAAATTTGTCCGGTGATTGATGGTGGGGATCTCACGTGGGCTAGCGGGCAAGTCGGTACTCCGCGGGGCCCTATCCGGGTTTCTTGGAGCAAGAACAATAATGGTACTTTTGGTCTTGAGATTGAAGCCCCGGAGGGTACTAGTGGGGTTGTTTGTGTGCCTAGTACCGGATTCAAGAGCGATCGCGTCGTTATGAATGGGGAGGAGGTGAAACAGATGGCCGATGTGCCCGTTTTCGGTCCTATCGCGACGAATGGAGAGGGTTTCACTTTGGTTCAAGCAAGGGGAGGTTCCCATACGATCCTGGTGGGAGCTTGATACAGTCATGTATGTACATGCAAGGAATTGAAATACTTGTTGGATATTGACTATGTGGTCTAAATTTAGCTGCTTTTCTGGGACTTGCAAATGTTTAGGATGAACTCATGTGGTCTACATTCCGAGCTAGAAAATGTCAGCCCTGACTCAGACAATGCATCCGACTGCTTATTTGCCTAAGTGCTCACCTGACTAAGTCTCCATGAAGCCAAGTTCAATGCGCCAAGATCCAACCCCTGTCCATACGACAAAGGTACCTGGTAATCACGAGTAAAATTGCGCACGGGAAAATTCTTATGTAGAAATTTGAATTCCTTATAAGTAGCACCACATACCAGGAATAATTAGCTTCAAAGAGGGTATATGTTAAGCTAGCTTATATGCCTGTTCACCGGAGTAACATTTACACTGATTAGTGATAGTATAATCAAATTTGCCAAGGAAAAAATGTCTGACCTCGGGCGCTTACGTGCATGACCCCGCGGGATGACCCTGCATGAACTGCCGGCCCGTCATAAGTAGGGCTTTATGCAAGATTGGGTAACCGAATAATTTAGGAGCTTGCTAGAAGAACACCCCAAATTCACAAGGACACCACCACTAGTCTACATCCAGCAAGGCGCGGAAATTGTAGTTCAGCTGGTAATTATTGCAATTCGAACCAGGTCACCGTTTTCCCATAGACTTACAGTGGCGTTGCATGAGTTTGAAACCCCCTCCCCTCCTTACATAACATTATACTATGTTTCCTGCCAGCCAAAACCTCACATTCTTAGCTAAAGAAGCTTAGCATGAAGAGCATACAGACTGAACGTTACTAAGGACATTCCTAATAACGTATCATATATGATTTATATATAAGAATCGTCTTGTGACCGGTGTCCTAGCTTTGGTCAGCATACTACGTTTTGATAGGCGGTAAGCTATATATAATAGGCGGTCTGAAAGGTTTATTTTAAACTTATGCGATGCCACTGTAAGTCTATGGGAAAACGGTGACCTGGTTCGAATTGCAATAATTACTAGCTGAACTACAATTTCTACGCCTTGCTGGATGTAGAATAGTGGTGGTGTCCTTGCGAATTTGGGGTGTTCTTCTAGTAAGCTCCATAATTTATCTGATGACACCCTAGTGCAGGGCCAAGGCGGAGAAATAACTAAAATCAGCATTGAATACGAGGTATAACCTGCTAAGCTCTGCCTCCTATGTCCAAGACTGCTTGGCCGTATACGATGAGTTGAAGACTGAAGTAAAAAGATGTGAGTTCCAAGTTCACGGATATCCACTCTAATCCTATAACTTCAAGTCCCTACCCTTTTTAAAGATAAGCACATTGGGATTCTGGACTGTTTTACTATATATTAATGCGTATTTCCAGCGGAAAATAGGCCGAGTGGCTTGCAGGATCTGGTATTGATGCATCTTGTCTTTGGAAGTTGCGCCCCGTATTCAGCCTAATCACTTACCGCGAGGGAGTTTCCCTTTTTTTAATTGGATACTGAGATAGTGGCTGCTTTCAGGGCTTCAAAGGTGGCTTCACATGTTCCAGAATATAGTCATGGCCTCCATACGGAGTAAGCTCTTCACCGACCCTTCGATCTCGCGTGAAGGCCTCTGAATACACTAAACGAAGGAGATCAATTCAATAATTTTACTGGGTCAAGATATTTTCTCATTGAATTTGGAGAATATCAGCTAAAAGCCTTCTTTCTGTGGTGTTCCAAGGTTGTTAAGGTCTTTTCAAACTCCTCAAAGCCCTCAATAATCTCAAAAGGAGGTTTCGCCCCATGAAGCCTCAAAAAAGCCATCGTACAACTCATCTTGGCAACTCTCATCACACACCATGTTGCGGTGTGCGGTTTTAATGAAGCATGCAGTGAGATAATAGCGTTCAAATTGTCCCATCCACACACCTTCATACCATACCCAATATCAGATACGAACTTCACACTGAAAACACATAAATAGGGACCATTTCCTCTTTGATTAAAGGTGCACCACACTCAATTCCTCTCATAACCATCAACAGTCTAATTCAGCCTCCAATCTTCGAAATGCAGTTCCCTCTCTTCCTCACTGCCGCTGCCCTTGTCGGCCAAGCAAGCGCCTTCTACGGCCAAATGTCCGCCTCTGCCTACGAAGCCAACGAGGGTGGTGTTTTCCAGATCATCTATCTCACCGACTACAACAGCGGTTCGACCTATTCTGGTACCCTTTATGGAGGATTCAACGGCTGTGCTAGCTCTGAATGCTCTATTGAGTAAGTTATCCTAGGAATATCTATAATGCATTGCTGACGAGTCCTATCAGCTTTTATGAGACCAGCGCTGGAGGATATGAGTTTGGTGCTCTCATGTGGCGTACTAGTGATGGGTGCCACAATATTGACTTTGAGGGTGCTTTGGATGCGGGCCATGGATACTGCTGTGGTTCGCTGCCTTGCGATTTCTCTGCTTAAAGGGAATGCTGGGAGAATATGAGCAAGCTTGTTACCTATTCTGGCCATTTGAATCATGTGTTCGGACTTTTTGATGAACACTGTTGATTAATATTTGGATCTGATGACCATTGGATAGATCAGGCTAGGTAGTGTTGCGTTTTCCGTCTAAGGGTATTGTTGTTATTGGCGCTAAATTGCATCTGACTGGTATAATCTGGCTTAAACCAAGCCTTCATGTGAATCGCAGTAGCTCGCGTAGACTCTGCCTTAGTTCCCGAATCACACAGCTCTAGAGCTGCATTTTCCGAAACTTTCTTAGCTTCGCCATGCCAATCCTCGAAATGAGCAGGGTCGCTACTATACATCCCGATGTAAGCCATACAAATGCGTATGGGCTCTCCTCCATGTAGTTAACCACGTTCATTCCAACGAGACCAGCCACAAAAGTCGAAACAGCAAACCCTAGCATCCAGATCTCGAGATGAGCCTCGAAAATCATGATCTGGTTTCGCCGAACATCCAAAATCGACTTAATAGCTCTTGCAGTACGATTCACTTCTTCCACAAGTGCTCCAGCAGACTCGGCAATTGCATCCGCATTCTTATAATACGCCTCCAACAGGTATTCGACTTCTTGGTGATCTGCAATCGCGTGTGGTTTCCCAGCCTGTCGATCAGTCAAATACATAGTTGCGAGATCTTCGTCATTATTGAGGAGCTCTTGCAGAGCGGAGCGGACTTGACGAGCTCGTTGCTCAATAACGGCCAGTTTCTTCCCATGCTCCAACAACTCACGTAGAGCCAAGTGAACCACATCTTCCTGCTTAGAATCTTCAAGACGTTTCTCAACCTGGCCGCGGAGGATCAAGTGTTCAGCTTCAAGGATTGCAGTCACGGATGCTAGAGCTGCATCTACAACGCGTAGTTCAAATGGAAGATTGGGCGTAAATCCAGATCCTTTTTCGGCACGCACTCTGCTCTGCAAATTGTGTTCGAACACATCTTGCATTTTCAGCCCATCTGTTTCAGTGCCAATGAGGAAGAGCAGAGCTCGATCACACTGGATAAGAAGACGGAGGGTGAAGAAACTGATAAATATCGCCGTCGGCCGGACGAGTACATGGGGGATACCCTCAGACACGAGATCGGCATTCCGTAAGTCTCGACCATTGATCCCATACTGTTGAGCCACTTCGGCTTTCGTGAGGCGAGTCTCTCTGAATGCGGTAGAACCATCTGCGTTGAAAAGTGCACACTTCAACTCGGTCGAGTCATTCATGCGACTTCGCGATAAGGCGATGGATTGGTCGAAAACTTGTTGCCTGAAAGAGGGTTGTCGGGTTATCTCGTCTGGAAGAGTAACACCATGTTTGTCATTTAATCTCTGGCTGGTGAATGTAGCTCCTCTCTGTGGAACCAGCCGAGCTATCCGGGGTTTAAGGTCACTGGTGCGGGGATGATGCGAGCACCGGAGTGATGAAAAAGCCCATGCTGGCCGCTGTGCTCCCCGCACAAGTGACAATAGCCTCGACACCAGCGGCTCATGCATTTTCAAAGATGCTTGTCTAGATGGGGGAGCTGAGAGTCAAGGATGTCAGGTACACGTGATGATAACAGGGGCATAAAGTGGGGGTGACGTCATGCTCCATGTCAACAACATTGAACCATGGCATAGTCAAGGCATGACGAGGCTTAGACTACGTGTCCGGAGATTTATTTTTTTGGTTGAATGGATGGGTTGCACAGTATCTTTCCATGCAGAAGTCATTGTCCAATCTTCGAAAACCGGAACTTGGCGTGAATGACATCTTCAGGTAGGGGATGATATATCTTCCGGTCAATAGATATTTGGACTCAGGCGACCTCAATTCAGCGGTTTCAAACCCTTGGAACGAGGTGCAGGCATCTGAATAACCAGAAATTTATTGCCCCCTAAGGCAGCCGCCCATTTGTCAATTATGTATTATCAAAACGCCTGCAGAAAGTAGCATCAACAGTTAAACTTGGAAGAGTGGGTCAACGTGCGGGGAAACAGTCCAGGCCCGGGTTTGGTGCTTACGTTCACCCGAAGCCCTTGTGAAGTTCACGCGCCAAGTCAGGAAATCAACTACGAATACGAATCTCACCACAGACACAATCAGCTTGAATCAGCGTCACAGCCACACTTGGAACCTGCCTGTTGAGATATAAGTCCCGACAGTGCTAACTTTCCTACCAAGAAGCAGTACTACTCCGGGTTCATCTGCAATCCCAACCCGAAGATCAAATGGCAGGACAACCTGTAAAGCGTGGCTTGGCAGGAGCCACGCTAGACTACTTCGGATCGAAGTATGTAAATGCAGGCTCTGAACAATGCAGCTACACAACACAAGCCGTCCAGATCCCCATGTCAGATGGAGCGAAACTTGCAGCCGACTTCTATGATCCAGAACTACCCGACGACCAACAGCCATCCGGGCTAATCATGATCCAATGCTGCTATGGTCGAGGCAGTGGAATATCATTCCTCAACGCGCGCGTCTTCGCCGCTCGTGGCTACCGAGCCCTTTTCGTTAGCACACGTGGTACCCACGGCTCCGAAGGAACTTTCAGTCCCGGACTTAATGAGGCGAGTGATAGTCAGGATATTGTCAAATGGATGCGTCAGCAGCCCTGGTATACTGGCACGTTCGCTACGATGGGGGCATCGTATCTGGGATACAGTCAATGGGCGCTTTTGGCCGATCCGCCTGCAGACTGTGTCGCTGCTGTGATACCGGTTGGACCTCATGATCAGGCATTCCATGCCTGGGGTACTGGATCTTTTCGGCTAGATCGTGCGGCTTGGAGCGATATGATGTCCCGTGACCCAGAGGAGCGCGGGAGCTTTCTTGAGCTTTTGTCCAGGTTACCAGGTCTCAATTTCTTGGCACCTAAGGAGCTGGAGAAGGCGTTAGAATCCTTGCCATTGGAAGCTAGTCTGCAAGAATACTTCAAAGGCAGGGCTCCTTGGCTGTTTGAGTATTTGGAGAACCCAGATATCGATGGTCCATACTGGAGCACGAGACGGCAGCATGCTTCTCTTGAGCGTATTGAAATTCCCATACTGTTGGTGGGTGGTTGGTATGATCCCTTCGAAACGCAGACTTTGCACCAATATAAGCGTCTCTCTGAAAGGGGCGTGGACGTCAATCTTATTGTTGGTCCCTGGAATCATGTCCAAGGATGTGGTTTGCATTCTATACCCGAGATCCTAGATTTCTTCGCGCAGCATCTCGCCAAGAAAGGAGACTACGGCCGGGCTCGAGCTCGCATATTTGTTACCGGTGCCAAAGAATGGCGCTCGATGCCTACCTGGCCTCCAAATACGGAGTCGAAACCAATGTATTTACAAGACTCTGCCGGTCTCGACTCGGAGCTACCTGGAGAAGATGCATCCTCTGCCTCCTTTGTCTTCGATCCTCGGGACCCGACTCCCAGCATAGGTGGCAATCAGATGAGTTCGAGCGGGCGAGTGGATGACAGCATTTACGCAACTAGATCAGATGTTCTAGCATTCACTAGCAAGCCTCTGCCCGAAGACTTGGAGATCCTCGGCACGCCATCCGTCCAGCTTTCGCATTTGAGTGATCCACCCTTTGCAGATCTGTTCTTGCGACTCAGCGAGGTCGACGATAATGGCGTCTCTCACAATATCACCGAGATATACAAGGCGCTTGATCCGAAGCGCGACACGTCCAAACCACTGCATTTGAATCTGCAAGACTGCGCTCACCGATTCAAAGCGGGTAAGCGGATTCGACTGATTATCGCTGGTGGCTCATTCCCGATGTTTGCACGAAGCCTGGGAACCGAAGAGGATCGTGTGCGAAGTGACAAGATTGTTCCTCAAACGCATACCATCACCATCGCTGCTGGGGTATCCCAGCTCAACCTCCCTGTATATACCTCTGCTTGATCTTCACGTGTCTTCTACTAGTATAGAGTTTCTTTCTTGAGGGATTAGCACACGTAAACGTTCTCATAATGAAATTTGAAATCACCAAGAAGATCTATCTTAAACTCCCCCGTGACGTGTTATACCGAAGCTGAAGAGTAAAGTCTTTCAATGAGAACCATCATCAAAACTCGCCCCAAACAGATCCATCGCAGATGGCTGTCCACAGTCCCAACTCTCAAAAAGCGCAGACATATCCTGCGCTTCCGGATACGTAAGATAATCCATCATATCCACACCAAAAGGATCCTGCAAAGTTGAAACATCCGAGCGAGAAGCATCAGGTCTCCTCGTATCACCGGACAAAAGCAACGAGTCCTCCTGCTCGTTATACTTTCCCACACAGGATTTCTGTGCCTCGACTAGCCCGCGCGCAACTCGCGCAAAGTTAACCCCGATACTATGCAGACGCTCTGATGCACTGGAGACACCCCGGGTACTGTGTAATGTCGCAACGACTTCTTCGAGAAGGTTTACATCGTCCATACTTGTTGCGGCGATGGCGTGGAGAAATATAACGATGAAAGGGATGAATGATGAGTACAATAGGACCCTGAATGAGTGAGTTGCTGATTTTGAAATTTTGTGGTGAGGGACTGACCAATTTGCATAGTCAGCGACAGAGAAGACCTCAGAATTATTATACTCGGGAAAGCACCGCAAGTGGCTTCTCAGACTTGAACGTGCAGCTTCGAAGCATTTCGAGCCGATTTCGCCCCCTTTGCTTAAAGATGACGATGCTCGTAAGAGAGATGTCAAGGCTGAGTAGTACAAGACGTCCCAAGTTCGTTGGCCTATGTCGAACAGATCTGGTTGCTTAATCTTATCAACCTACCCTTTGGCGGCTTTGCTGTCCTGATAATATTTCTTTGTCTTCCATCCAACTCGCTTTCTGTGACTAAGCTTGGCTGGAAAGAACAACTGAAGCACTATGACTTGCCTGGGACAGTTGTGTTGATTTCGTCTATTATTTGCTTGATTCTTGCTTTGCAATGGGGTGGACCCACATACCCTTGGGGCAATGGTCAAATTATAGCCCTTTTCGTCATCGCTGGTGTACTTTTCACTGTGTTCATTGGTATCCAAATGTGGCAGAGGGTCCAAGCCACATTACCCATGCGTCTCCTGAAAAACCGCAATATCTGGGGCGCTGTCTGGTACGGAAGTTTTGTTAGTGCTTCAATGTTTTATCGTCACATACTATTTATGTTGAGTATCATCTGCTTGCTGCTCACAAACATCGTAACTAACATCATAACAGCTTCCTATCTGGTTCCAGGCTGTCAAAGGTGAAAGTGCCGAACAATCTGGAATCCACAACCTTCCTAGTATGATAGGACTAGTAATATTTGCGATCATCGAAGGCGTCACCGCTTCAGCCATCGGTTACTATACACCATTGATTCTCTTATCATCGGCTTCTCCGCCGTCGGTGCAGGCATGCTAAGCACACTAAAACCCGATTCTAGCATCGGATATTGGTTTGGATACCAAGTCCTCCTCAGTGCAGGAACGGGCATCGGTGCGCAAAACATGATGCTGGTAGCATCAGTGGCAGTCGATAAATCAGACATGCCCATGGCTACCTCCATCTTGACTTTTATTCAGATCTTGGCCAGTGCGATCATTCTCCCGGTTGGTCAAGCCGTGTTTCAAAACCAGCTGGCTACCAACTTTGAATCGATGCTTCCAGATGCCAATACTGCATTGATTGTAGCTAGTGGCGCGACGGGTTTTAGACAGATATTATCTGCCGATCAGTTATCTTTGGGTTTGAGAGCGTATAATAAGACCCTATGCCAGACTTTCTATGTGGCAGTTGCTACTAGCAGTATCTCAATTATTGGGCCTATTTTTATGGAGTGGTTATCACTTAAAGCTGCAGTGAAGGACCAAGAGCAAGCAGAGGAGAAGAGGAAGGTCAAGGTTAATGGCGGGAATAGCCAGGCGGATGTCACTCAAACCACCAGTGTGAAGTCCAGCAATGATGAACCTTATGAGACAGGAAAGGCGATGTGAGCCTTATACGAGTAGATTATTGGAATAGACTATTTGCAGGCCTACTTGATCTTTTACGAGTGAAGTACGGATATCAGGTCCAATGGGAGAGCAGCCCCCACACAAGCTCGGTCTAACCCCGCTTACACCTTGGCAGTACTTTTTTTTTTTTTTGGAGAGCTCTAGGAACGTAGTTTCTTGAATGGGCACGAAAGTAAACCGGGACAAATTGCTGGCCTGTCAATTATGAAGCAATTCTTGTCCTTGAGATAGTATTATGGGTTTCCAGGCAAAATTCAAGAAAGAAAAAAAGCAGAACTGGTGCGAGTAGTGCGCGTCTTCCAGTCGACCCGCGTTTTTCCATAGCCACGAGAACAATGATCACATCTGCCATGTGACGCATTTGTGAATCTGAAAGCCATGTGATTACCTTTTCAAGCAAAAGATAAGCGAGTTTAACATGGTTCCTTTTGCCAATCGAATCTCACTAATCACAGAATCAACACTTACCCCTCATGGTATTGAATCTCAAATTTAACCCCCCTATTAATCAGTCCTGAGTCAAAACAATGGTGTACTTTAAAAGTAATAATTTCTTTGTTCCATTGTTTTTGAAAAGTCCTGTAAACAAATTGAAAGGGGTGGTCACGGAAAATTGGATCTTGCCCTGGGACTAAAAACTCGTGTGGGGTCCTGAACTAGATAAGAAACCACGCTTACAACCCCAATTGAATCCCAATGAAGATAATCGGAGCGAGACGGAAGATCCGACGGTGAATTAATGGTATATACTGTATAAATAAGCGGAGATTACCCTAAGCCCGAGTCCCGGGACTATAAAAGAAACTTAGGACCCCCAATCTTACTTCCCAATCTACTTCGCCTCCGCACTTTCACAAATTACCACCACAAAAATGTCTGACCGCAACGCAGAACTCCTTGCAAAGTATCCTTCACTGGCCAAGTTCGATGGCAGTGAAGACTATGTCGAGTCCCACGATGGTCGTGAGGCCGCCCTCCTGAAACACATCTACAACCACCCCTCGCTGGACAAGCTGCGCGGCTCACCGGCTGCCATCTGTGCCGTGATGGATGAGTTTGCGGCACAGGAGGACTTTCTGATCAACATTGGTAGTGATAAGGGTCAGAAAGTAAATGACCTGATCAAGAAAGAAAAGCCCACAGTCCTTGTTGAGCTTGGTGGGTATGTGGGCTACTCTGCCATCTCGTTTGGCGATGCCATGCGTCAGGCTGCAGAACCTGGGGCGAGTATCCGGCTTTGGAGTCTCGAGTTTGATCCGCTTATTGCGTCGATTGCTATGAATTTGATTGAGCTCGCTGGTCTGAGTGATATTGTCAAGGTCGTTGTGGGGACTGCGGCGGATTCGCTGAAGAGACTGCAGGCTGAGAGCAAGCTGACCAGTATTGATTTTCTGTTCCTGGATCATGTTGAGGATCTTTATTTGGCTGACTTTCAACTTTGTGAGAAGCTTGGTCTGCTTCACTCTGGTGCTTTGGTGGTTGCGGATAACGTGGTGAGACCTGGTGCTCCGGAGTATCGGGAGCATGTTCGCCAACATGCTGGTGTGGAAAGCTGGGGCATAAAGGGCTTGATTATGCCGGGAGAACTTGAGGTAAGTGTCCACCCTGAATCTGATATGATGTGACTGACGGTAATTATTTAGGACGAACTCGAGGTGACGCGGATGAAGTAGTGATACAATTACCCAGAAGCTAAATTCAGAAGTCGGGATTCTTCTAATATATTTTGAATATTATTTGTTATTACCTACAGGTGATTGTTCAACCTCGAAATGAGTATGAGTCAATTAATTGGCTTATATTCGGATCATTATTTGGACGCTTGTCGAACATCATCATTTGCCCCCCACTCCCCACAGCTGTCGTCAGTCCTATAAATTTAGATTGGTCCAGCGAACTCTGGCGAGAAGCTACTTCTCAGGAGCTGCAATTAGACCCCGTAATCTTATTGGTACCACAACCGGCTTCCTTCAGCTTTGCAGAGAGTTTCAAAGCACGGGATCCTAAATCGTTTCTCCTTTATTACGCTCAATTACCTATTTCCATAATCGTGATACATCTCATTCGTCAAGAATAAAACCGCTCTATCTAATGAAAGTATGAGTCTGGCCTTTCGAGTAGATGGTCGTAGAAGGCTTCCAGCATTATTATAGTTTTTGGAGCTTACTAGAAGAACACCCCAAATTCACAAGGACACTACCGCTAGTCTATATCCAATAGGGCGCGGAAATTGTAATTTAGCTAGTAATTATTGCAATTCGAACTAGGTTACCATTTTCCTATAGACTTATAATAGTGTTGCATAAGTTGAAACTCCCCCTTTTAGACCGCCTACTATATAATCGTGGCTTACCGCCTATTAATACGTAGTATACTAACTAAAGCTAAGACACCGGTCATAAGACGATTTTTATATAAATTATATATGATACGTTATTAGGAATATTCTTAGTAACGTTTAGTTTGCATACTCTATATGCTAAGCTTATTTAGCTAAGAATGTGAGGTTTTGGCTGGCAGGAAACATAGTATAATATTATGTAAGGAGGGGAGGGGTTTCAAACTTATGCAACATCACTATAAGTCTATGGGAAAATGGTAACCTAGTTCGAATTGCAATAATTACTAGCTGAATTACAATTTCCGCGCCCTATCGGATATGGACTAGCGGTGGTGTCCTTGTGAATTTGGGGTGTTCTTCTAGCAGGCTCCTAGTTTTTCTCTATATATGGACGTCCAGCTTTAAGAGGAGAAGCTTTGACAACTAACGAATGGTCTCAGGTTAGATCGCATCTTCGTAGTTGCGCGTTTGCTGCAGCCAACAGCTTTTGTAGATAATAAAGAGTATAGGTGGTGATATCATTGTCTAGAACTACTTGTACTACACGGAGCTTGTGTATGTAATACGCAATATGAAAACAAATACGAGAGAAAAAAAAAAGACGTGAGATTCAATTAGGACCTCAGCAGTGGGCCATGGAAATAAGCGTATAGCACATAATCTAATAGGCCCCAGGCCTAAACGTCATCCACAACCATATTGCCATCCCCAAACTTTTTCTCGATCTATTCACTTCAAAGTCATACTCATATCATGCGTGTCCAGATAAAATCTATGTCTGCAGCGATTGACGTAGTGTAATCCAAGAAGTACACAGCATCAGCTCCGAAACAATTGGTGTCCCCGATACATTCAATATAACTCAAAAGAGCTAAGTTGAATCATGGGGTAAAGAGAACGGGCGCTTGTAAATGATTTACAGGTCCTTCTTGATAACGTGAGCCTTGGGCAGAGTGCCGTTGGCGCGGTCAATGGCGGCCTGGCGGGCGCCAGTGAGGGCGAACTGGTTGTGGATACCCTCGACACGGTGGGTGGAGTTGATGTTCTTGACGAGGGTAAGCTGCCAGCAGGTAGCACCACCCTGGCGGGAGGTGATGGTGGAAGAAGCAAGGAAGTACTCCCAGATGCGGAACCAGCGCTTTCCGTACTTAGCCTCAACCTTGTCCTTGTTGCCCATCCAGTTTCGGTACCAGCGCCAGAGGGTGGCAGAGTAGTGGACACCGATGGTGTCAACACCCTTGATCTCGAAGCCAGCGCCCTCAAGACGGTCGACAACGAAGCCAAGAGGGGTAGAAGCATCGGCACCGGGGAAGATGTACTTGTTCATGAACAGACCCCAGATGAGGTCCTCGTACTGCCAGGACTTGCGGAGACCAGCGATCTGGAGGAAGAAGACACCATCATCCTCAAGCATATCGTAAACCTGCGACAAGAAGGTAGAGAAGTGGCGAACACCGACGTGCTCGGCCATCTCGAGACAGGTGATCTTTTGGTAACCGCCCTCAACACGGGGAGAATCACGGTAATCGGAGCAAACGATACGGCTCTGAGATTCCTCAATGCCAGCCTTGCGGAGACCGTTGTTACCCCAGGCAGTCTGGTTGCGGCCAAGAGTAATACCGGTAACCTGAGCGCCGTAGTGAACGGAAGCGTACTTGGCAAGAGTACCCCAGCCACAGCCGAGGTCAAGCATCTTGTCACCGGGCTTAATACCAATCTTCTCACAGACAACGGCAAGCTTGTTATCCTGCAGCTCCTCAAGGGTCTCTTCGCGGTTGATGTCACTGATAATACCGGAGGTGTAGATCATGCGGGGGCCGAGGAACCAAGCGTAGAAGTCGTCACCTCGGTCATAGTGGTCACGGACCTGCTCCTCGTCTAATACAAGTAAGAATTGGATACATCTCACGGTTGAAAAAGCAATTGAGTGACTTACCCTGGGAACGAGTGTGCAGCAGCATCTCAGGGATGAAGCCAAATAGGAAGTGCTTGAACAGACCCGTGGTGAACTTGAAGTTGGCCCAATCGTGACGGTACTCAAGAGCCTCAAGAGCATCAACCTTGAAGTCAACCTCGCTGTTGAAGTACTTCTCATAGAAGACCTCCATGGGGATCTTGCTCTTGCCGCGGTAGGTGGCACGGTCATGCTCGCTGTGGAAGTTCAGGTAGTACTCGACGGGACGACCACAGTACTTGGCCTTTTCGGTCTTGCGGGGAGAGATGGAAGAAGAGACACTCCAGAAAGCCACGAGGACGGGAACAGTGGTGAAGATCGCAAAGAAGATGGTGGTGTAGAAGCCTCCACCAACTTGACGAGCCAGCCACCAGGGCACGACCAGAATGAGGGCGATCATCAAGCCATTGGAGAAGCTGTCACTGCCAGGGGAGTCGGCGGGGACGGGGGCATTCTTAATAGCCGGGTACTATCCGAAATCAATCAGAATTGTGGTCAGGAACAGGTGTACTCGAGGTGTTTTGAGCTACGTAGCTACCTACCAGGGTGGTTGGGACGCCACAGTCGAAGTCCGGCTTGGTCTGCTGAGGAGCCTCCGGCGTTTGAATGAACTCGAAGTCCTCAGTGGACTCCGGGTGGATGGTCGTCATTGCTGCAAGGTGTCAACTTGAGAGGGATGGGGAGGTAAAAAGGAGAGCCTGAGGGTGTAAATAATGTGGTGGCAGTTCTAGGGGCGGTGAGGACATTAAGTGGGTGGGTGCTCCGTGCGTTTTGGGGAGACTACGTATACCTTGCAGGAGTTCTACACGGGAAAGGGGAATTGTTCTACTGCCACGTAGCCGAGAGCCATCAATGCAGGGTCTGCGGGTGCCGTGGGGTCCCTCAGAGGGCGTGGAATTATTCTACATATGTGGCAAAGTTATTCGTGCGTCTCGCCTGGCTGTGCTAAGAGCGATCTTCATAGAAGTGGGGTGGCTGAAACAGTGTGATCCGCGGTCGAGCCGAAGACCTTCAATTTCCATATGATACGCCGATGATAACCCTTCCTGACCTTCCAAGGTTCCCAATTCCAGACACTCCAGTCCCAAAAACCAAATACACGCAAAATAAGACATCATAATAATCATGTGGTAGTGATCAGTTCAATAAACTATGCAATACAATCAATGGCGGTGTGACGATGCGACGCCTACAGCGTGAGCTGGAAGCTGTCGGCCTCTTCATCTTCGACAAATGTGGGGAGAGACTCTTGGAGCTCCTGTCCAGCATTTTCATCGGTGTCGAAACAGCCTGCGGCTTTGCACCGAGTCCACATCTCCGAATCCAGAGGAGGCGGTCCGTAAAGCTGCATATAGGTCTCGGGGGAAAGAGGAGTTTTTGCGCTGACCTCATTCTCCCGTAACGTAGATGAGACACTACGGCCCTTTGAATAACCAACGGTGGTGTTGGAGTTCATTGCAGCTGCGGTGTTCCGCATGGGCGAGGGATTAGTAGGAACCCGGGCCTTCTTCTTAGGCATCAACAGAGAGGATACCACACTGGGCTTGGGAGCTGCAGCGACTCTAACTGAGGCGGATCTAGTCTTGGGTGCAGACAGGGCCGCTGCTGCCTCGCGAGATCGTAGTGTAGGGATGTTTCGAGAAGGTCTGGTATTGGAGGACGGTGCCTTAGAGCGGGTAGTCGATGCCAGCGGTTCTCGTGTCACAGGCTTAATGGCCTCATCTTCGCTGCGCTCATTGAAACCCACGGCGTCGAGCTGTTTCATGATCATCTCGTCAACCATTTTGTCACACTTAGCAGAATCTTCCTGGAATTTGCGCTGCTTCTTTGTCAGGCCGTCACGGCCGACTTCTTGTCGTCCGTACACACTCTCCAATCCCAGGGCACGATTCCGAGGCCGGAATTGAGGGTATGTAGTATCATAGGCAAGGTCATCTGGAAAGTCCGGGAGATCTGAAGTCCGTTAGCAACGCCGGCACGGGTTTGTTTACTTTTCATCTGGAGTCATACCTCGAGCCTTTGGGGGCATATATTCAATATCCGCCACATCATCCTGGGGCGCATCCAGATGAACCTTTGTCTGAGGTTGCTGAGTGACCGGGGCAGCCTTCTTGACCTTCTGGGTAGACGCTCTGCGGTTGGTTCTCTCGGGTTTCAACGTTCCTCCAAATGGGGCCGGAGTCTGGAGACCTTTGGCCTTGAGGTTGGTTGTCTTGTTTCCCAAAACAGCTCGGTTCTTTGTGTCTGAATAACCTACTCGTCAGCTTTCTATCTTGGCGGGCCATTTCTTTCTCATGTATTGTTCCAGGTCGACATACCCATGGGCGTCACGAACGCATCTTTGCCCGGCTTTCCATTCTCCAAGCGGTTTCCATTGCCCTTGACAGTCTGCTTTCCAAATGCGATGGTATTGTTTTCGTCATTGAGGCGTACCTTCCTACCGGGAGTCTTGGGGCCGAGTTGCTTTACTCCCTGGTTCAAAGGCTTGTTGGCGGCGACGGTCTGGTGGGTGTTCACCAGGTTTTCCTGGTCACGAAGGGCCAGCATTGTGGCGGATGGTGATTGTGGATACACATGCAAATCTCGAAAAGACGGTGAATTGAAGACGCGGTTGGGACAAGTTCTAGATGGGAGCACTTGTTGTCGGGTAGCGGTTGCCCGTGGAGACGCGCTGATCCAAGGGCGGTGATTGGCCAAACGGACAAGCGGGGCGGCAGTCGTGTACGGTACGGCGTAAAGAGCAGTAAAAGCAGTAAAATAAATGAGCGTGTGCCTGATGGTACTTGTAAATAGTAGTCAGCAACTTTCCTTCCCAAACCACCAACCCCGCCAACTCATCACAACTACTCCGGCTCGCTGAGCGAAAGCCTTATTCCTTTCACTCATACATATTATCTCTTTCCCTGTTGATTATCTCAAAATGGATCGCATCAAGGAGGTGAGTCTCCCCTAAGACCCCTGTCCGGCGGGGTAGCTTGGACAGCTGTTCCTTTGCCCCCTCTGTGCATATCACCCGCAGCATGCCCACCACACCCACCATCTTTTCCAGGCCACTGACAGGATGCTAATACAATCTGACAACAGCGTATGAACAACCTCCGCATCGAGGCGGATGAAGCCCACACGAAGAATGAGGAGCTGAACAGCAAGATCCGTACCCTTGAGCAGGAGAGCCTAGCCAAGGAGCAGGAAATCACATCGCTCAACCACCGTAACTCCCTACTTGAGGAGGAGGTTGAGAAGCTTGAGAACTCCGTTAAGGATGCTAAGGATGCTGCCGGTGCCAGTGCCCAGCACGACACCCAGAACGAGGCCCTTCAGCGCCGCGTGCAGCTCCTTGAGGAGGAGGCCGAGGAGAACGAGAAGACTCTCCGTGAGACCAACGAGAAGTACGAATTACACCTGGATTAATATTGATCACTATGCTAACATCTGGGTTTCTTTCAGGCTCCGCCAGACCGACGTCAAGGCCGGCCACTACGAGCGCAAGGTCCAGGCCCTCGAGACAGAGCGTGACCAGTGGGAGGCCAAGTACGAGGAGATGTCAAAGAAGTTCAACGACTTGCAGAAGGAGCTGCACGAGCTCGAGGTCTCTATCAGCAACGTTTAAGATGGATGAGGCTACCGTGTATCGATGTCGAGTGTAAGGAGACGTTGGGTTGGATGCAGGCTTTCTTCCCCTTTTTCCAGCTATTTTTTTTCACAATGTGATCGATTGTGTCACTTGCCTCTCTACCATGGTGGAGAGTGTGTCCATTAGCATTTTTATGCCATATTGAGTACGGTGTCCCCCTGTTGCGCGTATCAACTGCCTTTTTCTGGACAATCTTCTCGTGAATCATAGAATTTTATTGACAAGCCGGGCTTTGAAAGAAATGAATAACCCCCCAAGAACTTAAACAATATGGTATAAACGATTTGTTCCTTCGAATGCCTTCCATCACTGCTCTCTCCGGGCCTTGGCTTTCTTCGACTTTGATGACCGCTGTTTTGACGCGGCAATCTTGCGATCTCCTTTGCTCTCATATCGGAATTGCTTCTTCTTTGTCTTAGGTTTGTGTGTAGTCTTGCGAACCTTTTTGTCGGGTTGAGCCTCTGGCTCTGGCGTCTTTGTTGGCTTCTCCTCTTCCTCCTCTGAATCCTCTCCTTTCGCCGACTTCCGGAGGGCATCTCGGGATGTGTCCATTTCTTCAACGGTCACAGTTGTATACTTGTCTTCGTCGATATATTCGGCTTCGTAGTCAACCGCCGGCGGTTCCTCGATGCCTCCCCATTCCTCCTCGTCACTCTCCTCGGCATTGGAGTCGCTGTCCTCGCTGAATTCCTCCTTCAAGCGCTTGAGGTGGTTTTTATGCTCCTCCATTATCCTTTTCATGTCGGCGGCTCGTTCTTCGCGAAGCTGGAGGCAAATTATATTAGCAAATATTTTCCCAACTGCAAGGCAGAAGCCACATACCCTTGCGCGGTCATGTCTCTTCTCTTCCTTCATTTTCTGGATCGCGACCTCCTGGGCATGCTTAGCGCGCTGCACCTTGCGCTTGTGGAACCCAGTGAGCCATTCCTGGCGGGCATCGGGGTCGAAATTGACTTCTTCCACCTTGGGAGTCAACTTGCGTTTTTTAGGGTAGGCACCGCCCACAGTTTTGGGATGGCGCATGGCGGAGACTGGCTTATTGATTCACGAAGTCGCAAATTTTGGAATAAAAAGCCAAAAGACGACGTTGTCGTAGAAGTATGATCGAACCCGAAAAAAAAAAGTTGGATCTAAAAAAGCTCAAGGCGGGCCCGGACCCGTCGACCGCCTCCGAGGCCAAGTCGGACCTCCCGTTGACAACATCACCCTCCCCGAACAGCATCTCCAACCATACACAATGCATATGAGCAGATTCGGGCTGCTCGCCCTTGGGGCAGCTGCAGTTGATGCTTTCAGAGACACCTCTCCTTTTTCTTGGCCTCTACCTCTGAGTATGTGCCGCCAAACCAGTTGAAGCTCTAGTCGCCAGCTAATCGTTCCTGCAGGGTATTGGCGACCTCCGCATACATCAAGACCGGCGCCTCAGTCTTTGATGAAGTCTCCTCCGCCCTGAACACCTGCCCATCCGACTACTATGTTGTTGTTACCCAGCCTGGTGTGCACAGCACCGACTTCTCCGCTCGCAAGTCGGCACCCCGCCTCGGGGCGAAGATGCTGGGCAAGGACAAGTCCATTCGGTCCCACATGAGCGTCAACGAAGTCGCTGGCCTGTTGGACGCAAAACAGATCAAGAAATTCTTGGTGGAAAACTGCAAGGCGCAAACTACCGCGATCGACGGTTCCTGTGAGTTGCCATGGTGGTCCATTTTGGGCATCGCGGGTACAACATGAGAGCTATCGCTAACCAGGATTTCAAGCTGGATCTTATCCCACACAATTTGAGTCGGGGCCTCGAGTTATTGACGTTGAGTTCCCCATGCTTTCTCTGGGTTCTGACCGCGCCCACCAGCTTTCCGACAATGGTATGTTACTCCCCGCTGCATTGTCATGGTTCCGCTCTAATTTCTTAGATGGTCTTCTGGCCGATATCATTGATCGTATTCCCTCCGACTCCAAGTATACCCTCCTTTATGTCACCTCGCCTCGGGAGTTCCCCGAGAGCGACTCCGTCGTATACCAGCCCTCCGATGAATTCGATCAGGACGGCATGCACATGGACCTCAAGCGCGATTACTCTTCGTCCTCGTCTTCTTCGAGCTCGTCTGAGTCCGATCGTCGTCAATCTTTGTTCGATGAATACCAATACTTCACTCCTGGTTCGTATACCTATTGAATGTGGCCATCTTGTGTTTCAATACTAATGATATGTCAGGTATCTTCATGGGTCTCCTAGCCTCCTTTTTCTTCTTCAGTATTTTGTACATTGGTATCAGTGCTTTGAGCAGTCTCCAGGTTCCCTACGCTGCCTTTGAGAAGGATACATCAGCTGCTGTGCAGAAGAAGCAGCAGTAAATGAGTGAGCTATTGGCGCAGGCTCCTGTATACAGATTCAAGCCTTGCTCAATGCATGCTACAATTGGCTTTATGCTTTTCAATCTCGGGTCAGGGGCATTGTTCTTCCACATTTTTGTATGATATATCACAATGGCTATTTCTGGTAGAATCAAGTCATCATGTGACACATCGGCCTTAGGCGCCCTTTTTAGCGTAGCGAATGCGACTTGGCAACTTTTCGCTTCCCTAGAGTTCTCGCTTTGCAATTACCGTCGTTTCCTTTCTCTTGGGTTCCTCTGGCGCTCGTTGTTCTTTTTGAGGAGACTGTCACTCGTTCAACTGGAGATTCCCATAGGTTGCGCACTCGTCTAGAAACCCTGCTGACCGTAGTTCCCCTGAATCAGGAACACAGCACCAGCAAGCTTTCTGCAGAGACGAAGCGAATCAGAGGCGAAGCCTGTCCTACCTTGTATTACCACCCAGTTTTCAGGGTGTTTTTTGTGCTTGGAGCGAAGATTTCCACTGTTCTCGACGCACCCTGCATCTCCGCCTACCCCGATTGACCCGCTGTGGAGAACTGATCGACTGTTTACGGACCAACAAGTGCAGCATGCGGTTTCTACCACAAAGGCTTGGGAAACCCCAGCCAAATTTTCTGGTCCTGTTCTTTTTTCTGATTGTCATCGCTGCTGGAGTTTCAGCGGACCCTGCGGCTGCGGCTACCGACGCCCAGACCACCGACGATCCCTCCTCGTCAACATCGACTACCTCATCCACCTCTTCTACATCAACATCGAGCACAACTAGTTCGAGTACGACGTCAGAGTCCTCGACCACATCTACAACCATGGATTCAACGACCACCACCTCCTCAACGTCCTCGACTTCGTCTGACAGCAGCACCACATCCTCCGTTTCCACAACAACGGCATCAACAACCTCATCCGATTCCTCATCATCCACCACGACCTCCGCTGTTATCGTGACCGTGCCCCCCAGCGCCGGAGCCCCATACATGCAAACATCGAACACACCAGAGGGAACAGTCTTTATCGCTGTTGGCGCGATTCTAGGCTTTATCGGACTATCCGTCCTAGCCTGGCGGGGCATGGTCGCATGGTCAGTGAATCGCTCAGTACGGCGCGCCGCTTTGGCGCAGTCCGCGGAGTCTAAGCGCCTCCTGCGTGGCAGCCGTAAGAAGCGGTCCGCAGCCGCGTACCCTACCGAACCAGCCATGGACGTCTCTCTCGATAAGCTCGGTACAGCCACTCGCGCAAGCTATAAGCCGTCGCGACGAGTCTCCAGCAACCACAGTGGCTTGTTCTATTCGCCTACTGCAGGTGGTGGGGGTGGTTCGCATGCCAGTCTGAACACCCCTGCAGGCAACCGTAATTCGACTTACCTTCCTGCCGGGTTCTACGCTGCTGCCGGTAGTTCTACGCCCGTTCGAGAATCAGCCAACCCAAGCTACCCTCCCAGTTCGCCGTCTCTTCCACCTACTGGCGGATACCACGATGCACCGCATAACGCGCGCCACTCGCACGTGGGTGCGTCTACGAGCTCCTTGAACCTGAGCCAGGCTCCTGGGGGCCGTGCACCAAGCGCGTATCTGGAGGACTTGTTCGAAAATCATACGTCCCCTCGAGACTCTGACTTGAGTCGTCGGTGAGGCCGACTATGTTTTACGACATGGATGATATGAGTAGTTTCTTTCACGACATTGAGCTTCAGCTTTGATTACTTTCTCGTGTGCTATATTTGGCAACCCCATTTTATTATATAAGTTTATTTATTCCTTAGCGTTTCACTGGAGCTTCTTGCATTCGGCGCAAAGTACGTTTCTTTTACCATTATCATGTCAATAGTTGGGGTTTTTCTTTCCTAAATAAATTTCTTTTCCATATATAAAAAAACAATTCTATCTAATCCCCAGGTATGTAACCATTAACTATCAGACATTGATTTCCCAGCCCCAACTCGGAATACGCTAGTTTATAGCACTTTCCAGGAATCATTGTTGGAATGTATGGTATGTACTGGTGACAAGGAGTGATCTATATACTAGCGTAGACTTCGATAAACTGCAACCCACCCAGACACATACTTCCGGACGCTTATTCCGGTCTGCAATACCTCACTTGCCTGCAAAATACCTCAGGAAACTGCCCCTGAATGACCACCAAAGAGCTTTTCCTATTAAAGCGGTCTCCGCGATTCCACTGAAACCTGTATTGCCATGATGGGCTCAATCAGTAAATGATTTGAATGGGCTACAATGGACTCAAAGACAGAATGGCCATCAGTCCCTCCTGTAAGAACATCTCTACCAAGCGGGAAAGCATTCCTCGGATCTCCAGAACTGGTAGACAATCGATGGTAGATTGATGCCTCAGTGATATCATCCTATGACGCGAACTTCGATCTGAATTGTGGATATTATGATGATCTAACGTTTGAGTCATATGGCTCGTAGAGCTGATGAGATATAAAGCGTTGCCGAGAGTGCCAAATCATAGTCTAGGTAACTCTCCTGTTCTTTCCTGATCTTAACCTCACCATGTCAGCCGGCCAAAGAGCACCCGAGCCGCTTCGTCGGGTCATAACAGCCCATGATCCTTCAAGCGGCCAAGGCATCTTCAGCGATGCGGTTGGGGAGCAGGTGTCGTTTATCGGGTTCCCGGTTCCCCCAGGCAGGCCCTCAACTTCAGACTATGCTCTGGCCTATATCACAAGCACCTTTCCTGTG
The DNA here is from genome assembly GCA_028829675.1 of Penicillium tannophilum. Classification (NCBI taxonomy): domain Eukaryota; kingdom Fungi; phylum Ascomycota; class Eurotiomycetes; order Eurotiales; family Aspergillaceae; genus Penicillium; species Penicillium tannophilum. The sequence goes on along the minus strand of JAQKAK010000004.1, from coordinate 3,100,448 downwards.
CAAGGGATTTCCCCTCCAAGTTCTGCAACTCCGGAGTCCAAAGCCAACCTTGACATCAAGCAATATCAATCCCAACTCTCGGATCCAACTCCTTTGAATCCGCCAAGCGGCACCTCTTGCACTATTATTGAGGTACCACCGAGTGGAACTGTTCCGATGCACCGAACGGTGACCGTCGACTATGGTGTCATAATTGATGGGACTACGGAATTGGTCCTTGATTCTGGGGCGAAAAAATTACTGAAAAAGGGTGATGTATTCGTTCAACGTGGCACGGCTCATTCTTGGCGAAATATGACTGAAAAGAAAGATAATGCTGGTATTTTACGTGTTTTCTTCGTGTTCCAACCTATGGAACCGGTACAACTGGAAGGTGGGAAGGTCCTTGGTCAGGACTTGAATTTGTCTCTGCAGAAGGCTTGAATCCGTAGAGGTTGAAGTAAGCCATTATTAGGTCTATGTCTGTGGGATCTCTCAATTATTCAATTTCAGATTTCAAAAAAGTCTTGGAGTTAGTTCTATATAAATCCATTTGTATCACCGCATAACATCACATATGGCAAGCAACGCATTTTTGTCCTTTGATAGTATAGAAAGTTATTCTTGTTTCAAGATTCTCTACTCAGCGCGCAAGCTATGAGAATAATGTTTTTGGGGAGTTCCCGGTAATGTGAACAAGCTTCTCTGGCAAGTTCTTGCCTGGGCTTTCGTTTTGAGAGAAACACAATAGCGAAGGCACACTCCCTCCCGGGGTGCAGTTTTAATTTTCACTTTCCAACAGGTTATTTTATTGTCATTTTGTTGTTTCGGTACCAAATTAATAATTAAAAATACATGAAACCAACGACAGACATTCGAGCTTGTTGAAAACAAGAAATCAGACTTTTATCCAGTAGAGTGAAGCTCAGAGGTTTGTTAACGCGGGTGCTCCTGGTGCTGGAGGCGCAGAAAACTTTGTCTGGACGAAAACTTTCTGCATACCAGGGTCACGTTTATTGAATAAATCATAAACGATCTCCATGTCCTCTAGCTTGAATCGGTGGGTGACCATATCCAGAGGGTGGATCTTGTCTTCCTGGATATACTTCAAGAGGTCTTTCCAGTATTTTTGGACAGGAGCTTGTCCATTGCCATGAAGACGGATACCCGTCTGCATCAAGGAACCGATGTTGAAGTGATTACACTGCATTGCCACGTTAGCGGAATTGTTTCGCCAAAAGAATGGTACCTCATACAAAACCAGCATATACGCCCGTGATACCACAGCGCCCATATGCACGGACAGAGGTAATCATCTCGTTGACCAGTTCAGACGAGTCCGTTTCCATGCCCAATAGCCTCTCAAAGTAATGACCCCATCCTTTCGCATACTCACCAGCGGCGCACTCAATTGCTACATCAGGTCCGCGCCCGTCGCACATTTTCTTCAGAGCCGAGGTGACAGATTCGCCCTTTGGGAGGGTTGTATACTCAAGTGTCTCGAGCTTGGGTAGGATCTTCTTAACAAATCCCAGTCGCCATGATCCATGGCCGCCGTCGATGAGAATAACCCTTTTAGCACCATTGAAGAAACTGAATTCAGCTGCCATTTGCCCAATCGGACCAGCTCCCCAGATTGCTACAGTGTCGCCCTCCTCAACCCCAGTGTCGACAACAGCATTCCAAGCTGTCCCCAACACATCGGAAAGATAGAGCCCCTTTTCATCGGGGACGTCATTAGGTAGCTGGAGGAGGTTCACGTCACCGTATGGGACGCGAACATATTCTGCCTGCCCACCCGCAAAGCCCCCTGTGAAGTGAGAGTATCCAAACATGCCTAAGACGGATTTTAGTATAAAAACTTCACTAGGATCATCATAGCCATTTAGCGAAGAAGCATACCGGATGTTCGACGCCCATATAGCTTAGAGGCATCCTGGCTTGAGCACGTCGTCTCACACATTGAGGATAACTTCTTCTTGCAGTAATAACACGTCCCGCAGGCAATTTGGAAGGACGCCACAGCGCGATCGCCCAGTTTAACCGACTTGACTGCCGAGCCCACGCTTGCGACAACACCACAGAACTCGTGGCCAAGAATATCACCTTTCTCCATATCTGGGATGGCCCCTAAAAATCGATAACGGATACCGCATCAGCGGGATCAGCAACAATTCGTCAATTGTTCAAGCCACGACATACCGTGCAACAGGTGCAAATCACTTCCACAGATGGTACTGCCCGTCACCTTAAGTATGACATCGCCTTCATCGATGATTTTAGGGCAAGCCGTCTCAACTATAAAAATGGTTTTAGCAGGAAGATCGAAGTATGTGGAGATATTGAGAATGAAATGAAGGGAGAACTGACTAAGTTTAACCGAATCTTTTCCTTGCCAGGTCAAGGCCTTCATCGTACGGCTTAGGTCGCCATATCCCTTAGCCTCATAGTTGCTGACGTCTGTGGTGACCGTGACAGGCATTGTGTATCTCCGCCGAGAGTTTCTGTTGAGTTGATTTTCTGAAGATAATGAGTTATCTTCGGTCTGAACGATCAAACGTCTTCAAATTCAAATGAATGAAGGGAAGATATTTATTTGTCCCAAGGATGTTGAAGCGTCTTCGGTTCTTCTGACATCACTCTTAGTTCTCTGTTTGTACGTCACTATTCGCACCTGAGCCAAATCTGCGAGGCAAAGGGCTTGAAGATTTCGAACCTCATCTTGATGTCATAAGTGCTACTGGCCATTTAGATGGAACAAAGAAGCTTCGCCTTGATGTAATTCCCGTAGGTTGGTCAGGGCTCATATGCCGCCGATCCGTCATCATATTACAAACTTTGACCGTCACAATGTGTCGCACGCTAACTTACTAGTCATAATGCTTCATCACACGCTTTAGATTTTACTAAGAAGCCTCGGAGCTACAACGAAGAAGCCAAATGCCCAAAAAAATCCGATGAAGCCAATGTCTACAATTTTACCGGTTCGAAATCAATCAATGGCTAGGGAAGGAGAATACCTTGGCTGATATACTCTCTCGGGATTAACAAAAGAGGTCGGAAGGACAAATGTGACATGTAAAGAACGACTGGTCTTTGGAAGTGGCAATTGCGCCAACATCGAGCCCGCAGGATATGTTTTTTTTGAGCGAAAGGGGCTAAATATATATTGTTCCAGTGACATGGCACGCGCCGCGGTCTCCATCATCTTAGCCCTAGGCCCATACGCCCGACCTGTCATCTGTTACGCAGTGCTTGATCAATAAGAATGAAGTTTACCTACCGCGGCCAGACTTGAGTCTATCGAAAGCCACTGTCAGCTAGTGGAAAGTATGTAAAAAAAACTTGCGACATAGTATTTGGCCAGATACAGCCCCTTGCCTCGAAAACGTCTAGTTCGTTTGTACTACAGATTTAGTCTAACCAGCTTCGCAACTTTTTTGCTACTTTCAATCAGTTCAGTAAAATTATATAATAGGCTGCCGCATGCGAGATGAGATATCTGTAAATTTCGTGGTCAACGATTGTAGTTCAAACATTGTGTAGTGACTTGAGAAGCTCCCGGACAAGCAGCCAGTAATGGGTTTTTTGATAGTCTAGACAAACCGAGTACCAAGTACAAGGAACGGCCCTGACATGCCAAGATGCAACATGCATGGTAATGCCCAAAAATATCCATGAACCTAGTGCGCCTTTTTCAGCCGCGTCTCGCTTTCCTGCGACCTTATCGCTCTGCCGCCCCAGCAGTTCATCAACATCCTATCAACTGACATCAAGAGCATCTGAGTGCGTGATTTGAGCAGCGTAACGCTCAAAAAAGTACTATGGCTTGGTCTTTTATCCCATAGTTGGTTGAGAACGTATGGATTGAGCGCTAATGGTTTCGGGATATGCGGGTGGTGATAGTCGGCGTCCCGCTTGAGTTAAGCGCCGAACCGACATGACTTGAGTTTCAGAACACCATGATCTTCTTTGGGGGGTAAATGGGGCTCTGCTCTGAAAACCTTAGCCCATTGCAATATTTAAGGGTGTTATAGCCCTGCTTTTCAATGTTTTTTCCATCCCCTATTCATAAGTTATTATACCTTGAACTATACTATCGCAATCAACATGTTTGGAAAACCTGCCTCTCAGGTTGCCCCTAATAATTCGAATGTACAAATAAACGTGAGTCTAGTATCTCGTCCAATGATCATCCCATCACCATGATCAAGATCCCTCAACAAGTCTACGAAATAATGGCACTAAAATCATGATGCAAGTCTCGAGACACCTTTGCTGTTGTGCTGGTAGACGGAAATGGAGCCTTTTTCCGCGAGGAACTCCTGCGAGAGAAGGACGGATATGGAGCCCATGAGGCATCTACAAGAATTATACATGCAGTCCGACGACATATGTACGGGTCCGCGAATATGGCAGATATAACCATTGTCGTTCGCGTATTTGCGGATCTCGACGAACTTTCCAGGATTATGCATGAGTCCAGGATCACTTATAGATATGGCATGTCCACCTTTGCTGAGCAGTTCAGTATCGCCCGTGGTGAATTTGATTTTGTGGATGTTGGTCCTGGCAAGCAGAATGCAGCCAGGAAGATGGCAAGTAAGTCCTAAGGACTATTCGCCTCTTGTGTATCTCTACTCAACTTTCCATAGACAATCTCTACCATTTCTACAGCAACATCCAGTGCCAGAAGATCTTCTGGGTCGACTGCCATGATGCCGGCTACCTGAAAGATCTCCAGCAGTACACGAGTGACCCACGCAGCAGAGACCGCATCGTGCTAGTTGAAACAACGCCAGCGCAGCCAGTCTTCCGGACCCAGCTGCCGTTTGCAATGACCAAGTTTGACCATGTGTTCCGGTCTACCCGTTTGACTGGTGAGGAATCAGACTACAACGCGACATCAGACTTTAGTATACCACCAGACTATAGTCCGACGTCCGTCAACAATTCCCCTGCACGATCAATAGAGCTACCGGTCCTGACGAATGTTTCTCCTTTCAGGCCCTCGCCGGTAAATCAATCAACAGACATCACACTTCCACCCTGGACACCCCTGGTACCAGATCTCATGCAAGCACCAGAAACCCTCTCAATATCTCAACCACAAACCTACAATCTCAGCTTCAGAACCGTATCACCCCCCTATACACCAAGTCAACCGTCCCAAATATACTTTACCGACATCCCACTAGAACAACCCCAGCCCAAACCTCATGCACAAATACATCAATGGCCCAACCTAATCACCTCCGGCAACGGCGGAATCTCAATTCGCTACACACACCCATCACCAAGCACACCATCATACGCCTCAGTCGGCGGCCCAAATCACCAAAACATGTTCATGCAAACAGTCAAGACCACCCGCAGAATCCTCCTCAATATTGACGGCTTCCGACTTGATGACCCAAACTTCAAGCCGGATGACAAGTCCGCTAGCGATAGCTACTTCAACAAGCTGCAGAAAGTCAAATTCCACAGCAGGGGCTTCTGCAACTATAAGTACCTGCAGGGAGAATGTCGGAAAGGCATTACTTGTCCAATGGAGCATAACGTCCTGCTTTCTGAGGACGAGCTTGCTGTGCATCGGTATCGGGCTCGATTGGGGCGTTGTACTAATAGGACGTCTTGTAGGGACTATGGGTGCTTTTTTAGCCATCATTGTCCCTATATGCCGAACTGTACGCGGTCGAAGTGTAAATTTGACGAGCACTTTGAGGGGAAAGAGGGTGAGGCTTGGTGAGTATTCTTGATACTATGCTCTTGCTAAGTTGCGCTAATCTGATATAGGGAGATATGGGCGGAGGGTAATGACTTTTCTGGTTGTATCAGAAAGGGTTAGGATTTGTTGAACTGTTTTTGGATTACTTCCTACTTGGTCACTTTCATCTGGTCTCCTCTTCTTGGTCATTTCTATCTGATTCGTTATATTGGAGTCTTCTACTTGATGTCTTCTAGGTCACTAATATCTGAGTTGTTCTTCTTGGGCTGTACTTCTTGGGTTTCTCTTTTCGTTCGTTCTTATCTTTCTTGAAGTCTTCTTTATCTGCTCCTCTTTGTTTACTCTCCTTGATTTGTTCTTCTTGGCTTATCTGCTTGATCTGTTCTACTTTGATTGCTGTTATTTGTGATTTGTTTAGAAATTGTATGAATGCTGGATAGTTCCGCACATTGCTTTATTGTATCGTAAAGTTTCGTCTTCAGCCTGAAATTTTTACGCCTTCTCTACTTGAACAGGTAGACATTTGAGTCAAGGGAGGGGTAGAACTAAGAACATGATGATAACGATCGAATGCCTCAGGCGACAACCCTTAGAGGAACAACTTTTTGAATGATAATGTGGATTCAATCCATGAGCAAGATGAGAACCTTCTGTTCTGCAAATCCATAATGTACATGCTAGCCCGAGGCCCCAATCAAAACCAAAGTGACAGAAGAGTATGCCAAGTGAAGAGAACTTATATACAAAGGCCTGGCAGATGCATCCGTCGATCTGGCCCTATTCAGGCCAGACATAAATAAGAATTTAACAAAACCAAAGGTCACGAAAGACAATGCACGCCACCAAGGCGGATACCTCAAAAACACCTAGTCCATTCAGGCCCCCAAAACACATCCAAAGACAGACTCAAGGAGAGCTAAAACCCAGTAACAGATATCCCGAGGCAAAGAAACAAAAACCGTGCCGTATAGGCGTGTGAATTTTGAGAATCGAATCGACCAAGGAGGGTAGTAAACAATGGGGCACACCGGCGAATCAAGAAATGCACTTCCTTACACCGAGCAAAACCAGAGATCCAAATCTCATATCTATAACTGTTCTAAACTGCAAAGGGAAGGGGGGATATCGGAAAAGAACCGAAGACGAGGAAGAGCAAACTGTTGCTCGAAGGCCGCTAATGAAGTTGTGTTCTGTGTCTCATACTCATTCCAGATAGACTGGTGGAACGTGGATGGCAAATAAAAGGCAAAAGACGCGTTTAGCAGATTATCAGATTCAATCCGAGGTGATTTTGCCGTTGCCGTTGTATTTGGGGAGACGAATGTCATCTGCACCAGATCCGTGATCGTTCCGGATAGCTTCGGCTTCAATTCGGAAAAACACCCACATCCAGCGCCGAGCGACTTCACCAATCATGAGCAGGAATAGACCGCTTTCGGTCTCCGGGAGCCACGCGAGTCCCGGCAGTATACGCAAAAGCCATGAGAAACGGAGGACAAAGTCGGCGATGATGACGTAGTGGTACAACCGGTCGGAAGTAAAGTAACGATGTCTTCGCAGTCCGAACGGATAACGGGTGTCGCGGCGCTCGGGAGAGAATAGAGTAAAGTCCCAATCTTTTACTACGTCCCACCAGAAGGAATAGCCGGAGTTGATGCATGAGAAGATGAACCTATCTCTGTTAGACTGGGCGGGGTATAACGCTCAAGTAGGTGGAAATCTTACAGAAGACGCATAATGGTCATCTCGCTGAACCCGTGGAAGTCCAGAGGGTTATAGTTACGCATCTTTGCGGCCAACCAAATAACCGGGAACGCAGTAGCATATTTCAGCGCGTTAAGCAAGTGTTGATTGCCGTTGTTGAAATCCCCCCGTGCTGTCCGTTGAGCCCGCACATATTCTGTCAGACACTGGCGAAGTCGGATAGCACTCGGAACTGCTATGATGATCGGTACAATGAAATCCTTGCCACAGGCGCGATTTGGCTTGGAGGTGGCCGAGATGCCGTCGGTGAAAAACATGCAAAAGCTGACATATAGATCACCCAGAATGCGACCATAGCTAGTCAGGGCATCCGCCAGCAGAACATCACCAAACTTGCCGTTTTGGGGCTCCGCCAGACCTCCGATGGCGACCCGCTTTAATGTCAGGAGAAACCGGATCCGGCCGGCGCGGGAGGCACGATTGAACGGCCAGATAAGAATAAGGAGGAGTATGATAAAGACCGACTGTGGGATAAAGTCGAGCCGTTCTACCAGCTCTGCGGAGTGGTGCGTCGCGGCCCAGGTGACAAGAAGCCAGATGGTCAGAGGGACTGTGAAAGTGGCGGCTAAGCGGTAGGCCCCGACATGGTGTGGTCGTTGTGGAGGTGAGGCTTTGGGGTCATGAGAGGGATATTGGATAAGACGAGGTACGTCCTAGAAAGATGTGCTGGTTAGCACTCATGGTCTGTCGTGGTATGTCGCGAGGGGTTCGAGGCCACTCACAATGTCGAGTTTGGACAAGTAATGTAAATTGATGGCCCATCCCCAGAAACCTGCGGTCATGAGAGTCAGATACTGTACACACGTCTAGTCAGAACAAAGCCTACCTGCAACCAAGACTGCCGCTATGCGAAGAGGGAACGGAAAGACCAGCCCAAAGCCATCCAATTGCGCATGTTGATCTGGACCCATTATTCCATGGATCAGGGGTGGTGGAGGGGGTGTTCGAGTGAGAGAGGAATAGATCTTCCCAATAATAAGCACATACGAACCCCGTGGGGTGTAAAAGTGAACAACAGACGTACTGGACTCGTAAACCAAAAAGAATGACTAGGGGTGAGCTTTGGGGACTTTGGGTAAAGGGAACTTTTCCCCGGCCGCTTTCAGATGTTAATAAGCACGGTAGTAACGAGGAATTACGCGCCCGCAGTGGGCTTGCAGTGTGGATGCTCCACTAAGAGAGGGTCACCTTAAGTGGCTTTTGGGTATAATTAGTTAATGGAGTGTCCATCCACTCCAGTTATGACGAAGATCTTGTTGGATCGGCAGTCAGGGGGCGCTTCCCGGCCTTGGTGCCTCATCCACTTTCATGTTACGATGATGGCATTCTGATCGTTTCATCCACTCAGAGGACAATCCCTACTTTCGTGCTTTCTGGGTGAATCAGGGGGGTTTTAAGAACGATCTTTCAACCCTGCAATGTCCAATACCATAGGAAACATCCTATAATTAGCCTAACCAACCGGAGTATATTAAAGATCCAGTTGGGCTTGGGTCTGGACCACTCACGCCGTATTATTGTAATTTGGCGGGTCTTCCGGCTGCCCGCCGTACGCAATAAATTACCACTCAGACACCCAAAACGGACTCCATTATGTCATCACTCACCATGTGATCTGGAACTCCCGGTCAAGTCACCTGACTTTATCGGACCGGGGACCGAGGCTCGACATTCGGGGAAACCGCGACTCTGGGGAAACTGTCGATTGATACTACCTTCTCCCTCAATGATGTGCCTGCACCATTCAAAGACATAACACATTGGTCTTTTCGCAAGCCATCTAGTCCTACGGACTATTCAAATCAATAACCCAAAATGGCCGATGACGACCCCAATCTTTCCCTTTCCACCCCGGACGGAGGTGGCCTCGGCTCCCCCTCCCACTTCTACCCATTCGCAACCTCCCCAGATATCATCCGCTCGCACGAGAAAGATGCGTACATGACAGCAGGGCTCGTGCAACAAGCCCAAACAATCATCCGTTCACTAAAAGGCGCCCGCTTCGCTCACACCTACTCCGACGCCATCAAGCATCTCACCGAACTTCTCTACTTCTCTCTCACCACCGCAATCGGAAACCGCACACTCGGCGAAGAATACTGCGATCTCGTTCAACTGGAAGATGACTCCCTCCGCCTGCCTGCAATCACTCGCCGCGTCGGATACATCCTCAGCAGCATCCTAGTACCATGGTGGCTGCAACGGCTTCTGCCCGCGCTGCGACAGCGGGTGCGAAACAAGCTGGAGCGGAGCATTGCGCGACAGCAACTCCGAGCAGCACAGCAGCAGATGCCCACACTATCGAAACCGATCAACCTCAATAATAATAACAAAGCGGTGTCAAAACCGTTCTTCACGAAGCTGCGCATCCAACAGTACATCCTTGACCATTTGGATTCGATGACTTCTCTGTCGCCTATCTATGCACTTAGTATCGCAACTTTCTACTTTACGGGCTCGTACTATCATCTTTCGAAACGGATCTGGCGCTTGCGCTACGTCTTTACTAAGAAAATTGATGAGAATGAGCAGCGCATCGGATATGAGGTGCTGGGTGTATTGATGATCCTTCAGGCCGCTGTGCAGGGCTTCCTGCATGTGCGTAAGATCGGCGAGAGCATGAATAATGCGGACACTGAGGGTGCTGGGGCCGAGGCAACACAATCTCAGGGTGGTGCTGTTATTGCTTCGATTCAACACCCCGTTTCTGTGCCAATGCTGTCTGCTTCATCGCCTCGATATGACCTTGAGGAGGATCCAGGTGCGGTTGCATGGATCCCAGATGGACAGCAGAGGAAGTGCACATTGTGTTTGGATGCGTTCAAGGATCCGAGTCTTACGACTTGTGGCCATGTGTTTTGTTGGATCTGTGTGAGAGACTGGGTGCGTGAGAAACCGGAGTGCCCCCTTTGTCGACAAGAGGTGTTACTGTCCAAGATACTTCCCCTGAGAGGGTGATTCATGTATACAATCTTGCGTTTGCATATGTTGTTGCTTCCAGGGTTCGAGATATGGACTAATCCTGATGTATATACTTGATTTGGATGAATATATACCCCCATCTGCTCTTCTATTTCTTTCCAACCGTTCTACAGAAGGTAACTTGCCCAAATAGTACCAGACAATGGACTTAAAAAGGTATAGATCACTTCTTGATGAACCGAAGGGTCCACGTATTGAGATTTATGGGTTGACGTAAGTAACTGGTATATTGGATATATGGCAACATTGACATCAAAAGATAACAAGAAATGTCCATCAAACGCGATGGGGTATATGCAAAAAGGAAAGGAACCCAGGATCATGCAGGGTGGAGCAGAACGGATCGAGGTCGCTTAAGGACGAACATCAACCTCCCCAGTATCATCTGCTGGACTAGAAGCTATTGGCTCCTTTTCTCGAGGAGGAAGAACGATAGGCAGGTTGAGATCCGCATGTGCGGGAAGAGGCGGAACAGAGTCCATAGCTTGTCTTTTCTGGTCCATGATGTTGAACAAACAGATACAAGCATACGGATCAGTAGCAGCATCTATCGAGATAAAGTCAGCATGCCAATACATCATATCTAAGACAAATGCAACTCACATTGAACTTGACGGTAGTTCAAAGGACGAGTCCAATCGCCACATCTCACATCCTCGCTTTTCTCAAGAGGCAATCCAAGATGCTCTTCAGCCTGGTCACTTAGATTTACACCTTTCTTGTTGACAAGCTTCGGCTGAGTCAGACCATACTTCACCAATTTGTACAAGTGACTAAGCTCAAAGATAGACCTAGCCTCAACGCCAAGGTATTTGCGCAGGCGAGTCGCATCGGCCTTGATAGATACGCCGACCTTGGTTATATCGGGCGATTCAAGCACTTGCTTAAGAGACGGCGCAACGAGGTCCTTCAGATTTTGGGCTGGCTTGAAAAGTGCGATCTGAAACAGGGCAATGCGCTCCTCGTTTGCGACTTGGATAAGAGACAGATTGCTTTGTATACTGTCCCACGCAGACGCTTGTGCCTTCCATTCCATATCGAAACCAATGACTTTACTACCGAGGAAGAGCCGGGCTACTTCTTCCGTGCTTTCCAGAGTCCGGCAGTAATGCACAATCAACTTCTGTCCGCCAGGGCCACGTTGTGAAGTATGGGTCCAGAATAGCGGAGGTGCCCCGCCCTTGACGGTTTCCTCCGAGCCAACTGCGCTTTCTCCAGGTGATGGACCACCAAGAGGCAAAGACTGTTCATCTATGCATCCAACGCCGCTGTCGTTGGCCTTGGCCTCAGAAAAATATGCTCTAGTGCTGTATGGCCTGATGCCAGCTGACTGGCCGCTCAAAAAGTCCAAGTCGAGTTTACGTTGAACGTCGCGAACACGGTAAGGGCTTCGCGAGGGATTCAGGGCCGATTGTCGTTGTCGCTTAGTTAGATTAGGCCTCTGTATTAGTCGCCTAGACTTGTCTTTGAGTGCAGCTGGTGCAACAGCGTTCTTTTTCGTGGGGCTAGTGGCTTTTGATGTAGGAGTCACTTCCTTAACAGGCAGCTGCCGCACAGATCGGTTAGACTTTGCTCTTGATATGGATTCTCGGCTGACGTCGGCCGGGCCTCCAGAACGGGCGAAAAAGCCCCATATGCTCGAAGACCGGACTAGAGACTTTGGTCTGGATGCCGCAGGCGAAGTATTATTCTTTTCATTGGGGCCAGCAGGCTTGGATGCAGCAGTCGCTTCCTCGACAGGCAATCCCTGGCTTGATTCCGGCCTTGGCATTGAGCGAGACTTGTGTTGCTGTGCCTTTGGGGGTTTCAGGGGCCTTGAAAGCCTTATATCAGTCAAATCCTCGGCCGATTGCTTGACGTCGCGCTGTCGTTCATGTTGCCGCGCGCTTTGTTTATTGTGAGTCCTTCTAGGTTTCTGATCAACTATTTTTTCTGCGGAGTTCTCAGTTGAAAGTTTAGACGATTGCTCAATTGAAGGCCGATTTTCGAGGTGCTGCATGGTGTTTTCCAGTTCAAGACTTAGCGGACTGAGATTGACCGAGGATTCGGCCAATTTGTCACCAAAGGTACTCCGTTCAAGCGATTTGGGCTGAACTTCACGCTCTGCTGCCCTTCTGAGCGGTCTCCTTTCACTGCTTTTACAGGCATCTATACCCCTTTTCGGTATACCTTGCTTTCGACCACCTGTATTGGGAGTTCTTTGGACAGGAATGGGGATTTTCGTGTCGAAAATGGGCGGAGAGTTCTTTGGAGAGGCTTTTGGGCCAGTAGTATTCAGGGCTTGAGGTGGTGAGGATGATGTACTTTTTGCAGCATCTTTTGATGGAAGGGATGGCGCCTCCGGTGCGATCGATGCCTCGCTGGGACCCATTCTTTTCAGCATTGGAAATAAAGGGCGCTTTACTTTCATGTCTTTTTTTCGCTGGGGCCGACTGTCTCTGGTTTCCGTGGTGCCGATTTCTGGCACAAAACCGGAAGGTCTGTTCATTTGTTCAAGATAGTCTTCTGCCAAGCGAACATAGTGATTGTGCACATTTTCGTCGCTTTCTTCCATGCTGAACTTGAGAAGCCTATTCAAATTCCAATTTTTGAAAGAAACAGCAACAAAGTGGTTTGCCCATTGGTTGAAGCGTGAGTGATCCTGACTGAGCGGCTTTAACACCATGAAAAGGCCTCGTTCTTGAATATCATTTGGCTCCCCAAGCTTGTGCAGCTTCTCTTCAACATTTAGTCGAGCCCAATTGGCCAGTCGGTACATTTCAAGTTCTGCCGCGAACAGCTTTCTAGACCGATTGAACTTCACGCTGAACTCGTGTAGGTTCTTCTGGATCTCATGGCTCGCGCCGGAGTCAAGACCAGGCCACATTGGCCCGAACCTTCCTTCAAGGGATTTCATCAATATCCATACCTCATACTGCAATGACATATCCAAGGCCTGTTGGGTTTCAAATAAAGCCATCACATCAAGCTGTCGCCAGACCTTGTTTAGCTCGGGGCTATTGGCAGGCTTCATCCCACTCCATTTCTTCGTGTATGACTTTCGCAGGCGATTGGCGACTAGTGTTTGGTCCCTATGAAAAGACAAGAAAACCCTTGCTGACTCTCTTACAGCATCGTCATCGCCTTGCAATAGCCCCCCTCTGAACATAAGCGATAATGTTTTGCGTGGGCTACGTTCAGGCATACTTTCAAAAAGACTAGTGGTGAGCTTCTTGGCGCTCCAGAGCTGCGACGCGACAAGAGTAGTATTCTGCACCCTCGCGAACCAATCCGCGCGATGTTTGTGCGCGGCCATGGCAAAATCTTGTTTGTGGGCCTCAAGAGCATATTGGAAGTCCTGGAAACCTGGACCAGGGAGATAAGGCCCATGCTCATCAAGAACTTTCAGTGGAATGATGTGCGATTTGATGGCACTTAATCCCGTTAGGACCGCCAGTCCCAATGATTGCAGCGACCTGTATTCTTCTCTCATATCTTCCGTAGGTTGTAGAAGCCTGTCAACCTTGGCCCTTGCCGACTGGCGAGGGCTCAAGTAATCTCGCTCAAGTAGCTCTCTCATGCGGTATATGAATAGCTGGGAATATTCCATGCGTCCGGCAATGAACTTATATCGCAATCGGGTAACCGCCTTTTCGATGTCTGAGATTGCTGCCGTCCACTCGGGTGTATTGCGGTAGACGAACTTGCAATATTCAAGCTCAATCCGCTGGCAATCTGCCTCGCTGCAGAGAACGAGGGACTTCAGCCCCTCGATATGAGAACAGAAAAATCCCTGAGTGGCACAGAGAGCTCTCGCGATTTGGTCTTCAAGATGAATGTATCTTGAGTCAAGAAACTCATTGACTAGCTGACGTGGATCCGGGAGCATTTGGACTTTTGCCTCAATCTCGCGAACCTTCTCTGGATCAATAGATTTGGGTTTGCGAGGCTTCGGTTCCCGTGACAAAATGAAAGTTCTCAAGTCTTTCGGGGGCCCCGGAGGCGGTCGTCGTACCGGCCTCTTCGAAGCCCTGCTATTTTTTGGTGGCTCAAGGTCCTCATTTTCGTCATCCTCCAACTTGATTCGCGTCGCGGATGTACTTGAAAATGTTCGTCGAAGCTCCCGATTTGTCAAACGCCGGCTATTGTAGTAGCGATGTTGAGTGGTTTCGTGAGGGGTTCCTCGGGGGGAAGTGCGGAGAACATCGCTAATGTTTCATCAGCGAATTGAGCGTTTGAACATGTTTAATTCCAACGGACGGCTTACCCCTGGCATACAAGGTCTCGAGTCGGTGAGCTCACACTACAATGCGTAGGTGTATTGCCTCCAGTTGTCGGGACCAACGAGGAGGACCTCAGGCCCGCTGAAAGACTCGCCCACGTTCGCATTCTGCACGACAAGCATAGTGGAGCCCCATACACAATGCCCAAATACAGTAGAGGTGCTGAGACTCACTGCTCAGCTTGCATGGTATAATTGCCCAAGCATTGACAAGCTGGAGAAATAAAATGAAGATCCACGACCAAACAGAGAGAGCCTTAAGTCCGGGGAGAAACGCTAGTCCCAATATAGTATAGCCCGGTCGGCGCGGATAAAAGCAAGTTCCTGAAATCCAGATCAAATGCACCGTGACTTGTATATCTCTCGTCTAGCTCACTCCGCCATCTCTGATCTTTACAATACCCAGTGAGATTAATAAGGACCCAAACCTTGTCCAATATTCACAAAAACATGGCCTCTCAACTGCTGCCGCTGGGTTCGTTCCCTCAACTCCCCTTCTTTGGAACCCCACTAACCCTTCGATAGAGCTTATCGACAAGTGTGTCGGCTCTCGGATCTGGGTTGTCATGAAGGGTGACAAGGGTGAGTCAATCTACTCAGGCCATGATGTTTGTGAGGAGAGTCTAACATGCGCAAAGAGTTCTCGGGTACCCTGCTCGGATTTGATGACTACGTCAGTGAGTATTCCATTCATGTCCGACTACGTTCGAAACACAGATCTCTAATTACCTTCTAGACATGGTCATGGAGGATGTTACTGAATTGTAAGTAACTTTCTTGGCTTTATCGAGCATTTTGCTGCAGAATCTGTCTCGCCTTGCACATCTTGGCAGCATCAAAGTAGAACGATTCGATATCCGCCATTTGCTTATTTTCTCCGCTCTCTAATTCTTTACTTTGCAATTTTATTAAATGAAACTAACTCTGGTGCAGCGACTACACTGGTGCCCAAACCAAGCTTCCCAAGCTTTTGCTCAACGGAAACAACATCTGCATGGTAAGCTCGTCCATTTCACTCTCTTCTTTCATATCTGACCTAGTCCACAGTTGATTCCTGGTGGAGAAGGCCCAGTCTCTAGCTAGATATTCGAGCTGGGTGGTTTGCGCAATTACGAAAAGAAGTTTGTGTTATGATACCGAATACAACGACACGAAAAGTCCGATAGAAAGACTTAATTCCACATTTCATGAAACGCCGTTCTTCCAATTCAGTTCTTCCGCCTTATCGGGCATTCTCCGTGCTCCAGGGGCGATAACAATTTGCTTTGCAACTAGGACTAGGACTGTGTCAGGTTCCAAGGTTGGAACTCGAGGGGGGAAATGTTCTCTGGCACCAAATAGGATACTCGAGAAAGGAAATTGATCATATTTGGATCCTAATCTAAACTCACTAGGAATCCGAGTCCCTCCAATCAGAACTTCTCAGGATGACGCTTGCAATGTCCGTGTTAGCCCAACTGATAAGCCAGCGCCACATCTGAGTGATAGGCAATCATGCGGCTACGCCTTATCACAGCCCAATGACGGCTATCTCGGGCCGTTCCTGTCCATTTATTAAACACGGCTAGTCACCTTCATCCCCGCACATATCGGCAAAAGAGCCTTAGACCGGGATCTGACATGCTATATCCACGCCACCGGGTTAGCTTGGTGCCATTTGCAGATCTCCCGCTCTCGAACTTGTCGCATATTTGAACGTACCCTTTACGCCAGGATACCCCGCTATGAATTGACCCTTGACCGGGAAAAGCTGCAAATATCATCAGGAAGAACCGTAGTATTTGGGTCTCAATTTCCATCGCGCATCATTCATCAATTCGTGTACCTTCCAAACACATGATCAATAATAGCGATGCCCCTATCTCGGCTGCCCTCCACGACGGACTTGACCTGGCCTTCAAAATTGCATTTCAGAAATTTGATTTGCCTGCAGTCATCCATGTCTGGGCGAAGCTCTAAACTCGCTGCCCACGGTTACAAATTTTGGCTCCCATGCCGGCCGAGAGCAACTGTTTACCTGGTATATGACGAAAGCTTCACGCAATGGCCTTATAAAATGGCAGGTCTGCAGTCAATTGCGTTAGTCACATCGTCCAATATCGGGGATGCTGTTGTTTTCCAGTGACGAGCACATCAAATATCTCGGACAGGTGCGTTGGGAGTACAGCCTCAGTCAAGAGATCAGTATGTCTTTGTAGGTTGAAAGGGGTGCCATCAGTGGTCAATATTTCATCAAGGACAATCGAAGTGGTCAACATGACTCTTTGCTTGAAATAGAAACAAACTGATAATCCAGTAAAAGTAACACACTGCAATTCCCAAGCTCTATTCAGCAGGCGGCGATCTTCATCGCTTCGACGACTTGTCTGATCAGCCGACGCTCCGAGGAGTTTACCTCAACATACTGGCCAGGTTGAACCTACTCAGAGCTGAAAAGAGGCGTGATACAATCACCCACCCAATTGCACTTCCATGCTCTATCTTCGTTCCGAATGACGTGAAAGCGTATACAAACACGAAGGTGGTGTGTCCTCCGAGATATGTACAAAAAGCATTAAACGCCTGAGGCTCAGTTCCTTGAACATTTCGAGGCTCCGCAGTCAATGCTTCAGCTTCATGAAAGACAAGCACCGCAAACTTGTCGTCTTGATAGCAGTTTTTTTTTTTTTTTGGTATGACAAACGCGTCGACGGCCACTATCCCCAGGGCGAGATTGGGAGATTATCCAATCCTTCTTTGGAAGGAGGTAATTTCCATCACAACAGGTTCCAGAGCTTCCCCGGAGGGACTGTTGAGCTTGCTCCCAAAGGAGGTTCAGGGTATCATCGGTGATGAACAATACTGTCTTAGAATCTTTAGCTACGAAACAAAAGCTGTTTTGACCTTCTTCACTTGCCAGGGGGTCAAATAGTTCGCTTTTCATACTGTGTAAAGCACCAGGTCTCATCACCAAACCCAACCATTCCAGCCATCCTAGCAGAAGCCCCTTATTTTGAGCACAGGAAACGTGAAAGGCTGCGATTTATGGCTCGGAGACTGGGGGCACCTACTGCTGCTGCCAATGAAAAAGATAAGATGTATTCTTATTTCCTGTCCTTGCAATATCGATGTTCCTAAGCGGCAGGTATTTGGTGAGGGACTGCAAGTTTCTTCGCATTATTCCGACTTACTAAAAGCTCTCCCAGGGTGCCAGTCAGCCTAGAAAAAACAATCCATGTGTCTTGGCTTCGCGCCTCGAGAGTTCGAGCTGCTATGGTGGCTTGGGCGTTGACTCGCATACGGAGAGTAATAGCGTCAAAGCCAATTAAGATCTCACCCCGTGTCACAAGCGAAGTGTATACGTATACAGAATTCTGAATGTCTTTGATTATCAAAACAAGGCATTTCTGCCGTGCTGTTGTGCAATAAGAGTGTCATTACCCCAGACGGACGGGAGCGATGTGGAAACTGTTACCTAACAGCTTCATGTCCCCCGCATTTCGACCGGATCACCCGTCGGTGGGCGGGATAACTCTAAAGTGACTATGAATGACTCTGTTTCTTGCTTTTTAGGGGCAAAATGGTTGGTTGGGCTGAAGAAATGCTCGATCCTGTGGTCAGTTGAAAGACTATCACGGTCGGCTTCTACCACCTGCCTATTTTGTAGCAGATGTATCAAGATCGTTAAAGAAGAATTCATTTAAACTTAGACAGGAGTGTGTCCTTGGTAGGAATAAAATCAATGGATGATGGACTTGGGGCGCGTCTGTTACTCAGGCCGGCGCTTGCCGGGTACGTCGTCACCTGCATGCCACCCACCAGGCCATACAAGATCCCTCGGTCCTGGTTCCTATTCAGAGATCTAGCGCCAAGCCCTCGAACCAAAATGGCCACCTAGCCCCGATGCTACCGTGGCTCCCTGGCTCACAGTTACAGCCAGTGACAACGCGTTCTGAACGCCATCAACAAGCACGACGAAGCATCATCCGAAGCCGGTCCAAGAAAATTAATTATTTTTCGGGTTTGGGGGCCGAAGTGCCAAGACTACGATAACGAAGCTCTTGATGTCAAGACATCTACATATTTGTGTTTCCGTGGGTTGATGTCAATGATCATATCAGAGGGCCCACTATGCTGGTTCCACCGTTATCAGCACCGGTCCACTTTCAGCAAGCTGGCCCCGAAAAGTTGTCGCATAGACGGCTCGATTCTTTGAAGCTAAATCGCCCCAGCCCCATCCGATTCAATTTTAACGGGCCCGCGGGAGGCTTGGCGGCAGAGCTTACGAAAGCCAGGAAGCGAGGGAGAAAGATCAGGTGGCCTATGAGACTCTTCAAACCACACATGGTTGCGCTCTGTTCCCCTTATACGAGCTGCATTGAGTGGCCATGAATATAGCGCACCTCGTGATTCCCTTGCTTCTGCCGGGCTTCCATGCATATCCGTGGCAGACCGCCAGAAAGCCACCCGGCCAGCCAAACGAATCAGCGGTGGGAGAGTCTAAACGCGTGTTACCAGGGTTCCAGTTGCCTGGCGTTTCTTGCCTCGGAAAAGGGACGCAGCACATGGTTTTATTCGGCGAAGCCGAATCGAAGCACAGGCCCGAAAGTCTACAGGGGGGGGGTTTTGTCTTTGTTCCAGGGTCCAGCCTCGACTATGTCTGCTCAAACCATAATCATGATGTTAGATTACTATCCCATGCCGAACGCCTCCCAGGGTGGCCCAAAGCGTACGCCATCAGGACGGACCCCCCGTCGGAAGCCTTCCCATAGGCAAGAGTAGCGGAAAGAGTCCAGGCTAGCTTTGTTCCCCAGAGCAGCCACGAATATCCCTGTCAGACGCTAATCCTAACCTGAAGAAGCAGGCAATTGTTTTGCGCATTCAACTGCTTTCTGTCTGAGCGAGCTTTCTCCACCCTCGTTGCATTTCTTTCTGGCCCCGAGGGGGATTTGCTTATCATTAGAAGGTTTGGTTGGCGGTTTTGATTGGGTAGGGATTGTCTATCGCATGGAAAGTGCGGAGATTAGTGGGTCCCAGAGAGTTGCTGCGCTGGGTCAACCAGAAGCTTGGCTGGTCACTAGGTGTCACCCAACAAAAGTGCAAGACAGCATAGCAATGATCAGGCCATTGGTTTTGAGGAGGCATGTAGGGTAAGCGGAGGGTAAGCGGAGATTAAAATGATAGAATGGATGTAGGCAGCGTCAGCAGCTGCAGGTCACCAGACTTGGGTACACAGTGGGATCGTCCCGTTGTGACAGGCTAAAATGCCCCTAAATCACGCAGGTGATAAGTGGCGTTCGATGGCTGCTGTTCCGTCTCTGAAACAACGGAACACTCAGGCTCTTTATTATTATTATTAATCTTATCGCGCAAGATGATTATTTTGAAATATCCGGGGTATCAGGGTCCCGTTTGCGGTATCGGCCATTCCGGACAGTCCCACCCGATAGGAGATTCATGATCAAATGCAGTAGATTGGACCAATCCGAAGCGTCAAAAATATCACGAATTATTAAAACATAATCAAGCTGACCCCTGTAATGTTGCCTCACATCAGGGCCCGGGGTAGAAACTCTGATTGCAAGGCTAAGCGGATTGGGCTTTACCACCTACCCTTTTGTGGTCTAAGGCACAATCGATTATCCAGTGGCGCAAACTGCAAGTAATTTGTATGTGAGAGAATAACCTAATGGTTATTGTCCGGATTCTGAAATCGTTTAAATCATCTTCCTTTCCCTTTGCTTTTTGATAACCTCACGCGTCCTTTCCTTTCCTTCCCACCCCCTCTTCCCTTCCACCTACTTCCGACTTTACTCCCTCTACCTTCAACAACTACCTTTACCTTTGAGCAAAAGACCGGGGTATTTGGTAATCATGGAGGACGAGAAGGTGTACACATCAGACAAAACTCCGCCTCAGACGGGCTCTGAGCCTCTGCCTGCCTATGGCGAATCACAACCAACAAAGGCTCCATTCGGTCGGCGCTTCCTCGACAGCTTCAAGCGCGACCCTAATGCGCACATCATCAACCAGCGTGAAGCGGGAGCCGATGGTTCCGGATTCGATCTTGAGACCGCAGCACAGAATGTTGCCCACTCACCACTCCAGCGCCGCCTGAAAGGCCGTCATCTTCAGATGATCGCCATTGGTGGCTCGATCGGTAAGTTTCCAATGATTGAAATACATAATTGTTCCCTGAGACACATGTCTAACCCTCTGCACTAGGTACCGGTCTTTTCGTTGGTTCTGGAACCGTGTTGGCTACAGGTGGCCCAGCATCTGTGGTCATTGCATACTGTTTGATTGGAGTCATGCTTTACACCACAGTCCACGCGCTGGGTGAGATGGCTGTCTTATTCCCTGTCTCTGGTTCTTTCTCTCACTACTCTACTCGCTTCTTGGATCCCGCTTGGGGTTTCGCCATGGGTTGGAACTATGCACTCCAATGGCTCATCGTCTTACCACTCGAAATCGTTGCGGCTTCTATCACAATCGACTATTGGAGTCCGGACGTTTCCAATGCTGCTTGGGTAATCATCTTCTGGGCATTGATTGTTGTCATCAATCTCTTTGGTGTCCGTGGTTATGGTGAGGCAGAGTTTGTCTTTGCGGCCATCAAGGTCACTGCAGTTATTGGGTTCATGTATGTTTCTATCTCAACCCCCGCTAAGTATCATTGCTAACGTTTTATTAGCATCCTCGGTATTGTCATCAACTGCGGTGGTGGTCCTCAAGGAGGCTACATTGGTGGAAAATACTGGCACAATCCAGGTGCTTTCCACAATGGTTTCAAGGGTCTCTGCAGTGTCTTCGTGAATGCCGCCTTTGCTTTCTCTGGAACTGAGCTTGTTGGTCTGGCTGCTGCTGAGACCGCGAATCCTCGCAAATCTCTCCCCACTGCGATTAAGCAGGTGTTCTGGCGAATCTCCCTCTTCTACGTTGTGTCCCTTACCCTGGTCGGCTTATTGGTGAGATGGGACGACGACCGGCTCATTAGTGGTGGCTCATCGGCTGATGCTCACGCCTCTCCTTTCGTTATCGCTATTGAAAATGCCGGCATCGCGGGTTTGCCCTCTGTCATGAACGTCGTTATCATGATTGCCGTCCTCTCTGTTGGCAACTCCTCCGTGTACGGCTCCTCGCGAACTCTTGCTGCCCTCGCTGAACAGGGCCAAGCCCCCAAGTTCCTGGCCTACATCGACCGCAAGGGACGTCCCATCTGGGCCATCGCTGTCGCTTCCGCGCTTGGTCTGCTCTGCTTCCTCGCCGCGTCAAGCCAGGAGACGACTGCTTTTGAGTGGATGATGGCTATCTCGGGTCTTTCCTCCATCTTCACCTGGGGATCCGTTTGTCTTTGCCATATCCGGTTCCGTCGGGCCTGGAAAGTCCAGGGCCACAGTCTTGATGAGTTGGCTTTCCGTTCGCAACCTGGCGTTTTTGGCTCCTGGGTTGGCTTCATCTTCAATTGCCTGATCCTAGTCGCTCAATTCTGGATCGGCTTTGCTCCTGTCGGTTATGCGGATATGACTACGGGCGCACTAGTTGAGAACTTCTTCTCAGTTTACCTCGCTGCTCCCATTGTCCTTGCCTTTTACCTTCCCTACAAGTTCTGGTACAAGACCAAGGTCATGCGTTGCAAAGATATGGACTTGGTGACTGGTCGTCGGGATTTGGATATCCAGCACCTGATTGAGCAGGAAGTTGCTGAGCAGAAGGAGTGGCCTAAGTGGAAGAAGGTTTACAAGTTATTCTGTTAATGGGGGTTTGAAAATTTGGAGTGCACTACCCTTTTCTTGTGCCTTGTATCATCTCCCGTCGATGAATATTTGCGACAGCCTAAGTTAATGACAGATACCATAATGACAATGCATATTTTAAAATTATTAAAGACTTCCCCACTGTAGATTCAATTCAAATGTTGGAGTGGAGACTGTTGATTCTTGATCTAAATATTGAACCAAGGTGCCACGTTCCCTCGGCCCTCAGAATTGTCAATGCCGTGTCAGCCCTACGATATAACAAGCCGGTGGACTCTGCATTCGCAAGACCCACACCTGCATCGATGGAGCTCTCCTGTCATGCAGGAGGAACGAACAGGGGATTTGTTTGTAAACTTACTTCAGTCCAAACACCATGCATAGAGTGACACATGCGCATGCATTCCGTCATGCCGATCAACGGCCAATTTCAATGGCATTTCGGGGCTGAGTATTGCATGGTACGGTATTGAAAGTTTTGGGGAAAGTGGCTGAGTACGTATGCCTGAGGCGGACGTCGCGTCTCTTCAGGTACCAACTGTACCACTCGGAGTCTTGTACGCAGACACAGCAATGATCATTATATGGTAGAGATGTCTTGGGTACGGTGAGACAAATCCATGAGATCTACAGAGTTTTTCTGCTTCAATGCCAACCAAGTCTTACCCACTTCTCTAAAGGATTTTCCTCAACCCCAAAAATAGTACCGAGAAATAGTGTGGTGGAGCCACAGGTTAGCAGGGCTGTACTCAAATGTACCCGTAATATTACAAGCCACTCCACGCCGAATGGAAATTCATCAACATCATTAGGCAACTCGTTGGCTGCAAGACAACCCCCTTTTTTCTCATTCCTTCTTTTAGACGCCGCTTTTGCTGTTCTTGCTGTGCTCTTGCCTCTCTGTCTATCGAGCTATCCGGCCGCTGTTCGCTCTTTTTCCACCTCCTTCGCCCTCGCAGCTCCTTGGCGCTTACCTGCCGCGCGCTCTGATTCCCCGGGAATCCATCTCGAGCCTCAAATCTTCCCAGTGCTAAGCGCAACGTCCTATCCTTCCTGTTCTCCGTCCGACCGCCATTTCAGTGCGATTCAATTTCGAGCTAGCCGGTCTGCTTTGAGTTTTATTGTACTTGCTTGTCTCGACGTCCCGCTCAGCTCGGGCCAGCCAAATTCACCGAAGTCGCTCGTCCTTTGCGCCCAACACGATCTTTGCCCTCGGTTCCCACTTCACATTCCAACCACGGTTCTCCAATTCGCGACCTCTTACTCCTGACTCGCTGCCGACTACCTACTTCGGATTAATTTCAATAAAGTGAACCGTGCTCCTGCCGGTCGCTGTCACAATGCCTGGCTTTGCGGACTCCTTCTGGACGCCCGACTATGCCTCGGGTCTCGGCGTCCTCTACGGGAAATTGCAGCAGGGAGTGGCAGAGAATAAGCAGATTTTGCTGATCGCATCTATGCGGGCAGATGCAGAGGAGCAGTATGGTCTCCGCATGGGAGAAATCGCACCGAGCGTGGATCGGTTGTCTGCCGCAGGTTTCGGCAAGGACGACGGTGCTAGTGTGAGAAAGGTATGACGAACATGAGACTCGACTCTGGTTATTATGTCTAGGACTGGACTGACGGCGCATTTTCTTCGTTTTTCTAGGCATACGAAGGTGTCCGTACTGAGATGATTGAGGCCTCTCGGAATCATCAGAAGATCGCCAACAACATTCGCGAACTTGTCGTGGCTCCATTCCGCCGTTGGGGCGAGCAGCATGAATACAGAGTTCAGGCTTCTCATGATAATCTCCAGGGACGGATCAAGGAACATTCGAAGCAGGTTGAACTGGTTAAGAAACTTCGCAGCACTTACTTTAACAAGTGCCGGGTGGTGGAAGATTTGGAGGAGGAGAACAAGCTTGCTTTCCAGGACCCTGAGACAAGTCCCAAGGTCAAGCCAACGCCGAAGATCGTTCTTCCCACCGAGGAGGAGCCTGAAGATGAGGAGCCGGTTGAGCTGGGAGATCGCGTCTATGGTCCAGAGGATTTCAAGAAGATTCTGCTGCATATGCTGAACAACATCAGAATTGGCGAGGCTAAGGTGCCTATTATTGGTACGTATCAGAATGTCTCCACCGGTGCGGATATTGTGGAGTACGTTCAGAGATACATGGAGGCCACCAACCTGGCACAGGCAGAACGCATCGGACAGGATCTTGTGGACGGTGGCTTTTTGCGCTTGGTCGGCAACATGGGTAGTGTTTTCGCCAACAGCTCGAAGATGAACTACCAGTGGCGCTCCAGAGTCTTTCAACTCACTGGCATTCCTGAGAAGAAGAAGTCCTTAATGCGGGTCGCCTCTGCGGCTTCTGGGGCTTCTTCAAATGACGATATTGTCGATTCTCCGATGTCTTCAGTCTCGGAAATGATTGCGGGCTGGAACCCCCTCAACAACCCTTACCCGAACGAAACTCCGGCGGAGAAGCTGCGGAGAGAGGCTTTGGAAGCCGACGAACGCTACAAGGCTGGTGTGCGAAGGCTCGATCAGCTTCGATGCCGCCTTGAGGAGGACGTTATTGATAATCTGCGATTCATGGAGCAGTGCGAGCTGGACCGCCTCAAGGCTATCAAGGCGGTGGTTCTTGACTTCTCTGGCGCCATTAGCAACGTCATTCCCAATCTTCAGAGCACTGTCGATCATATGATGCTGTATCAGGAGACGATTCAGCCGCTGGGAGATTTGAGATACCTCCTAGAGAACTACCGTACTGGCGGCTTTGTGCCTCGAGTACAGGCCTATGAAAACTACTATGGCTCCGTTGAAGGTATGTGGTTATCCTTAATTGACAAAACTTGCAACAAGTGCTAATCCTCTATAGAGCAAAATTTCGGCGTCGATCTTGAAGCCAGAGCTCGTGTGGACCGCAAGCGTGTCCCTATCTTGGTGACGACTCTTTTGACCTACTTGGACAACCGTAAGACAGGCCCAATTATCGGGCAAAATACACAATTAAGCTAACTAGCGTACAGGTTACCCTGAACTTGAGGGCGACGAGGCCCGTCGTGGTATCTGGCTGCACAATCCTAAGTTGTCTCACACGCATCAGTTGCGCAACGCGCTGAACAACAGCAAAGCGGACTATCATGAAATCCTCCCGACCTTTGAGATACCCACCGTTGCTAGCGTTCTGAAATTGTACCTTCTTGAGTTGCCAGGTTTGTATCTCCTTCCGATCCGACGTTCGAACTACAGACGCTAACTATGCCGCAGACTCTCTTGTTTCCTCTCAAGTCTACGAAATCGTCAAAACAATCTACTCGACCACCGCTCACGAGACCACGGAAGAGGGACGAATCAAGGTTCTGCAAAGTACACTTGGCCAACTTCGTCTCGTAAACATTGCCACGCTTGATGCCATCATGACCCACTTCACACGCCTGATCGACTTGACCTCTGCCGATGAACAGTACATTGCCGCAATTGCGCAGGTCCTGTCGCCATGTATCCTCCGCCCTCGCATTGAGAGCAGTCTCACAATGGATGAGCGCCACAGCTACCGCCTGATTCGTGACCTGTTTGCGCACAAGGATGCCATCTTTGGCGAGCTGAAGCGCCAGTCCAGTGCACTGGGCATTTCAACTTCCAGCCGCCCGAGGGCAATCAGCACCGATGAGAGCAACCGACGTGCCGCGATGGAAGCTCGCCAGCGCGCCATCGTCAACCGCAGCCGCGCTACCAGCCCTTCAAACCGTCAACGTCACCGTCGGGACCGCTCCAGTGGCGCTTCTGAGACTGGTCGATTCCCCATCAATGTTGCAGCCAGCCCGGCTGATCGCCGAGCCGCTGCGGCGACCCGCCCCAGCCTCGACGTCCCTATTAGTAATGGATCCCCTACTGTGCCCGAGCACCCTCCAACTGTGAACACCCAGATTGTTGAGGTTGCAACCAACGGCATGACCGACTCTCCAGCTTCGGCAGCTATCACTAGCGCCAGTGCCTCAGAGGGCTCTGATAGCCCTCCTCCCCCGGAGACTGCCTCAGATGGTTCCCCTACCCCAACACCCACCCCAGCTCCCGCAGCTACCGAATTTGAAAAACGCGCCTCCATTCCTCGCTCAACTGGTGGCCGGTACACCCGCAAGCCCGGCCTCGGAAGTCTTTCTAGCTTCCCAACCGGATCTGCCGTCGGCGGCACAGGCACCGATAGCAACCGAAGCAGCATCGCTGAAAGCGAGCCCAAGGGTGTAACTCTGGAAGACAAGCCCATGGATGATTAAATGATGCACTTTGACATTCTCGGGAGAGAATAATACGTTTCAAAGACTTTGTATAGTGACACGTCTTTTGAAGCACTTGATCTCCTCCCTCTTGACTTTTTAAAAAAGATTTTTCCGCGTTGTCATGCCTTTTTATGCATGCATGCATACATACCCTTCTCTGCCCTGCCTTGCCTGCATGTGCTATTCGTCAAATACCTAAGAGCCCTCCTGATTATACTGGTCTGTTTCTCCTTGGAATTGTCTTTTTTTCTTATTTTATGTTTGTGATGCATCTCTTTTTTTCCTTGTGCTCGCCTTTTAGTTCGCACCCTGTATGTATACTCGATTCTTCTACACATGTACGAATTTCCTGGATGTCAGAATCTTTCCGTTCATATTTTATTCGTTATTCGGTATCAATCCTGTAGATTTTCCTTTTATGAATAGCGATTGATGTTTTGGCACTTTGGTTTGGATATATGCATTTAATACCACGGATAAGGGCGTCCCGCACGACCTAGGCAGCAATCGGCCTTGCTTGCGGCAGAGAGAGGTGCAAATCTTAAATGCCCGAGTCTTCATAATAATGAAGAGTACTACATGTATAGGTTGCTATGGATGTTCACTAGAGAATATGTGTATGAATCAATCCCGGGTTCTGTTCTGGTTATCTTTATAGTGTGACTTAGTTAAGATTGGTTATTTCGCTCTTCATACATGTATAAACTAAGCAAGTCGCTAATGCATCGTCAGAGGTCAATATTGTCTCTTGGGCTACTCAAGGTTCCTCCTCATCGGCTTCGGCTCATTGTTCTCTCAATTCTTATCAGAGCATCTTCTTCCTCCGCCTTTGCGAGCTTTTCACTCGGCAGCATAATGGCCTTATCAATAGCCACTGGCAAAGCTCGATGACGGCCCCGAATCATCACTGCACAAAGCACCAACTTGCTAAACGTATGCCAGCCCCCAGAAAAGCTATACAACTGGTCTGGGAGACCTGTACTGATCCCGACACAGCCGTACGCACTGACGGTTTCAAAGATGATATTGAAAGCCGAGTATGTAACTGGATCTCGGGTGAACTGGCCGGCTTCCACGATGCAAATTATTATGACGGCTAAAGCAATCCACCACAGATCGAATGCCATCTGTGCGCGTAGTTGGTGACGGATAAAATACAATCTTCCCGATGCAGGGGACTTGGGTGTTGAAGGGCTCGAGCTTTCTGAGTAGGTCTCGTCGTCCGTGTTGACGGAGGGGTCGTCTGCGTAGATACCTAAGCTTCGTTCTTCGTAGACATTTGAGTGGCGCATTGTGATGACAACAGGGTAGACCGAGATATACATCATTATCACGTATATCACCTGCGTTCCTATCTCGAGAGTGGAGATGCTAGTTATGTAAAAGCCTCCGCTTCGAACGCAGAATGCTTGGAATAGCCCATCTAGCGCACGCGGCCCTTTTGGAGTGATATTGACAGCCGGGTTATCGTACTATGAACAGCAATCAGCATTACGAATCTGAACAGGCGGGAGATTGCCAGACTCACATTAAGCACCTCATAGGCTACCCAGTCAGCTCCATTTAAGGCAATCACAGACACCAGAAGCCACCACGTATGTGCAGAAGGAAATAATGTTGTGTAGCAACGGCGTGGATGATCCAAGAGAAATGTCAAAGTCTCACGAGAATAGTGGAAGTATTCGCCGCGGGGAAGAAGCATACGAATGGTGTATAATATCCATCGCAGGAATATTGGATAACTGCAAAGAAGTATGAGCATATGTGCATGGAATAATCAACCCTGTATTGGAATTGCGAAGAGGCTTACCAGGTGTTGCCAGCTAGAATGAGAAGGCCCATAGTTATCAGCATGTATGTTGATCTTTTAAAGGGAACCTTAAACGGCCGTCAGTCACAGATTAGACACTTGGAAGATATAATGCTGAGCACTCACCATGTTGGCATCAAGCACACTCATCCCGGAATTGTTGAAGGCAGAAATGGCAAAGAAAAAGCCCACCCACCTAGATTCGAGCAACATTTAGCATGAGCCTCGGGAGCTATTGAGTATCCGAAAAGCAAAACTCACCAAGGATCCAGACCGTTCGATTTAGCCAGTGCAGCCTTATTTCTCGCAATATACGCACCAACACCTAGCCCGCCCAATAGCTGCCATAACAGAAAGTAGACTGGCACAATAATGGACAACAGAGACACTGCTCGGTACTCTGCACCGCCAAGTCTTTGACGTTCTCTTTCACTCAAATCATGAAATGAAGAATTCCGACTGAATTTGTGTAGGAAGTGCAGATGGCTGTCATCTTCAAACCCTTCACCATTATCGCCTTCCTCCAGTTGATTGTGGGTAGCAGGCACGAATGGAGGGCGCATATTTTGGCGTGCTGGATTGGAGGGAACTTCCCCAGGTCCAGGTCGTACGTCATCATCGAATGTGATATGAGCATCAGTATCTGCAGTAACGGTTGCTTCCCGAGAAAGGCCTCCATCTGGTTGTGTTCCGCTGGATGCTAAAGACTCAGCGTTATCTCTAGCTGTGGGGTGAGAGGAATATGACTTTTTGCTATATTGTTTGCCGTGATCGGAATCAGTTCCTGAAGTTTGTCCTTGGCTTTTGCTGCGTGCCATGGGTTGGAGTGATGGAGTTGTGGATCTATATAAAGGGAAACTTCGGCGCCTATCTATCTGCGGCTCAGGCTCATTTGGTATTGTTGGCTCCTGCGATGGAAGCGTGGCCAGTTGAATTGATGCGCGAGACTGATTGATCGCATGGCGGAGTCTCTTTCTCCGTAGACTTTCTTCTTGCACAATCTCTCTAAACCTTTTCTCGAATGTTCTTTTGCGGACCATTACTACTGCGATGGAGACCCATATCTATCTCTGATTAGCATTCTTATCCACCAGTGTTCTAGTTGATTGCTCATTTGAAGCAAGTGGCTGGTGATAAGCAGACTGGTCTCTTACCGTAGACCCGCATATTATCAGGAACAGTAGTAAGATCTGCTGGAATGTATTTAATGTAGATAGATTGACGGTGTTCAGGCCAGCAAGTGTCATGGCGCTGACTGTCAAGAATAACGCATCAATATACCGTACGCTGTGGCCCGGAGTGGAGCTACCCCAGAGAATAGCGGAGGTGATAAGGGTCACTCCGATAAAGTAGGCATAATGCACTGTGAGGAATCGGACCCGAGGTAGATGGAACTTCATGATTTTCCAACTGAATTTAAACATCTTGGAGGCGAAAAGTCCTATTTGAACTCAAAGCTGTTGTCACACGAGCTACCTGAGGTCTTCAAGGGATCATAAGGTTGTCATTAGCCTTTGAGGCCGGTGTATGCTTAGTAAGCCGTCCTGCGATGCTGATTGGTCAGTGCCATATACCTCATAGTATCCATGAATCTATCATATATGCATGTGCCATCTACACCCTAGATACGTAATTCCGGCCTCGAAGCTGCAACATACCCAGATAGGCCTAGTGTGTCAGATTTCACATCTACTGTAGTCTTCGCATTGAAGCAACTTTAATCTTGGAACTGAACCGACAACCATATTCGGTCTCAACCCAGATAGTCTTGGCTCCATTCCGTTTTTAGTGTCCAGTCACCCTATCTCATATTACATTTTGATAGACTACGGCGCTGAAGGACCGAAGCAACGACATAAAGTCGGAAAGCTCGAGATACTTTATTCTCCCCCCCCCCCCAAAAAAAAGCAGAAGGCGCACAGCGCAAAAAGGGAAACATTCTAGATTATGTAGCCTGGTTTGCAGTGACCATCTTTTTGGGTCTGTTTGGCTGGCGAAAGTTTCCTAGGCGCATGGACAACGCTATCCGCATGTGGCACAAGCTTCTCGAGATGCATGATATTTCACTCAATTGTTTTCAAATTTATATCCAGAATCTGGACTACCTAGAGGGGGATTTCTTTTTTGGAAATTATAGGGAGTCTAGCCGCAGCTGGATACCAACCTGCTCCTCTCAGCCCTAAGATTTTGTTCATCAATGCCGTCAGTCCCTCTTAATATACAGCACTGCACTGCCCCTCTCTATTCTCTTCTCGCTAATGTTGCTTCCACCTAGTTTGAGAGTGAAACAGATGTCTTCGTTTCAGATAGTCAGCTTGGCCTTCTTGCTCAGAACATAACCGTCCCTGGTATCTCGCCCCAGTACCCAAATGTGACTTGCTCTTCATCAAGTGAAGTTTGCCAAGTCACAACTGGTGAAGGTGGTAAGTAAAGGAAATTTTCCCACATACAGATCGCTAGGCACTCTTCTGGCTCTGCTCGATATCATGTAAGCGTCTGCTGACGAATTGATGTAGGATTCCAAGCCGCAACCACTCTTGCCGCGTTGATCAACTCGGCTACCTTTAATTTAAGCAACACTTATTTCATGATTGCTGGTATAGCTGGTATCAATCCAGACTTTGGAACAACTGTATGCCTCTCGATTCCTTTCGCCTCCTTCTGCACCGCTGACGCGTTCATAGGGCTATGTTGCCTTCAACCGATACGCCATTCTTCTGATTCCCAGTATGAGTTCGACTATAGGCAGATCCCTGACAAATTCTCTACCGGATTTGTGCCATTCGGTACTCTTGCCCCAGGAGAATACCCGACTTTTATCTATGGCTCAGATGTATTCGAACTCAATGATAACTTACGAACACGGGTTGTCAACGTTGCGAAGACTGCCGAATTGGTCGATGATGCTAGGTGAGCTCTGTCCAAAGATTTAAGAACCCCTAAGACTCATTTTCAAATAGTGCACAAGAGTATCGCAGCCGTTATGACTCTGCGCCAGCGAACCAGAGCCCCAATGTCATTCAATGTGATGGAGGAACCTCGAATGTTTGGTATTTTGGGAGCCTTATGGCAGACACCTTTGCGAATTATACTAGCATTATCACCAATAGAACTGCAAAGCTATGCACGACTGCCAATGAGGACATCGGAACTATCCAAGCTCTAATGCGCGGTGCGATTGCTGGCCTGGTTGATTTCCGGAGAGTCATCGTGATGCGCTCGGCATCGAACTTTGACCGTCCCCCCCGGCATGTCAGCCACATACGGTCTCCTATCGGCTGATTCTGGCGGCTTTACTCCTTCAATTCAGAATCTTCTCGTCACAGGCAGGAAGATCATTGATGATATCTTGCAAAATTGGGACAAAGTTTACAAATTCGGTATTACACCCGATAACTACGTTGCCGACATCCTGAACAGCATTCCCGGTCCTATCAAACCTGAGATCGGGTAAGTCAAAACCCTTTTGTTTTTTAGAACATACCACCTGACGATACCTATTAGGGCTCCTGCGTACTACGTGAACCCCGTGTCGACAGACTAAGTCTCCATTTTGCTCGCTAAGCAACATGATGTAAGAAAAGGAGTGTTAAGGATAATGGGCTTGCCAAGCCTGTCTGATGTTGTCCTGACTCACCTGTAAACTTCTGGGGACCAATAAACTCTTAACCGGCGACTTCCATTCCAGACTGGTCTCCCAGGAGTAGGCGATAGTGTTTATGTTTGATAGATCTTTGATTTTCGCTATATAGACATGAAACATCTTGTTATCTCATATTATCTCTTCCCACTCGTCTATAGTCCCGTATTGCAATATGAACATCTTTGATAGCCATACTCTTAGTCCAATAATTTCCTGTTCAGGACTAACTGTGGGAAACAAGAGCTCAATATATAGGCACGCATCCGCTTATACACCGCCCCATTGCGTTGAGGAAAAAGCTCGAACAATGGACCGAATGAATTTGGCACCTAGCAGAGGTGGGTGGGGCTAAGGAGGGGGCGAAAACTTTCAAGGTTGAGATACTATTTAGCCGGCCATCGGTCCCACATAAACCTTCCCCAGTCTATCATATGAATATATCAAACGATCCGACTCGGAGAGCTTCATTGAATGTGTCAATCTCAAAAACTTAGGCACCGCCTTTCGAGATTTCTGGTCTGATTTTCGTTAGGTTTCGCAATGGCTCTATCAATCGAGTCTCTGCCACCGGAGATCCAGCGACTGGTTTTAGAACACTTGTCCATGCATGACCACAGCCTTCGCGCCTTTGCATGTGTGAATCGGATCTGCCACATCATAGCATCCCCATTGATTTATCATACTATGAAAATCGGGGTAGATTCAGGAAATATTTCCTTTCCCAACTTCCACAAGCGGAAACAGAGCTCCAAGGGATCAACCAAATTACAATATGTCAAATGTCTTGCGATCTACAAAGCCCAAGAAAGACTCGGAGCGGATATTTCACCAGATTCGAAGGACACCGTTCTTCAACCACTTTTTCAAAGTGAGAAAGCCAGCGCGCTCGATGGTTGTCTACAATGGCCCAAGGAACTGGAAAAGGACGCGAAAATCTCTTTATCCAACGAAGCCTGGTTGCCCCTAGCGAATTTGGTTCTGCAGCTACCCGGCCTTTCGGATTTATTCTTCCTGCTCCCGACAGAGTTTCCAGAATGTTTGCTAGATCGGATCCACAGGTCCAGACCAGAATGCCGCCTTCACATTGAAAATCTTTTTCTCTGCAATCTGGTGACAGCTTCCACAGACTCATATGATTTTCGTTTGGCATCATCGCCTTGTATATTCAGCATCGGAGCTACTCATATCTGCAATCACAACCCCAAAAAAGATAAATCTTCTAGCTACCATCAAGATATTGTGGCCCTCATGACATCTGGTCTAGCACCAAACCTTAGGGAGGTTACATTGGTCTATCATGATTTTTGGTTCGCGTGTTTGACGACACCTATACTACCGCAGTGGAAAGGATTTGATGAAAGCACGAGGAAGTACTATGAAAAGTCACGCGGAAATCTACAATGTCTTCGCCTTAAGCATGCTTGGCGAATCAATGAGGATATGCTGGACTACTGGAGCGCGCGAACGGATTTCACCAAACTACAAACTCTCCAGCTTTATGCACATCTTCCGACGGATACATTAAGCTATCTGGCGACAGAGTTTCACCTCCCCTGTCTGCAGACGCTTGTACTTGGCAGACTTCGACGTGAACGCGAGGATTCTGACGACCATGCGGATGCGGTCAATAAATTGCTGAGGTGTCTTTCTCCACTGAGATCTCTGACCTTGGATGAATGGTATCCGGAGATTTCAATAGATGCACTTGCTATTGTTCATGGACATTGTCTGTTGGAGTTAAAGTTGTTGAACTATCCCGGCGGAGATCTCACAAATGACGATTTAGAGGCACTCGGTCGACATTGCATAGCCCTTCGAGAGCTCACATTGAGCCTTCGCCGTTCACAGGGTGACCTTCTAGAAGCGAATCTATACAAGGCTCTTGGTTCTCTACCGAATCTTCAGTTCATGACCCTTAATTTACATGTTGCCCAAAGGTATGATTATTGGGACAATGACGAAGACGAAGAGGGCAACTTGTCAAATCCTGTATTCCATGACGAATTTGATAGACAAGTCCCTCCCAAATTGGCCAACGCTAGACCAATATCATATGAAGTTTGCAACGGGGCCATGCGCGAGCAGCTGATCAATTGTGCAATTGATGCGAAACTTGCTCGGTCTATATTCGATGCTATTTCTTTCGGCAAGCCTCAAATATCTCTACCTTTGCAAGAATTGAACATCAAGATCACAGGTGCAGGAGACTTTGGAAATATACACTGCTCACATCACTACCTATCTGTACTTTCTCATTTATGTCGCCCATGGCGGATCACTCGGAGTATTCGTTGTGATCGCCGTCTTGAGACACAGAGGACAGAACCAGTTCTCAATTTATTCAAGCCACCGCCCAGCGTTCTGGAAGATTACCTTGAGGCTATCTGGCGCCGCATATGGCCGCAAAAGATGTCAGAAGACTGGCAATCTGACTGGCATAGCTTTCCGATCTCTAAAGTGACATGACTATAGTCTTTAGAGGTATTAAATTGATAACTCATATGCATCGTAATCAGTTTCTCAAAACTAGTAATGCTATATGAAGCCTCTATTCGAGAGCATTGGGTATTGTTTGAAGATAACCCCGAACAAGGCTTTGATAGCTTTCTAGAGCGCTGCGTGCCCAGGTGGAACGCGTAAGCGAAAGGGGACAGAGTGCGAAAGGGCATTTTAGGCATACAGGCGTTAACTTTAAGGACATATACATAATAGGAACAATGTAGCAAAACACATTATCATATTTAGCCATGGATCTAGCTAAGTTTGGACAGATATGTAGGAGTAGGAGCTTAGTTTCTTTTGACTTTGTTTAATTGTTTTTTTTTTCTTTGTTCTGGTTATTTGATTGTTTGAGTGTCGATGAGGACAAGATGTCATGCCATACTGCATGGAGTTTTCAACAAAGGGAATAAAACAAATGGAAATCGTGCCAATGGCGCTAAACACGAAAAATGCAACTCGACTCCAGAAATGCTGTGGTTTTGTACATGGTAAGTGTCCCAAATAGGACTCCGATGATGCCTCCAATAATGCTGTGTGGGTAATAGAAGATTATGGAAAACAATGATGGAAAAAATAACTCGAGCAAATGAAAGACCAAGGTTCAGGATTATGCCAATATCATAGTCCATCACCACGGAGCAACCTCCTCAGAATGCCTTCACCAGGTCCGGCAATCTGGCTTTCAATTTCTGACTGGGACACAAAGCAGATGAGACCTTGTTCGTTCATTGCCTTGTGAGGACTTGACATCACGTTTCCAGACTTGGAAGGCGTGCGGCGAACATCAGAGCCACCGGCAAGTGTGCCGCCACGGCCACGGCCCTGGTAGTCGCCTACGAGGCCCATTGTTTCCAAGTTGCTCAAGACGTCCTTGAACTCTGTGGCAGTCAAGGGGTGAAGGATGTTGTCATTTCGACAAAGTGTACAGTATGTGTCAAAGGCCTGCTTCACCGTCGGAGCAGAGGATCGGTTTTTGGAGGGCGTGCTATGAATGTCCATCTCACGACGCTTGCGCTCGAGTGCAATCAATGTGCAGATAGCAGCCTTCTGCTGCAGGTTGATGTTCTTTAGTCTTTGCACAGTGCCTTGTCCAAAAGCAGATGTTGTAATTCGGGCGATGTGGGCAATGCTGGCGCGAGGCGCTGTCACCGGTGTGTAGCTTGACATGGTCGTCGGCCGAGGAGCAGCGGCTGACTTTGAAGGAGAAGAAAGATTCTCATTCTCTGCTAGGACAGACAGTTTCAATTCAGATTCAGCAGCTTGTTTCTCCAATTTCTGGATAGTTTCTTGCTCAATGACATCAATTGCGCGCTTGATCAACTCAAATGCCTTGCGAAGGTCACCTGTTTGCGAAGCAACTTTCTTTGCGCATAGCTGAATTGCTGCCGGCTGCAAGAAAGGGACTAATTTGGGATCAGACTCAGCTGCATCTGTGGGGAGCAACGATCGAAGGCGAGCAGTGATCACACCGGCAATTGAAGCAGCATTGTAGGGCAAGAATGGAAGAAGTGTCGGCCTCAAATTCTTTGCTTTCAGCTGTGGGAGAGAACGGTCGGTCAAATCCAAGGCATTGGCAATACCAATGAGAATCAGAGTAGACTTGTTATGCAAAGACCACTCAAACAAAGATTGCAGTACTCCGGAATCACCTTGAAGCAAATGATCCATCTCGTCAAGACTAACCAGAAACAGACCATCCGCCTTCGCGGGGATGAACATGTCCTTGATTCGGTCCGCCTCACTCTTTTTGAATACCTCTGATTCGTCACAGAAATCTTGGATGAGTTTGCTGTATACATCACGAGAGTTACGCATGCTCACACAGTTGACATGAGAAACCTTGACGTTGGAGAGGTCCATATCCCGGCAGACTTCATTGACCATGGCGCTTTTACCCGTACCAGGAGGTCCGCTGATGTAGAGACAGCCGCCCTTTCGAGATTCGACGCAATCCTCAATGAAAGTGGAGACTTTCTCACGTTCTGACTCTCGTCCAACAAGGCGACCCGAGGTGGCGCCACGGGCAAAGAGCTGTCGGGCTTGCGAATAAACCGTTTGCGTTGTTGTCGGAGTGGCACTCGGACGGGGAGTAGGGGGGATGTCGGCGTGTCGGGGAGTCCGCGGAGTCACAGATCTGGCTCCCACCTGTACACGATGGCGAGGAGTGACTGGTGAACTTTGGATCGCATCTCGGAATCGATTCTTTTGTGGAGTCTTGAATTCGATCGGCGGGGGTACTACGAGCTTCTCGAGCTGCTCAAGCTTCTCGGGGATCTCGGGTTTCTCATCTGCGAGCCTTTAGCCACCAATTCAATTTAAATGCATGTTTCCAACTCTCTCGGCTTACCCTCCACGAGCTTCGAGGTGCGGAAATGAGACTTGATCTTTGTCGGAGACCCACCCTGGTCATCGCGCAGTGTGTGTTTGGAATGCGCTTTTTCCGAGATCTTCTTGATAACATCCCCATTTTCCTGGTCCACTGGTTGCTCCGCATCCTGGTTCTTTGCAGCGAGGCGAGTTGAGCGAGTCCGACGAGGAGGTGCAGCGGCAACCTCACGATGGGCCCGAGGTGCAACAGTTCGGCGCTTGCTTGCGGTGCGCACGGGAAGCGCTGAAAGAGAGTCAGCGATCTTTTATCTTATAGTTTTATTTCAAGAGTCTCACCTTCCGCTTCCACGGCACTGCGAGTGCGTTTGCCGAGAACCGTAGTTGCCATTGTTGGGGAGGGGAAGGAAGTGTGTGAAGCGCCTTCCTGCGGCACGAGGTCTGGGAGATAAGTCTCCGCGCCTGCGCGTCAAGACGCGTCGCGTCGCATTCCTTTAAACCGAAAGCGGTAAGTATGGTTTTGCGGTAGCCATAAAGACCAAAGGTGCATAATTATCAATACTTGCGTAGCTGGTATCTAAAGGTTTCCGTACTTGCTTTACTAGAGGCTTCTAAGCAAATTGGGGTCCTACGTCACTGCTGATGATCGTCCTGCTTGACTATCTCAGCTAGACCGCAAGACAAATATTTGCGATAAAGCTTTTTGCAAATGTGAAATCATTTGAATACCATTTTCAACCTGACTTCCAACTAGGCGGGGTACTCAGCGAGCTTATCCCTCCGTTTGCAGTTGTTTGCATCACCTCTCCACATTCAACTACTCATAATTCCAAGCTCATTTTGGAGACTACTTCTGTTTGGCTTTCTTTCATTTTCTTTCTCCTCAGACCTTTCTTTTTATACCCTGAGTTTTCCTGCTCGCCACCATGGAGGATAGCGTGGTGGCCCAGTTCACCGAGATTACGGGCTCGACGCCTGAGACGGCGACACAGTACCTGCAGCTCACTGAATTCAACATTGAGCAAGCGATGCAACTGTTTTTCGAGAATGGAGGTGCCCCATTGACTGAAACTCCTGCTCAACCAGCAAACCACCCTGCATACGAAGACGAATCAGGTGTTGTCCATATCGATTCCGACTCAGATGACGAAAGTCGGCCGGCCCAATCTGCGCAACCAGCGGGCACGACATTTGACGATGACGCTGCCATGGCTCGTCGTCTACAGGAGGAAATGTACGGAGGTGGAGGCCCAACCCAGAATGATGATTATGAGGATGAAGTACGTGCGCCTATGGCGCGCACCACCGAGACTTTGGTGGGGCCTGATCTGGATTTCCACGATGGCATGCATTCGAACATTTTGGGCCACTTACGTGCTGGACGAGGTGGACGCGGTGGTAGGTTAACCTTGGACATCAAACATGAAGGGTGAACTAAGCTAACACCTGGTAGGCCGGCCTGGCATCTTCAACCAACAAGATTCGGCATCCATCTGGAACGGCAGCTCCTCGACCCACCAAGAACAATTGTCGCAAGCCACGGGTGGTGCATCGGATGCTTCATCCAAATCCAACATGCTCGCGGAAATGTATCGACCCCCCTTTGAGATCATGTCTCGCCTTCCTTGGGATATGGCTCGTGAAGAAGGTAGGGACAATGAGAAGTGGCTGTTGGTGAACATCCAGGACCAGTCCATCTTCGATTGTCAGGTATTAAATCGCGACCTTTGGAAGGATAATGGCATTCAGGAAACGATTAAAGAACATTTTATCTTCCTACAGTTCTCCAAGGATGATCCTCGAGCTGCACCATACCTCCAATACTACTTCCAAGCCAGCGACCTCTCCGATAATTACCCCCATATTGCCATCGTCGATCCTCGGACCGGTGAGAAAGTCAAGGCTTGGACCGGCCAGCCTGTTGTCAAAGCCCCGGAATTCCTCATGCAGCTTCACGAGTTCCTTGATCGTTACAGCTTAAATGTCAACGTACGCAATCCGGTTGCGAAGCGGAAATCTGAAAAGCCAGAGAAAACGGTGGATGCTATGACAGAAGAGGAGATGTTGGATATGGCGATGAGGAACAGCCTCGGTGCAGGAGAGGCCTCGGCTCCCAAGCCAGATGACCCAGATGACCTGACCCGCAGCACGGCGGACATCAAAGGCAAAGGCAAGGCCGAGGAGGATGATGAGATGGGAGAAGCTGAGCCCGTTGAAGAGGCCGAAAACTCTCTCTTCTCCTCCATTCCTAGTGACCAG
This sequence comes from Penicillium tannophilum, assembly GCA_028829675.1. Classification (NCBI taxonomy): domain Eukaryota; kingdom Fungi; phylum Ascomycota; class Eurotiomycetes; order Eurotiales; family Aspergillaceae; genus Penicillium; species Penicillium tannophilum. Next base: position 3,061,193 of record JAQKAK010000004.1, on the reverse strand, counting down.
CCACACATCGAACCAGCTGCCGACCCAGCCACAACTACTCGCATCCAATTTCGTCACCCGGCTGGCCGTGTCATTCGGCGATTTGCACTGTCAGACCCTGTCCAGCGAATTTACGAGTGGTTGAAGGCAGAGCCTCCTGTGGAGGACAAGACTGGTGTGGAGTTTGAGCTGAACTCACTGGGAAGCAACTTAATAGATTCACTGCAGACCAGCATCGAAGGTGCGGGGCTGAAGAACGGAACAGTCAACATCGGATACCTGGAGGAATAATTGATGCACATTGCTCTATATTGGTATTGAAGCTCACATCATCGCCTCCTCTCAATAGTCAGTGGCGGGATTGTGATCTGCGCATCGCATTGTTGCTTAGGATGGTAGGAATGATCATTGTTCCATTCAACGGCCCTTAAAGCAGAGGTCCCGGGTTATAAGTTCAACAAGGAACCCATGTCTAGAACGCATACTTATACTTTACCTTTGAGTCTTAGAATCAATGTGACATGAACTAATTAGCATTCTCGTTCATTTGCAGAGCTTAGTTGTAGATACCTTCAAAGCCACCGCCCAAGATAAGAACGATACCGCCCGGCAGAATTGGCCCCGCGTCGATAAACAGAACGCCATGATATCTTCCTCTGTGACGTCCTCGCGATTTGAACAGTGCTAACAGCCTTATATACTGTTGTGTCTCATGATGGCATATAATTGATGCTCTTGTATTAAATTATTGAAGGATCTGGGCCCATTTGATCCCGCCCCGACCTCTTTCCATCTTTGTTTACGCTCCCGCCCTGTTGATGGTAAGTGGAACACCCCCGCCCCCCCCCCCCCAAGCACCAAACTTCCTCCTTTCGATTCACTGATTGCCTAACTTCACAGTAAACAAAGCTATTGCACTGTCTTCCAACTCTGCCTTCTTTCCGATTACTTTCTGATTGCCTTATCACCTCCGCTCCGATCCCGCCCTGTTGTTGGTAGGTGGAACACCCCCAGCAACCCCCCAAAGCACCGAATTTCTTCTTTCTAATTCACTGATCGTGTACCTTCACAGCAAACAGAGCTAGTACGCTGTACTCCTACTCCGCTTTTCTCCCGATTCCTGCGTCAATATTTCCGATCATCTTGTCACCTCCGCTCTGATCCCGCTCCGCTCCCATTCCGCAGTATGTCCACCTCCCTATTTCACTACTTGCGAACGAAAATCATGCTACCGCCGTGATGCCTCATACTATGACTGGATACTTACATGTTTACTTCTCAATTCCAGCTGCTGACAACGAATTTGAACTCCGCGGAGTCCCCGCCGCACGAGTTCGGCTTCTCTCCCCAGAGATAAGCCGGCACAATGCCCGGACCGATCGACCCCGAGACCCTTTACACTAAGCAAGCATGCATTGGTAATTACAGAAAGTTCGCGGAAAAGATCAAGCTCAAATATTAATCTTGGCGTTGAATAGGTGGTGGAAGTTTCGGCCGGGTCTACAAAGGGTGAGTGAAGCCTACCACTTGAGACTTGATGCGCATAGCCACGTGTACTGACTCACAATTTCTACCCCAGAGTTGATAAGAGAACTGGAGACTCAGTTGCGATCAAGGTTATCGATGTTGAAAATGCTGAAGATGAAGTGGATGAGATCATCAAGGAGATTGCGATTCTATCGGAGCTGAAATCCCCATACGTCACCAAATATCATGGTTCATACCTTAAGGGTTCGAACCTCTGGATCATCATGGAGTTCTGCTCTGGTGGTAGCTGTCATGGCTTATTGCGCCCCGGTGTGATCCATGAAGAGTACATATCGATTATCTTGAGAGAGCTCCTTAAAGGCTTGGAATATCTTCATGGTGATCAAAAGTTGCACCGAGATATTAAAGGTAACATGGTCTCCGTCCTCATGGTTATACAAGATCTAACAGGGAGGCAGCTGCAAACATCCTTTTAAGCGCAAGTGGACAGGTCAAGTTAGCAGACTTTGGTGTATCAGGCCAATTATCCGCGACAATGACCAAGAAAAACACATTTGTGGGAACCCCCTTCTGGATGGCTCCGGAAGTCATCAAGCAATCAGGATACGACTACAAAGCAGATATCTGGTCTCTGGGAATTACGGCAATTGAGCTGGCCTGTGGAGATCCTCCATATGCTGATATTCACCCGATGAAAGTCCTATTTTTGATTCCCAAGAACCCGCCTCCCACTCTCAATGGTAACTTCAGCAAATCTTTCAAACAATTTGTTGAATTGTGCTTGCGACGGGATCCAAAAGAGCGACCGTCTGCCAAGGAGTTGCTCGAGCACCCGTTCATCAAACGGGCGAAGCGGACAACATACCTCACAGAACTTATCGAACGTGCGGAGCGCTGGCAAGCAACCCACCATGGTCAGGGGGATGATGAAGATGACTATGATGAGCCATCAGAGCCTGTTGAGCTGAATCGCGAAGACCATGAGGATCTTTGGGACTTTGGCACTGTTCGCCCTGCTGGCCCTGCTGGTGGGCGATCGGCCATGGCCATGCCGCCATTACGTCCGATGCACGACTTGGCAACTAAACCTCGTTCTCAAGAAGCCGATGAGTGGGATTTGCAAGACGAGACGAAACAAGCACCTCAACCCCAGTCACTCCAAATCCGCTCGAACCCTGCAAACACCGCCATCGAGCCCTCTCAAGCCAAAAAGCCCTTCTCTCCCCCTGTGCAACCCTCGCCGTTAAAGCAGACAACAACACCACCTTCCAATACTTCTTCGCGCCGAACTCATCCTAACAACCCAGCCATCGCTCACCAAGAGAATTCTCCCGCCAGAGGATACGCACAGGCAATGATGAATCTCGCTAGTGAGGCTCGCGCCAATGTGTCCCCTCAGCCTAGGTCCCCTGCGGTTGCGTCTAGCAATACAACGATGGAGCAATCTCTAACTTCCAAGGAGCCTGAACCTGTCCCTTACCGTCCTCTCCCCGGTACCCATGGAGTTCCAGCCAATCACCGCATGACGCCTTCTGGTAATTTCCAAAGACAACCCGATCTCGCATCCGCAAATGCGAGACCCTCCGGACTCAAGTCCAAGCTTGCCTCAAAACACGAAGCGCCTCCTGTTAGAAACACCCCCGCGAGCCCTCGTGTAAGCGAGCAGCCAAAACAACTCCCACAACCTCCGGCCAAAGCCCCAGTCGAGAATGAGCGCGTCACCGCTTACGGCTCTGTTATTATTCCTGCTCTCCGTGCCGCCATGAACCGACGTGGTCGCGCTCTTTCTCGTCTCGACCCTGCCCGAAACCCCAACAATAGAACATCTTCTGAAGGAGAGCAACAGTGGGAGCAAAGTGTTCGCGTCCACCGACACATGGACAGCATTGTTGATGATATTTCGCGGGCCCTCACGAATCTCCATCGCTGGGACATGGAAGACCCGGTACAGATGGACGGTGGTGTTGACGTTACGCTTGAAGCTTTCCTGGAGGAAGTTCTAGTTCGTCTTCAACCTGGTTCTGCCCCGGACTCTACCTGATCTCATTCGGTTCGGTTTCTATGGATGAGTTCTGTTGCACCTGTGGTGCTCCATTGCCCCTTCCCGACATACATGACGTTTCTGGTCTCATGTGAATGATCCTTCTTTATGTTCCGCATCCCACGACTCGATCTATCCTCTATCATCGGCTTCCCGACTATGTCTATCTTTATTCTCGGCGTCTCATGGCTGCATCTACTCTTTTATCCCCAGCATCTTATGACTTCATCTACTCTTTACCCCCGTCTTCATGGATCGTCTGCCCCGTGGCTGTCTACTCTTTATCTTCGGCTTGCCACAAATGCATCTATGTCTTATCCCCGGCTTCATGAATGTTGATACGCATCCGACAATGATGTCAACTTTGTTCTTTGCGATTTCTTTGTCCACTCCCATGATACACCTACCTGGTTCTCATGCACCAGAAAGATGGCTGGTACTTCTTGTTTTGAAGAAACTGTTGTTGACGTTTATTTTTGCGGGTTACAATTTTCTTCTTTGCCATGTGTTTGTAAGATTCGTTCAATTATATCTTTTCCATTTTCAACCGGTTCTTACCTAGGAAGTAAATTTTGTCGCTTTAGGACTTCTGGACTGATGTTGACACAAATCCTGAGAAATACACCATCAGTCGGTCCTAAAGCTTCTCTAAGGTGTGTCTATCTGAAAACGAGCACGAGGGATTAAGAGTGCCTCGATCGTTGGGTTCATCCTTCCTTTTTCATTGAATTAAACTTCTTTTTAGCATCAAAGTATAAACATGGGTACAGCATCTGTCCCAATGTAGAATGTATAAAGTAACTAGCATGCGCTGCTGGTACTGTCAGGAGGGAAGGATCGTGCCTAGCATGAAGGGATCGGCAAGTACAGATTGGGCCAAAAAACCCTGAACACCTGCTTTCCACTCCAGATGCTGTATGGTTGGCGCGGGCGACTTCGCAAGAGGTGGAATTGGCACCCTCTGCTTGTTCAATGGCGCGAACATAGTCTAATCGAACGACATCATTTGACGTAGTGGACAGGGTTCACTCAAGCTGCAGTATTCGAAACAAAAACCTCAAATCTGAAAATGATCTCATCCTGCAGGACGGAAAAGCCAATCAGTCTCAGGTGTCGGGATCAAGTAATTTGTGATATTGAATTCATTCGCATTTGAAGAAGTGTGTCCATCAACGCCAGATCCATTACCCGTAAGTCCATGAATAGACATCGGGTTCGGTACAGACTCCGACATATCCAGATGTGTAGCCGCAACGGAATCCGGAGCTCGAGCGGCCGGCACACGCGGGACATTAAAGAAACCGAATACATCGAGGTACTCGAGTTCATTTGGTGCGAGGTTGCGGGGGGCAATAGCCGACGAAGCGGGGCGGGCGTCATTCCCATTGCCGCTCATTGATGAGGGTGATTCTCGTGGTTGGCGGGATATGAGGAAGTCGAGATCAAATGCACATCGGCGCATATCTGCTAGGATCTTGACTGTAGATGGAGTTGAGCGTTCACCGTCTATAGCGACAGATTGTTGGTATTCGCCGTATTCGTCGAGGACTCGTTGGAGGATGTTACTGTATCGCTCTGCAACTTTCCAGTGGTGGCCCATGTGGGAAAGTGTGTCGACGAAGAAGATAATGTCGGAGCTGACAGTGTGGGCGATGGTTGATCCGTGGACTAATAGGAGGCGGGCTGAGACCCAGAGTGTAAAAGCGAATGGAGGTCCGAGCTTGTCAATCATGTTGTTCTCGACCACAAAGCGGGTTACTGAGAGGATATTGTCGACAGCTAGCAAGCATCGCTGGCTGGCGCTGTATGATGGGGTAAAGATCGGCGATCGGGTTGTGGGGTATGCAGCAGAGGAATGGAGACGAATGACAGCCCTAGAACCATAAAGTTAAAATCGGTATAGACGAATCGCGGTCGAGACGAGACTTACGTTTGATAGGTAGCGTGAAGCTGCACCCAATCACTATGCAAAGTCCGGCTCTGTTTCGCCCCATTGAAAAGGCGAGATGCATTCTCATAAGCGTATTCCGCAGGTAGATTGAACTCCCATGTAGTCAGCTCACTGTCGAGCTTTCGATAGGTGGATTGCCATTCTTCAACATCTGAAAGAGAGCCAATGTCCACTGGGCGTTTCAAAAACGCGTGGATACGTGAAAGGATCCCCAAAATCTCGATGTACAGCCCAAAGGATCCCACGGTGTCTGCATGGCTAAGATAGTCTGCACGATCACCGGAGTAGTGAAATCTTCGCGTCTCGACCATTTGATTCTTAACAAAGAATTCGTCTTTGCAAGGAAGCTTTCGATCGATGTCTTTGTCGTCCAGGGCAAAGTTGAATGCAGTGGCAAGGGTTGAGTACCTATCCAACAAATAGACCATCCAGAACAGACGACGTCGACTCTCGTCCTCAATCCATGAGTCGGGTTCGGACAAGGTGACGGCTCTGAGAGTATAGATAGATGGGTAGACCGGAGCGATGAGAGATGACTTGGACTCAACTGCCAATCCCAGTTGAACAACGGATCGAGTGATCAAGGCTAGCAGTTTCCATCCAGGGGGTCCATTCGACGATCCAACCAGGTCCAGTGCCAGAATGACGAGAGCTTGAAGAGCCTTCACTGATGAATTTTCAAGGCCATATAACAGTACTTTCTGTTTTGAAGAATCGTGATAGCGCTTTCGGTTCTGTTCGCTGAGTCGGCTGTCAGTTGAAAAGCGCAACGTAGTTGCAACAATGGCATAAAGGACCATGCGATCTGCCTCTTCCAACGGCGATGGGCCAAAGAAGGTATCCAGTGTGGATCGACGATGAAGAATCGGACACCAGGAGTTGATGTGCTCAAAATAAAGGTCGACCAGCGCATAGAGTAAATCATAAGGTGGAAGATCGAGGTCTGGATCTGCTAGCGACTGTTCCTGGTTTGCAAAAATGCTGACCGGTACGGACAAGGATGATTCGTTGCCCGTGAAATCATTATTGTGCACACTCTGTGGTGGCAATGAGCCCAATCCCGGCGTGCTCCCATTTTGTAGTCCGTTTGAGACCAAATTCTTCACCGATGTATCCGAAGGGCTGGTAATCGAAACATCTGCATGGCGGGAAGGCAATGTCATTGAAGAGGCGGGCTCGTTGAAATAGAGGGCCGCGCGGGGGCTAGGGCCGTGGATTGCAGATGGCTCGGATGGTGAGCTGTATGATATAGATCCGCCGTGATGTGGCATCGAATGTTGGTTTTGCAAGATATGCATCTCGATCAGTCTGGCTTGCGATTGGATTACTTCTTCCAGTCGATCTATGTCCGGGTTAACTTTCAAATCAACAAATTGGACGACATATCCCTACCAAGTCGTTGCTCCAGCTCCTTGCCATACCCGGCTCTCAGGCCAGGCTTTTTCCGCTCTTTGTATTCACATAGTTGACCGTTACGAGTACACCAGCCGCAGCTAGGTTGCACGCGATCTACCAATTCATATTTAGCCTTATTCCAGCCTTCCAACGGAGTGGTCACATACCGCACTTGACTTTCCTCTGTTTGCAAAGTTCGCACCTGGAATCACCGTTAGCGCGAGGCATTCTTCAACAATGCGCACTATGGCGTGCGCCAGTTAGGCTAGCGCAAAGCTCGGGTACGCACGAGACCGTAAGAGGTCGTTTCCGTTTCAGGGCACGCGGGTTGCCGGAGCCATTGCCAGCGAGATCATTGTCAGAGTCCTCCCCGGACGAGTACTCAGCCGGGCTCTGGTCTCTGTCTAGTTCCCCAAGCCGCTGATTGGCAGGGGTGAAGTGTTGTGTGGGAGGCGCAGGGTTCGGCATTTTGCTATAGCGAGGCTAACGTCCTATCGGGGATCGACCATGACGCACAGGCTAGATGCGATACTCGGAATGGTATCCGCAAAGGGCCGGGCCGGTCTAGATATCGCGGCGATAGTCCGATGATCAAAGAATGGCCGAGGGAGAGATAGAGGAAAGAGAAGATTTGGGGTCGGGAGAAAAACCGGGGCACCCCGCGTTTCTCCACTTCTCGGCTGCCACATGCACCATGCTTTATGTAATAACTCAAACATCCTGGTATTATTTCTGGCTATAACAGGAGCTCATTTGCTGTATTTTTATCAGCAGATCTTTTCAATCTTCAAGGTACGACCTTGGCATGGTCCCGAGCTGTCGGCAAATTATTAGAGCGGTAATAAATTCCTTAATGTACAAGGTTGCAGAACGCCCTGGATATATTATTAAGATACAGCTGTAGAACAGCTGCAGAGGTACGGAGCATACAGTAATCACAGCAGAAGCTGCATGAAACCGTTGGTATGGCAGATGTGCTACTCGTATGCACGTTGCCACAGTAGGTTTCGCTTCTCGGCTAAGCATTACCCCGAGCGCATTACCCCGATCCCCGAGACGTCGTACCCTCAAAGAGTCTTTAGCTCCCACGTGCGCTGCGGTCCATTCTTAGTCTAAAACATATATTATGATCGCAATTCATCTCCTTGATTAGTGGACCACCAGGATACACTCACCCATAAGTACTTGTCAATTGGTTCGGAAGAATCGGGCATTGCGGGGAGCACTTGTATTACAATGTGAATTGTTACCCCGAGAGATCATAAAACTCAGTCTTGATGAGTCTTTTTGTGAGCCAAATTATATTTATTCTCCTCCCCGGTCGTATTAAACAAATATGATCTCAATTTCGATAAGGTTATACCCTTGGTAGTCACGCAGATGCGATGAACCGTTAGAGATGACATAATCGGGATCGAGCCCCTCTGCCACGATCCAACGTTGACCTCGCCCCCTACCATAGTATAAGACAACATAGATTTGGCAATACTTCTTTTCTTTCACGATCCGAGTTTCGAAGCCACATTGGCTACTTATGAAGCTCTGAATCATCTGGCAATGCAACTTGGACTCGGACATGAAACCCAACGGTGCGTAAAGCCAGCCGAATCCCACTCATAACACTCTTTCTCATTGCCTGAAACAGACGCCGCATGTCTGACATGCCGTCAAAAGTCACGAAAATGTGATCGTGCGCGGCCTATGTGCAAGCGATGCATCACCAAAGGGCTTCAATGTGGAGGGTACCCCGACAAGTTTCGATTTTGCGGGATTGCTAGCCGAGGCAAATGGAAGAATCGAGATGCTCCCATCGACCAAGTATCATCAGCTCAGTCCCAGGCCAGCAAGCCAGATTCTAGCACGCCGAATAGGACTCTCCCTCCATCACAGAGCCTCACTCCAAACGACAGACCAGAGCTTGAACAAGTCCTCAAGTCAGCGGATGCGGCAACTTTACTTTCTCATTGTGAATCTCTATTTCTGAGTCTTGATATTCTAGCTAACGCGGAGACAGATGATCGCGTCATCTGCCCTCATCAGATAGCACAGCCTGTTGATAGTGGTGAGAACCCGTATCGACTGTATGTTCTCCCGCTAGCATATGAGCAAACTGGTCTTTTATATGCTGTGCTCGCACTATCTGCATGTCATTTGGGCCATTTGAAATCCGAAAAACACCTTTACGAGGCGGTTGCGGTAGATTACCGGCTCAAGGCAATTACCGAGCTTGGCGTAGCCATCAGGAAAGTGTGCTCTGGAGATTTCAATGATGATGACCGGGATGGTTTATTCGCCACCATTCAAATTCTTCTTCTACATGATGTAGGATGCATTCTCCCCTCTTTGGTGCAGCACTAATGATGATAGATCTGCGAGTCGGGAACTTCATCTCATGGAGCTCACATCTCTGGCGCCATGTCTATTAGTTCTCAATTAATGCTAGACCAGCATTTGTCTATTTCCGATGAAAGGACGGTGTTCTTTCTAGGAAACTTGGCATGGTAAGTCTGGGCTCTGTAGATTCATGGATCAGTCTGACTTAATTCCGTCAGGCTGGACATCATTCGCGCCTTCTCTGCACCTGGAAGACTTTGTTTCTCCCAGAAACTTCGCGAGAAATTATTATCATTGTGCAACTTACGATTCGAGTCAGTGAATGGTTGTCCCCGCGAATTAGTCTTGTTGATCGGGGAAGTTCTTGAACATGCTAAGGCTCATTCAATCGGAGACCTGGAGACTGGGGAGTACACCGACAGTTTGCAATGCTTGATTACAAAGTTCTATACCTGGGATAGCTCCCGCTGCTTCTACCCCGATGACAATTCGCTTTGGCTATGCGTTACCGAGGCATTTCGTCACACCTGCATTCTGCGAACTCGGCGTCTTTTAGATGAGAACGAATCAGCTGCCGAGCCTTGCATACAAGAATCAGTCACTGCAATTTTGGATTCGATCGCAAGCATCCCAGGGTCCAGCCCGTTGATCGAACTGCTGGTACTCCCATTGTTCATGGCTGGAGCCGATTGTCTTTCTCCACATTCAAGACACTACGTCTTGTTACGACTGGGAGAAATCAAAGCCAGATCAGAGATGGGTATTTCTGCACCTCAGACGCTCCTCGAAAAAGTATGGCATGCACGGGCACAGAAACCAGCACATGATCGAAGCAATGTTCCGTGGATGCTTTTTGTGAGTTCAAGTGCCTGCATCTGCAATTCGGTAGACTGACTGATTGTTCACAGACACATAGTTCTGAGAGCACACACCAGGATGATTACCTGATTATTTAGAGTCAACAGGTAAAGCTTCGGACTGAATATTCTGATAATCAAAATGATACCCGATCAAATCGACAGATCAACAATGAATTGAAGCATTATTGATTAATCACCCAAATTTGGGTTGAAAAAATGGCTAGCTAAGATTGAAGCCATAGCAGTGCATCTATTACACATTTACACTACACTAGTCTCTAAATCTCAAGCAAACTAAACAGAGAACCCAGGTTTCTCATCCTGACAAACACTCTCCGGCTTCTTACGAACATAAGTCCGTCTCACAGGATCATCTTCATGCTTACAGACCTCCCATTCCCCAATCCCATATTTCTCAGGAGCTCTTTTCAAGCCTCGACCCCCACCTCCAATAATCAAATTTCCAGGCCGATACTTGGGATCTATTTGCATGCGATGAATGGCACAAACATGGATCTGCGCGTCATCGGGAATATCGCGCACCTCTCCACGAGGAAGGGGCCAGCGAATTGGCTTCCAAGATCCATCAGCTTGCATGTCCATTCTTCGGAAAGGTAGGTACTCCATCAACCGCCAAGATAGCGTCGAGAAGAATGACAGTCCTGCGCCGTACGTAAGACAATCATGGACGATGCCGTGGTCCATTGTTTGGGTGAGAGTCTCTGTGAAAGCATCTTCTCGACGTTGCATGCCGTGGGTGTTCGATGCATCGCCGTTCAAGGTTGTGGAGTCCTGGAGTCTGGGATACATCTCTTCGGGCTCTTCATAACAGTTGAAGCGTTTGAGTTTTTCGGCATCAAACTCCAGCCCAACAAGCTGTGCCTCTTTAACCATCCACACAAGAGGAATGTGACTTAAAGGCCATCTGTCTTTCGGATTGAGCTTCCATCCACCCCCAACATCACCATGTTGGCCCGGAAACCAAACTTCAGATATATCCTGCTCATCATCATCCTCCTCCTCGTTGCCAGGTATGTTCAAACTCGGCACTCGCAGATGCGCTCTCGAGACAGCACTCTTAAGCGAAATCATATCGGGCATCAAACCCCCATTCGCCGGTTCATTCACCAACCCTTCTGCACTAGCCCTTGCACTCCGCAAAGGCGAAGGAGCCCGGTACCGCTCCTCCCCACGACCACCCTCCTGACGAGATCCCCTCCGATCATGTGGCGCGTGATTGCCGTTCCCATTCTGAGCAGCATCCAAAACAATCTCTGGGACACTCGCCTTGGCATGATCCATCAAGTGCCTCAATTTATGCCCCATTCCCGGTCCAGGACTAGCCCTAGCCTCAGAGATCAAATCCTGCCTGAACTTCGCCCGTCGCTCATCAATACTGACGGCATGCCGAATAACTCTCGCAGTACTATGAGCCGTATAAGGGAACTTATTTCTCTCCATCCACGCATTCTCAAACATAGGCACGGAATTAACCGTATCAAACAGCCCCATAAACCGAATACGACCAACAGGTCTACTAAATGTCTCCCGGAAAGCTTTCATAAAGTTAAACAGCCGTTGCTTCTCTTCGTGATCGTGATCCGTGGAATCTTTCCTTTGTTGCCACTTCGCGAACGTCTTCCAGGCGAATCGAATCAATTCTTCGTTACCAGGTTGGAGGAGTCCGATGAAATCTAGCATCTCGGCTAGGAAACGTGCTGTGTATGAGCCACGACTAAAACCAAAGAAATAGATATCGTCGCCTGGGATATAGTAGCGCATTAGGAACTTGTACCCGCCCAGTACGTGTTCGTCGAATGAGGAGCCCAGCGCTGCATCTTTGGCTTTCTTGTAGGCGGAGTTTATGCGGGCTAGACGGCTTTTGCTTCCTAATGTGTGGGAGGTGATGTATGTCCCTATTCCGGGCTGGTAGTAGTGGTATTGATGACTTTGGCTTCGATCTAGCATCTGGATATGGATCGGTAAGTGTCAGTGCTTGTCTTGCGGTGATGGAACAAAGAATGAGGCACGAGCTTACGCGGTAGATCTTGACAAGATTCGTATCAGACGCATCACCAGCGAACTTATTACCCGTTCCATCGAAACATAGAACGAATTGTTTGACGGGCGGGTTTGGACCAAAAGTCTCCATTTTGTCGTGATCCCTTCCGATATTCAATCCACAGAATCAAGTGCAATCTATGGTTCATAATAAATAGTGTGGATTCGATTGTTTAAGACATACGGGGGCGGGCTGAAGTAGGGGTTACCCAGACAAACTATAGGCACGAGCGCTGTCAAATCAAAGGCGGATACGAGAACACGCTTCGGGATCCGTAGTAACCCTTGGCCTGTTAGAGCACCGCTTTGAGCACTTATCTGCAAACTTCCTGTGGGTCATCTCGACGCTTTTCCTATTTCTTCTTGGTGCCGGAAGCTAATCTGTCGAATGAAGAATAGCGGAGCTTCTCGTGAACATGTTCATGGGGATGGGTGCTGATTTGTTGGTTGAGCTTGCAGATCGGTTACTCTGATTCGTCGATTGAAGTATGTTTGAGTTTGTGTCAAATCTATCATATTCTTTTGGGAGAGATGCATTCTTTACATGTGATTCAAGGAAGACAATTCTAGTCGTTTTGTGTTTGGAATTTCCAGTCATTCGTATTTCATTTGGGGTATCCTTATTTTTTTTTTAGACATGATACTCATCGCGGCATCAAATACATCCAGCGTAGCCAGATAGCAGTGGGGCTACAATACATCCCAACAAATTCACTTCAGTCCTCTTCCTGCTCAATGCGATTTCGATCTCACCGCTCCTGGTGTAAGATGCATAATCTCGGCAACTTCTTCATCGATGAGCGGGCCCTTATATTCCTTCCGAGCACGGACGAGATACCAGATTCCACTCAGAATCAGGACACCGGCAGTGACAACGATACTATAGTTCATAGTTGAGTAGTCGACTGGAGTCGACGGAGGCCACACACTCCAGAAAACGACAAAGAGCATATATGCGCAAGCATACGCGTTATTTATGGTACCCAAAATTCCGGGGACTTTCCACGGGCCCCAGATCAGGGGGGCTTGGGCGATCTCAAACTCCACAGGGCGCCTAGCTTCAGTGTCGCGTTCGGGGCTGCTTAAATTGGGCAAATCCTCGGGCTCTTTGGGCTGCACAAGGGCGGCAGATTTCTCCTGGGTAATGGCAGGGTCGCTAGTGGCTGCATCGGGGTGACTTCCGTCAAGCATGGTGCCGTGGGGAAGGACATTTCCTTTAATCCGGTGGTAAAGGAGGAACGCGCTGGGGAGGAAATAGGTACAGTAGAAACCGGTGACGGTCAAGGAGATGACGTCGTTGAAAGCGGTTGTGGATCCGATGTAGATGAGGGTCAGGGCACAGGCCAATCCGCAGACTACGGAGACAGATACGAGGGGTACTTGGGTTCGCTTGTTCACCTTCTTCAGGTAGTGGGAGAAGGGGAATCCATGGTCACGGGCAAAGGACCAGGTCATACGAGATGCGGTGGCGGTGATGCCGATAGAGCATGCCATCGTTAGTACGATGATAAGTGCAGTCATGACCGACGCTCCTGCGTAGGAGTGCGTGCTGTTGTAGAAGATTTGGATGAAAGGGAAGCCTGTTGCTGAGTCCAGGACTGACTTGACGTCGCCCAGGCAGAACAAGATCGTCAGCATCATCGAGAAGCCGAGGAGACTGTTAAGTGTCATTCCGGTGATAATCGCCTGAGGAATCACGGTCGCGGCGTTGGCAACTTCTTCAGCCATGTGAACACTAGCATCAGCACCGACGAAGGTTGCAACGTTTCCGATGAAGCCCACGCAGTACGAGATGCCTTGTGTAGGCCAGCCGCCTTCATTCAGTTTTGTGTGGAAGACAAAGTGGGCCGATTTCTTCGGCGACATCGCAAGCAAAGTCGCCGTGATACCAATGAAGCCCGCCAAATGCAGGATGAGAATAACGATCTCAAATCGGGGCAGGACGTTTGGGATCACAACATTGATGAAGAATGTCGCGGCCACGCTAGCCCACGCCAACAGCGTGTTTTGCCATCGCTGTTGGGCAAATTCTGGGTTATTCAAGGTGACTAAACCCTCAATCATAGTACCCAGAAAGATGGTCTCAGTTGCAACCGTCGCAATCCAGGCCAAAGATGTCAACCATCCAATTAAATAGGAACAAACTTTCTTCCATCGCATTGGGGCCAGCATATAAACCCAATAATACTGACCACCCGCAATGGGCGCCATGGAAGCCAACTCGGCAATAACAGTATAGGTGGATAAGGTGGATAAACAGGCGATAATATAGCCATAAAACGCACCAGCAGAGCCACCATTTTCATACGATTCATAGAACAGCGTAAGAACAGTTTCCCAGGTGATCAACTCGGCCATAGCAAAGCCAATGATGGAATAGAAGCCGAATCGTCGCTTCAGCACCTGCTTCTTGCCCAATCGGGCCAAAGCCTGATCATCGGCCAACTCGGGACGAACCTCGGTACTCATCTTGTTTTTCGGCGTCCGGGCGGAGTACGGTACGTGCACTTGGTGGGGGAAGTGGAGATGAAAGGGATCGCTTATGCACGCATGACATCCAGGATAGCAAGGCTGAATTACGGAAGATTGCACGAATCTTGAGCACGGGATCAGAGACTGCAGGGATGAAAAGAGAGGAAAAGCCGGGAATTTAAAGACTTACCTCGGCCATCACTTCGCTACTGTTTTCTCCACTCCCTCACCAATGCGGTTAGCGCTATCCGCGGGGGAAACATCCACACAACGGTTTGTGGAGGTGGAACAGATATCGTTGGTTTATCTTGCATCAGATAGCTCCTTTAGAGGTAGTTTGATCCGGACAAGATATCTAATCGATCGCAGGGGTCGAGGGTTCTCAAAAATGGGGACTTGCATTCCCATTCAGGGAAGGATGGGATCTCGGATTAACCTTCCAGCGTGATTTCGGCTTTCTCCGATATTTACACTTTGCCCAGAACGGGCTACCAGTCCTGTGCTTTGCGGTTGCCTTGATCGTGCTTCGCCAAGAAAACTCTTCTCTTCGCAGATGCTGGAACCTGTCTGGAGTCTCCATTGCCTTTCTATGTTACACGACCGTTTACCTGGGCCACTTGAGCAGTTCGAGATTCTACGTCCCTAGCCCTTTTTTTCTATCGATGATAGCGGAACCCCCGACCAGTAATATCGGACAATATTTTCGACCAGTAAATAGGCTGCAGGTTGCTTACACTGCGGTAGATAAAGCTTTCGTCAGATTGGCAGCGATGTGCTTATGTGTTGCCAATTATGGTGTGTCCGATTGGCCAAGGTCGGCGTTGATCTTATAGGTCCTGCAAAAGAGGCCCAAGAGCCCAGTGGAGAACAGCTGAACCTGTGGCAAAGGACTATGCAGGAGTTGGTACGGATCGTCCTCGTGGCAATGAAAATGCGGGGGATGTTCCCGTCCCACATCTCAGCCAATCCACGAGCGCTTGATAGATTATCCATCGGGTCATGCGACACGCTAATCATGCTAGCCGGAATGAGTAATTTATTCATTTGTGTTCAGGAATGAACTGCTTTAGTCGTTTTATGTTTCCGTGATGGTAATTTAAAGTTATCACGCAGATCGGTCTCACATCTGACTGTGCATGCCTTTGGTTCCTAGGGCGTACCTTTGTTTATTGTCTCGCAATGCGATCACTATAAGTTGAGTCCAGATAATAATGAGGAAACCGCCATATTTGCGTCAATATCTTGCAATTCGTAGTTTCATGGAGGAAATGTTTTCTAATTGTCTTGACTCACGTCATTGTATCCATTGTGCTATTTTGTACCCTATTCTCATCTTAAGTCTTTGTCTCACTCAATCTATTCTATGCTATTGTCAATCTCAGGTACAAAGAACTCGTTCTTTGAATCTTGTTCGTCTTTGCTCCATTGCAGACATCAAAGGCGTATTCCATATATCTACACCCTGCTTCTCGTGCCTTCAGATATAAACACGCTCGAGACTCGTTTCTAGATATCTAGATTCAACTTCACCGCATTATTGAATCTTTGAACATTGAGTATTCTTCAAAGCCGTCAAATAATCCTCAAATGATCAGCCAATCTCTCGATAAGACAAGCCAGAGCCTCATTTCCACGAATGTGGCCAACCCACCCCAATTGGCGAACGAGTACGGATACGGCCCGGCGCAGGCAGAAGGGTTCAAATGGCAAAAGTGGCTGTATGACACAATCGATAGCTCGTGCCCGGTCCTCCCTATCCGCCTATCGATTCGAATGCTATCACTCAATTACGGTTGGTGCATTTATGACGGAGACCACCCCCCAGACGCCCAAACAGCGTCTCGCCACTACCCACCCGGAAACCTCGGATACGTACTCAAGTGGCACAATTTATCGACTGAGCGTAAGTACACCAGAGTGATTCTCGGGCAACGACGTCAGTCCTCAGGTGGCACGGAAAATGAGTACCTATTACAAACAGGACCAGGGGCGATCTTCGCTCTAGAAAGTAAACGCACCGACGGACCTCATTGGTCTGATATCGCCCTTGCTGTATACCGTTTTTACGAGACTGAGGACCTCCGATTTGTATTTCGGGTAAATGTGATCAATCGGCTAACCACAGCCATTGTTGACGAGGTCTACTTTAGGAACGGCCGACGGTGGCCCGATCGGCGTCGCTCGTATTGGATGCATGGTACACCGGAGTACCAGGCAATTCTGTCCACTCCCAACGCTAAGGGGGTCGCAGCTCTTATTCTGGGGGGATACGAGCGAGGGACTCGATGGATACCTGCCATCGTGACCTGGGCTGACACGACTCACGCCCGGGCGTATCTCCAGATGCTTTTTGTGATTTGCGCTCGAATGGAATGATCGGGGTTACATGTTCTGCCCTGTTCGGGATGACCGAGAGTTAATTTGCTGTAAGCTTTGGATAAACAAGCTTGGTTTCTTGGGACTGCCTTCTAGAAGGGTTTCAGGGGCACGGAAGCACAACATGCTGCATAGATCTCCAAGAACCCTTGATAAAACTATTTGATAATGTTAATTCAAGTCGATTCTAATCGTTAATCTGGTATTTAATCCTTATCGGCTTTATTTTCCATCATGAACATATTTAAGATACCGGGTGACTTAGTTCGTAGCCTTGTTTTAAACTTCTCGGGTGAGATCCTTACATCATTGGTCCGATAAGCACTCCACGTAATTTATCATGCATGTCAAAAGCTAAGCCCTGTTAAGCCTTGGTTTACCCCATGGCTTCATATCTTGTATTATATTGGCTTATCAAGTCGCCATCGATGCCGCACTCTGCGTGGCGGGATATCCAGGTCTAGACGGCCCCTCCTTATCTGTGGGCGCGCGGTACAACCTCATCTCCACTGGGCTTACGCTTATCGCCACGAATTCTACTCCAACATTCGAACAAAGTGAGTGATTTATTTGGCGCTTGCTTTGGGGTCCTTTCCGTGCACAATTTCCACAATGTCCACAGTTTGGTGCACAATTTGTTACACGATCGAAGTCTTGCCTGGGTGAACCTGCGCACTTGCCTACATGCAGACAGCGGGCCTAAAAGTTTAGACCTCAAGGCGTATTCCAGACGATGCTTCCTCGCCACAGGAAGCAGGGATCGTAATTAAATTATCCGGTTATAAACGGGACGCTGCAAGTTGCGTAGTGATAAGCCCCAAGCAACATCGGACCAAGCCCCTAATTGGTTCCCCCCAGGACCCCAAAACGGACGCTTGCTCGCTCAAAGAGTCTTATCTTCCAATTCCTGATGGTCTGACCGCGACGAGGATCGCGTGGCCCACAGAGGTATTTTTCGAGAACTTAGCTCCGAAACATGGGGTGCTAGGTTACCTCGTGGCTGATCGGATTGATCTGGCGTAACCTATATAAAGTCAATTGTCCCCCCAGCTGCAGTGCAGCCCCTTTTTTCAAATTCCAACACGGGTTCGGTGCTCATCCCGGTCTTACAGAATGACTGCCTCAGAAGGAGAAATCGAGAAAAAGGTGTCGCCGGCTGTCCAGCCGGCAGAGACTTCTGATGCTGCGCCTCCGGCCTATGGGGATTCCGCGCCTGTTGAGGATATCGAGGCCGGAAAGTTGAAGCGAAATCTGAAGGGCCGTCATATGCAGATGATTGCTATTGGTATGGATATGGATCGGGTTGTCGCTGGTGACGTTTTTTGTGGCTAACATGTTGTACAGGTGGTGCCATTGGTGCTGGTTTGTTCGTCAGTACAGGATCGGCTCTGCGAACGGGAGGTCCTGGTGCTCTAGTAAGTGGTCCAATGGAAATGGAAAGGAAACGTTTCTAACCTTTTTCCAGCTTCTTGGTTACCTGATCGTCGGATTCATGTTGTTGTTGACAATTCAAGCGCTGGGAGAATTGGCTGTCCTCTATCCACAAAACGGAGCCTTCTTCACCTACTGTGTTCGGTTCATTAGTCCTTCTTGGTAAGCTTCTCCATGGATCAATACTCTCTAATTTACTAACATTATATTTGAATTAGGGGTTTTGCTGTCGGCTGGGACTATGCGCTTAATTGGCTTGTCATTCTACCCTTCGAAATTACCGCGGCCAGTATTACTATTCAATATTGGCGAGACGACTTGAACATTGGTATCTGGATTGCGGTGTTTTTGGTTATCCTCTCAGTGATCCAGATCTTTGGTGTTCGGGGCTATGGAGAAGGTAAGATTATACAACTCGCTTTGAAAGTCCAACTCTAAGTGATCACAGTTGAATTCGTCCTCGGTGTCATCAAAGTCACCGCCGTCATCGGTTTCATCATCCTCGGTATCGTGATCGACTGTGGTGGTGCGCCAAAGGGAGGATACATTGGAGCACACTACTGGCATGATCCGGGCGCTTTCACTAGCTTCTACGGCTTCTGCTCCGTCTTCACAACCGCCGCTTTTGCCTTCAGCGGTACCGAGATGACTGGTCTTGCTGCTGCCGAGGCCGCTAACCCTGCCAAGTCTGTTCCCAAGGCCTGCAAGCAAGTCTTCTGGCGTATCATGATCTTCTACGTTGTCGGAACCTTCATCGTCGGTCTGATCGTGCCCCACAATGCCGCCTACCTCCTCGGTGCCTCCGGTTCCAACACCAAGGCTTCTCCCTTCGTCGTCTCCATCCAGAACGCCGGTATCTCTGGCCTCCCCTCGGTTATGAACGCCGTCATCACTATCTCGGTTATCAGTGTCGCCAACTCCGCCACATACGGATCCAGTCGTACTATCCAGGCTCTTGCTGGCCGTGGTATGGCACCCAAGTGGATGGCATACATTGACAAGGCTGGTCGTCCTCTCTGGTGTATCGTCTTGCAGATTGCATTCGGTTTCCTCGCTTTCATCAACGAGGCTTCTAGCACCGGTGACGTGATCTTCGACTGGCTCTTGGCTTTGTCCGGTATCTCCAACTTCTTTGTCTGGGGTAGTATCTGCTTAGCACACATCCAGTTCCGCAAGGCCTGGCGCCACAACGGTCGCGAGGTGAGCGACCTTGCTTACGCCGCCCCCTTCGGTGTCATCGGTAGCTACGTCGGACTTGGTCTTAACATCCTTTGCCTGGTTGCTGAGTTCTATGTGTCGGTGTACCCCAAGGATGCCGAGGACTTCTTCATGAACTACCTCGCTGCTCCAATTGCCATCATGCTGTTCATTATCTGGCAGGTGTACACATACTTCAACAAGGATCCTTCGCTTGACCGTGGAGGCTGGTTCACCAAGGTCGAGAACATGGATATTTACAGTGGTATGCGTGATGGCATCTTGGATGTCGATCTGCCACCCAAGATTGAGTACCCTACCTGGGGCGCTTGGTTCAAGGCGGCTCCTATGAGGGTCTTCCGCTCTTTGATCTAGTTCTGAGCTCGAGATATGAAGAGATGATTTGTGGAGGAATAGTTGTACATTGTCGGCTGTGTTAAATATAATATTTCACCTATAGCTTTTGCTTACGCCAAATTACTGGATGACTGGATTCAATACAAAATGGTCAAATTTTCAGAATGTTGAAACGTTTTCGGTCGTGGGTGACATACGTAGAAATCATCAAGACATAGGAATATCGTAGTCTATCAGGACCCAAGTAAGCAAGGAGTTTAATCAAAACAATGAAATAAGAAAAACTGAGAAAAAGAGAAAAGAAAAGAACCGAGGCAACCAGGATTCGAGTTCCCAGCCTTTTGCTGCTAGTAAAGTTGGGAAATTTTCAGAAGTATCTCTAAATGGCTTCAGAGTATCTACTTCATAGCGCATCTTCGTGTCTCCTCCATCACCGACCACTTTATACCCTCATAAAGATGATTTAATTCCTTCAAAAACAATCCAAGAAGAAAAAGTTAAAAGATGATTCATATTTTCCATGGATCCCATGGATCAATAATCGTTTCGTTCCTTCTACAAATGTTCTAATATACCTCGGAAAGGACGGTGGTTGTCATTACTAGTCAACTTTATTGAATACAACTTGAAGCGAACTAGTGTTAGTGTAGGGTGCACTTAGGGTACACTAACTTGTATCAGTATAAGAACGGCTGTTTCAGCTACATCGTGATTGGCTATTGCTCCTGCTCTAATGCTTATAAGCAAATCAGGTCGTGATCTGAGATTCACAAGTTACATCCCAAGGCTGCCTTCCAAAACGGGTAATGACCCCAAAATCGTCCTCAAATTACAAAGCCAATAATTCTAGAGAAAAACAAAGACAATTACGCAATCCTATATACCACTAATCTACTCGAAACCCAGTATCAATCAGGCAGTGAGTCACGACCCTTTTCCGTGAAACCCATCATGATCACGTCAGCGGTGTCGGCCAATCACGATCGGGATCTAGTTTCCGATCCCCGTGGGGGTAATACAGAACATTAAAAGTCACGATACCCCACCAACTTCATCACTCTAAGAAAAATAATAACCCGGAACTCTTACCCAAGCCCATACCCTTACTCCTCATCTCATCATGATTCAAGGAATCGCCCACGTCAACCTCACAGTGCACCCTGGCACGCTAGATGATGCACTGGAGTTCTATAGCAAGACTCTCGGACTAACTCCGGCGCCTGTTCCAGAGCTTCAAACGGGGACTATTTTATGGTATTTGCTGACCTAGCTGGCTGTTGTGCCATGCTGTATTCGTTCTTGTGCTGATGGGTCGTGCAGGTTCAATATCGGATCGAGCGGACAGCAGATCCATGTTACTATGGGCCCGACCGATCCTGAGCACACGCGGCATCCGTGCTTTAAGCTTGGTAGCCGTGAGGAGCTTGAGGATTTGAAGAAGAATATTCATGATCACTTTGCCCGGGGTGGTCCGGCGGCACCGATGGCGGCTGATAAGCCTGGGACTATGGACTCGGGTTTGTTACATCCATTCTCTTTTATTTCGCGTAGGCTAATCTCGGTTCTGCAGGTACTCAAGGGAAGGAATATCCTAAGCGGTTCTTTGCCCGTGATTATGCTGGTAATTTGCTTGAGTTTACGCTATAGAATCTTAGTGGACTTGCTTATGCTGTTATGCCCAGAACACGAGTATTGCTTATGAGCCAATCTAATACATCTTGCTTAAAATTATGTTATATTAGCCCCACGTCAATCAGGCGTTCATCATAAATTTGAGGCCGGGGATACTTACCCGGCTCCGCTCTGAGCTTGCGGGGATGCGGGGTAAGGGACTGACTCACATTCAGATGGTCACAGCCCGTGGACGCCGATTGAAATATTCAATGACTTCTGTGTGTATTAAAGACATCTCAATCATTTCAGAAGATGATAGCTTTGGAAACAATGAACTGGGTGGAGGTGCGTTCAAATGTTCATGTAGGATTAACGGCCCCACTTGTTGCATGACGCGCTGCTAAACAAAGAATAAAGCTGAGGACCTTGGAGATCCCGGTCTATAAAATAACTATAGCTTCAGAAACAATATCTCTTCATCTATTTCAATCCCTCCATTCTCAAAAATCTCCCAGTTCAGTAATTTCTCACAAGCTCTTCAAGTCATGGCCTACCTCGGTTCGGACTGCTCCACCTTTCCCCTCATCGTCACAACATTCCCAAAGAAACTACGTAGCAATAACGGCTGATTCACAGTGCGCATCCGAGGTAGGTGCACGCATGCAAAGCCATGCAACCGTGATCCCTAAACTTCGGCCCCACGATCAACGTCACTAGACTCTTTCTCCTCTTCTCTTGGCAGAAAGGAATCAAATAAAGTTCGGCCTGTCTGCCGTAAGGTAACTCCTCATCTCACCCCAATTAACTCGCTACCCTTTGATAATTTACTGTTTCAATTTCCAGCAATTATCACATCGCATCATGGCTACACCCGAGATCCCCCAGAAGCAAAAGGCAGTCATTTATGACCAGCCTGGAACCGTGTCGACCAAGGTCGTAGAGATCGATGTGCCTCAGCCTGGCGCTGGCGAAGTCCTTATCAATTTGTTCGTGAATTGCTCTATCTCACTCTGGACAGTGCTAATCTGCGGGGTAGGACTCATTCCGGCGTCTGCCACTCGGACCTTGGAATTATGACAAACACCGTATGACTTCCATCCTGTTACACCAACGGCCTATTCTGACAAATTGATACAGTGGACCTTACTCCCGGCCCCAACTCAACCAGGCCAGATCGGCGGCCACGAGGGCGTAGGTAAAATCGTCAAATTAGGCCCAGGCACCGAATCTAGCGGCCTAAAGATCGGAGACCGAGTCGGTATCAAATGGGTCGCAAGTGCATGCGGAAACTGCCGTAAGCACTAGTCCTCTCTCAACCATTTTTCAAGGGTACTAACCACAATTCATCCAGTCCCCTGCCAAGCAGGCACAGACGGCCTATGCTTCAACCAAAAAGTTTCAGGCTACTACACCCCAGGCACATTTCAACAATACGCCTTAGGTCCCGCAAACTACGTAACACCAATCCCAGATTCCCTCTCCTCAGCCGAAGCAGCCCCAATGCTCTGCGCCGGTGTGACAGTCTACTCAGCCCTTAAACGCAGCAACGCCCGCCCAGGCCAATGGGTCGTGATCTCCGGCGCAGGAGGCGGCCTCGGTCACCTAGCAGTGCAACTAGCAAGCAAAGGAATGGGACTCCGTGTAATCGGTATCGACCACGGCAGTAAAGAGGAGCTTGTGATTGATTCTGGCGCAGAACATTTCGTTGATATCACGCAATTTCCTAAGGATGACAAGGGCCTTGCATTGAAGAAACATGTCAAGGGTCTTACGGATGGATTGGGGGCTCATGCGGTGGTTGTTTGTACGGCTTCTAATGCGGCTTATGCACAGGCTTTGCCTTTGTTGAGGTTTAATGGAACGCTTGTCTGTGTGGGGATGCCTGAGCATGAGCCGCAGCCTATTGCGACGGCTTTGCCTTATACTTTTGTTAATACGCAGACTACTGTTACGGGGAGTGCTGTTGGGAGTCGGAAAGAGGCTGTTGAGATTTTGGAGTTTGCGGCTAGGGGCGTTTTGAAGGTTCACCATCGGATTGAGAAGATGGAGGGTTTGACTGATGTTTTTACGGAGATGCAGGAGGGGAAGTTGAAGGGTCGGGTTGTGTTGGACTTATCCTAGGCTGTGGGACTCAAGAACTTACATCTGTCTTATTTTCTCATCATTGTTGAATATGAATCGATTTCTTATCAATTTTCTATTAGTGTAGTTGAATCTTCTACAAGCTGTTTGTTTGTGTAAAAAAAAATTACAAAAAGATTGGGTGATGTTCTTGGTGGGGAAAAAGCAAAAAATTGACCGACGCAGGGGTCGAACCTGCAATCTCTTGATTCGTAGTCAAGCGCCTTGCCATTGGGCCAGCCGGCCTTGTTGAAGTGACTTCCTTTAAGTGATACATGAACCTGCAACACATCTTGGTATCATTATCATTGAAAATCGATTTTGTCGCACGATCGGAAATTGATCCCAAAATGCAAAACGCCTCGATCCTACCTCAATGTTATGAAATCCTTATGGGAAGCATTCTAGGTACCTTTAATTCCCTGACCATTCTAATCGCAAGGTCAAATTATGATCGCTATCATTTATATTGGTTTTCTACTGGACTCTGTGCCCAGGTGGTCTGACCTTCGGGTGGTCCGAAATATATATTGACGATATCAATGTATTCCACCTGAACAGGGCAACATTCAAACATAAGCAAGGAGCTAGTCTATGCTACCAGGGCACATAGACACTGCTACAAACGGTTGACTGGCAGAAT
Organism: Penicillium tannophilum; assembly: GCA_028829675.1. Classification (NCBI taxonomy): domain Eukaryota; kingdom Fungi; phylum Ascomycota; class Eurotiomycetes; order Eurotiales; family Aspergillaceae; genus Penicillium; species Penicillium tannophilum. The sequence goes on along the minus strand of JAQKAK010000004.1, from coordinate 3,036,873 downwards.
AGACCATTCGATATTAATTATCCAGAGTGCCCAAGATTACAGTATTAGCCATCAAGTATAGGAAGTCTAGAATTATATACTTTGCATATGGCCCCCGGGCCATCAGCCAAGAGCAAAGAAACCGCCACACATCACAAGCCGCTATTAACAGCGGGTCGCTCCACGGTATAGCTCTTATGACCCTGGAATTAGCAAATAATCTTATTTAAACTACTGGACATAGTATGCGGCAGCAGCAATTAGCTCCGAAACTAACAGGCGAAGGTGGCTGATAGCAACAATTCATTTCCGCTTACCTTAGTTCCGATGCATCCGAACTGGACCCTCCATGAGCATATAGTGCATAACATAAACACATTCATGGATCCAAAGATACTAGGTACGTGCCCATTCAGTTCTGAATATTGCCCCGCATCTCATCAATTCTATGCAACTCATCCGAACTATAACATCCCGTAGAAACCTCGGTGCAATAAGACCCGGTGCACACCGCAAGCAAATTATATCCGACCCACCCGCTGATTCTTTGCAGAAAATCATGAAGAAGCATCAATGGCTTCCCCACCGACTCCATTTCCGGACCTAACTAAACGCACGGGCCTATGATATCCGAGCTCGCCTTGACTCCACTAACTATCCACGATATTCCAAATATTGAAAGAAGCTGACCATTGATTTGGACATTGTGGAAACCGGGAAATGATACGGATCTACAGAGAAGATTCCAAATACCACTCCCAGTGGTTCTCACCTAAATCAGGGACCATAATTCGTAATTAGATACGATAAACATCTCCGAACAAACCCGACGTGGCTTTCCATAAAGTATAACAAGCGAAAGTGGACCGAAGCTATCGGCGCATTTCCGCAATTCCACGTGTTCGGTTCTCCGCAACGACGGAATATTCGACACAAATATGCTATGTAGGCTAAGCTGTACGTAAAATATATGCGAAAAGGGGCTTTTCGCCTATACCTAATTCTGTAGCACAACAAATCTCCACCGAGAAATCTCCACAATTTCGACAAAGTAAAAATTTAGCTCAGAAAAAGTGTTTCCGCGCGATTGGAAAAGATGCAACACCACACTAGTAGCCCACAGCTAAGTACCATAAATGATAGGAAATAGAATGAATTGGGACCGACATTATTGGTGATCAGAATGAAGAACCAAGCAACGGATTCCAAATCAGGGCTCCGAGATCCGCAAGAATGCAAGTGGGTCATCCATCTCCGGGTCCATGGAACCAGCAGTCGAATCGGGCGAATTCCACCGTCTCTTTTTCCAAGGTGTCACGTCCCGTGAATTTCGGTCCGTGGACGTGGGGACCCAAGTCCGCAGTGCTGGGTTAGTATGACGACATGATGAGATCGTATCTAGTTCCGGCAGATGAATTTGTTCCATGGGAAATTTTCGGTTATTAGAAGGTACGAGATTTTGGGTTTGGTATGATTTCATTTAGTGGCTGAGAGTATGCGATCAGTAGTGTACGATGTCATGGCAATGTGACTGTTGCTTTAGGCAGGTACTATGTTGAGTGCTGTGAAGCATGGTAGGTTGTATGGTAGAGAAATGCAAAATGGTAGTATGTAGGATCATTAGATTTTCTCTTTTCGCTGGGGCAGATCAAATGCAGGGGTATTGGAATGAATGAACGAGATAGCCGGCCCAAACCAACGATAGACAAGACAGTAGACAAAGACGTGACAATGCAAATCCAGGAGTATAATGCATGTAAAACCAGGACAAATCATCGACTTCGTTTAGAGAAACCTCCTGAATTTCCGGCTGCAGGTCGTTTCTGTCCTGAGCCTGAAATTCCACCAGACTCAACCAGGCGGACCAATGCACCGAGTCGAATAAGATAGGCCCTCGGCGCCCGATTCACCTCCATTTTACTAAGTGAATTGCGAAGCGCATCGACCTTCGACCCCAAGGACGAAAGATTCAGATCTTCAAGTGCGCTAATCAGGAATAGCTCGTCATCAGCTTTCAATTCCACATCGTCGGAACCAAAAAGCAAATGGTGCAGATTGCGCTGATCTTCATCTTCGCCGTGGAAAGATTCGCGACCCCAGTCGTTCCCAGCGAGACAATCCTTGTTGCGCGCTGCGATGTTTTCGAGGATCAGGACGAGCGCATCGGCAGCACCATCCGAGCCATGAGGAGACCGAATAGCAATGTTGGATCGAATACGCGAAACCGCGAGTTGAAGTTGGTGAACTACCTCCTCGACCTCCACGCCACCCCCAGGACTAATGGGATCCACAGGGCGTTCGCCCGTCGCACAGTACCGATCAAAATCAGACAGGAGTCTGCGAATTTGATCCTGAAGTTTCTGGAAGTAGATAGCTGCACACGCGCCGGAGGGCATTGCCTTGCATATACTGCTAAAGACGCTGTCATCGTGCACAGCCAGTCGGAAAATGGTAGCTTCGAGATCACCCTGGACGACACAAGATTCAGCAGTGTATTTTACTGTTGGCTCCTTTTCCTGCAAATCTTGGCGGAAGTCTTCCGGGAGGATTTTCGTGTTGAACGCGCTGAGCACGTCCCGAATTTTTTCTGCTCGGGTCATTCCGTGATAATGGCCGTTACCTTCGTCTCGGAGACATTGCCATTGTAAACGGTCTGCTACTGTCTCCAGTCTGACGCTAGCGAGGAGGTCCTCGGCGCGGGGACGCACTTGAGGGCGACCGTCGCTGGAGAGGATCGCCCGGGCTGTAGAGGGTGTAGGATGGAAATAGGCATGCAGCTGGTCAAGAACCCACTACCCGTAGTTGTTAGCGTGCCTTCTGCAGAGTAGAAAGCAGCTCCTGGATGGGTGAAGAGACTTACGAAGATGTGTTGACAGGCTGCTTGTGGCCGCGATTGGAAAGTAGAGCAGGTGCACGTAGTTGAATCGGATCCAACGTGAACCTGCGGTCGATCCAGTAGCTGGAAATCATAGCCAGAGTCTGAGGCCCGGCAGTTGACGACCTCGAACTGTGATCTTAAGCCCACTGAGGCATTAGCTCCGGTCTCGTCATCTAGATTCTTCATGTCATAGGTGATCCCCGAACGCGCGAGGATGGTCTTCCCAGCAGGCTCATCGTCACTGCTCTCCTCCTCTTCGCTTTCGACCTCGCTCTCCTCGACAGAGCTGTCCTCGCGCTCACTTTCATCGGAAGGGTCCGGCCGCCCGCGAGTGGAGGACCGAGTCTCAGGCATGTTGTGACCGATTGACAGTCTGTGAAACTGTCTACTCGGGGCAGACATGGTCCGAAAAAGGGGGGCGAGGATGATCAAATACGAGGGGCGAAGAAGAGTCCAAGTTGTGTGTACGGAACTCCTGCTGGCAAAGGTAGATTCACAGAGTTCTTCCGACCCATGGACGGGAGCGGGTACATTGAACCATGGAACGGATCTCCCTGGCGCCCGCTTTAAATAATTAGGCCATAGAAGATGGAAAAGCGGCTCACAGAAATTCATGATCATGGTTCCTCCCCATCTATGCTCTGCGTCCCACACTGTGCCAATTTGGCGCATGATAGACTGGGATGTTCGAACTATGATCTCCGGGGCGCAAAAACAAAGAGTTGGGCGGATCCGAGGGTCGTCCAGTTAAAAAAAAGGAGTCAGAAATTGAAAATTAAAAATCCAGATCTGACCCATGAGCGTAGAGAAATAGAACCATTTTTCCAACGGCGCTTAAACAAAGGGTCTAGGTGCGGCGGGGGGAAAACAGGGAGGGAAATCGGGGGAAAATGGAGGGTAAGGCGCAGTTGAAGGGATGATGTCTTAACAAGGCTTAAACGTTGGATTATGCCTCGCACTGAGATATTGATCACCATTGCGCACAGACTTGCCACTAATGAAATTGAAATGATCTGGGGTCTCGGTGATTTCTCCGGCACGAACTGTTCCGGGGCTAAGACAAGCGCTCGATGCCTGAAGTAATCTGTATATCGAACACATCACACCCAGATCACCATATGTCAAGTTGATTTTTGACGACTGGATAGATCGATTGTAGCTGTTTATCTCGGTAAAAAGACTGGTTCTACACCCCAGTAGTGGTGGCAAGTTGCATGCTCCGATGGCGTCCACGTTGGCGAATTGGCTCGGCTCCTGGCCGGCAAAGGAAGAAATGGATCAGTAGGCTCGGGTAGAAAGCCATAGATTGGCTTTACTGTAGACTAGAACAGGAAATGTGGACTTCGTACAGCAAGGTCTTGGCTGGCGATCTCTAGACTGCGGCGTAGCCATGCGATCGTGGACCGATCCCAGTGGGGAAGAAATCTCGACTTTTCCAGTTGACCCGCCGGGCGTTTCTTCCTGTTGGGCCACTGAATCACTTAGCATTCTTGTTCGAGGCCCCAACACCAAAGGAAAATATTTGCTGGTATGTCACCAATTACCTGCATATCCATGTGTCATGATAGGCTCACGCGATTATCGCTGGGGAATGAATCAAGGGATCCTGGATCAATGACCTGGGCAGTTTGACTCAAGCTCTTTCCGAGATAAGCAAATGCTCACGGCGTACTCCGTGGAAGCGATGTCAAGCCTCACAAACACGGCAGTGTGATGCAGAGGATCAAACGCTATGGACGCCTCATAGCCAGTCCTCAGTTGCCCAATTCAAAGAGTTGGTGATTCGGATGACCACCGTGCATAAGCTCAACGATCGCGATAGTGCCGACACAGCTAGAAGAGGGGAAGCAGCGCGCGAACTGTGCACTGTTCTACCGTTGAATCCTTTATGATTAGTCTTATTGATTAGCGCAGGGGCACAGCGAATCCGAGCACGTATTGGAGGTGCTGTGCGGCAGAGTACGACCCGCCGCTCTGGGTATTGGGTCTGGAGATGTCCTTTCATCCCTGTAAGATGGGGCCTGAGCACCGGAGACATCCTTGCGACCGTTTTGCGTGAGCCAGTTTGCTGCTGTGCTGATCAATGAGAAAAAAATTTAAGTTAAAAAAAAGGAAACGACTGGCTGGTAGCTACCGCTACCAATCGTTGTGCCCGGGCGCCTAACAACGGGTATTCTGCACTCGGTCAGGCTGATTCACACTGGAGAGCCTTGAAGCGGAGACGTGTTTCTTATTGTTTAAGAAATTGCTGCATGGTCACTCAATCACTTGACTGATTTGGCCCCTGCTCAAGGCGCAGCCACCGTAGCGCGATTGGTCGAGTCAGCCCTGTCAAAAATCCAGTCTGGGGGATCAAAAGAGTTGACAGGCTTTGTCTGCAATATGTCGTCAGAGATCAACTGTTGGAAGCAGCCCCAAACCAACAGTTATGTCAACAAGGTCAAAACGACGTCCTGTGCAAGTCGGCAGATATTGATGATATGCTTGTGTAACAAGGGGATAATTACTCCGGACAGAATGCCCACATTATTGGCCTATTTTCATACTTCGGCTACAACGTACATGTATCTATCCGATGAAATAAAAAAACACGTGGCTAGCTCAATGCATGCTCAAAAACACGAGGGTATCGAAACAGGGATGGAAATTGAGAGGTGTCCATGCGAAAGAAACCCATGGCGTCATGGATGCGCTACCTGCATCCAATGCCCAGACATGATGTTTATTGGCTCGATTTGGCCGCATTACGCTTCTTTGCTTCCTCCAACGCCCTGCGTAGTCTGTCTTGGTGCTCGTTCTTCGGGTCCGAGAGGCGACGTGCAGGTGGAGTGTGACTAGGAGATACAGTGGGAGGGCGAACGGTGGCCGGGCGAAGTTCCAAGGGTAAATCCAAGGATGGCACACCGACGGACTGACTCACAGGAGTCGCTTCCTCGATGACGACAGAAACCGGAGCCGCAGCTCTGGGGGTCTTCGCCAATTCCCGGACAAGCCGTTGGATAGTAGCATCAAGAGCTTGAGGACCTTTCTGGATACTCTGCAGCTTCGAGTCCAGATCGCGATCGAGCATCGAATCCTCTTTCTTCTTTTCGGCTTTGAGGCGCTCGAAGATATCCGGCTCCGAATTTGCATATCGCGCTTCGGCAACGGACACCGCGTAGTCGGCATCGTTTAGAGCCTTGTCTGCGACTCCTGAGATGCGAAGGATCTCTTCAGAATCGGCTTGAAGTGACACGGCGAAGGTTGCCACAGACTTGAGGATCTGTTCGATTTCAGGATCGGGGAGACCGGAGGCGCGGAGGTTCGTGGCATCGAGGCGGCCTGCTTTTGATGAAAGCTCGTCCAAAAGGCTTTGGTTCATACCCAAGCCGTGCAGGATAGCATCATCAAAGGAATCCATGAGCTGATTGGCACGCCCGTCGCGGTCTTTCGCTGCTTCCAAGATGTTTCGTTTTTCCATAAGGTCAAAGTCTCCATCAAGCTGTCGAAGGCTGGCCATGTCACCCATGAATACGAGGGGACGACGCTCGGCCCTCTTTCGTCGTCGCTCACAGTCCAGTGCAAGCTCAAGTCGCTTCTGGAACCGGATTTCGAGCTGGTTGTGGATTTCTAAGACCATTTTCATTGTTACTGACGGACTGTGTCGGTCGGAAGTAGTCTTTCCTTTTTGATCCCGATCAAGCTGGTTTACCGCGGATTCATATGATTTGCGAAGCGCAGAGATCTCATCCTTCAGACGTTTATCCACGGGATTGAAAACCTGAGATATGAAGTCATCGACTTCCTTCCTTTCCTCATCAAGCTGAGTACGCGCTTCAGTCTGTCGAAAATTCTCTTCCAGAGTATTGATGTCTGCATAGCCGATCTCCTTATCGTTGAAAAGTGTGTCGATGTGAGCCTCGGACTGTTCTTGTCGAGTCGCACGATCGTCGTCAAGCTTGTGCCGACGCTTTGTAGCGGCATGTTCCCAGTCGCCAATGGACTTTTGAACGTAAGACAGGTCATCCGAAAATCTACCGAAGCTTTCCCGAGCTGTGCTGTGCCATGGGCTTTCGGGCTGATTGTCTAAAGGTGTCCGAACCAGTGTACGTAAGTCGCCAAGCAAGTCTTCCTTTCGACCTTGCCTAAGTGATTCCGGCAGCGATGGAAGTGGAGTAGCGGTCCGCCGGCTGATTGCCTGGTAGGCATTACTCTTATGCCGGATAAGGCCAATAAAAGTCTCATCATGTTCAGACGGAGATGTGGACCTAGTCAAAGAAGCAGACTCAGATTGAGATGGGACATTTGACATGACTCGTCCGGTAGCTGATGCTTGTCGTAAATCAGAGTAGGCCTGATATGCTGGACGAGCAAATGTTAGATTATCCGAACCGCGTTGTGGTCCCTCAGTGTATTGAAATGGGGTGTAGATAGGTCGCGGAGGCTCCGATGCGAGGGGCTCCAAAGGCGGCTGTTCTTCTGAAAGATGCATCGAGTAAGTCCGAGCAGGATGTTTTGGCTTCTCCTCCTCCTCTGGAAACATCGACAGCCTGGGCTTCTGCGATGAGGAACCGCGCCTAGGTTCTTTGCCCATTATGGGGCGACCACCTGCACTGTATTCGCTCCCTGCATCATCGTCATCTACGTCTTCACTGATTTTGGTAGATGATTCAACTTCTTCCGTCTCTACGGGAATCAGTCCAGACTCAATAGGAGGCTTACGCTCTTCAGAATTTGATGATCGCTGCGGAGCCCTTGAGGAACGGTCCTCTTGGACCACAGGAGGCTCATGTTCAATGTTATACATGATCTCCCGAAGCTTAGTTTCCTTAGCCATGAACGCCGTGAAGATTTTGAAGCGCTCTTCATCGGAATCAGCCACTGCCTCTTTGCGTAGCATCGCAACACAGCGCGTCAGAGATGATTTAAACCATGGATCAAGATCCTCATATGGATCGACGGGCTGGGGTACGATGTTGCCTCTCACTTCCGCAGGACTTTCTGTGTTGGGTGTTGGTCCCCTATCCGGGAGAGGAGATTGCGGTTTCGGGCTCTCCACAGGGCTATTCTGGGCACTTTTAGACGGGAGGTCTAGGTGTGATATCGAGCTAGCCTTATCGGACTCGGTGGTCTTTGGTGCGGGCTCCAGAGGTTTTACCCATGCATCGATGACATTGTCGATACTTTCAGTACGCTGTGACCATGTGCTACTGGAGCTGACGCTGTCCATGCGGTTGAGAGGTGCTGCATGGACCCTATGCCCTGTGGAAGGGCTAACTGGCGAAACAGGGTCATTCTTTTGTGGCCTCGGAGTCTGATATGTGGAATTATAGGCCTGCTGAATGGGATTCGCTGGTGGCTGCGACGTAGGACCATAGGCCTGCTGACTGTGATTCGCTGGTGGCTGCGACGTAGGACCATAGGCCGACTGACTGGGATTCGCTGGTGGCTGCGACGTAGGACCATAGGCCGACTGACTGGGAATCGCTGGTGGCTGCGACGTGAAACCGTAGGCCTGCTGAATGGGATTCACTGGTGGCTGAGACGTAGGACCATAGGCCTGCTGAATGGGATTCACTGGTGGCTGAGACGTAGGACCATAGGCCTGCTGATGGGGATTAGCTGGTGGCTGAGACGTGGAAACATTGGTCGCAACAGGTCTCGAAAGTCCAGTAGAGAAGCCAGGGGGTGTTTGAATAGTCTCCGGCGATGGGGGAGCAAGATCTCTAGGTGGAAACCATGGCGCATCATCAAAGTCGCCCTCCGTCGGACCTAAATGTTCCCAGTCGGAAGGTGTCCCCGGGCCTAGCGCAGACGAAAATGCGGGAGCTGCATTAGGATCAGAAGCACGTCCATATGATCCCTGTGTAGCTGCTGGACCAATACCCTGTGCGAGAAGTGGAGGTCGAACGGGATTAGGCTGTTGGCTAGCTGCGGGCTGATCTTGGGGGATTTTAGGAGGCGGCGGGGGAACACTGGGTGTTTGATATTGCGGACTTGGAGCTTGATTTTCTCGCGGTGGAAAATTGTATGGCGGTGGAATACTGTTTGCTGATGGCGGTCGAGCATCTGCAAACGCTTCATATGTTTGATGGGGAACCGAGGTTGGAGGATTATTGGGGTTCAAGGCGGGCGAGTGGGGTTGCGACTGTGACTGCGACTGCGGCGGCGGCGGCGGCGCATAAAGATTAGGCTGTTCGTTGGTGCTCGGTGGTCGGGGCTTTGGACAAGTATCAGTTTCTAGATACTCTCGCTATAAAAGCTTCGACATTACTACATACTGGAAGAGGTGGAGGAGCGTGAATCGTATGCTTGTTGTACTGAACCCCCCATGTTCGGGGATCGGTCATTCCTGATAAGGGCGATACGGGCGACGACGACACATTCGGCCGCACAGCATTATTGGTATTGGATATTGGGCCATAGTTTGCCGGGTGATATGTAGCACCACTCGTCGGAGGCCGGGGAGGCTGCGGTGGTGGTGCAGGCTCAGAAGTTGGTATGGGACGGCGCGCTGGCAGTCGCCATTCTGGCTGTTGGGGATCTGACTGATTCGACCCGTACATGGTGGGTCATGACCAGGCACAAAAGATCGCGGAAAAGAGGAAGAATCTTGGGTTGAAAAAAGGGGAGAACCACGGTTCATAAGATCTTTAAGCTAAGAAGAAGCGCGCTACATGAGCGGGACACGCACGAGGCACACGAGGCCCCACCAGCCAATCCTACGAGTTAAAAATAGCCAAGTGATACCTAGAGATCCTCTGATGCATCCTTGTGACAGGCGATAAGATTGTTGATATTATCTCAAGCCCATCTATGCTTAAGAGCTACAGGTCCACGCTCAATGACATAGACATCATCGCTTGAAACTAACCCAGAAAAGGTATGGGGCCAAGGATCCATATTATGGATCCAATAACAACCAGTCACTACTGATCTAGGCAAATTGCGGCTAAACATGTCTATTCTTGGTATAAACTACACGAATGAAACGAAGCTAAATTTCTTTATTGGGAGACTTCCTTTGAAACCAACTGAAGTCTCTTGATGAATTCTTTGTTTACTAGTCTTAAATTTGGGGGACAGTCGTTCTTTTGTCTTCGAAATGTAGCCAAGATGTCTTGTAAGGCCGTCGCGTTCTTTGTCAATATGTTAAAAAATCGAAGTCCCAAAGAGCTTGAGACAACTCATACTTAATGAATACTGAGACCTAAAATCAAATCAACTTCTGTTACTCCTTCTCTTCCGCGAACTTCGTATTGAAATTGCACATCATACGATAGCAAGATGGCCCGAACAAAGAAACCCCAAATTCTTGACAAGGCTTTCCTCCCACGACCTCCCTTGGAAGCCTTACGAGCAGAGAAAGGAGTCCCCAAACCAGATGTCTTCGACGATGTCCAACTGGGCTCATATATCTCCAAAACAGACGCGAGAATCGCCTATCAAGCATGGTCGCTCCCAGACCGAGCCCTCGGAAAAGCATGGCATAAACACAAGAACCGACCATACACCCCACCGGAAATAGACGAACCCGAGGCTCACATACTAGTGCACAATGTATACGAGCACATGATGAGCGAACCACTTCTCCCCATCTCACGCGAGGACGCAGAATTCAAATTCAAAGCCGACGGGCTAGAGAAGGACTGGGAAGTGTCCGGTGTAATCGGACAGCTCAGGGGAGATATCATCAAAGAAAGTGTACTCAGTAATCTGAAATCATGGAGTTCAGATGCGATCAAAGAGTTCTTGGCGGAGCGAGATGCTGTATCGACCAACGGGGAGAGACAGCATCTCGAGGAACTGGCAGAAAGAAGTGAACTGCTGAGATATTGTGGGATCACGCCTCGAAGCAAACTTAAAAAATGGGGCTCAAGAATGAATATAAGGCCTCTAGTGGGATCCCCCGAAGGAGGAGTTGATAGCAAATATGTCATTCAACCATTTGAAAATGACTTTATGACTACGCTCGATATGTATACCTTTGCCATTCACCTCAGTCCCTATAACCCCGCCTACTGGACCAGTCGCGCCTACTGTCATTATCAGCTGGCATACTTCGACTTGGCTTTGGGCGACGCATACCGCGCAAAAATACTCTGTGATGTCCTGACCAACGGTGACGAACGCGGTCGACGACCAGGTCTGTACCCCCGAATCTGGCATGCGATAGAGCAACATCTACTCGTCCGACCCCAGAAAGAAGGAGCGCTCAAACCTGAAATCCGACGCTTGCGAGAAAGAGGCTGCACATACTTCGTCAGTGGTCTCGCGAAAGCCCTGGAGCATATAACCACACTGAGTTTACTGGCCTTGAACTGCTGGCATGACCTGGATAAGCGGTATAACTCCTTCGGCTCGAATATGATTATGGTGCAGGATCGTGACTCACTGGTTCCCCAACAGCTGAGAGAACTCACCGCGCCTATAGAGAAGAGTCGACAGACAGAAAATAAAGAAGACAAGACATTGTTTTGGCATGAGCGCTTCCAGGGCTACATCTCGACTGAAAGACGATATCCATACGATATGTATGTTGATCGGACAGCCCAGAAGTTCCTCGATACTATCAATTTAAACGTTTTCCACCAGGGTGGCAAACCATGGCAAAAATGCCGGGTTGGTAAAAAGAAAGATAATTCACTTGGAGTCTTTGCCGCAGTAGATATTTCGGAAGGGGAGATGATCCACTTCGAAGAACCGACTATCCGCGGCCATCTTGGACCTAAGCGAATGGCTAGAGATAAAACAGCCGTGAAAGATGAGATACGATGTGACAATTGCATGCAAACGATTCCGAATATCGGCTCAGCAACTCGATCCAAAGCCTCTACGGAAATCAAATTTGAACGCTGTGCCTGTTGCCCAGCGGGCACTGCCCCCGGTCCTGATGACCGGGTCTTTTGTAAAGAGAAAGCCAAAGCCAAAAGGATATACACACCTCGGAGTTGTCGAGAAATCGCGCGCAAGCTACATCATTTTAGTAGCTGTGGCAAAGACTGGTCATGGCTATACAACAGCATGAGACCTGTTCTCAGGGAATGGCAGGATAGGGAGTATATCATCCAATGCAATGATGTGTACGGCACGATGCACAGTCTTCTGCTACGGAATATATTCGAAATAACGCTCCAACGCCGCAAAAAGGACCCTCATCTATCCCCACTGGAGATTAACGAGCTTCTTATCCTCAACACGAACAATGGAGATTGGTATCCGTTCTCCTATGTTGGCAATATCACCGTCCCGTTCGATATCTTGACATACTTGGGCGTCGACATCTTCCGAGATCTCTCCTTCGACACCTGGGTTATTCAAAGTATCATGAGGAAAATAGTGGACCATGCTATTCCCTGGGATAAGCAACGCCGAGGTGATGAGCCTAGACAGGAATTATTACCCGGTGATAGTTATAAGTCTCCTGAGCACCCGGACACACAAGATGAAAAAGTTCAGAAAAAGACATCATTCAAACTACATGATCCGTCGTTTATGAATCTGTATCTCTTTCCAGGGTTCAGTCTCTTCAACAAGGACACAAAATACAATGCCAACTGGGGCTATGATGACAAAGTACCCAATCGATTGGTAGTATGGGCAGACAGTGATATCAAAAAGGGAGAAGAGATCATCATCCGGGATCCATATTGCAGTGATCGTCCCAGTAAACATGAGAAGACAGGAGAGAAGAGAAAAGCCTCCACCAAAACAGAAGACGACTCCAACAAAAAGAAGAAAACTGAACACAAAGAACCCCAAAACACACAGCAAGGAAAAAAGAAAAAAGGTTTACTCGGCGAACTATTCAAAGAGCTCGGAAAATACAACAAAAAAAGAGAAAGCGAAGGAAAATCGCCTCTGACAGCCGGCGGTAAAGATAAAGAAGCAGAAAAGGGGGCAATAAAAAGAAAACGAGACGAATATGCCGAAGTAGACGATGTCCGCGTCTCAATCTACCGCAATTCTGATATGAACCCTCCACCAGGGACACAGCGTCGCAAGGCACGTAAGCATGGATTTCGACCACATGCTGATAAACGACATCAGCAATGGCTTGATTATCTTGAGGAGATGGACGAAAAGGCTGATGAAAATGAAACTTCTGCGGAGAAGCAGGCTAGGATTAAGAGGCTCAAGAAGGTGCATTTGGTTACTTATAGGAAGGAGCAGAGGGATACTATTGATGAGTTGGATAGGAGGGCTGGACGGCCGAGGAGGAAGAGGGATCCTGCTTTTGAGTAGAGCGTATTCATTCTTTGCGTTTCTATATGTTTATCTGAGGCTTTTGTTTTTATTTTTAGGGGCGAGAGTTAGGAATACAAATTGAAAACATCCATTATATGCATACACCAAAGAGATTGAAGATTTTAAAGTACAAGCTAAACCAAGCCCGTCCATTTACACACCTGGGCAAAGCCAGGGAGGAACTGGGTAGTAATGCGGACGGAAAGAAACAAACATATAATCCTACACTACTCGACGACGGGGACGGGCTCAGCAACGGTGCGGACACGACGACCTAGCTTCTCCAGCTCGCCAATGATACCGCCACCGGCCAAACTCCACTTCTCACCAACCCATTTCTCATTGATGTTCTCGCGCAGCAGGCCGCTCTTAGCGAAGTACTCCAGGTATCCGCGGGTCTCCTCACGGGTAAGGCCGCCGAGGGTCTGTAGCTCGAGAACGCCCTCCTTGCCGGAGGCAGTTTGGGGCTTGAACACATCCAGAACACGAGTGTCAGCGTTGCTGTAGGCCTCAGGCTGGGGGTAATCGGGAGAGGTGGCCTTGATGCCCTGTTGACGGGCAGCGAGCTGGTCCAGAGCAACCTCAAGGGCATAGGTTGAGGGGTTGTTGGATTTGGAGGTAGCGTACAGGAGCATGCCGCCATTTTTGAGGGAAGCGCCGGGCTGCAGGAGAGAGAGGAAGTGCTTGACGAAGACGAGGTCGTGGGCGTGGACTGGGGTGTAGTCGGCAGAACGGTAAGAGCTCTCAACCATCCAGTGGGCAAGACCGTCGACGGCTACCAGCATCGGAGGACGGGGCTGGAAGTCCTTCTCGAAGCCGGGGGCAGCAGCTGTGGCAGTGAGCTCCTTCCACAAAGCCTGGAAAACGGGCCAGGAAAGGGCGGCATCGGAGTATCCCATCTTAGCCAGGTCGACGAGGGTGGTCGAGGGCTTGAGGCCCTTCAGGCCGGGGTGTTGCTGGGAAACACGGAGACCGGACAGAACCTCGCGGTTGGCCTCGACGGTGCGGGTCAACAAGGCGGCGGTAGCGCTGGGCTGGATGTACTGGGTCGGCTTGGAGCCCTCAATGGGAGTGTAGGCGAAGTCACCAGAGACGAGTTCTCGGGCTATATTCATAGTTTAGTAGCTGCATTCCCCCTCCTATCTTCAATGAATTCAAATCTTACCGTCAGGAATAGTGAAAACAACCCATTTCTTAGTGAATGCCATAGCCATAGCCTGCAGCAGGTGCACGGTCTTACCAGATCCCTTGGATCCAGTAACAACCTTCTTAACAACCTTACCCTTCTCAGGCGCATCACCGTCACCGGAAATTTTCTCAAAAAGACGACCCATCTCCAGAGCATCACGACGCAGAATAGTACCAGGCCGACGGAATATAGACCAACCCTGCTTAGGCTTGAATGCCTCCACGGCTCTCAATTGTTCAAGCATAGGCACAGGGAGACCGATAACAGAACCGCGGAGACGAGCATCAACCATAGTCTCAGCGGAAAGGTCCTGCATGCCCTCAACCTCAAGAGCATTGGGGTTACTGAGGACAATGCGCTTCCGCATAGCCTTGCGCTCTCCAACAGCTGGGGGCCGCGCACGCTCAGTAGTCTTCTTCTTCTTCCTCCGCAGAGTCTGACCCTGTCGGTACCGCATAGGTGTCAAACTGGAACCCTTCTTCTTTGCTGGCATGGCATATTGCACCGCGGTGGAGTGGAAGCCGGCGGTCGTGATCCGGGGAGTTGCGGACGGGAGGACTGTTGTTGGGCGAAGCCGCGAGAGGCAGCTCCAGCACCACGCGGAGGCCATTGGTCAGGGACACTGGCGCCAGGCGCAGTGTCGATCAATTGGCTGGGGAGGGGTTGGTGGGAAGGTGGTGGGCTTTGAGGCGTTGAACGTCGGGGAGAGAGCCAGCAATAATAATTTGACTATGGGAATCCCGTATGGCCTGATTAGGCTGGCGGTGGGAGGTAGCTTAGTCATTTGTGGCAGAAAAGCAGACGGCTGATAACCAACTTTTTTTTTCTTGCCGAGCGTGATAACCTCTTAGACGCTTTTTGATCTTAAAGCACCCTGTCATTTACATTTATTCAAAATGGCGGACGTCGAGATGACCGGTTCCAAGACCGAGAGACTGTATGTATTCACAAAGTTCCGCTTCCAATGCGAAATATCTTCGAATATCAACATCCAAACTAATACTTTTATGCTTTTCAGTCCTATCACCGTTGACAAGCCAACTCCCTACACTTTCGACTTGGGACACCTCCTCGCCAATGACCCCAACCCCATCGAGCTCCCCCAGGGCGAAAACCTCAACACCTCCTTGAAGAATGTTGCCCGCGATGGCGCCCAGTGTCTCCTCAACCAGCTCCTGACAACATGCAACATCACCTCCTCAGCCGAGCACGGTGTGCTCCTCTCTCTGCCCGCACCTCAGACACTACTCCCGCGCCACAAGCCCTTGCCTACCCCCAAGCCCCCGACCAAGTGGGAGCTGTTTGCCCGTAAGAAGGGTGTCGGCAAGTACAGCCAGCGTCCTGGAGTCGCACTCGCCGATAAGGAGCGCCGCAAGAAGCTTCAGTACGATGAGGCGACTGGCGAGTGGGTGCCAAGATGGGGATACAAGGGAAAGAACAAGTCTGGTGAGGACCAATGGCTTGTTGAGGTTGATGAGTCTAAGTGGAAGAAGGAAGAGGGTGCTGCTGAGAAGGGTGGTAATATCCGTGGAATGAACCGTACTGAGCGCAAGGAGCGGATGAAGAGAAATGACCGTAAGCAGCGGGCTAATGATCGCCGGGCTAAGAAATGAAGTTGAGGGTTGTTTTTTGACTTGTCTCTGTTGAGGCTTGTATATTCGAGATTTCTCATTGTTTCTATGGGCGTTGGGGTTGGAGTCGGGCTTAGTTCCATTTTATGACGGTCATTCGGACCATATTAAAAGCATTGTTTAGATCAATATCTATCACTTCAAGACCTCATCTAGTTCGTTATCAAGGTTAAGGTTATGATTCGAGAATTGTGTAGACAATCTAGTAATTTGTTTGTATTCCGTGTAGTCAATGATATCAGGTCTTCATTGAACCGAAAAATGCCACCCGCCGCTATTGTACAATCGCAATGAAACGCCAAACAAGACAAAGAAAACACCCCAAGTCAGGGAACGAGAAACGTGAGGCAAGATGATGAGAACCACAGAGGGATATCTGAAGAGCAGCATAAAACTTGAAGCAGACAATTCAAAGGTATTGACCTTTGTGTCAAGAGCACATGCGATGAAAAGAGAGATAGAGATCGAGCCCACCATTCGCCAGGTTCTGAGTGTACGGAAAACAAAAGATATACAACAGAAGAACGATAACTCAGGAATGATGGGAAATCAGAATACCGGGGACGCCAGGAGATGCACTCTGACAATGTTAATTGAGACCAGGTGATGATGAAATGACAACGCCCAGCAAAAAGATAGAACACGGAAAATGAAAAAATGAATGCAATCGTCTCCAATTCTGCAGAGCAAAGAAATTGCCAAGCCGTTGGCCAAGTCTCTGTTCTGTGAATTCCATAGGCGCAAAATCGGTCCAGCCGAATAAAGCGTAGCTCTGGTGCACCAAACCGCTGCAAGCCAAGCTCAAGGTGCCATGAACTGAATTGGGGTCCGTAGAAGGCTTTGAGTTGAGCAGAGATTATGGGCGCTAGATTTTAATGGGCGAAAGTGGTGGACCAAGTTCCGGAAGCTGAGAAATACTTCTGGAGTGCGTGGGACCAGTTTCAATATTCTGTGGCCTGGCCTTCTTTCGACCTCGTGATGTTTCAGGTCGAAGTCGTTCTTCCTCAGCTTGTGAGCTCGAGCTGGAGGAGATAGCCCGTTCATGGGTTAAGGATGCCTGAGAAGAGATGGCCTTGGCTTTTTCGTCGGCAGCCTTCTGCTCCAGCTCGTCCATTTCCTTCTCCTTTGCGACGAACTCCTTCTCGGTCCAGCAGCCCTGCCAGCAGTTCTTCCAATCACAAACAAGGAATTGGAAGCAGAATGCATCAATCTTCATGCAAGGCTGGAAACAAATGCATAGATTACGGTAGTCCATCTTGTTCTGATCGACATAGGAGTGAAGGAGATTCAGGTGGCAGGTGATGGCAAAGAGGAGGTAGTAGTTGTAGGGTGGGAGCTTAGAAAGCTCATCCTTGAGCAATTGCGGAGCGGTAGTGGCACCCGCGCATTTTTCAGAGATCATATCCTGAGTGGCTTTGGGGAAGAGCTCTTCAGGCAACTCGCGAAGCCAGGCTTTGAACAAGGATCCAACGGTATTGATGTCGTACAGGTCTGGTACGTCGAAGAGACTGACGTCCAATTCCGAATCGAATCGTCTCTGCCAATGTTTGACTTCTCTGCCGCTTCCAGGTACTCGGTACAGTCCTTCCTCCTCACAGCCTTTGAAGTTGAGATAATCGATACAGCGGTATGGAAGAGCTGGCATCCAGAACTCAGTCTTATCCCTGCAGTCTTCCAATTTCTTCGCAATGCGGGTCTTTCTTGCTTGCTCGATCAAGGGAAGGTTGATCACAGAACAGACGTAAGAATCATCAGTTATCAACTCTCGCTCATTAGTGCTGCCACTTCGAGTAATCTTGCCAAAGAAGCCCTTTCCTGCTTTGCCCAAACGGTCCGCAGCGCCGCTAGAAGATTGCTTGAGGTTGTTGAAGATAGCTGCTGATGCGCCAGATACCTGACTCAAGGAGCTAGACTGAGGCATAGATCCAGCTGTTTTCTCCTTTCTGATAGGGGTCAGTTCAACTGGTCGCTCAAGATAATTCCCTGTGGGCCGGGTGGACCGCTCAGGTTGTGTTGTGGTAGATGGCGCGGGTTTCGATGGCGCAGGTTTCTGTACCGCCGGTTTCTGTACCGCGGGTTTCTGTGTCACGGGTATCTGTGTTCCAGGTTTCTGTGAATCGAGTTTGCTGAATTCCTCCAATTTAGCCAGGCCCGTTGAAGGCCGTCTTGCCGGGGCTCTGTTGCCAGATGATTCGTCCACTCGAATAGACCGAGATCGTGTTAAAAGATTCGCAAATCGCTTGTTCTTCTTCGCTGGAGCAGAGTCGGTTTCGGTACTTGCTTTCTTGTGACCTGTTCTTTGTGTTGTCTTATCGCCAGCCGAAGTTTTGACTATCAGATGAAAGGCGTTAGCTAGATCGCATATTAACAAACGCACTTGGGATGAGAGCTTACGTCTTTCAGACTCTTCTGACCGGGCGATCATCGCGGGCAGATCAGGCGTCGATTCGGACAAGATGCGCGCCATTGACAATCTCCTATCTCTTGAGTTCCCACGGCTCTTCGGGGGTTCTGTGGACGTCTCGGAACCGTCTGAACGTTGCGACCGGTGGGAGGTCTTGGGGGCTTTCAAGGTGCCAAAGAATGACTTGGACTGGTCGCGCGAATGCTTGGGCGAGCCTTTCGGGGAGGGGAAGTATTGTGGAATGGCTGTAATACCGGGGGTGGGGGGTTCGGGACCGGGTTCAGTGTCAACGGTCAAAGTGTTAGGCGAGGTCGGACTTGTCGGGCTGGTCGCTTTGCTGCTCGAGTCCTGAGTGACGGGACGAATGGTGGCACCTTTGAAGAGGGGTGAGCTCGACGGTGATTTAGGAGAGCGCGGTGTCAAGGGGCTCAACCCGTCGGAGCTCTGGCCAGGGGAGAGTGGTGACGAGAGCTTTCCATTATTCGAGTCAGATTTGAAGGAGCTGAAGTCCAAATTGGGCACGGTGGAATGTCGAGACGGCATGTTGGGTAACAACGAAAGTGATGGGGTTGTGTCCTGGAATTGGGGGTTGTGGTACAGGCTATGTTATGCACTGTTGTCGAACCGGGGTTGTCCAGCTGCGCGTAAAGAAACAGGCTCCGGTTAGCATGGGATAATGGACCAGGGCTGCATATTGCCAGTACCTAATCACTGTAGACCACCTGTGATCGTACAGTGGCTTTCAGCTCCGCGTGGGACGGAGATTCAGCCCACCGGTTGTTGAAGCGATCGTCGGATCGGGATTTTGAAACGGTTATCGAGGGGAAGGGATCTAGAATAGGCAAAATGTCAGTCATTAAGAAGCATGACACGGGGTCTAAAAAAAGACCAGTGAAACCATAGATGGTGACAGATGCAGGGGGTTGTTCAAAGCCATGTTTTGCATCAACAAGGCCAGGCACCGGGTCCCTGAAACAATGCAACGGTTCGCAGATGCCTGAGAAACTTACCAGAATTCCCCTCATGATCTGCTCACACGACACTTTCTCAGCGGTATGGAGTTGACGGGTGTGTTGAAAGACCCAGTTCGTTGTTCCCCCCTCTTTTAGGCGGCTCGAGGGATCGGCAGAAGGATTCGGGCACAGGCGGTTGTCACGAAGGGGGGTATTTGCACAACAATACGGTTGGTCGAATAACAAAACAAAAACCACCAAGAGAGAAAAAAGAAGTGCACGTAACGAACGTTGTCCAGGGGAAAATCGGAAGCGTTGGACAGCAAGCAAAAAGTCTCCTTATGGACTTTCGCGTAGGTAGTGGCTTTGTTAGAAGAACCGTGCACAATAATGACACTAGTGACAAACGTCAAGTTGAGGTGATTCGTAGGAGAGAAGAAGGAAGCATTCCGGGATTATGCAAGGTCAGAGTTGGGTCATTCGTTTTTTCTTATTTAAGAAAATATGGAGAAGTCAGAGATCCACCAACATAAAAGACATGGGTGGGGACCGAGTGTTTCTGAGTATAAAGTACGAAATACCTGCTTATCATATTATAAGGACCTCACCGGTCCCAAGGATCAAACGGTGTATCTTGTGAAATTAAGTCAAAGATGCTAATCATCTAATGGAGTTAAAAGTCTATTCTTTGTTATGTATTTCTTTGTACAACTTCATTCCACGGACTCGCCCTTTTTGAATTCGGATTCTTGGATCTAGGATTGAGCAGGCCAAGGGTGTTTTATCCCTTCGGTGATCAGGAATGAGATATCTGGTGTCTTGTAGTGATACAAATTGTACAAGTCGACGATCGGAGGCTCTCCACCGCTGATTGGAGCCGCTGGGTCTGGCAGTTAGAACCACGGGCGGGATGATGTGCTTGCCTTACGTTGGCCTGGAAGTGGATCCATCAGCATTGTCATTCGTGAGTTTCTCTGTACCTGTTCAGGTCCATGGTTATCCTCGTCTCGGATCACTTGGATTAATCTGGCTGAACCAGGAATATTTCATGGTCAAGCAAGGTACCCGAATTAGGGAATTTGGTTACCTCCAGGGCTGTCACCTGTATAGATGCAAAAAAGCGACTTATCAGTCAGGGGTAAAAAATTCTAAAGATAAAGACAAAAAAAATACTTTAGGGCCCACTAACAATCAATTCTACTCAAATAGTGCAAATCCCGGCGCTGTCGTCAGAGAAAACGTGTGCACGGCGCTTGCGTTGGCCCACTTTTTTCCGCTTTGTGTCTTAATTAACCCGAGTTTCACATTCTGACCATTGACGTTGACTGCGGGCGCAAGCTACTCCAAGTGCCCCTCCATAACCATGGCTCAAAATCTAAGTGGGGTGGACTTCTTTTTAGAAACACCTTTTGCCCATCATGGGTTGCACGGTGAAAAGCCACAGTATGGCTCTCGTACCTATTATTGGGTTGGTGCTGACCATGTGACGCTGATTCATTCATGTATCCATGGATAGGGGGAAATCAGGTACTCCAGCTTGACTGTCAATCTTCTCAAGTTGGGTACAGCTGGGTACATCCCGATGACAGCATCGACCTGAGCACGTGTCAAGTCTGAATCACATCGGAAACACATTGGTATTTGCAATGATCTGCGTTTGACTCCATAGTAGAATCAGATTGTGTATGTAAACCTTGTCCACGTGCGCGCACACGAATCCGTTAGAACTCGGAAACCCTGGAGCTAGGTGAGCTAAAAGATCAAAAAAGTTGGCAGGAGGCGGAGTTGAGCCACTCAATCGGTTCCACTTGGTTCTATCAGGCTCTTTGTTCCCGTCGTGTGTTGTATGAGCTGATAACGCTACCAAATCGGCAGGGTGGGAATCGTTTTCTCAGGTGCCTGGGGGGTTGCTCCATAAAATCTGAAACATGGGCATGGAAAATCCTAGACTAGCGGCGCTTGGGCATGTCACCTCGGCGCACGGAGCAATGTAATGGTGCCCATCCACTTAGGGAGCATGCGAATTACTTAATTTGGCCTAGCCTGACCGCCCTAGTCACGTGAGCACACAACCATTGAAAAGCGCGATCCCTGATCGGGACCGAGCTAACTCAAGCCACATTTTCTCGCTTCGCGGGAGCTCCGTCTAGTCCCGCGGCTCTGCACAGCTTTGCATTGGCCTTTTATGCATGGCTTGATGACAGCATGGTTTGAGCTGTGACACTGACTTTACGATCTCCGGCCTTTGCCGAACAAGCCTTCTCCCCTTTTCAGAGCTAACCTTTCGTCCAATCAATCCTGGCTGCAGGGCCTTGTAACCCCACTATACCCTTACACCTTAAACAGACATGGCCTTGGTATCTGGCCCAGGCAGGGCTGGAGGTGCCTCGCCAGACCAGGATTTGCACATCTTGGAGCACGTCACTTACATCAAGAACCTGGACACTGTGCGTGCTACTTTTACTTTCTACAGGGGCAACAGTTGACGGTTCACAATAGAGGAAAGATGAGCTGGAATATTGGCTTACCGAACACCTGCGACTGAATGGAGTCTATTGGGGTTTGACGGCCTTACATATTCTTGGTCATCCCGAGGCATTGTCCCGAGATGAAACCATTGAATTTGTGCTCTCGTGTCAAAAAGACAATGGAGGATTCGGTGCTGCCCCCGGCCACGACGCTCACATGCTGTATACTGTCTCCGCTGTCCAGATCCTGGTTATGATTGATGCAGTGGATGAGCTGGAGAAAAGAGGCCGAGGGGGCAAGCAGAAAGTAGGCTCTTTCATTGCGGGTCTGCAGAACCGTGAGGATGGCTCCTTTATGGGCGACCAGTGGGGAGAGACTGATACTCGATTCCTTTATGGCGCTTTTAATGCCCTGTCACTCCTGGGCCTCATGCAACTAGTCGATGTTGCCAAGGCGGTCGCTTATGTTCAAAGCTGCGAGAACCTGGATGGGGCCTATGGCCTCTTCCCCGGGGCAGAGTCGCACTCCGGACAAGTGTTCACTTGCATTGGTGCTCTCTCCATTGCCGGGCGCTTGGATTTGGTGAACAAGGACCGCCTGGGTGCATGGCTTAGTGAACGTCAAATCGACAAGGGTGGCTTCAACGGGCGCCCCGAAAAACTGCCCGATTCTTGCTACACATGGTGGGTTGGATCAAGTCTAGCAATGATTGACAGGCTTCACTGGATTGATGGTAAGAAGCTTGCCGGATTTGTCCTTCAATGCCAGGTTAGTCAATCCCCAACATCCTCTGCATTTTGCCATTCTAACTCCATGCAGGATTCCGAAGGAGGTGGTTTTGCCGACCGACCTGGAAATATGGTTGATGTCTACCATACGCACTTTGGTCTGGCAGGCCTGAGTCTTCTTGGTGTCGAAGGCCTGCAGGAAATCGACCCTGTTTAGTAAGTGGCTTTGCTATCGGTTTCCAATGATCGTATTACTAATCGGGTGACAGTTGTTTGCCTAAATCAGTCGTTGCTCGATGCTTTGCAGAATGAACAAATATAGTTTACATGCACACAGTACATTACTTTATCCCTCCTGCCATCTAATAACCCTGGATTCCCTTTCACCATGGATCCTGGGATACAAGGCAGGAGGAGAGCAACTGCCCACTTTGACTTATTCCGCTTCATATCATCCCACAATGGCCTAAGGCTGTTAAGACATCGTGGCTCATTCCTGAGTACTTCAGGTCTAGATAGCATAGTTAAACGAGATACGAATCAAGTTTCAAGATAACCTGTCAAATACTCTTTGGTACGATCTCAGCTTTCCAGTTTTGTTCCGTATGTAAGTGGTACCTTCCCATGAGGATTCCCGGGAACGATTAACGTGCCTTCCCATTGCGAGCCGCCTTGAGCCGCCTGTCGAGTGTCATGGCAGCCCCCTCATACTTTCCTCCCAATCTCATCTTCTTTTCTCATCGTTCCTTCAGCATTTTGTTTTGCACGGTGATTCTTGCTTTGTCTTTCTGTGTCTGCTTGGGGTTTGCATGTTGCTTCCTTCTGGTTTGGAGGTATCCTGCTGGGGCTATGGATTCCGCCGTGCTGCAATGCATTATCTGCCCTGGACAGCCTCGATTTAGCGACGTCTCCCACTTGCTGACCCATGTCGCTTCCAAGGCTCATTTGTCCTATTACTTCAAGCTTCAAGTTCGCAGCGTCGGCGAGGCTCAAGCCAATGAACTCCTTGCAGAGTACGATGATTGGTATTGTACCAATAGTCTGTCCCAGTTGCTGTCCGACAGGATGACGTCCAAGGAAGACCGAAAGAAAAAGAGGAAACCCCAGCTCCAGAAGACGGTCGGTTCCAGGATTGAGCATACGCAGAGAAGATCGCGACGCTCGAATCCAAAAAATCACCTTTCCCCCGAAGCTCCTGCTTTCCCCGACTTCCTGGATCCTCGCCTGGTGGACTCTCCAGAACAAGTAAAGTGTGATTCAAGCACCCATGATTCGTCGTTCAATCTGAACTATGCCACTCCGGTTACGTCTGCGGAGACCGATGCCAACGCCACCATGCAAATGGATTCTAACTTCGCGCTGGTTTCAACACCGCCAATGCGTACTGTGACACAAGAGGAACATGGACACAACCGTCGATGTGCAAAGATGAGCTATGCCATTTTGCCGGAAACACCGAAACGCTTTCGAGCCAGAGGCAGACCGAGTGCAATTTCTTTGGCCATGGGCCGCAACATATCGGATCCTTTCTTGGATGAAATGCGTACTGAAGTCTCGGACGAGATCGATGCTGACAAGGAACGGGCAGATGAAATGGCCAGACTCAAGGGTATTTTGTGGCCAGGAATGGACATATTTGATTCCGCGACCCAACAGATGCGACGCAAGCGCAATCAGAAAAAGGACCGGAGCGTGTTGGAGATGATGGAGTTGACATCGTTGCAGGTGGAGCCCACTGAGCTCATATTCTCCCCAACGGGGGTCTTCCGCAAGCAACGCGTGATTTCTGGCAATGTTGAAGATGATACCCCTCTGAAAGGAGAGACGCCCATCCCAAAAAGACGCATGTCACGTCCTAAGAATGGAGTCCTCCGTCAGGCTGACCCCAACTTGCCTCGCGCTCAAGACAGGAAGCGCGCTAAAAAGACTGTGAACTACAACCGCAATAGGAAGGAATTGGAAACCTTCGATACCAATGATACATCCCCTTGCCCGTTTGCTGGGGGGTTGAAGGGCCTCAACTCATCATACGACGATGATAGTGAGATTGGTCTCGCTATGCAAGCGTTTGGAAAACGACGCGGTAATGGGTTTACCATCTTTGCAGATGGAGATGGACCAGCACCAGAATTCAACGATCGATCCGGGTACGGCGATATTCCACGGGACAATTTGACTCCAGCGCGTTTGATCCTGAACCACAAATCGGATGTCAACCATGTGGCAAAGCCTCGTCAAACTGCCCAAGACAAGGAAAACATCGAGCCTATCATGAACGCCCAGGGTCGAATTGACTTTCAGGATTGGCATTCACCATTCCCCAGACAAAGCGAAACTGACAATGCCGGCTATGCACCTCGATTTTACTATGATGAGCCGCCGTACGGCAATCTTGGACCTGATGGATCTGACAAGACTGGACATCGATCCAACCCTCTGCTGGCCCCGAGCTCAAAGTTGGGATACTACCAGGCAGGCCCATATGGGAACGACATAACGATGAATCCCAGTGACTGGACAACCACTCCCATGCAACACCGTGCGGTGTCTTCTGAGGCGACTATCTCCGAGCAGGATCAGCATGACCTTGCTCGCCTTTATTTGGCCACCAACGCCGACTAAGCTTTCTTAAACTTTCCAGCATTCCGAGTTCAGAATCCTGCTTTCGGATCGATTATTAATGATATAGACTGACAGTCATGCGTTTGAATGTCGAGACACTCGATCATGACTATCCTTTCGTTGCAACATCATGCATGTTTTGATATTGGTGGATGAGGTGGTGTGTATTTCTTCTTTGCCCTGTGGCAACATTTCAGTATTGTGAGAATTATGACTATTAGCGAGTATAAATACGACGGGCTTGTAATAGAAATCAATCAAATTGGCTCTTTATCCCGTTTCTCATCATAGGTTTTCAGGTCTTCCGACGATGATATTCTTATCGCGTGGCCGAAGGCCGATAAGGGGCTGAGTCATCAGCCCATTAACGCCATCGCGTCTGTACGCGTCGGACTTGATAGATCAACTGGAGCATGATTTAGACATCGCTGCTTCCTAAATTCCACTCGGACAAGGAATCTGGGAATACTTTAAGGTCAAAAAATCAGCGTTCTAAAACCCAGATTTCTCAAGGCACCATGGCGCCCCAATCCTCGCCATCGTCCTCCGCACCATCTCCGTCCTTAAAACGCAAGCAGCCAACCATCTCGAGCTTTTTCACCCAAAAACCGAACTCAACTCCACGATCTTCCGCTCCAAGGGAGCCTGAAACTCCTTTCGTTAATCCATCCAAAAAGAGACCTGCTTCCCCTGAACTAGAACCAGAGCCGGAGCTGGTGACAGAGGCAAACGAAGATGACGACGATGTTGTTGCACCTCCCCCTAAACGAGCTCGAAAGACCGGTCCTTCGCCCGAAAAGCAAATCCGGAAGATTAGCCCTGCCCACGAAAAGCAACCCCAAAAGACCAGTCCTACTCCCGACAAGCAACCCCAACCCTCAGCAGAACCTCCAGCCCCTCCACCATCCCAACTGAGCAGCAGCCAACGAACCGACATCTTCAAATTCCAAAGCTCACAGGCCGCACCGCCCACCCAAGATGAAAATGCAGAAGACGCACAGCGCAGGAAAGAAAAGGAGAAAATGCACCAGAAATTCGTGCGGAGACTCGGCGGTGCTGATTGTTTGATCGGTATTGGACGGAACGCTACTGCTACCGACACCGGTGCCATTCAGGGTGAAGAAGGCGAGGAAGCCGATGCAGATGATGAACCTGCCCCTCCCCCCAAGAAAGGGAAGGCTGCTGCCAAGAAGGGTGGTAGTAAGCTTACGCCGATGGAGAGACAAGTCATCGATATCAAACGCAAGAATATGGATACCGTCCTTGTTATTGAAGTCGGATACAAGTTTCGATTCTTCGGAGAAGATGCTCGGATTGCGGCAAAGGAATTGGGTATTGTTTGTATTCCCGGGAAGTTCAGATTTGATGAACGTAGGTCAACTACTTCCAGGATTCTCTCACCATCTAATGTATGCATCTAAGCTAATGAATGCTCTACAGACCCTTCCGAGGCTCATATAGACCGCTTCGCTTCTGCTAGTATCCCTGTTCACCGACTGCATGTGCACGTGAAGCGTCTTGTTACTGCAGGCCACAAGGTCGGGGTGGTGCGCCAGATCGAGACCGCTGCGCTCAAGGCTGCAGGTGATAATCGCAATGCGCCATTCGTCCGGAAACTGACCAATTTGTACACGAAAGGCACTTACATCGATGATATCGAGGGGCTTGAGGGCTCCGTACCTGCTGCGGGAAACTCTTCCCCAGCTACGGGATACATGCTGTGTATTACGGAAGCCAACCTCAAAGGCACTGGAAATGACGAAAAGGTGCATGTTGGTATCGTTGCTGTCCAACCAGCTACTGGCGATGTCATCTATGATGACTTTGAAGATGGGTTCATGCGGAGTGAGATCGAGACAAGACTGCTGCATATTGCACCTTGTGAGATCGTCATCGTTGGGGATATGTCCCGGGCCAGCGAGAAGCTTGTGCAACATCTGTCTGGAAGTAAGGCGAATGTCTTTGGAGATGCGGTGCGTGTTGAACGGGTTCCGAAAAATAAAACTGCTGCTGCGGAAGCACATAGCCATGTCGCAAGTTTCTATGCTGGCAAGATGAAAGCGACCGGTACGGAAGAAGATGCGCAGGCAGCAAAGCTACTCCAAAATGTTCTTGAACTGTCAGAACATCCTACAATTTGTCTATCAGCTATGATCGGGCATATGTCAGATTATGGATTGGAACATGTCTTTGATCTGACGAAGTATTTTGAGCCATTCTCTGCTCGATCACACATGCTTCTCAATGGTAATACGCTGGTCAGTTTGGAGATTTACCAGAACCAGACAGATCACACTGTGAAGGGTAGTCTGTTTTGGATGTTGGACCGTACGCAAACGCGGTTTGGTCGGCGGTTGTTGCGACGTTGGGTTGGGCGGCCTTTGCTGGATAAGGGCCGCTTGGAGGAACGTACCAATGCAGTTGAAGAATTGATGAACCCTGCTCGTGTTGTTCCTGTTGAACGGATCAGAGGTTTGTTGGGCAAGATCAAGAGTGACTTGGAACGGAGTTTGATTCGTATCTATTATGGCAAGGTAAGTTGGCACCATTAAATGTTTGAAATTCCGCGCTGATTTCATGAAGTGCTCTCGACCAGAGCTTCTCACCGTTTTACAAACCATGCAAATGATCGCAATGGAGTTTGCGGATGTCAAGTCTGCTGCCGATACGAGCTTCAAGTCACCTTTGATCAGTGAAGCTATTGCATCCCTTCCAACCATCCAAGCAGATGTCACCCAGTACTTGGACAAGATTAATCTTCACGCTGCACGGACCGATGACAAGTATTCCTTCTTCCGTGAAGAAGAGGAGACCGAAGACATCAGCGACCAAAAACTGGGAATTGGCAGCATCGAACACGAGCTTCAGGAACATCTCGCCGTGGCCGGAGAGCGCATAGGCAGGAAGAAAGTCCAATACGCCACAGTCTCCGGAATTGAGTACCTAATCGAAGTCGAAAACAACTCCCTGGGTATCAAGCGTGTCCCAGCATCGTGGGTCAAGGTCAGCGGAACAAAGAAGATCTCCCGATTTCACACACCGGAAGTGATCCAATTCATCCGCCAACGGGACCAATACAAAGAGGCCCTAGCAGCAGCCTGCGACAGAGCCTTCGCAGCCCTACTTGCATCCATATCATCACAATACCAAACCTTCCGTGACTGCGTCCAGTCTCTCGCAACACTAGACTGCCTTCTCTCCCTCGCAACAATCGCCCAACAACCCGGCTACGTGAAACCAGAATACACAGACCACCCATGCCTCCACGTCTCACAAGGTCGCCACCCAATGGTCGAGCAACTCTTAACAGACGCCTACGTTCCAAACGACACATCACTCTCCACTGACGGTACACGCGCCCTCCTTGTAACAGGTCCAAACATGGGCGGAAAATCCAGCTATGTCCGCCAGGTCGCCCTAATAGCAATCATGGCCCAAATAGGCTCCTACGTCCCCGCAGCATCCGCCCGCCTAGGCCTTCTAGACGCAGTTTTCACTCGCATGGGTGCATTCGACAACATGCTAGCAGGCGAATCAACATTCATGGTCGAACTCTCCGAAACAGCCGATATCCTCAAACAAGCTACACCCCGCTCCCTCGTCTTGCTAGACGAACTGGGTCGTGGAACATCCACACACGATGGCGTCGCTATCGCTCAGGCAGTACTGGACTACATGGTTCGGTCGATCCGTTCACTTACATTGTTCATTACGCACTACCAACATCTCTCGAAAATGGCAACCGCGTTCCCGAATAAGGAACTACGGAACGTGCATATGAAGTTTACGGAGTCTGGCGAAGAGGGCGATGAAGATATTACGTTCTTGTATGAGGTTGGTGAGGGTGTTGCGCACCGTAGTTATGGCTTGAATGTGGCAAGGTTGGCGAATTTGCCATCTTCTGTTATTGAGGTGGCGCGGGAGAAGAGTTCGGAGCTGGAGGAGGAGATTAAGAGGAAGAGATTGATGAAGCTTGTGGGGGCTGTTGGGAGGGTTGTCGAGGAGGAGGGTGGTGTTGAAGATGAGATGATTGATCGTTTGCTTGCAAATGTCGCACAGCTTTAGATTTGAGGCGTGGTTTGCCTCTATTGTACATTATTTCCCAATTTGGGGTTTCATATATCAAACATTATCATTCTATCAGAATCAAATCACCTCCACCCTCTGGTTCCTATATCATTCAGCTTCAATGTCAATTCTCGACGGTTGGCCTGTTTGCACTACAAGTCTCCTGCTGGGGCAGGCTGTTTTCAATTCATGTGAACTATATCAGTGACTTCATCTCGATCTATATCTGGGCTCAGCCTTATCTTCCCAATATTAGGTTTGAATATCAGTGCTTACTGCCCAGGTGGCTTGCGCTGTATGTACTGCTATGGTGCCTTTTCCTTCAAAAAACTTTTTTTATTAATTTGCATTTTCGTATCTTATCTTCTTTTTATATAATCCTCCCCCGCGTGTAGAGACTACTGGGTTGGCGGGGAAATGTATTGCTAAGTTACTTACTAATTGTTCTACCGCAGTGTAAATGGCTTATGAATTAATGCTACTGCGGATTATATGTATCAATGGGTTTATTTAGGCAAATGCAAGTGCTCTATAAAGTCCCATATGGGGTACTTCATAGGGTGGTTCTAATGTATTTCAGGTACTTGGTAGTATATTTGAACCTGAAGGTGCCGCAATTGCGAGGTATTGAGATCTTGGAAGCCCTGGAGATGCCTTGGAAATTGATAATTCCGTGCAGAGACCGAGCCAATATCAAGACCAAGCACTTCAACATTGAAGTTCAGCCTAGATTACTACGCTACGAATGACCAGTCTTTCGACATTAGAACCGGAAGTTTCGAATTTTTTTCTTAGATTCCCGTAGTTCTTTTTTGTCGATCAGACCTGGTTTAATCTCGGTGCCTATAGTACCACCTTGCAGTGCACAAAGGAAAAAAAGAAAGAAGCACATCACAACCTCGTTTGTCGCATTGAGCCCATGCAAGCACGTCAAATAGACGCGTGTATGTAGTAAAACACCAAACCAAACCAGACCAGACCAGCCCACAAATTCAAACCAGCCATCGCGCAACCTCATTTCATTTCTCGTATAAACAGGGGTTGGAGTCTGCTCGTTCTCTCTATCTCTCTCTCTCGTTCGGGACCTATGATCGACTTCATTGGGAACTTCTTGGAGACGTCACCAAAAAGTCCCATCCACCCAAATCATCACCTCCATCGGATCATCGGGAACGAAACTCGAGAGGTGGAAATGGGCGACGCGGCGGTTGAGGTTGAGGAGTCGGGGGGAGTCAGAGGATCGGCGAAAAAGAAAAGCGAGGACACAGTTTTGGCCGAAGACCGATCAAAGAAAACCGGACGTGAGGGATATGCGAGAGACGAAGAGAGACGAAAGACATAGCGCGAATGAATTGTTGTTTTGGGGTTTTTTAACGGAGACGGCGGGCCTCGCGCTCGGACTCGAGCAAGCAGAGGATGTCGTCAACCTTGACTGTGGTGCGTAAGAATATTGTATTAGCGATGTTGGTTCGTGGGATTGCAATTGCGGTTCCGAAAAAATTCCATCGTTCGTTGTTGAATCTTCAATATTGAATATTGAATCCTCGTCTTTCATATTCCATATCCTCCGGGGGAAAAAAACTCAAAGAAATCGAAATCGCATACCTGGGCCCTTCACGTTACGGATGATGGAGCGGGAAGTGTCGTCCATGAACTCGACGCGGACCTGGGTGACACCACCACGGGAACCTAGACGCAGAAAAACCACAGATCAGTATTCGTCGTCTGCTGAATATTCGCAATTCCATCCTGCAATATGATCCTGGCGATTATGGAGGTGTGGTTTGTCGGCCTCCGCGGATCTCGAAATCTTCCAGTATCGGATATCGAATTGTTCGTATGAGAGGAGAGGTCACGTACCGGTGCGACCGAGGACACGGGTCACCTTGACGAGCTTGACGGGCTGCTTGCTGGAATCCATCTTGAAGGATGAGGGTGAGCTCGGACGAGGGTGGTGAGAGTTTGGGTGGACTGTGAGAAGAGGCGGATGTAAAGATGAATTTGGCTTGTGTGGGTTACCAAATTACGCGAGGGCTCAGGGCTGTCAACACCTGACCCGTCAGGCATCAGTTGATCAATGCGGATGATGAGTCATCCGATCTGCGTTGCGCTTGACACCTCGACACCTAAGGCGGAAATATTAGTCATCTACTCTGGCATTGGGCATGTTAAGCCGGGGATTTAACCTCGTCCGCTACGTTTCTCGATGCTAATTGTTATGTGCCACATGAAATATATATACAATTGGAACTCCGAGTCACTTGAAGAAATTCATTTCCTTAATCACTCACACGTGGGCGCATTCTAACATATCCTTTGCCGTACCTTGGTCTGCAAATCAGACCCGTAACCAAGTATCATACACCGGAAGTAAATCGGAGTACCTAATCGCTGCCCCTCCAATTTCTGCCGCAAAGAGCTCCGGTCTGCCCGCAACCACTTTTACCCTCTCATATACCCCAAGCCATTGCTTCGAGACGGATTTTAAAGTCTCTTAATTTGCCATTGAATTGATCTTCAGGTCATCTCTTACCTCAATCCCCCCCGCAAAACTTTTTAAAAAACCCCTCAGTGCCCCGCGCCGTTCTCAATCACAATGGATCTCGTTAACCAGTGAGTCACTCCGAACAAAGAAGCTATATCAATGGGAAGAACAACCTCAATTGACATCCAATCGCAACAGCCTCGAAGGACGTCTCCTCTTCGCCGTCCCCAAAAGCAAGTCTCCCTCCAACACACCAATGACTCATTCACCTCAAAGGCGAACAAGACAAGAGACATGACGCATACACGCGCCCCCCCTTGAACCACCCAACTAACAGCGCATTCATTATAGAGGGCCGTCTCCAACAAGCCACTCTCGACCTGCTCGCTGGCTGTGACGTCCAGTTCCGCCGCGAAACCCGTCTCGACATCGCGCTGGTCAAGAACCTGCCCATCGCCCTGATCTTCCTGCCCGCTGCCGACATCCCCACCTTCGTCGGTGAGGGCCGTGTTGACCTGGGTATTACCGGCCGTGACCAGGTCGCTGAGCACGACGCTACTTTGCCCGCCGGCGAGGTCTCCGGCGTCGAGGAGATCCTTGATCTCGGCTTCGGTGGCTGCAAGCTGCAGGTGCAGGTTCCCGAGAAGGGAGATATCACCGAGGCCAAGCAGCTAGTTGGTCGCAATGTTGTTACCAGCTTCACTGCGCTTACCGAGCAGTTCTTCGCTCAGCTGGAGGGTGTTGAGGCTGGCAAGAAGAACCTGAGCACTAAGATTAAGTACGTTGGTGGTAGTGTTGAGGCTGCCTGTGCGCTGGGTGTCGCAGATGGCATTGTCGATCTTGTTGGTAAGTCAATTATTGCTCCTTTTCTTTATGTAACCCTGCTATATACTGGGGGTCTTTTTTGGTTTTGCGAGGCCAATGCTAATAACGATTTTAGAGTCTGGTGAAACCATGAAGGCTGCTGGTCTTAAGGCTATCGACACTGTTGTTACCAGCACCGCTGTGCTTGTCAAGTCCCGGACCTCCAACAACGATACCGTGAACCTGCTTACTTCGCGTATTCGCGGTGTCATTACTGCCCAGAAGTTCGTTCTGTGCCAGTACAACATTCCCCGTTCCGAGCTGGCTACCGCTTCCAAGATCACCCCTGGAAAGCGCGCGCCCACTATCACTGCTCTCGAGGAGGAGAACTGGGTCGCTGTCAGCTCGATGGTTGAGAAGAAGCGCATCGCCACTGTTATGGATGAGCTGATTAAGGTTGGAGCTACGGATATTTTGGTGCTGAACATTGCCAACTCCCGTACCGATTAAATTGGTTGATGACGACTTTTCTCTTCTTTTTCAGTTCCTCCTTTTGGTTGCGTATTATGATATATTTTATGATTTGTCTGGGTTCTAAATGTTGAACACAAAAAACCTGGTATATAGAGCATTGGGTTATATAGCGAGTTTCAAAAGGAAATGAATGTCTTTATACACAATTCTTCTCTAATTTCTTTAATATATAGGAATTCTCTGGGCATATCATACATATATATGCAAATGTAACAATGCATGTCCACAGTATAGACGCCGCGATCAACATGAATCATAAGTCAAAAGTCGTAACAAAAGTGGTATCATGGCATGGGAATGGGGATGGACAAAGAAGGAAAAAAACAAGGAACAAAACTCATAATGCACAGATACCCTGGGGTAAATCCAAACTATCAGAGATGGATGCATGTGGCGTCAACAGACTCAGTTCTGGCTGCCCATACCGACACCTTCACGACGTCCTCGAACAATAGCTCTCAGACACTGCCCCACACCCTCAAGATCACCGAGTAATCCAACATGACCACGTTCACTCTTCACCAGTCCACCCTTAATAATCCGGTATCCGGGCGGCAACATCGCAGCAGAAGCGAGGCAAACACCATCACCAGCCGCAAAGGCCAAATCATCATAACAGTCCTGATGCTTGATCGCCTCGCGCGAGACAACCCGGGCCCCATATACGGTTGGCACACCCTTGCCATACAACACAGCAGCAGGCGGATACTTATTACCAATTTGATGAGCAGGCTGGAAGTCCAACTCCGACTTGAATTGCTTGACCTCCGCAAGAGTGCGTTTCAGGTACTCCATAGCCACAGCGCGGGGAATAGTGCTCGTTGTCGAGGCTTTGGATGATCCGGCACTACCTCGTGGGTGTGAGACCGGGCCTATCATTCCATCTGCTGGGAGTTGAATGTTCTCCTGGATCTTCTCGGAAACAGGGCGCGAAGGAGACTGAGATGCAGAAGGGGGAGAGCGGGGTGGGTTGCGTGCGGAGATATCTTCATCCGTTGTTGTAGTTTGGTCGTGGAAGTCGGCAAAATCATGGACGTTGGTTTCGGCGTCCTCGCGCGGGCCCATGGAGAATCGCTTTCCGATTAGAGCGGAGGCTTTGAAGCCGCGGCCTGTAGCTGTGGTTGGAGGGAGACATGGCTGGATGCAAGGGGAAAGGCGATGTTCATCCCAGTTTGCGGGATCGAAGAAATCTACTCTGTATTCTTCTTTGGTTTGCTTGTCGATAAAACAGCGGCCGTTTTCTGGCAGGAGGGCGAAACTGGTACGGAAGGTGAAGTTCACTTGGGCTGTTAGAACGCGGGAGCTGAGAAGGACGTCGTCGCCGTTTCTGAGTGGGCCGAGGATGTTCACGCAGTGCTGGGGTACTCCGGCGTATAAGACGCCGGCGAAGAGATCGGGTCGTTGATTGACGGCATGACGGGTGATTAGGCCGCCAAGACTATGGGCGACTACGTAGGCGCCGCGTCTCTGGCCAGTCTCGCCGTTCGGGCGGTTGGATGGCAGACCCTCGAGAAATTCGATTAGCCTCTTGGAAAGGAGGTCTGGGCTTAGACGCCAGTCATAGCCGTAGTCCCAAACGCGGAGATCGCCGCGAATAGCATTCTGGCATTTCCGGAGCCGCTTCATCAGTCGACGGCAAACATCCACGGGACCAACATGAGAAAGGACACCGGATGGTATAATGGTCTCTTCCATGCGCTCTTCATCTTCCCGAGTCAGACCAACCTCCAGATCGACCTTGCGCAGATTCAATCCCACCTTCATGGGAACCCATAACTGGCGATGGGGTGGCTTGGCAGATCGCAAAATGGAGCCTCTGTAACCACCCAAGATCACGATATCGCCAGTCAATTCTGACATGGCTTCTTCCAAAATTGGATGTGTAGACTGTGGGTGCTGTCGCGGAGGAGGAGGCGCCGTAGCAGCTTTATGAACCGGGCGAATCACCTCTTTATCAGCCGAAGCCGATGAATTTCCCAGATCGGGGAAGAACGGCTTCGAGTTCCAATCATTACGAATGTCCTGCAGATTCAAGCCTGGCATACTAAGCAAGCGGCTACTTGAATCTTGCAAGGAATCTTTAATCGCCTTGAAGCGGCTGTTGACCTGGGAATGCACATTCTCGTATCGCGGCCGTTGTTCCAACGAAGATGCGGTGGACGATGCACGCAAGTACAATGATTGATCCGAAGATGATCGGCGTAGACTTGGCGGTCGTCCTGGGGTCGCACTAGGCCGCCTGGCGAAAGAATGTTTTACAGCGGAGCTTGCTTCCACCGACGTTAATTCTGGAATATGATGGCCATCATCAGCTTCATCCGAATCGTGGTCCGCTCCATTGGGTAGCGAAGGCGAAAGTGGATGACCCCGATCCAACGAAGAAGTCCTCTTTTGCAGCAAGGTAGAGCTCCGTTTCCCCGCGCCTTCTACGGTTTGACTGCGAGCCCGGTTCTGGGCATTATGAGATAGGAAAGGCAGCGTCGGCCGCTTCGCCAGCGCACCCAAGTCCGGAAAGAACTTCTTTAGCTCCCCAGACCATGCTCGCGGCCGACGAGGAAGCGACGTCTTCAGCAACGACCGGGTGAAGCTTGATCGATGACTTCCGGACTCCTTGGGCTCATGCAACGCGGCAGCTGACGCAGAGCCTCCGGTGTGGGGGCCGCGTGGCGTCCGGCGCTCCACCGGCAAGGACTGTGCATGAGGGTGCACGCCTAGAGCTTTCTGAGTCGCCGGCTTAGCCTCTGCTCGTTGGGCCGCCAAATCGTCAGACTCCACCGATTCGGGCTCCGCCGTGATCTCGGAGACGAAAAGCCCATCCTCGCCGACGGTGTCCGGGACCTCGTTGAAGTAGCCGCCGTGGGATTCCAAAACACGATTTTTCTCTTCGGCGGGTGTTGCGCGAGCTTTCATGCGGCTCTGGGTAGGACCAATGCTGACACCGACGACATCGCTGGCATCGTCCTCATTCGCATAGCTGTCGAATCGCGGGGTTGGGCCATCGCTGTCGGAGCTCGAGAAGGAGGAGTATTGGGAGGGAGATTCGGATGCGACCGCAATGCCGGACGATTCGGACGAATAGGATACTTGTGGTGGCCGTTGTTGATCGGGTCCTTTGTCCGGTTGAGAGCCTAGTGTATCAGGCTGGTCGGCGACTAGGGACACCATGGTACGAAGCGCACAAGGGAAGGAAGGGAAAAAAACGAAACCCGACCGCTAGGTTCAGGGCATGAGGTCGTACGAGCCAAGAAGTTTATACAAAGCTTGGCTCCAAGGAACCTTGGGCTTGGCTCATGTATGATTAATGCAAAGGGATAATGAGTCGTAACACAGGGATTGGAAGCTCCCCCAAATTGTTCAACATTGAAAAGTACCTGGAAATTGGTGACGTGAGGAATCAATGTCCGTTATAAGCCGTTGAAGACCGAAAACAGGAAGGGTTCCACAGCACAGCCTCCGGGTCTACCGGAAGGCAAAAACTCTGACTAAATCCACGTGAAAATGTACTTACAAAGCTGACCGTGGTGCTTAATTAAGTAGCTTGGTTTCAGCCCCAAAGTTGTGTCAGCTCGTTACTCTGGTTGCTCCCTTTTCTTTCTGTTTTCATGATCGACGCATTGTCGTGGTTTGGCCCGGGAGATCGATGGATCAATTTCCAGAATTGATCGGCCCCCATCAAATGCGCTATGACATCGACCGCGTGTCATAACATAATCATCGGCATTTATGCGAAAGTCAAGCTTTTCTGCATTGATTTCAAGTTTGTTTGGCGATCCCGAGGCTTGAGCAATGCTCCAATCACAGACTAGCTAAGTGGCTAGGTACACGCATTTGCGATATGCTACTTCAATTCCATGCCACGTAGAGCGGGGCAGAACAATTCCACATCTGGGGGCCATTTCTGAACTTTTTCACTTAATGAAAATTCCTGCCAAGACATGCTTATTCCAGGGCTGTTCATACGTACGAATTCCTATACATGCCGAAGCCGAAGTTCGGACAAACAGTAATTAAGTCCCCACTGCGGCTGAGTCCCCGCTCAGTTTTAGCACGAACTAGATAAGTATAGGGATAAATAACCTCGGCATGGATCATCGTTTAAAATTGAACGTTTAAAATTGAGTGAGAAATTAAATCCTAACTCTATCTCGACTGCTAGATCGATCAATCAAAGTTTCGGAATTTCCAAGATAGAACCTGGATAAAATCTATCAAAGAATCAAAATATATTTATGATGGATATCCCTAAACTGAAACCTCGGAAGTATTTGCGAATGACGGTATACATAGATCATGTTGATCCATCACGGCGAGGCATCTTCTGGAAATCTTTCGACAAGATCTCCTGTTCTCCCCGACGCTCGATTTCCTCATTCCATTCCGCACTTTCATGGGACCCAAATGCCCGATCAACTGTCGAATTGAGCGCCCCACGTAGTGTCTCTCCAGCGCCCTGTACATCTATTAGCCCGATTCAAACCGACGGGGTTATAAAAAATAAGCTGGGAATCTGTAGCAAAACTCACATGAACTCCGGCCGCAACACCTCTTATTCCTTTACCAAGACCCTCACCGTGGGAGTGAGTGCCCTGTTGTTTCTGCGCTTTCTCCGTTTCCTTCTCCATCCTCACTCGTTCCGCCGTGCTAGGCGCATGGTTAATCCTAGAATCACCCGCCGGTGCATCAAAGCCTCCTGTCGGTAAGGCCGGACGATAATAGTCTTGGTCGGATCCGCCGGCTGCGGTTTTGTACCCTGCGCCGGTGGCGCTGTTATACCCGGTGGTTGCGGGATCGTACTGACTGCGTTGGTCTGACATGGCAGTCGGGACACCCGGTGCGCCGATAGAGGAGCCGGAGCGCATTGGTTTAGTGTGAGATGACATTTCGGTGATGATTATTTGTTTTGGATAAGTACAGAGAAGGAATAGGATGAGTTTCGATTTTGGTGCGGCTACTTTTATACTTCTTGCGTGGTGACGTCACCATTAGCGCATAGGTACAGTTGGCTGATCTGTGGATAAACATTTCTATTACTACTGGAATAATATTTATGTAGAGGTATAGATGCTATCAAGCCGTGTAACCACAAGTCATAGATATCGGTTACTCAATTTGATGCCCAGCTCGAGGAGCCGAGGTCCAGATTCTCTCTGTGGAGCAGTTTTCCTAATCTGGGGTTGCTCCGATCCTACGATCTCTAAAGTCCCTGCAGTTTCCCCAACATATTTTCTTTCGTTCCCCAGACTTTTTCTCTTATTTTTTTTTTTTTAATTCAGTCTCCTTCAAAACAATCTACACAGCCTTTCATACCCCTAAACATCGACCATGTCCTACAAACAAATCCTCTACAACAAGGCTCCCGAGCCGGCCATCGATCCCACCCTCGACTCCGGCACCTTTCGCCTAAACACTGTTCCCCGTCCCACAGATGTCCCCGCAGACAAACTTTTCGTGCGCGTGCACTACCTCTCCCTCGACCCAGCAATGCGCCAATGGCTCACAGCCAAACGCTCCTATATTGCCCCGGTCGAGCTCGGCGCGGTAATGCGCGGCCAGAGCATCGCACAGGTAGTCGAGGTCGGCAGCTCCTTGACCTCGCAATTCAAAACCGGTGAATGGGTCGTCGCATACTCAGGCTGGCAAGAGTACGCCCTAATGGGCGCAAAGGAAGTGGAGAAAGTGACTCTTCCCGCGGGAGGACGTCCCACAGACGCAATGTCCGTCCTTGGCATGACCGGGTTAACAGCTTACTTCGGTATGCTGGAGGTTGGACAGCCGAAGGCCGGCGAGACTGTTGTTGTTTCTGGTGCTGCGGGCGCGACTGGTAGCATTGCGGGACAAATTGCCAAGATCAAGGGTGCTAAGCGGGTTGTTGGGTTGGCGGGAAGTAAGGATAAGTGTGAGTTCCTTGTTAAGGAGCTTGGTTTTGATGCTGCGATCAACTATAAGGATCCTCAGTGGAAGAAGCAGTTGAAGGAGGCCACGCCTGAGTATATTGATGTTTTCTTTGATAATACTGGTGGTGAGATTTTGGATGCTTGTCTTGCGCGTGCGGCGCGGGATTCGAGGTTCGTTATCTGTGGTGCTATTAGTCAGTATAATGCTGCTAAGCCGCAGGGCCCGACGAGCTTTATGACTGTTATTGTGAGTTGATTTTCCTTTGCATTGGATTGGGCTTGTGGCTAATGTTTTCTACAGTCGCAACGAGTCACTGTGAAGGGTTTCATTGTTTTTGACTACGCGAAGAAGTATGGTGCTGCGTTGCAGGAGCTGGCCTCTTGGCTTTCACAGGGCAAGCTGAAGCGTAAGGAGCATATTGTGCAAGGTGGAATTGAGGGAACGCCTAAGGCTCTTGTTGATCTGTATGCCGGTGTGAATACTGGTAAGATGATGGTGGAGGTTGCTCCCATTAGCGAGGCATTAGGACCCAAGGCCAAGCTGTAGGGTACCGCTAGCGAAGTCTCAGTTCGGCTGTTATATCTAGAGTCTATTCTTTCATCCATGTCAGAAGAGGCAAAGGAATTTTATAGATGCAGGTCATCCCTAGTGCGGGTATCCATACCCACGTGAATATATTCACTCGTACATAAGTGTTAGTAGATAATTCAAAAAATCAGTCCCGGGGAGTTGCTATATAACAATATTAAATCTTGCGTAAATCCGGCTGCTTTGCATATCCCTCGCATCTCCTCAAGGAATAAAGTTTCGTCTATCGCCGATTTATACTATGGTTGCTTGGGAAGACTCGTAAATGGGAATAGGGCTACCTGTCGACCACTGACCTTGGAAACTTGAAGCCATGAAACCTAGTTGTAATCGACATTGGGTTCACCAGACAAAGGGTACTCATTCTGCTTGTTTCATTTAAGCAGCGTGTAGGCGACCGTGGCTCCGCAAATCACCTCTCCAATCAAGACCGCCAAAATGCTGGATATCTGGTTTTGAGTGTGATGCGCTTGTTCAGGGAAACAAAGAGATCCACCGTATGCAAAGGCGGTCAGATTGTGCAAACACGTGTGCTAGCGTAACCCTCAATTAAGTTCGTACAGCATACAGTACAAGGCGAAAGCGACCCTTCAATGTTTGTTATTGCGTGTGAAATTTTGGTTGCAAGTCTGACTCATGGTATACTCATCCTGGCTATCGGGCACGACTTCGAATTGGAACGAACCATTAAATTTCTTCGAGCGCACTTGTAACATGACGACCCTCTTATATCAACAAAATACCCAAGGAACAATAACGTAGACATTGAGAATCGATGAATCACATTGCGTATGAATGTCCATCGGTGAAGCAAAGTAGATACCGGGATATGAGCCTAACAGATGATTGGTTTGCTGTTGAATAAAGGCAGCTACCAGTAGCTCGAGGCATTCCATGCCACACGGTACTTATCACAGCTGCATATAGTACTCGCCCAATAAACCCGCGCTTATTGCCACACCCACAGACCAGAATCCCTGGCTAAACCACCACCAGCAGCTCTGAGAGCTCTTCAGATCCACCTTGAGAAGCATCAAAGAAAGTGACCCAACGGCACCTCCCACAGCCACAGAGAAATAGATCGGCCCCAACCCGCTAGCCCGTCCACACAGCACTAGCATAGTGGCCATAACGGCTAGAAGGGGCCACAGCAAACGTTTTGTCTCGCCGTTCAATAGAACTGCTAGACTCTTGATTCCCGCCTTCCTATCTGCCTGCAGATCTTGCTGGGCATATAGCGTATCGTAAATAATCGCCCACAGAAGTGAAGCCAGGAAAAGATACACTGATGCACTATCAATCTTTGGCGCCCTTGCATCATACACATAGGGGTATAGACCAAGTGCGAGCCCGCCCGTGATAGTGCCCCAGGCTAGCCAGACACCTAGCACCAGCTGCGGCATATGAACATGTCGCTTTGCCAACGGGTAGTACAATGAAACCACCAGATTAGGAAGGGCATACGCCAGACCAGCCATGAAACCGCCGGGTAGGAAAGCTAGGAGTGCAGTAGCGGGAATTGCTTGAGATAGGGTGAAAATCAAGGCTGCGCGTTTCGACACTGCACCGCGGGGGATAGGGCGGTATTTGGTGCGTTCAACCTGAGCATCGAGATCGGCGTCGAGAACATCATTCCAGATGTGGACGGCATTGGAGAAGAAGAAGCTGCCCAGCAGCAACATGCCAGCGGCATTCAGTACCTCAATTGGAGGTGCCTTGGTTCTGATGGCGGCATGGAACAACCCAAATACATGGGGAAAGTAAATCAAGAAGATTCCTGCTGGGGGAAAGAGCCGAGCAAGCTGGATATAGGGGTACCAGGATTCTGGAATTATTTTAGTAGGAAGCTTGTAGTTTCCTCCATATTGGTATGCCAATGTTTCGGTAGAACTTGTCGTCTTTGCAGGAATATCCATTTCGTATGGATATGAGCCTGACTGCTGAGAGTCTAGAGATGGAAAATAAGTTCGGTTTGTATGCGCACTTGGTGGGCGAGGTGCAGGTTATGGACTGAAACAGTCAACTTAAATTTACTACCAAGAGATTGTGCGTGGCGCGCAATACCACTAATCTGAACATGGTCTAGTGTTTTATTTTCCATGTCAAGGTGGATAAGGGGGCCCGCCGCATTGGGCACGGCCTGTTCGAGCTCATCTGAAGGGAACTTTTGGGAGTCCTAGATCTACAAACTACTGTAGCAAGGGCCGGGCATTAAAACACTTCTTAAAAAATTGACGAAAAGGGAAAAAGGGGAATAAGGAAACCCGCAACAAAACGGGAAGGCCCCTGGCGAGCACGCCAGGTTACTGCTATAGTCAAGCAGCTAGGACGAGGGGCCTTCTCGAGGTGTCCGATGTCAGTACTCTTCTATTCTATCGACGGGAAGCCGAAGAATTCCGCGTGGGGTGAACAGGGTGAATAGGGGTTGGGCGGCAGAGTTTTCCGTGGTGGCGCAGCAGGTTGAGCAAGTCGTTTCGGTGCTCCATGAATGGCCTGGGTCGGAACCTCGTTAAAGCGAAGCTACGGGCAACTCCGACTAGGACGTTC
Source organism: Penicillium tannophilum (assembly GCA_028829675.1). NCBI lineage: Eukaryota > Fungi > Ascomycota > Eurotiomycetes > Eurotiales > Aspergillaceae > Penicillium > Penicillium tannophilum. The sequence continues at coordinate 2,994,872 of JAQKAK010000004.1, read as the reverse complement.
TGTGGACTTTTCCAGGCGTGGTGCACAGTCTGGCGACGACCCTCGACGAACTGGTTCAGGCACAGCCACGGGTGCTTGAGAGGGCTGCAAATACAGGGACACAAGCTTGATTAGTGAAGTGCAGTTGGAGTGTTCTGCTAGGCCAACGGGGATACTCTAAGGACCTTTTGCGAGACACGGTCGGCCAACAGAGAGAGATCTCGGCTGGTAACGCGAAGTAGGAGACTTCTCTCTGTGGGGCGTGGCACATAATGGCAGTGACGGACGACTCGAGAAGACTCGACGAGACTGTCTATGTGGCCCGAGAGGACGGACGCTTGTCGGCGTGCGTACAGACAGAAACAGCCTCACTCGCACTGGAGACCTGAAATACCAGCCAAAGTGGTGTCGTCCTAGTGGGGCAAGTCCGACTTGTCCTCACTACGGCTCGAGTCTCTATGTGGGAGAGACCAAGCATGTACTTCAGAAAGCTCGCGAATGCACCAGGGAAATATTCGCGTCCAGAGCTTATTTCTGAATTCAGATTGGCTCTGTTTCATCTCTCTTGTCTTGATACATTCAAAACTCTGATTTTCGATCGGCAATAAATAGTGTGATGACCATGTGTCTACATATCCATGCTAGAGACGCAGCATAGACAAGTATCAGGTTTAGAATTGTACCCATTGGGCGCCCCTTGACTATTCAGCTCAGTAGACCTGGAATTGTAACAGGAAAGGCTCTCTGGATCCGACGGCTAGCATTGGCCGAAGTCCGGCTTATGGTGTCAATCATCGATGTGTGTTGTCCGGGACAGGTCAAAGTAAGAGCGGCAGTACTATAGTCAATGTGGCATGGCTACAGTACACTCAGTGGAAATATATTGAGTGGGCGATGGCTTGGACCCTGAAAATCCGTCATCAACAAGTGAGGCGACTTGCTCAGAACACAGCATGGTCGTCGGCCTCTGTTTTTACTTCAACAGCCAATGCTGAAGTTCAGATGAGAATAATAAAAGTGCACGCTGTCACAGTCGCGCGATGATCGCTGCCATCGTTCTCAGGTGTTGCAAGTACGGTCGTTGGGACAAAGTTGAACGTTGATCAACGCTCTTCAGGACAACTTATAATTATAATTTGGTAATTTTTTTTTTCTTTTTTCTTTTTTATAATTTATTTATTTTTCAAGATTATGAAAAAATTACTTGAATTACTTGAGAGCATGATCCACGCTTATGATGAACGTTCATTTTTCAACGGCCTGTACTTGAATTTTGCCTGGCCTATCACCTCAGTAAGTCAAGGTTCAATGGGCCTGACTTCGCACAGGCAACTTCGATGCCCCCGAAAACAATACCCCCCAAAAAGCGACAGACGAAAAGACCTCACCGCGGCAATACAAAGCAGGCGGTAACAAGACCAGGCAAGAGACCTATAAATATGGCCTCCTCCCTCGGTTCTCTGTCGAAACAACTCTCTACCTTACTATATCTGACGAACCCCTCAAGCCGGAAAGAAGATGTCTTTCTATAGAAGACTCATTAGTCCCTCCTCTTTGGCCCTAAGCTCTTACTGTTACTGATACACACGGTGCACACTCAAGCCACCAAGTCACCTGGCTCTCTCTACCCCCTAGGTAGTTTAATCCACTGAATATGTCTTCGCGCCTACCAGCCGGACCATAAATCTCGACTGGCTCCAATCCTTTAGTGAGTGCTGTATCCATCAGCCTTGTCCAACCGAGCCAATGATGTCACTTTTTACTAGGTCCTTGACCGTCAGAGTGCAAGTGAGGCATCCCACAGGTGAATCCCTTATCAGCACAACACCATCCGACACTGCTGAAACACCCAATATTACGACCAGCTGGGTCTTGTTAGATACGACGGCCCGAAGTCAGCACTCTAAGGTTATACAACTACCTACCCACTACACCGATAACAAAAACACCATGAGATCAACTTTGGTTCCACTGCTGTCATGTGCTTGTCAAACAGTGCCTCTAGCGAGATCATTGGCGAGACCTCTGAGTATCGAACAGCGCCATCCTCGAGCCCTTCCCATGCACATGTCGTCGTTATCCTGAATGGTTCGATGTTCTGATCGTGTCTCAAGCAAGGCCACTTATGCCCTCCATCGCGGTCACAGGTCTCGTGCGGCTCGACGTCTGTTGGATAGATACGTCTGCTCAGTGCTTCTGCCCCATCACCACCCACGGATCGTCAGCCATGATCTTGGCTGGAGGGCATATGAACCGGACCGACCTCATGAAATCGCGCGGCGGAAGATGCGTTGGGTCGGTTTAAAGTTGAGACTTGTCTCCGCAAGACGACTTTTTCACTGTCTTGACAATGTCGTCTGTCGTAGGTGCAGGGTGACCGGGAAAAAAGACAGTGAGTGAACCCTCTATCATCAGACACATGCTGACTATCCTGCAGGACCATTAGCCAAGACGCTCCGAGATATGATCTACAGCTTGACGAGCCTCGCATCGTCGCCACCTTTTCAAGCGATGTGTCTCGCTTTGATGACCGTTCCAAAGTGTGGAAATTGACATGAATAAGGATTGCCTGATCACTCCACGCCCTCGCCGGAAACACTGATGCTGATCTTGCAGCTATTTATCACGTCAATTGGATCGTATCCCTATTATAACAGTGGGATAGAGCCGGAGAACATGCCACGCATGCGCCTTGGCTCCAACATCAATGACGCCAATGGCCTCAAGGAATTTACTGAGCGCATCCTCCAGGTTCGCCTGGCCAATTTCTGGAGGAGAATGGGTCCAACATTAGGGTCTACTTATGATATGATCGTTGCCCAAGAGAGATATGAAAGCTTATGTGGTAAGTTACTGACTACGCTGCCATCCGCTTTTGCTCTCCAGCCAAACAAGCAGTGGGATGAAAGACTTCCGATGCTTGCAAAGCAAAGAGAAATTTTGTTCATATCAATATTCGAGTCTCTTTGTTACAATTTCCGGCCAGCCATTATGCTGGATGCGAGCCTTCTTCCTAAATACAAGCAAGTCTTGCTCTCATCCCAGCGAAAGGCTCTGGCAGTTGCTGCACTCCATGTTCTGCAAGGGGTATCCAGACTGCATTCCCTGATCGGAGGTTCTCAAACACGGTACACAAGGATCACTCAACCCACTTTCGAAGCCGCAGTGCTTCTAGTATCATTATGCATGGATCAAAGCTTCCTGGGAGATGTCGAAAACCATAGTTCAAGGATCACCAAGATGGATCCTCTTTCGGCCGGGATGGCAAACTTGACACGGGCGGGCTGCATGGATGCCATACAAGATGCACTGAAACTCCTAACAATGTTAGCGGAGGTCAGCAATATGGCAGATGTGGAAGCACAGAGCCTTGTCAAGCTTATCGGAAAGGTCGCCAAACAGGCCACCGGCGTCCCGCACATGGAAAACCCCTCCAAGCCAGATGACGGAGCTTTCTCTCAAACAGGTGGGAGTTCGACTGGAATGCATTTGCCAAAATATTCAGAGTCGGATCCCGCAGTCTCCCTGGCTGGGCTGGTCCCAGTGGCGGCTTCTGATGTTGATATGGGTATGAACTGGGATGCTTTGGCTTCAAATATTTGAGCTCTATTCTGGGTGTGCGTTGGTCTGGACCTTTTGTGACTAAGTTATCTAGATCAAGTAATATCTCTAGATTACCATGCCGTCAATAAGGAACTACGATTTGAATCAATAGACTAGCGACACGGGTCTGCCATATCCAAGCTCTTTTCTTCCATATCAAGTCTACTTTCTCATTCTTTGAAAATCTAGTATCCGAAACAAAGCAATCAAAAAGAATTAAGAATTTGAAAAAAAAAACACCACAGCCAGGAGGACAGGTCGACGGAACTTAGATCCAGACATTTGGAACTTCGGGAAAAGTGCATGTGAAAATTTACAAGACAGTGAAATTCTCTGCCGAATATAGTGCTTTTTTTACAACCATTTCAAAGCAGACTTTGATCTATTTCTTGCTGTTACTGCAGCTGTTCGCTCATGGCTTTTTTTCCCAAATCAATTGCTGACCATACTATTCAGATGTACTCTGTGTCACCACACCTGATTCTAAGTTTGTCCTCGAAGAACAGAATCTCGGCTATCGTACATATGTATTCACCTACACCGTGGATGTCGGGACGATCATCGGATCTAATTAATTTGTACTCCCTTCATTCCTTGGCCTAAAAGCTTTTCGTACGACGTAGGTAGGCGAACTAGTGTGTTTGTACTCTCCACATTCCTTGGGTTGAAGCTAGAGTACTGTGATCTACAAACTATGCATTGTTGTGCTACATCGATTTTACGATGAGGTCATTCAGGTTTGGGCGTACGACTAAGTGAAAACTATAAGAGAGCATCGATCCATGCTGGACAAGAAAATTTCAATGGTACATAAATTTACAAGTGGGCTCCGATCAGATTTTGCTATCACTGTAAGGCAATTCACATAACATTTGCAAGATGATTCCTGACCATACTTACTACTTAGTTTACCCCAGGCAGCTTCAAGTTCCTTCTACTGAAAGCCGATTTTCAAAATGAGACTACAAGCTATCTCTTTGTACCTGGGTATTGCAGCTGCCAGTCTGCTATCTCCACGTCAGGGAGAGGTTCCGTATCCGACGGCGGAATGTACTATCCATACAATATCTGGCTTGGCCAACTGTACACTTGCGCCAGGACATGAAGACTTTTACAAAGCCGTTGAATCTACGTATGAAACTAAAAGGCAGGATCAAGATACAGCGCTTGATCTCCGAAACTTTCTTACAGGTATCGGCGTCTTTTGCACTAAGGTGTACGTTGAACCTGAAGCAGCATGATCCTATGTACACCACTCAGGATGTTTAACACAGGCTGACACCTCTCTAGGATTAATCGTAAAATTGAACAGTGTAACCAGAAGACAGCTTTGCTCCTTGCTGGGTTTGACGTTGATGTATATGCTAAAGTATTCTGCGGAGATTTGATGGAGCTGGAGGACGAGAAATGCCACAGACATTTGGCGGATAAATGCGTGGCACTTAGTCAAGTTCTTGTTGCATTTGTTGCACAGAAACACAATATTTGCTACCCCGCAAGTCAATAGTATATGATAAAGATTCATTTCGGGCGAGGCGATTGGGAGCTGTATATGTTGAGAGTTATATTTTGAATTACCATCAGTACTGAAGATTACTAACCTTGGAAGTCCACAGGAGCAGCATACACGCGGTACCTATGATTTAGAAAAAAATACCAAACTCCAAGAGTTTCGAGAGACATGGTTCTCGCGTTCAAAATTCAAATCAACATATACATCAGGTAACGCTTCTACCGACACTTAGCTCCAGGTCAATCCGCCTTTATTTACAGCCTATGGGCATGCTTACAATGAGCAAGCAGCAGTAAGAGTAGGCGCGGCAAAACCCGGGGTTACCACAGCGACGATCGCACATGAAGCTATTCAGGGGGTTTACGACTTATACGTGTACGTGCACCTCGCCTAGCGAGACAGCGAAAAAGGCAGTACGCAAGTGTTATAGAATATATTTTGGATTCATTGAAGCTTTGGCAGAAATCTTCTAATGTTGTATTGATCTAATTTGACAGTTTTTCTCTAAAATTGTATCGCTGAGCACAGTCAAATGACTAGTCATTATTCTTTGACGCCCGAGAGATCGGGCAAAGACCATCATAACTTGCAATTACACGCTAGTCCAGATATGAGTGAGTGTGGCGTCACAATATCAATATTGGGGCGTCGAACTATTAACCCTTCATTACTTGGCATAAGACTAGTACCCTGTATATTCAATTAGTGCTTAATTTGAAAGTATAATCTCTAAACTATGCATTCGTTTGAGTCCAGCAAGCGTGCAAGTGAAAACTTATAAGAGGGCATCATTCCTGCTAACCAGGGTTCATTCCAGTATCAGTCTACAGCGAATCTTGCTATTCCAAACTGTAAGGCAAAATTTAGCTTACGATTTCCCAGACCAATTGCTGACCATATGATCTAGATCAACTCTACGTCACTATACAAGGCAGTTTCAAATCTTACCTTTCAAGTTTTGTTTTCCAAAATGAAATTCTTGACTATCTCTCTGTTCCTGGGCATTGCGGCTTGCAGCCCAGTATCCACACACCCACGAGAGATGTCGACTCTTTGCATTCTCAAAGAAGTGGATAGCTTTGGCACCTGTGTCCGAGAAGATGCGGATCATCTTGCAGCTATCGAGAAAGTCTTTGAGACCATTCAAGACGGACGCCAAATCGGCGATTTTGAAAAGTACATTCATACACTTTATACAGTTTGTCATGAAACGTATGTTGTACCTGAAACCGCAAGGTCTTATATACATTACCCGGCGTATTCTACACAAGCTGACTCTTTTCCAGGTATGATGGCGCGTATAATTATGGTACGTGTGAGGGCGACGCTATATCTACTGTCGTAAATAACACAGCATACTACGCTCGGACCATTGGAATGGATGTGCCGGCTAGCGAGTGCCGTCAATTTTTGATCTCTACCGGGGCGAATTTTACGGACGCGCTTGTGGCGATTGCTCAAGCAGGGGGGGATATTTGCCAGCCAAGCCAATGATATAGCCCTGGAGGATAGCATGAATGGTCAATCGCAGGCCTGATAATTGGGGACTAAACTTCAAGAATGTCATATTGTTTTATCAGTCTATGTTTTGTGAGTTTGGAAACGCAGGATGTACAATAAAGGAAACTTTCATGTAATGTCGCGCAACGGACCAAATCTAAAAGATATACACCCGTTGACAAATGTGGATAAGCTACCTATCGACACATAGACTATTAAAGACCCCGGGATGTTCCTACAGCTGGGCTCCCCAGAGCCTTAGACCAAACATATTCCATTGATCTTGGATAGCTTACTAGGACCAAACAACAAATAAAACTTGCGATCTAATTCAAGCCCCAGTGCCTCCAATCCTCGTCCCGCTGATCGAGCCATTGTTCAGCCCAACCTGGAAACCCGAGTTATTGCCTCCAAATGTGATATGGTTATGGCCATCACCTTCTTTCAGAAGATTGGTGATATGCGTGTTATAGGTATCGCCTTCCTTCACGACAGTGGCGATCGTTTCTTGTTGCACAACAACCTGAGGAACGATCCGATACAACAGATCTTTTGCGTACGTAGCTGCCGTCATAGCAGCATAGCCCTGCCATTCCTTGTTCTTGTGTGTGTCGGAATAGTCGCAGATACCACGGATCACCAAGCAGGGAAAGTGGTTGACTAAACCAGCAGCTTCCATCTCAAAGCAAAGGACGTCGTTTTGCTTCGCGAACTCATCTCGGGCTTTAGCATCCTTCATTAGACTATTTGCGGATGCGATTAGGCCATAATGGATGGCTGGATTGTCGTCCCATTCGGAGCGCGGAGGTCGTGAAACTAGGGAGGAGACGTCCTCTCCACAGACGCTGGCACAAGGTGATTCGTCTTCGACAGGGTGTAGGAAATCACTCTTATATAGTCGATCGGTCGTCGGATCGGGGCGCGAAAAGTTCTTCTTCAGTCGAGGCTTCGTCGCTAGAACATTCGCAATGTCATCTTCAATCCGGTTGCCATCAATTTGGTACTCGGCCGCAAGCCCGCTTACTGCGCTGCGCAGTAAATTAGGTGCCTGGTTATGAAACCCCGTCTGCTTGAAATCCTGACCCTGGATTATCTTGCCAAAATCATACTGAAGGATGCCGCCCCGACCGTTACTGGGTGTGCCAACGACAACATCTCCAAGCCGGATATCGTGCTTTGAGCTTGGCGCTCCACCGCCAATGCCAACCATTAGGGCGACGCGGATATTCGGGAAAGCGTGCATCATACTCACGGCCACCTGTGTTGCAGAGGATAGGCCGTACTCGCCCATTGGCAGCACAGATATGACCACGTTGTGATCCTTGATTTTTCCCAGGGTGTAGTCATTTTGGTTGGCGGATGGTAGCTCGGTAGGACGGCCATGCTTTTCGTCCAGAGATGCTATGGCGGCGGCATACTCGGTCTTTAATGCACAGACCCAGCCCACAGTATAGTCACTTGGTTTAAACATCACGGACTCTTTGCTGTACAAGAAATTGGAGCTGCTTGACAGTGTTTCGGGTATTTGGCAGCGGGTGGATTTTTTGGGGCCAAAAGAGCGAACAGTCTCGATTCACTAAGGCTATGTGGCGCGTAGCGCGGCCACATCACTGGTGAGGCTGAAAGTTGCCCCTCACTTGAAAAATGGGGTCTATTTTCCCTGGCGCTTCCACCCCGACCTCATCTATCATTTTTATGGCAGAATGAACGACTTATAATTTCGATCTCATTTGGGGACACAAACAAGTCCATTTGAGTGGGCATCAGTCATAAAATAACCAATAGTCGCACCCCGCCAAATAGACCGAAACCTCAATGCACGATTCGTCAGTTCTGGGGCATGATTTCCATTAGGAGCGATATGAAGTGAGATCAGTAACCGAAATGATCTAGACCAAGTATATGTGAAATGTAAATATGGGCATCGTATTTGCCTAAGCTACCTCAATAGCCCTTTAAACCAGCCTCACATATTGATACCCGGCTTATCCACTCGGACTGTAAGATCTGCGCGGTAGTGATCCGCTTTCGTGATATGGGGTGTAACATCGCATATATGGCATTGCGTCGTCTCTTAAACGAATGAAAATGTGGTTAGTACAATTACTCAAATGCCACGGAGAAAAAGAAAGGGGTCAAAGTTGTACCTTCCCAAGCGCTTCAATGGGTGGATACCCGTCCTCCGAATGGCGACACTCGAGGTAATCCAAATACAGAGGATCCTCATAATGTGGACGAGCATTGCGCCAAATAAGACGACCGGTGATAAGTGCCACATAGATAATGGCTGTTGCCCAAACATCCGCCGGACGGGGATCATCATCATTCTCATCTCCCTCTGATGGGTCTCCGTGTGCAAGTCCAGCGTGGGAACGAGAATGGAAAGCCTCTGGCGGAATATAAGGGAGACTAATTCCCGGAAAAGACGCTGTGGAATGTGCCACATCGCTCGAGCTCCGAGCCGAAGGGGTACCCCGGGATGAAGAGAACAGCGACGGTAAGGAAAATGACCACGCTGCCGATGAAGCAGGATGAGATTGCGTGCGTGGACGGAATGTTTCTTCAATTGGCATTGCACATTCGGACCAGAGGCGGCGGATATGACCGTCGCCGAACCCAGCCAGCTTCACAGACCCGTTTTCTGTGAGGAGGATGGTTTCCATCCGGATGTCGCGATGTGCGGTGTTGTGCTCGTGAAGGAAAGACAGGGCGCGCAGAACCTGGGCTATAATGCAATCGGCTTCGTTTGTTGGGATGGGACCTCCGTTGTGGGAGATGAGTTCGTGAAGGTCACCCCCTGCGCAGATGGGCATGACCAGGCATAGCTCGGAGCGTTCGTTGTAGAGGAGATCGAGTATGGGGAGGATATTCGGGTGGTGAGGATGCAGGTTGGAGATTGCGTCGGGAGAACAATATGATGAGCGAGAAAGGGGGGTTGCCGAGTCAAGAATGTTGTATCGGTACACTTTGATGGCCACTAGTTGTTTGTATTTGGAGTCGGGGCCGGCGAGCTTGTTTTGGTGTAGCCGAACCGTGCTATTAGCACCATAATGGAGAATATCCATACAGCGGCCATATTTTTCAGCGAAGGTCCGAGTATTTTCTTCCTGAATTAGGGGTTGGCTTGATGCTGTTGTTGTCGAGGTCTCTGACCTCCTTATAATTGGCTGCTGGTTCGTCGAGACAAAAGCCAGAGCTGACTGATGATCATTCTTGAAGACAAACCAGCCACGCTTTGCAACGCTTTGACTGGCATCATGAAGATGGGAGTCTTGAGACCACTTCGTGTGCGTCACATAATGATTATGGGGGACCTGGTCGGGTCGATGCACAGAGACAGCTGTCCAGACGTCCGGGCGATGACGTTCCTTCATGGATGGCTACGTTGAAAGGAAAAAGAAAAGAAAGATGAAAGTCAAAAAAAGAGATTGGATTCTACCAAGAAAAAAGAAAAGTGAAGCACGCGCTGGGAATGATTTTGTGTGCTGCGCGACGCCTTTTTCACACGGATTTATAGATATGCTTTTAGCGGTGTAAGCAGTACACAGTCATGTATTATTCTCCGTAACACCTTCTACAAGTTCCGTGGGAGAGATAAAGAGACGGAAAATACAGAAATGGCAGACAGATCGCTTGCATCGCCATAGTTCAGCCATGGTAGTTACTTGACAAAAATTACGGGATCATAGATCACTTGTTAGGCGGGAGATGCCGCTATTGGATATAGCAAACCGCGCACGATGATCGCATCTTTCCACCGAAACGACCTGTGGCTGAGGGATTTACCTCACACAATCGAATAGAGATGCTATTAGCAAATAAGCAAAATTTCTGGTTTTATCCGGTGAAAAATTGGGGGCCTAGGAGAAAATATAACCTAAGTCGCACTAATGGAGTAGGAGCGGCAGAGCGTCTCAAATCAATCTGTGGCGATGAAAAATCGCGCATCCTCGGATTAGGACATTACCACCACGTTTGCGGGGTGGCTGTGGGAAAGCGAAATCGTATGCGCCATTTGTTTTTTTATTATGGTAATGATGAATTTTTTTTTCTTGCCCCCTGTAACCGTGCTTAATTACCACGGAACCATCAACCTGAACCGGAGGCAAAGCTTTAGGGCTGGATGAGCCCCGGAGCCGGGTTCTGGTATGATTAGAGTTGACAAGGACAACTTATGATTGGGCGTGGGAAGCCAAACTGGGTAATATTACCGTATGAATTTGTATATCGTAATTTAGATTCTGCGCAGGTGTCAAATTTTGTACTTGCTCCACATAGACCAAGCATTTGCCGACTCCGTCATGTACCTGACATAACTATGGAAATCTCGTATCCCTAACATATACTATGCGCGTATTTTGCTTTTGCCGCAAGCCAAGGGCGTATTCCTTATGCTTTGATACGATCTCCACTGCACAGAGCTTTCAGTCCCCTCGTGGCTAGAGCTGATCGCATGGCTCCGCTTATGTGACACCAGGGCTCGGTCCTTTTCACGTAGCTTTTGCTCGTTTACGATCTAATTGGGTTAGCTATGTCTCCAGTCATGCCTTCCTAATACATCGTTAGCCATGAGGTGTGGTTCCCTTTAGTCAATTTAGGTCAACCTACATAAGGCCCGGGGTCGCACACACTGTCTTGTTCTCGACATCTTCCCATTTTTTCTTTACCCGTCCTTGCTGTGGCCGTTTCAGGTGTTTGGCTGTCTGCCTTCTTACTTTCATATCAACGCCCCCCCAAGACAGCTACGCCATGACGCCCAATTCTTCCCACGGCAAGCCTGACGTTGACGTCGACGTCGAGGCCGATTGTGTGACCATCAAGGATGATGATCCTATGGAACGAAGCACGCGTATCACTTTCCATGACACTGCCACCGAGGCGGAGGGAATGCGCTCCATTTATCAACCCACCCAGCTTGGACGTACCTATTCGCTGGGCCGTGATACGATTCGCAGTACCCGGAGCACCAACCAAACAACAGCAGGTGGAAACAATGGGATACCTATCGAGTTCCGTACACTTTCGATCCAGATCTCCGAGTCTCAAACCCGCCCGAAAGAGATCGTGACCGAAACCCCCAAGGAGAAAGTACCCAATCAAGATTACTTCGAGAGCTTGGATTTCCACACCATTTCTCAAGAGAAGGTCTGTCAGGAGTTCAACGTCGACCAGCGCTTCGGCCTCAGTGCCGAATCAGCGGCTCAACGTCTTCAGCGCGATGGAAAAAATGTTATTGCCCAAACCCGCGAGAACTATCTTAAAAAGATCTTCTTTTACGTCTTCGGTGGTTTTTGTTCCGTCCTGTGGGTGGGTGTGATTATCTTCTTCCTCTGCTGGAAACCCCTCAGCAACCCACCCTCGCCGACAAATCTTGCTATGGCTATTCTCGTCATCATTGTCATCACCCTTCAAGCCAGTTTCTCAGCTTTCCAGGACTGGTCGACCAAGCGGGTTATGAATTCTATCTTGAATCTTCTCCCATCGGAAGCCCTGGTCTTGCGTGATGGAAAGCAACTTCGTCTTCCTGCCACTGACCTGGTTGCTGGAGATATTGCACAGATTACTGTCGGAAACAAAGTGCCTGCCGATATGCGCCTGCTGCAGACTTCAGGGGATATTCGATTTGATCGTGCAATTCTCACCGGCGAGTCCGATGAGATTGATGGTGCTATTGATTCAACCGAAGCAAATTTCCTTGAAACTCGCAACATCGCGCTTATGGGAACCCTGGTCACAAACGGAAATGCCACCGGCATTGTGCTGCTGACCGGTGGTCGTTCCGTCATGGGCCGGATTGCTACTATGACAGCCGGTGTCAAGCAGAAGCCGACTCTGATTCAAAAAGAAATCACCCGCTTTGTTACCATTATTGTTAGCCTGACTGTCTGCCTCGCCTTGCTCATCCTATTCACCTGGTTGGGATGGCTCCGCAAAGACCATCCTGGATACATGAGTGTGGTAGCTATGCTCAACAATGTAATGGGCTGCGTGGTGGCTTTTATTCCAGAAGGTGTGCCCGTTGGTGTCGCACTGACGCTGATGATGGTCGCTCGACGTATGAAGCAGACCAACATTTTGCCCAAAGGATTGGCGACCGTCGAAACTTTGGGATGTGTGAATGTTATTTGTTCCGACAAGACAGGAACACTCACACAAAACCGCATGTTCGTTAAGTCACTTGGCATGGTTGACTGGGAATATAATATCGACGATCTGGTACCTGGGATGGAGTCTTCGGAGGCACTGAAAAATCTCCTTCGTGCATCGGTTCTTTGCAATGATGCTACCTTTGACCCAGAGACCCTGAATCTACCAGTTTGGGATCGAATCGTCAATGGAAATGCTACGGATGCTGCTGTGCTGCGACTTGCCGACAGTGTGGGCGCTGCTACACCAAATAATCTGGAACCCTATGCTCGCGTCCACCAAATTCCTTTCAACTCGAAGAACAAGTGGATGTTAACAATGCATCAAGACCCGACTGCCTCCAACGAATACATGATCTACGTCAAGGGTGCCCCTGATGTCCTCTTGGATCGCTGTTCCACCTACTGGTCTGCCGTCAACAATGCTGTTCGTCCACTGGACACAAATGCCAGGCAGAAGCTTTCTGATTTCCAGGCCAAGCTGTCTCGTCGTGCCGAGCGTGTGATCATCCTCTGCCAGCGCCGTTACATCCCAACCCATCCTCTGGGATCCAATGGATTCAGTGACGAGATCCTTGAATCGGGCGTTGAGGATCTGACAGTTCTTGGAATCTTCGGCATCATTGACCCCCCTCGCCCAGAGACGGCTCAGACCGTGGCCGCATGTCGGCGTGCGGGCATTCGATTCTTCATGGTCACTGGCGATTTTGGATTGACTGCGGCGGCAATTGCTCGTGATATCGGTATTTTCGAGGGTGAAGTTGAGCCCGATACTATTGATGATCTTCGAGACGGCTTCTCATCGGACAAATCACCACCCTCAAGACGCAGCTTGCTTCTTGAGGGCAGTAGCCTCTCGTCATTGAACCAAGAAGAGTGGTCTACAGTTTGTGATTACGAAGAGATTGTATTTGCCCGCACTAGCCCCGAACAGAAGCTACGAATCGTGTCAGAGCTTCAGGCAAAAGGCAATTTCGTCGCTGTTACAGGCGATGGAGTCAACGATGCACCTGCTTTGCGTGCTGCAGATGTTGGCGTTGCGATCGGCTCCGGTAGTGATGTTGCCATTGAAGCGGCCGACCTTGTGCTACTTGATCGATTCGATTCTATTGTCGAGGCTATTCGCCTCGGTCGTTTGGTCTTCCAGAACCTTCAAAAGGTCATCGCCTATCTGCTACCCGCTGGCAGTTGGTCCGAGATCTGGCCTGTGCTTATGAATGTCTTCTTCGGATGCCCCTCACCGCTGAGCTCTTTCTTGATGATTATTATTTGTGTTTTCACCGATCTTTTCCTGTCCTTGTCACTCATTATGGAAAAGGAAGAGTTTGACTTGATGAGCATTCCCCCTCGGAAACCTCGTGAGGATCATCTGATCAACATGCGCATTTACGGCCAGTCATACCTCTTCGTTGGTGTCATGGAAGCTTTCAGTGCCCACTCCATGTTCTTTTTGTACATGTGGAAAGCCGCGGGTATCCCATTCAGCGATCTGATTTTCGCGTTTGACAAGTACACTGATGGATTCCATGGATATACAACTGATGAACTGAACCATTTCAACTATGTTGGCCAAGGTGTCTACTTTGTCACCCTTGTCATCATGCAATGGGGCAATATCTTGTCTGTCCGCAGCAAGCGCATGTCTCTTCTCCAAGCAGACCCCATTCGCCCTGCCCGTCGCAACCCATGGCTCCCTCTCGCTATGGCAATTTCCCTTGTCATTGCCATTTTCGTCACCGAAGTACCTGGTATCCAGTCTTTGTTTCTGACAGCCTCTGTACCCATCGAGTTCTGGCTCATTCCACTCGGTCTGGCAATGGGTGTTCTATGTATGGATGAGCTGCGCAAGGTTCTTGTGCGCATGTTCCCCAAGGGACCGGTTGCGCGGATATCATGGTAATGATGTTGATGACTTCCAATAATAATTCTCTGTGATGACGAACGATAAAAAGAACGAGTGGTGGTTTGAGTAACGGTGTCGATGATATCCACTTTATTTGCATATTTTGTTTCAGTTTTGCTATCACCTCATATATCCAAGCGTGTTGTTGCTTGGACCTCTTTGTAATCCTTAAATTAGATGATAAATCGACTGGGACAAATTCAGGTACATTCTTATCTCTAAATTCTTTGAGTAATCTAACTATGGAAGCCAACATACACTCCGACCATATCTAATTTGAAAGCTTGACAAAAAGGTTGAGCCCAGAGGAATCAATCATTCCGACCTTGGGATGGATACACATAAAAGTCATACGAGGATCAAACAAGCCCCTTATAAACAGCAGCCTCAACATCCTGAAACAAGTTGTGAACCTTATCGTCACCAAAAGGCAAGATCTGTGCACACACCATACCGCCAACGCCATTCTCACGATCGCACCACCAGAAAAGGTTCGGAAGTCCAGACCATTGGGCTGTTCCCACAGAGCGACCTGTAGTGCCCCCGCTGAGCAGGAATGTCAACCCCCAACCCTGGCGATCCCCCTCAACAGTAGGGTGCAGGCCCGTACTGGGACCCGCTAGGTCAGGCTTTGCATCGGAGAGATACTTCTCACCCAGGGGTGGGAGATGCGCAATCTGGTCGCAGAACATATCGTCCACGGTTTGTTTCTTCAGGAGCTGTGCACCGGTAGTCGGAGACGTTCCATTATTGAGAAGAACAGCTAGGATTTCTGCAAAGATTGTGAGTTGATGAAATGGGTGGTAGAAGGGAGGTAGAAGAGATATGAGAGACGTACGGCAATAATCCTGGGGTGTGGAGAAGCATCCGGCTCCACCACTGTTGAAATAAGATTCTTGCTCGGATTTGGATTCAAGTGTCAGTGCTCGTCTGAGAAGATGGTCCCGAGGCCAGATTTTGCCATTCAAGTCTCGTTGGTGCATGTAGGCTAGGTTATCCTTCATGGCTGAAGTGGGGATCATTGAGATCTGAGTAAGTCCCAGTGGTTCGAAGATATGTTGGTGGAAGTAGTCATTGAGTCGCTGGCCGGTGACACGTTCAATCACAATGCCTACCCAGTCAATGTTTACCTATTATATGCCATATAGGATTAGCAACTACAGCTTCATCTAGGGGGTCACTAAGTGGGATCTTACCCCGTACTCCCAGGCTTCTCCTGGCTGGTGCACCAAAGGCTGCTTGAAGTCTCTGATATCACCCGAGAACTCATCGTAGCCAATCGGTTGGCTATAGTCCCGTAATTTATCGTTCATGAAGGCATAACCAAACCCAGCTAGACCGATGACGTCAGATTCCGGACACTTAGAATTGGTACCTGACCGGAAGTACTAACCAGTGTGAGACAATAGCATCCTCAGCGTAATGCCACGCTTCTTAACAACCAAGGTGCCATCTTCTTGCACGACCTTTAGATCTTTCAGCTCAGGACAGATGCGCTCGGTCTCTTCGGAATCATCCAAGGAAATCCGACCTTGTTCCACAAGTTGCATACACGCAATACCGGTGATCAACTTTGTGCATGATGCGATCCAGAATACGCTGTCAGTTTTCAGGGGCTCGGGGTTCGCTTTTCCTCTTTTTCCACCCGCGTGGGAGAACAATAGCTTGCCATCCTTCCCCACGATTGCAACGGAAGCCCCCGGCAGTCCATTTTCGGTACTACAGGCGGAGTTTATGAGGGTTTTGACTGCCTCCTGAGTTGCGGGTGGGAGTGGGCTCATTTTGAAGGGGCAATTGAATAGTCGGTACTTTTGAGAAGCGATCACAGGGTAGTATGAGGATGAAGAACAGATGAATCGGACGAACTTGAAAGTGCCGACAAGTGGATCCCCGCATTCGGCTGCGGTATGCGGGGTATTTCTCCGCAGACATAATTTGAGATACTGCTGGATAGGATTTTCAAGGAACATGCTATGGAATTTCCATTGGACCGATGAAAGCTTTGAAGCCACCGAGCAAGTGGGGATTATAATGAGGGAGAGCAATTCGGGCAAGATCTTAAATGGACCCTTATGTGCCTGATGAATATGGCAACAAATATTATATGCAATGGTTCAAGCTCTACTCTTTCCTGCAACTGAAGTGGGCGATGCAACACTTTTAAATCTATCTATCATTCTGTCACTCCATCTTCACCACGTCCAATGACTTTCCGCCCGCCACAATCGGCACCATATCGGTATCAGCGATTCTAACCTCTAACAATGCTGGCCCTTCACTCTGGAGCAACCACTCAATACTCTCCCTCAGACCAAACAGATCAAGACAGCGGCGCCCCTGGCAGCCCATACTTTGGGCCAGCTCCACGAATTGCGGATTATGCGGCCGGTCATGACAAATCCGCCCCTCATAATCTGCCTCCTGCAACTGCGTGATCATTCCCTCCTTCTCGTTGTTGAGGATGATCACTTTGATAGGAGTATTGTGTTGCGAAGCTGTCAGGAGCTCTTCCATGGTCATGCAGAAAGAGGCATCCCCATCTACATCAATCACAATGTGATCTGGGAGCACGATCTGCGCGCCTATAGCGGCAGGGAGACCAAAGCCCATAGTTCCGAGACTGCCAGATGTGGCCAAGGAACGGGGATATCGCCATTGATAGTACTTTGCCGCCCACATCTGGTGCTGGCCGACCCCTGTGGTTATGAAAGTGGGATTCTCCACTAGTGAAGTCTGCCGACTGATTTCGAGTATCACCTCCTGCGGAAGGGCGACAGAGTCCTCTCGATGGTGAGGTAAGTGGAGTCGGTCCTCTTTCTTCCATGTTTGTATCTGATCCAGCCATTTCTCCCGGCCTTGTTGTACCAGCCCCAAAAGGAGAATGGGAAGAGTCTCGGATAAATCTCCATGAATCACTTCTGTCGGCTTGACAACCTTCCCTACTATTTCCAAGTCGATTTCGAACTGCATAACGCCTCCTTTACCATCAAGTGCACTTTTATGCGCCTGCGGCGCAAAGCCAGAAGGGTCTCCCACAGCTCGCTCATCCAACCGAGCACCGAGCACTATGACTACGTCAGCATTCTGGATGGAGTAGTTTGCTGACAGACACCCATAGGTTCCCATCATCCCAACAGATAAATTATGAGCTTCGTCAAAACACCCCAGCCCGAGAAGCGTGGTAGCGACAGGGATGTGTGCCTTTCTTGCGATATCCGCGAGTAGGTCACAGCCACTTTCACTGGAAATCACACCATTTCCAGCGCAGATGACTGGACGCTGGGAACGGTTGATAAGATCGGAAATTCGATCAATCTTCTCATTGAGGTCCACTGTGCTGGAAGAAAGAGCAGGACTATGAGGATCAGGACTAGAAGCCTCACTACTGCCATAATTCTTCCTATCAGGCCATGCAGATTTGCTCAATGCGATTTTGTCGAAAGTGGCGCTGCCAATATCTTTGGGGATTGCGATGAGCACTGGTCCTGCTCGCTTACCCACTGCATGGTCAAAGGCAGCATCTACCACTGCGGGCAGATCACTGATGTCCTGTACACAGGCGCTCCATTTCGTACAGGGCCGGGCTAATGCCATTGCATCTATTTCTTGAAAGGCCCCCGTGCCTTGGACCGCGGTCTTCACTTGTCCGCAGATCGCGACTAGTGGGGTCCCGTCCATTAAAGCATTTAGAAGAGATGTCGCCAGGTTGGAGGTTCCAGGCCCCGAGGTGACCATCACTACACCGGGCTTGCCGCTGGCGCGGGCATAGCCCTCTGCCATGTGGCCGGCCCCTTGCTCGTGGCGCGAGTGGATGAATCGAAAGGAACTTGTCTCGTATATACCATCAAAGAGTGGGAGGGCCGCACCACCCGGATACCCGACTGGAAAGATTAGAGACTGAAGATCAAACTTGCTCAGGTAGGGCCAATACGTACAGATGTGTTTGACATTGTGGTAGGCGAGAAGCTCACGGAGAGTTTCGCCTCCAGATAGTCCGACCAGTGCTTGTCTATCCATGGCGTTTAGAAATGCTAATTGTGAATATATTTTGCTATGCTATCAGCTAAGTCTACACTTGCAGCCCCTTTATATCCTCGGTTTTTTATAGGGAAAGAGAAGGACACCTGGACAACCTTGGAAGTACCTCTACCGCTTATCAGTACCTATGGATGAAGCGAAGCTATATATGACGTTCGCTCCACTAATTGCTTCCAAATAAACACGAGGAGGCAATATTGGTTACTAGAAGCTTGCTTGATGTGGTAGCAGCCCTGCAGTGTGGTCACACAGGTATATTAATTGTTCGAAAATACCCGTTGTCAATATGTAGTAAGACGATGTGAATGTAGATCTCCTCAAGTCTCTACAATTGATAAAATGATGGCAATACCAGTTATTGAAAGAACAATAATGCGAAAATAGTGTGGTTACACAAATGTGTGGGTGTGATGCGGCCCGCTAACCTAGGCACGATTAAGGTGTGGTATGTCATGGAAGCCATGGATCTTGCAAGGTTCGTCACCATTTGCCACATCGACATGCCGATCCGCTACCTTGTCTACTTGAACTCATCTAGCCCACCCGATATCAAATCAATTACACCATCCAATTCATCATGGCCAACCATCTCTACCAATACTCGATCCTCAGCGCTTTGATGAACGGGATCTGCCGCGAAGGTACCACCGTCGCAAAATTGCTTACACACGGAGACCACGGCCTGGGAACTATATCCGGTCTGAACGGAGAAATAATAATCGTCGATAAAGAAGTATACCACTTCCTTCCCGACGGGAATCTCCGCGAGGTCGACCCCACCGATGTCATCCCGTTCGCGATGATCACCCGGTTCGAACCGACATTATCCAAACACCCAGTCACGCTGAACATGTCTACTATATCCAAAGAACTCTCCCCCCTACTCCCAGCTAGTCAGAATTCATTCTTGTCTATCAGGGTCGATGCCCTGTTTACCCGGGTGACATTCCGCGTCATTCCTGCGCAGTCAGAGGCCCGCGAGTCGCTGTCAGAGCTGGCGAAACGACAGGAGCTGCATCATGCGATGCATAGCCGGGGTGTTCTTGTTGGATTTTGGTCACCCGGGTTTACGAGTGGATTTAGTGTGGCTGGGTTCCACCTTCACTTTTTGTCTGACGATCGTGCGCAGGGTGGTCATGTTATGGAATTTGATGCTGAAGATGTCGTTCTTCGTGCTGCTGCTATTAATGAGTATAATGTTGAGTTCCCGGCTTCCGGGGAATTTCAGGATGAACCTATTGGGGAGGTTTTGGCGAAGGATCTTCATGCAGCCGAGGGTCAATAGCCTGACATAATATTTCGTGCGTCATTGAGATATCCATATATATTGTTTTGCCAGTCGCATATTACATGCAAGAGACTCAACTTACGCTCGATACAGTGTCTCTGGAAACCAGTTATACCTCAGCACTTTTATCCACCAGTTTACCCAAGAAGGGTTCGGATTTGAAAGTGGGCAGAAACGGACTCATTAACCCCAAAATTATGTACAAGGCTTTGATCAAACAAGACTCCATATACACGTTATCCCCGCGCTCCTCTGTTTCATCGCTTATCATCACCATTGCGCCGTCTTTATCTGAGAGGTTATACAACCTCAATCTAGACATGGCTTTAGAATAGTTCTCTGATTTGTGATATAACAGGAACCCACTTCCTAACCACGTCTTAGATGGCCACCGAGGCCGAATGCAGCAAGATCACAATCATTAAAATTCGCAGAGGATACGGCAATCTGGCAGCATCTAATAACTAGTTTTCATCCGTCGTTACTCGCGGCTTCGATGTTTGCCGCCTTCTCATGTAGCTTGACCACGTCAAGATGCCTATTTTGAGAGGCCATATTGGCTGGTGTCCATCTGTCGCTATGTGCAATTGTGAATCCGCACTGTTTTCGAGCAGCAGCTTGGCCACTTCGAAGGGACCACTTTGTGGGGCTGGAGTGCTTGGCATCCAGCCATTGTTGTTTGTGGTATCTGCCTTATAATCTAGAAGTAGCTTGACCACTTCGAGGTGACCTTTCTTTGAGGCTGAATCAACTGGCGTTTTTCCGTCGTTGCTTGTAGCGGTGATGTCTGCTCCATTCTCTAGAAGTAGTTTGACCACTTCAACATGACCATTGCGCGATGCAATATGAACGGGCGTTCTTCCATCGTTATTTGCGACTGTGACATCTGCGCTGTTTTCAAGTAAAAGCTTCACTATATCAATATAACCCTGCTCGCATGCATGGTTTAGAGGGGTCCATCCACGAATACCAGCGATGGCGATATCTGCCCCTTTCTCAAGAAGGAGTCTGACCACTTCAAGATGACCATTTTGCGATGCGATATGAACGGGCGTCCTTCTATCGTTATTTGCTACTGCGACATCCGCGCCGTTCTTAAGCAAGAGCTCTACTATATCAATATAGCCTTGTTCGCATGCGCGGCTTAGAGGGGTCCATCCACTAACGCCAGCGATTGCGATATCTGCTCCCTTTTCAAGAAGTAGCTTCGCTACCTCTAGATGGCCATGACGACAAGCAGCACTAAATGGCGTCCATCCCACGTTACTTAAAACTGTGATATCTGCTCCATTCTCAAGAAGCAGCTTGACCATTGCGAGATGACCATTCTGCGAGGCTGAATGGACTGGCGTCCATCCGTCGTTATGTGCGACTATGATATCTGCTCCATTCTCAAGAAGCAGCTTGACTACTTCGAGATAGTTATTGAAAGATGCAGAATGAACTGATGTCCAGCCAATATGATCTATGACTATGATATCTGCTCCATTTTTAAGAAGCAGCTTGACCATTGCGAGATGGCCATTTAGCGAGGCCGAATGGACTGGTGTCCATCCACTATTACTTGCGACTGTGATATCCGCTCCGTTCTTAAGAAATAGCTTGACTACTTCGACATGATTGTTGTAGGCTGTAGAATGAACTGGCGTGTACCCGCTATTATTTACGATGGTAATATCCGCTTTATTCTCAAGAAGCAGCTTAACCACTACGAGATGACCATTTAGTGAGGCTGAATTAAGTAGCGTCCACCCCTGCTTGCTTATGACTATAATATCTGCTCCCTTCTTAAGAAGTAGCTTCGTTACCTCTAAATAACCATAACGACAAGCAAAACTAAGTAGCGTCCATCCCTGCTTGCTTATGGCTGTGACGTCCGCTCCGTTCTCGAGAAGTAGCTTGACTACTTCGAGATGATTGTTGTAGGTTGTAGAATGAACTGGCGTGCACCCGTCATTATCTGCGACTGTGATATCCGCTCCATTCTCGAGAAGTAGCTTGACTACTTCGAGATGACCATTTTTTGAAGCCATATAAACCGGCGTCTATCCATTAATGTTTGGGAATGTGACATTTACTCCATGCTCGAGAAGCACTCTGACCACTTCTAGATAGCCCTTACTTGAAGCTGATATAATTGGCGTCCACCCTTGTTTATTCGCAATTTTTATATTAACGCCTTTCTCGATAAGGATTCTAACTACTTCAAGATGCCCGTGGTCTACGGCAACGTTGACTACCATTCCGTTATTGCCATTCAGTACAGTGACATCGGCGCCACTGTCGATAAGTAGTTTCACTATGTTAGCGCTACCAATTTATGCCGCGCACCAAATTAGAGCACGAAGGATGTCGTTCACAATTGAAAAATCTGCTCCATGTTTAAGTAGAATTCTGGATAGGAGCAAGTCACCCCTTTCATAGGATATTAACAGCGCTGTCTGTCCTGAAACCCCTCTCTCATCAATATCATGTTTGCGATCATTGATCAAAAAGTTCATAGTGTCGGCCAAACCCAACTATGCTACGTAATAAACCGGGCTTAGACCTTTGTTTTCATCTCGTGATTGCTTCTCATGATTCATACTAGCATTGAGATCAAATAGTTATCTCCACAAATTCCAATTTGGCCTCCTTATATCAAAAAGCTAGTTCACGAGTCTCACGACATCTAGATTCCTTTTATTACCAACAAAAGCATGCTTGTGCTAGGATTCTGCAGCATAATTCAGGAATAGGCCATGCGATGGACGCTCTTTCAAGGAAGGATTTACTTGCCAAACCTCTAAGCAATTCAAATATCGAAGACACATTTTGGCAAGCAAGGTGTGCTCATCTAGCTCCATAAAAAATTTTGGGGCGTTATTTAGCTGTAAAAAAGGTCCCTGTGCAGAGATATTGCCAAAGAGGTACTGTTTGACAGTGAAATAAGCCAAATGCACGGTCCCCAGTCCAATACCGTGTTCGCCCTCATGGTTTCGAATATTAAGAAGCGATCCATAGTAAGATAGTATCCCTTTGCTAACAAAAACAGCGTCAATATAGTCCAGTGCCTCATTCACTACCACGTTATCGCAGTCTTCACTTATTAGCAAGGCTTCTACCAATTCCTGAACTTTTAATAGGCGCAAAGAAAACATAATCCAGCGTAATATAGAAATCGCCCGATTTCGCTCTCTTTCAGGGCGCTTCAAGATTCTGATCCAGTTTCTTTGGTAGGTATCTTCAAGCTTGGCTGGCGCTGCCCTGATTGCTTACTCCAGGAGCAATCGACTTATCCAATCATACGGAGAGATTGAATTCAATTATAACTTAATCCAAAGGAACTGTCCATTTGATTTATCGGTTAGAGTTCTACTTAAATCAAGCTTTTCTTATTCCAGCCTTCCTTGCTAGGCGCTTTTAATAAAGTGTTGAGAATATAACATCAGATCTATCTAAACATCTTAAGCAGTAATGCTATACTCAAAGACTAAAGCTTCGTCGAGGTAATCAGAAAGATAAGTCCGAATTTCAGGTTCGTCTCGACTTAAAATCATAAGTCGTGTAGATAAGTTCGTAATAGCTAGTCTCAAGGCTCTCATGAAACCAAGCACTAAGTCATCAGCACCTATTCTCCGGCCTTCATTAGGCAAGTTACATTCATCTAGTCCATCCAAAAGGAATATACACCCAGGTATTGCTTTTAAAATGCTTCGCAGAATCCTCATAGCCTCTCCGTGGGTTACATTCTAGCCATGCCGCGCTGTCCAATTTTCATGAACCAAGTTCAATGCGACCAAGTGAGACAGCACTTACGCTATCCATGACCTTACCACCACGAAGGGATTATTTCTTTCGAGATCGGATATAAAGAAAAAATGGGCAACGGGTGCATCTAGTAAAGAGGACAGATGATCAAAAATTCTAGCACATAAGACGGATTTTCCAAATCCTACTAGGCCATTGATCCAAAGGATCTTAGCTAGCCCGTCTAAAGGTTCGAATAAGGACCATTCCAGAAACCATGCACGGTCAAGGATCCACTCGCAGGTGCCTTTTTCTCTACTTACCTTGTGCGATTCATAAGAGTCATATATTCCGTCAGGGAAGCAGTCACCTAATAGCCATTACTATAGGTCCCTCTTCATTTTGACTTCGGACGTAAGCGAAAGTCTAAGTATTTAGTAAGAGATGGGGATATATACCATAATATTCTCTTTCCATCAGGCTCATAATACGTTTAAATTCTGTAAACCGAGTTTCACGATCTTTAAAAGCGCCTAGTGATTTGATTAGAATATATTATCAAGTCCTTACGGCACGACATACCATCTAAGAGCCCACTAGCTTTGTATTCCGTAGTACATTCTTCATACCCTGGGGCCCCGCCTATCCCTAAGCTCATAGGGATCAATCTATGAAGGTCCATAAGTATGCATAATAGCTATTAAAACTGCGCTTATCGCTTCACTGTGCCATCAGATGCCAATCCAAACTTTCGTCTACTAGAAACGCCTGGATTGCAGCTCTGGCCATTTGCACTAGGGATTAGCCTTGATTCCTCAGAATTATTCTCATCATAACCGCAGATATCTCCGATCGCCCCAAGAAGCTCTTAAATTTTGCTAGAAACCCGCTGGTCGTCGAGAAGATCGTCGTACTCTTGTGATAAAGTTGTCCCAGCGAAACCCACGGCCTGGCCCCATGATTTTAGTTGATCTTTGAGAGCTTTGAATCGGGCAGCTAAAGGACGGTGCTCGCTCCTAAAATTTTCCCACGAGTCCAATTTATCAACGATATGTAGGGATATGTTAAACAGACTGGCTAGTCCAGAGAGACTGGTTGGGTCTAGGAGGCGAGGCCCCTGTTAGTCAACTCGACCCACCTAGGCTTGTTATTTTGGCTTTTTGAAATTTACCTTGTGTGACCTGAATAGTACCGTAATTTGAACCTATTTGCAACCCTGAATTTCTGTCACCAAATGATATGTCGGCCATTTTATTCTTTTCAAACGCAGATCAACTGAAACTTTTGTCTGAGGAGGTGTTAAGGCCTCAGGTGGGGATCCGTATTTAGCCCGAGCTGAGCATCATGTGATTTGAACGGTACAGCAAAAGACACATAACCGTGCGTCATAAAGTTTCTCGTATTTATTGGATTCATAAGGCAAAGGAAAAGCAGGGGCTTGAAGATCTAATCGTAGGACAGATATCTAATCTCTTTGACTCCACGAGGCTGACTTCATATCATAAATTTCGTTTGACATGCATGGCTATCACAGTCAAGGAACAATCCATGGTTCTATCGATACGATATGAGGCTGTATTTTGTTGAATGATACAGGGCTATTGATCACGACATACTTCCACTAGGCAAAGTGAATTTTGAAAGATGGTTGGAATTTATTAAGTCTATGTCGGCGACACATTCCCAATCTGCTTACAAATAGCATACAAATGGCTCTTAGAGGGCATGTCAACATTTTCAATCTTGAGCAAATGCGGATCGGCGCGTAGGAGTGTTTTCGCAAGAACCCAGAACTCCAACGCATGCTTCATATAACCCAGCCTCTCGAACTGCTCCTTATCAGTTTTTCTCTGTAGTTCATCCCATAAGGTTCGCCATCTATCTAGTGCTCTTTCGATTACAGGACGCATATACGGAATCGAATGCGTAGTCTGCGCTGAGAAGATAATTGAATGAAGTCCTGTTTAGGTGTTTGTTAGCCGGGACTCGATCTTTGACTTGTATATAAACAATCTTGAGTCTTGGGGTTTCCTGGAGCGTTCCAGCCATGTAAGGATTGTTTACGTACCACATACACCGCAGAAAAGTCCCCGCGCGTTTATATTAGAGAGACGACTGTTGTCTGATAAGAAGGGTTGCATGAGCAAATAAATGAGTGCGGATAGAGATAGTGACTCATGTTTAGAGCCAGATAAAGCTTCCATCCGTAATTGCAATTCAGGTTCGACTTCGGGTCCAGGAGTCTCAGTGAAAAGCTCATCGGGGCAAGGTAAATCACCGATCATTTCGGTGATCGTGAATCGTGGTGGTGTGCGAAAGAATAGAACGAATTGTACATCTAGGAGGAAAGCCATCCAGGCGATTCTGACAATTCAAAGAGGTTCAAAGTCAGTGGCTGATTAGGTAGCTAATCGTATCCAAGTAGATGCTTTTTCTAATTCCTGACTAGTAAGGGCTTACCGAATCATCGTTTCGTTTCTTAGAAACTGTTTCCAGGTAGACGAGACGTGGGCCCTCGAATCACAATCATGTGCGTCATCATTTAACGGATTATATCTCCGTACTTTCGTCAATGAAAAGCCTCTTATAGCAGTAACGAGTTTCGAAAATCTCGATATGCAAGTACTGTGAGTAACGGCATTACCCTTTGTAGCGACTTCGGTAGTAAGCATAACAAGGGCAGCTTGCAGAATCTCTAACGCCTCATCGCTAATGGGCTGATTGTCGAAACCACAAAAATGGGGGTTGCACAGAGGAGCTTGGTCAAAAATGAAATCTTGAACCAGCTCAAAGAATTGTGAAGAAGAGAATGTACTATCCATTGATGGTAGGACCTGGCCGCCGGCGGCCAAGATAGCGAGAAGGAGATGACTGGAGATGGTGTTGATTCTGGGAGATGAGCGATATATGATTGGTGCGTGGAGGGTAGCATAGTCAAAGTAAGTCCGAACTAGAATGTCGAGTTCGGATAGTGTGGGCGTGCTGCGTATCCTGAAATTAACTGGACAGGGTTGGTTGAGTGCCTGTGGCTTTGTGCGAGAATTGTAGAGCTCAAGTTCCTGAAGTACTTCATCAATCCGGACTTGTAAAGTATCAGACGTTTGCTGATCTTGCATATTCCATAGTGACTCAGACTCGAAGACAGGATCGGGATTCTCTGGGAAATCGAATAACCCGCAAAGATCTTGCAAAAAGCTCCATGTAGACAGATCAATGCCCGAGTCCAAATTTTGCTGGCTGTCTGGGATAGCAGGCGGGATATTATCCTCTTGAGAGCATCCGACAGGACGAGCACTTGTGGCTTTCATCAGGTCTTCAAAGGATGTTTCTGGATCGACGTAAGATAGCAGGAATGGTATGCTGGTTTTGACATGTTTTCCATAAGAAGGTGCATCTGCGTTACTGGAATGACTGGATCGTGAGCCAGGCCTTAGTAGAGATGGCTTTTCGATGGTGACTGTGCTTGTTGGGCTTGTATACCTGCACTGAAAGTGGGATGATTGGCATCGGGAACATGGATTTCCCTTATCACAAGCCACTTTCATTCGAGAGCACCGCACACAACAAGCTTTCTTGGGCCCTCTTCGCAAAACCTTTGGAGTTTCCCTCTGTGCTCTACGAGGGCATCGGCGTGTATGGCGGCGCATTACATCTCTATGTGACGGGTATTAGCGACTATTCACTGGTTACGGTCAAATATCTTTACATTCTTGCAAAGAGGTTATGACAGAATGGACATGGTATCGAGGTACCGTCATAATTATGATCTATTTTGAATTCCCGTTAACTCTAAGGTTGTCTGACAGAGCCGTATTCGGGACACTCACGCAGAAGCCGCTGATGACGGTGTAGATGGCCCCGAGAGGAAAAGTCTTTCTCACAAGCCGCGCAGCGGAGCGAGGCTTGATTGTTTTCCATGAATTTTTGGGCTGTCAATATCTGAATTATTGCTCAAGGATTAAGATTGGTGGACTTGAAAGGCGCCTTGGATCATTTGCTAGTGGTTGGAACAGCCGCATAAATCCAGCAGCTGCGTGGTGGGTGGCAAGTGGAAGTCCAGGCGTGCCCCACATCGGAGGTTTTCCACATCGGAAGTTGTTCGCATCGGAGGTTTCTCACATTGTATACCGGATATTTACCACTTCCCTTTTCATAGCAAAATGGAATTGAATCCTCAATCTTGCTCCTTTTCAGAGCCACAGATGATTTTATATACTTAAGTCTCCTGGGAAAACATTCATGTTGTATACAAAGCTAGCATCGCCAGGTAAGTCGATCTTTCAATAAGCCAGTCAAACTTACTAACCTTCTGCTCGATTATCAGTCGGCTTCTATGCCAATCATATCAAGCCACCAAGTATCTTGCTTGTGCAAAAGGGACTATCCCAAAGGCTAAAACTCGTGACACAAATCAACTCGCGGAACTTATCTCAAAATGCCAAGCCCGTGTCAAGCTCACTGTCTCCTCGAACCGGTCGGCTACGCACCGAGGTTGCACTTCCCAGCCAAGAGAAAAACAACACTGCGCTTCAATATGCCTTGTAAGTAAATGGAACATGTCCATGGAGACCTCATATTCTTACATTTCTCTTAATTTCCAGGACTACAGTTGATAGCGTTGCGAACTGGGCTCGACAAAGCTCCCTCTGGCCGATGAGCTTCGGCCTTGCTTGCTGCGCCCTCGAAATGATGCACTGCTCCATGCCACGCTACGACCAAGACCGTCTGGGTATTATCTTCCGTGCTTCGCCCCGTCAATCGGACGTCATGATCGTGGCTGGCACTGTCACAAATAAGATGGGACCGGCACTACGTCAGGTCTATGACCAGATGCCCGAGCCGCGTTGGGTTATTAGCATGGGTAGTTGTGCAAATGGTGGCGGCTACTATCATTACAGCTATAGTGTTGTGAGAGGCGTTGATAGGATTGTCCCTGTTGATATCTATGTTCCAGGCTGCCCTCCGACTTCCGAAGCCCTTCTATATGGGATTTTTCAGTTACAAAAGAAGATGAGAAAGACAAAGGTAACTCGGATGTGGTACAGGAAATGAAGTGTTATAGCTGATTCAAGAATACTGTAATTCCTTCCTAATATTATTAGCCTGCACCATCAAAGATACCGGTAATTAATGTAAACCCCTCAAGTCACTGACGCCTTTTCGCTTGAAATGCGATCCAATTTCTAGCTTTTATTGCACCTTTGAACGCCCTGAATGACTCTTCAGCTGATAAGGTTTTGCCATGAATCCGAAGGTCTGTGAGACAGATACCAGAGGTCATGCACATTTTCATAGATATCGGCGTAACTATTTACCCTTTTGCATTAACCGCCTACTCTGAGCTAAAAGTTCTTTGCCGAATGGATATCCTGCCTAGTAAATGTCTTCGGGTTTCTGACCCTCTAATAATATACTCCATCATCTCGTGGATACAATACCCAATTGATATTTCAAGCCGGTTGTGACTTTATCGCAATCGATTCCTCAACTGGCTCATGAACCAGCTGCGTCTCAGAAGTGCTGACCTGCCACGAAGTATCTTTTTGGATCTGGCCAAGCGGCATAGATCCATCTGAGTGCTCATTATACTTTGGCGACCTGTTATCGTTGAAATATGATGAAGGTTGACCAAAGAGTGAGGGGAAAAGGTGCTTCAATAGGGATGGGAGGCAGGGCATGCACGCGCAAATAATTGCCACATCGCATTCGACGACACTCCAGTAGATTGCGGGGGTATTTGCATCTAGAATTTGAATTAGTTATCAATCATCATAAAAACATGGCTACTACTCACAAGTTGTGTTGGATGATTTTGAGAACACGACGAGCGATCGTAGTCTCAGGCAGCTGACCACAGTAATTCTGTTTACAAAGTTAGAGAATTGAAGTTAAACATAACACGCAAAACGAATGAGGAAACTCACAGGAAGCCAGTACAGAACATCAAAATGATCTGAATCTTCTTTTTGGTACTCATTGCTGTGTGAAGCAATGGCCAAATTGGGAGTGTGATAATCGCCAGATCCATCACGATCTGAATAGCTGCTTTGTACCACGAGTACCCATTGATGTCGATGCACGTTCCCTCGTATTCACCGGTCCATCCCGACCAGAAATACGGTACAGGTGTACACTGGAAGATCATGACAAATGTGTTGGAGATACCAAAGCAGACCGAGAGACCCATTAAACAGTAGCAGATCAACTGGAATCGTGGTATCGGGAAAATGCGCAGGTAGAAGGCGAGGAAAGATAGTTGTGTTAGGGCCTCGGCGGCCATGTAGCAAACTTCGGCGACGTAAAGCAACTAGAGTGAGAAATTTGTGAGCTGGGAGCAATGCAGTCAATTTAAGGAAATCAAATACCTCTAATTCTATCGTTATATGTTCGAATGGAATCGTCCAGATGTTGGTACCAAGCCCGAATTTTTGCACTATAGACAGGGTTAATGATGAGAAAAGATTTAGAGCAGTTTAGCGGACTTACTTGGAAACATTGTGCAATTCAAGGGAGCGGCGCATATAAGAGCTGCGACGATCAATCCGTCATCAAGACCGAATAATCGATTGAAGACTGTACGTTGAATCAATCGCAGCGATACCATGATTAAAGCTAGCATTCCAAGAACCCCAGCCAATACTGGAGAAATAAGAGCTTGGCTAGCTTGAGGAACGTCACATATTGACATAGTCAGATTTGTGGCAGCTGATGGTATAATCTTAGCATTGGAGATAGAGATCTGTAGGTAAACTCTTACAAAGACCAGCTTTCACGCCACAGTCTAGAGTTGTGCAGTCGGTTGCCTGTGTGAAGAAAGTGCTGTCTAGACAAAGACATGTTGTATTCGAGACCAGACATGATGTTTGATTCGCGGCTGTAGCGAAGCAATTGAGCTGTTGAGAGTGCAAAGACGCATCAGTTTTCACTCAAGATACCAGATCCACATGGTCGAGGGCTCCATACTGCACAAGAGGAAAGACTGCCAAACGGACCGTCCGCCAGGGACATGATGAACTGCGGGTCTCAAAGGACTAGAATCGATGCAAAAACACCAGTGGCAGGTCCTTTCCTTTAAAAAACCTGCGGCCATGGGGCGAACTGCTGATCTTTTCTTCAAAAACAAAAAGTCAAAAGAACAAAAAAAGAAAATGACAGTTACTATTTCTGATGCCCCTATCAGGATTGCAAATACATTGTGGGCCAGCTCCTGCAGCAAGATGTGGAGTCGTTCATTGGTTACATTGAGTTACCCACTGTGTGAAGAGTCATTTTAGCTGTCAGAAATTACGTTTTGGCCGCCGGCGTTTTCTTGGGTCCAGGGCCGGACCGTGCTAACGCCTCGTCCGCGGGATTGGACATCCGGTGCCGCGAGCTTGGACCGTTGGCAAGCCATCGCTTTTTTCCTTTGTGGGAACAGGTTAGTCAGAAACAGACGGCCGAGACTGCGCTAACAATCCTGTAGACCAGATCCCGGTAACAGTTCGTCGTTGTCATTTGATGGAGCCAGAGAGGTGACCCACCAGGACAAAGGGATTATGCGTCCCGAATAAAAAACGGAAACTGTGCCCCTCAAAGCCTCATAATGGCCCAGAAGCTTGGACAATGGAACATACATCCGTCCATTCACCTTCTGTTTCTCCCGTTAGCGATATATTGTGGCCGGGACCGAGCGTCACCCCGATCGCTGGGTCAAAAGCGGGTGACGGCCTTTCATCCCTGGGACGGCATGCGCCGCGATCCACCGGTGCACAGCGATTGGCGGATACGGCTATGTGGGGGAACTTTCGGCTCGCATAATGAAGTGGTGCAAGTGGAGTACAACGCTATGAACTCAATGCCGTTTGCACTAGAAGGACCAATGGCACTAAAGATAAAAGTTATTGCATGGCTCCTGCCATAGCTACCCCCCTTCCCCTTTGCCATATCAACAAAATCTGGTCGCCATGCCATCTCAAACGCTTGTAGGCGTGGTCCTACTGGCAATTGTGCTCTATGCGATCAAGCTTGTGATTTTCCGCAAAAATGCTCCCGGACCTCTACCCCCAGGTCCAAAGGGAAAGCCAATTATCGGTAACATCTCAGACTTGCCCGCTCCCGGGACGGCAGATTGGGTGCATTGGCTGAAGCACAAGGATCTCTATGGTAGGCGATATCTCTTTCATTTTTAGGGTGGATTGAAACTGACATATTCCTCGATGGGCAGGATCAATCAGTTCAGTCACGGTCATGGGTCAAACCATCGTGATTCTGAATGATAGTCGCAGCGCAACGGATCTTCTCGGGAAACGCTCGGCAATTCATTCGTCGCGACCCAACCTAGTCTTTGCATCAGAGATGTAATTTGCTCTCGATTAAACAAAGAAAAAGTGTATTTACTGATTCGAATGCTCTAGGGTCGGTTGGGAACACATTATGGCGATGCAAACCTATTCGGATCGATTTCGCGCTTATCGCAAGGCGATGCAACCTTATCTTGGACATGAAGCCGCCGTGGCGCAATACAATTCATTGCAAGAGATTGAGTGTCATCGGTTCTTACTTCGGGTGTTGAAAGACCCGTCGCAGCTGTCCCAGCATATCTCAACGTAAGTTTTGCCTTAAAATAAGACGGAGTGGCAAATGCTAACTTCGCCAGTGAGGCTGGAGCAATTATTTTGAAGATCGCATATGGATACACGACTGATCCACATAACTTAGATCCATTGGTTCATATGGCGGGCTTGGCTCTTGAGCACTTTGCCATTGCAGGAACCCCAGGAGCCTGGCTCGTCGACATGATTCCGGCTTGTGAGACTGTTCCCAGACATCTATTTGGCCACAACGCTAACTGAGATAGTGAAATACGTGCCCTCCTGGTTCCCTGGAGCGGGTTTCAAGCGCAAGGCACAAGCATGGAAGAAGAACCTCGAGAATACTGCCGATATACCCTTTGATTTTGTGAAACGGCAAATGGAGAGCGAGAAATCTAAGCCCTCCTACCTCTCTAATCTTTTCAAGGCCGAAGGCTATCCAGCTGCTGGCAGCGAAGAGGAGACTGTCGCAAAGTGGACCGCGGCGTCGCTGTACACAGGTGGTGCCGATACTGTATGGATGTACCCATCGTGAACTGAATAATCAAGCTAACTAATCACAGACTGTCTGCTCCGTCAAAACGTTCTTCTTGGCTATGACCCTGTACCCCGAAGTCCAGCGTAAAGCACAAGAGGAGATTGATCGAGTATTGGGCGCCGGCCGACTTCCCAAGATGACTGATCGCGCGAATCTTCCGTATATTGATGCTGTTGTGAAAGAGACTCTTCGCTGGCATCCAGTAGCACCGATGGGTATTCCCCACATGTCTGTTGAAGATGACATGTACGAGGGCTATCATATTCCCAAGGGTTCTCTCTTTTTGCCCAATATCTGGTACGTTTCATCGTAAGCCTCTGTGGTGTAAACAAACTAACAGATGATAGGGCCCTGACTCATGACCCCGAGGTTTATCATGACCCAATGACCTTCAAGCCTGAGCGCTTCCTGGGTGTCGATGGCCGTGAGCCCGAAATGGATCCTCGCGGTGTTGTGTTCGGTTTTGGACGTCGCGCATGCCCGGGTCGACTCTTGGCTGAGAACACAGTGTATCTGAGTGTTTCTCGGTCATTGGCTGTCTTCAACATTAGTAAAGCGGTTGAGAACGGCAAGGAGGTGGAAGTTAAGGCAGAATTCCAGCCTGGTGTGATCAGCCACCCCGTTGCGTGGAAATGTGATATGAAGCCTCGTAGCTCTGTGCACGAGGCCTTGATTCTTTCTGTGGAGACAGAACATCCATGGGAGGAGAGTGATGCCACTGCGTTGAAAGTTTGATTTGTTTTTGAACATGGGATTATATTGATCCATAGACATGACGTTTATGACTTCAAGTTTGGCAACCCGCTTTTTTTGCAACGCTATGTACATTTCGTCCACACTATCGCACAACCAATTCCCATTCAAACTCGCCTGGGTCTTTCCAATAGTCTGTTTCGCTAAGACTAAACCCAAGCTTTTGCAATACTTTCCCACTTCGCTCATTGTCTTTCTCAGTCTCAGCAATGAATCTCCTCACGCCTCGTTCATCCGCTGCCCATCCCATGACTGCTGCAGCTGCCTCCTTCGCAATTCCCGTACCCCAGCATTCTGGAGAGACGCCGTATCGCAGCTCTACCATCTCCTGCCAAGGAGGAAGAGCCTGGTCCCCAGCCTCTCGAGCTGGCATCGAAGTGGTCGTTGCATCGCGAATACCAGCATAGCCAACCCAATGGATCGCGTCGAGGAGCTCCAAGTTCAGTCCAATAAACTTCTCCAAGTCGGTCCCTCTGAGCACGGAGAATTGTAGTTTATTTTGCTTGGCATCTGTATCGCGTGCGTTCTTGTCATCAGATTGAGAAGACCCCCGCAACCCCACAGCCAAATCACCCAGGCTGTACTTCTTCCAATTGCGATCAATGTCACGTGTCTCGATAAATGAGTGGGTTTCGCTGTCACTCCAGTTTTTGAGTGGAAAATCGCTCCCAAAGCCCATTCGACAGAACCCCGCATCAGCGTGCAGCCTTGCATACAGTTTTCGGTAAGTTGCTGAAAACACTGCAATGGGGGTTGGAAGCAATACAAGCCTATCCGTCAGGATAGCAAAAGGTTCGGGAAGGCCCGAGAATTGAAGAGGACTCATGTTCGATGCGAATTGTTTCTGATGTTTAGGATAATTTTAGGGGGTGAAGATTGGGGATTGTAAGGCTCTGCTCAATCAGCCAATCAAACATAAACTGATGTTGTATCGCTGAGTAATCACGAAGCTGACGGCCAATCTTACTCCATTTTTTGGTTTGTTTGCAAAGTATTGCGGGGCGGTGTGGGGCGAGCCAGGGTATACAACCTGGCAGCATTCATGTGAATGAAACCACCCCGTAAGATCAGGAATTGCTGCACGCTTTTAAATCCAATACACCCCGCCGCTGCTCCAAGTGCTTACTTTAATCAGTCAAATCTATTCACTTAACATTTCTTCCAACATGGGGGAAGCTACCTTATTTAGCCAGGCTGTGACGCTTGTCAGCGTTCTCTTAGGCTTGTATCTTTTCAGAATCATCACAGCGTATGCTAAGTTGAAGCAGTTTAGTGGACCTTCGTGGACCGACATCTCAGACCGGCCTCATAGCATCGCGTTACTTCGGGGGAATTGCCATGAGTGGTACGCCGAAGTCAACGAGAAACATGGTGCGAGGCATCCATCTTCTAGACATCCATCTGCTTTGAATTACTAGGATGCGATGCCTACCTACTATAGCTAAAATCCTTGACTCGCAAAAGGTCCCATTGCCCGTGTCGCTCCTCGGGTGCTGATCACATCTTCTCCCGATGTTTGGATGCATGTAAACAACAAGCCTGGCTATAAACGCTCCGATTGGTACTACCACGCCGTACGAATCGAGTATCGCAAGGACAATGTCTTCAGTCAGACAGATAATGCAAAGCATGAGCAGCGGAGGAAGCAGATGGCTTCAGGGGTATGATAGCTGTTTCTTGTTTCTCCACACTGTCTCCCTACCTATTCATACGGCCCAAGACCGCTGACGGGGGATGTTACAAAGTATTCGGGAAGAGAAAATGATCAACTGGAGAGGGCTGTGGACGAGCAAGTCCACAATCTTCTGAACCTCATTCGGTCCAAATATGTCTCGTCAGACCACTGTGTCGTGCCCATGGACCTGGCGAAGAAGGTCCAGTATTTTACACTCGACGTCATTAGCAGCGTCGGCCTCGGTAAAGCGTTCGGTATGCTGCAGAATGACCAAGATGTGGACCACTATCTCCAATCGAGCGAAGAGGGACTTGCTATCGGAAATACCGCCCTTGCCTTGGGCTTGAGTTGGATTGCTCAGGCGCCCTTTATCGGCAGATTCATTGCACCTTCACCTAAGGATAACAACGGCTTCGGCAAGATGATGAACGCGTGCTTTCGGCTTGTCGACGCGCGCGCTGCGAGCTCAACCGACGAAAAATCCGATATGTTAGCTTCATTTATGCGTCACGGTTTAGCGGGTGATGAGCTGCGAACCGAGGCACTAGAGCAGATCCTTGCGGGCTCAGACACCACCGCTGGCGGCATCCGCGGTATTATTCTGCACATTATGACAAATCCTCGTGTCTACCTTAAGCTACAGCGCGAAATAGACGACGCTGTGGGCCGCGGCCAGGCTCCAGGCATTGGTGAAGGTCTTGTTACGACCGCGCAGACCAAGCTTCTTCCATATCTTCAGGCCGTTATCCGCGAGGCTTTGCGAGTCTGGCCACCTGTTGTTAACATATTCTCGCGCGATGTCCCAGCAGGTGGCGATACTGTTGTCGTTGATGGTGAGAGCGTGTTCCTACCAGGCGGTGTCTGCATCGGTTACTCGGCGTATGCTATGCACCGTAGCGAGAAGATTTATGGAAAGGACGCAAAGGCTTTCCGGCCAGAGCGGTGGCTCGAGTCGAATCCTGATAAGTTGGCCGTCATGACTCGGACCAACGACCTTATATTTGGTTACGGCAAATTCCAGTGCTTGGGGAAGCCAGTGGCTCAAATTGAGATCGGGAAGACCATATTTGAGGTGAGAAAATCTGCTCCGCATGCTTCTTTCGTCTTATTTATTCCCGACGAACGCGTACTGACTGTCGACTGAACCCAGCTCTTGCGTAACTTCGACATAGCGCTTATCAATCCGACGCATCCCTGGGATGTGAGGAACTCTCTTGGACTTTTCTCGATTTCCAATATGTGGGTGCAAGTGATGGGGCGAAAACCCTATTCACCTTAGATGGGTAAAGAACAGTTTGCGTGTAACATGCGGATGTGAGGCTGCTGGGGCTAGGGGCGATGTTATATAGTAACCATTATACTAAGTACTTCGCTTCACTCCATCCTCGCCTCGGGGCTATCACCAAGTATGTTCATGAAATTTTCCGTTATTGAAGGGCAATAGTGACACATCACCTATTAAACATACATGAAGCCACACGCATATAATTTGAAATGGTAACTTTAAGTGTTGTACATTTAGATTTATGAGCTGAGGGGTTACTTCTATCCGCTATCTTACATTGTCTGTCCAAAATTTCTATTCCGGGTTTGCCTTCCTTAGCTGCCGAACGGTACGGAGAAGAAGGCTTTGAGCGTAAAGGACGTGAGCTTCGTAAGCGAGCCACGGCATTTTCTTGAAATCCTTTGGCGATTGGTTACCAGGATGTAAGTCGGAGCACTCCATTGAGAGATACGTCACTCTCGCCGTCTCTTCTGAGATCTTCTCTACAACGAACTCCTGCCAACCACCTTCCATTACTCGCCATGGCCAGCCGTAAGATGCCGCCCTGTTGAATGCATTGACCACGCCAGAGGGAAACTTCCAATATATGACCGTGCCAGCTGACTCGGGTAGAGATAAGTCTTTGGATGCAAGAAGTGCTTCGTTTGAGGGGAAAAAGGTGGTCGGAACAGGTGCGCTCGAAGGCAAAACAGAAGGCTGGATTGCGCTTTTTGATCTAGAGCTCCAGCTGTCAAACATGAAGGCACTAAGGCCAGTTGACTCTCCAAACAAGTGACTCCCGGGCATGTAATTCCTCGGCGGCACCTTTCTGTCTATGAGCCATCCATCAGGACCGCGCGAACGCGCGTCAAGGAAGGCGTCGATCAAATTTCGCGCCATGCCATCTGCACTGCGCGGCTCATTGCCATTCATAGTCGAATCGCCTTTCCTGCTTTCACTTGTGTAGGGCGCTAGTAGCGCCACTGGCACGTCCACCTGAACTGCAACGTAGGATGACAGCCAACGGCTCTTCTTGTCCCCCGAATTGCCTTCTGACCACGAGGGTAACGAGCCTGATTTGTCCCCTCCCCATGGTTTTGGCACGCCAGAATCTGAGCTATCACACGCTGTATCCACGAGTTGTCGGCATGCACTCAAATGCGATACTTTGCCGACAGGTATCCTTGGACACGCATGATCGAGATATTGTTTACTGATATATGCTGTGATGATAGTGGCACTGCCCAATGCAAGTGCGCCCATAGAGAGTCTGCTTGCCATTCTTGGCCGGTATGAAGATGCGCGATTCAAAAACAATTGGCGTAATCTTTTCAATTGACGATAGACGAAAGGGAGGATATTGGATTTTGAGAGCTATGAACGCGGGAAAACTCGGAGTAGATATTTATATAAGCAGATACGGCTTATGTCACATGTCTGGAGCAAAAGACCCAATATGACAGTCCTTTCAAAATGGATCCATATTGGGTCCAAAAAGACGATAATAATCCGGTGACTCGTGAGTCACCTATATCGATGGCCTCAGGCATCCACGACATTATTTCGGCCCAGGACGCGACCAGATAGGTGAATGGTTTTTAGTTCCACCACGGTTCAAGGCCGTGGTTATCGCTCAGTAAACCATGTTGTGAGTGTCTAAATAAAAATTGCTATACAGACCAACACGTAGACGAATCCGTGATGTCGTCAAGTGGGCTTGCGTAATCGTCTAAATTTCACATTTGTATGATTATAGCGAGTTGAGTGAGGCTGTTGACGGGTTTAGTCTTTGACAATGGTAATACCTGTCTCATAAATAACATTGATTGGCCAGGGCGCACCAAGTGGATCTATCTTGTGTTCTGCATGCCGTGCATGTAGTGTAGCGAAGTCACTCAGTCATCAGGTAGCCACATTGCTACTACGAATGGTAGCTTCCAGAGGGAAGACCGAGCTCTCAACGGTGATGCCGGCATAAACTCGATCAAATCGCTCTTGCAAGTCCTTGGCCTTCGTCCATTCGTATTCTGGATCCCGCAGCCAAAGTCGGAGGAGGTGGCGTCTGAAGACGAATGTCAGCTCTCCTGCAGGTCAAATCACATGTGCTAAAACTTACCGCTTGTTGGGTGCATCGGTGAACGCTCCTCGTGCGTGTAGAATGCTTAGATTATTAGCGAATTGGATATCGCCTTTGTGGAAGTCCAATGAGATAGCATGCTGCTCAGCCGTGAAGTGAACAGCATCAAGCGCTTCAGCCTGAGCCTCAGTAAGGGCGGGGATGTTCGCTGATCGTTTGCAGTCCATGTATCCCGTCAGGTTTCTTCGCGAGTATTGTATAATAAGTCGCTCAGGGTCGGCTTCGGTGGCAGGCTGGTAATAGAGGAGAGGTCGTAGCTTATAGACATCGCCATTCGGGGCAAAGCTAGACAAATTGCGAGCCTTTAGCTTCATTCATCATATTTAAGTTTTCGTATAAGTTGACTTACTCGTCAAAAGGCCAAGGCTCAGAAAGTGTTCTGATCAAATCAGGGCGTGTAGCAGCAAGCACGTTATAAACATGACCAGTGCTCGCAAGGAAGCTTTCACCTCCTGAGTGGCCCTCACTAAGGCAGAAAAGGGCAATAACATCGCCAGCGTCAGTGTGGAACACCTGCTTATCGGCAGTGACGACAGGGCCGGGAATGTCCCTAGGATTGCACTCCTGACTCAGATCCTTGACATGGGCAACAAGAACATCGGCGGGCTTGCCTTGCCATTTATTGTCTTGGCGACCACGGATAGGCGCAACATGCGATGAGAGACCAGTGTAAATGATTACGTTCTCTTCGCGAGTATAGTCATCCACAGGAAGACCGCGGATGACCTTGAATCCGTGACCGTTGTGAACTTCGTTGGAGATGTCGCGGAGAGTCGCGTGCAACTTGGGCAACGGGAATGTTTCCATTGACAGCTCTCCCATTGGCTTACCAGATGCTAAAGGCAAGTATTCAGTAAGCTTATTACAAAGATAGAGCAAGATCTCAAGAAAAACATTAGCGACATACCTTTGAATTGGTGGAGTGCATGGTTGATCTCATCTATGTCCTCTGGCGTGAGATGATAGTTCCAGTTGTAAGTGTTGGCCAGAGTTTTGGGGTCCCAGACATAGTTGCCAGTCAGCTTGGTAGGAAATCCTTCGGGAACATTCTTCTCGAGTTTCTCCGTTGCTTGACGACGTTTGCCGCGCGCCAGATACTTCTCCAAGTCTGGCATATACCCAATGTCGGGGGCAGTGCCAGTCATGATGAGACGGTAGGGGGGATGGGTTGATCGATGGAAGGCAAGATTGTGTATAGCTGAGATTGCGAACCACTAATAGGCCACGTCTTTTTGAAGTCTTTTGTAGCGGAGATTTGACGGTGACTGTAAAGGATTGGGAAATGAAATGTCGCAATTCTAAATCTGAATCGCGAAACCCTTCGTGAGATATTTTTTTCCATTTATATTTATATGTGCATGAATAGGCTTACGTAGCGACCAACATATCGCCAGACTTCGGCGTGTGAATACACTTCGGCGTAATCATCGGAGTCTCAACTCGCATCATTATGGTGGGGCGGTGGAGCAAGAAGAGAGAGTTAACAACCAATCGGAGTAGCGGACTTCATTGGCATCGGGAGCATAAATGCTCTTCACTCCGACAACCACCACACATTCCCACTCGATCTCTGATGCCTACTCCGAATTCAAGCTCTCGCTCTTCTAGGCCTGGGAAAATCCCCGCGTGTGACCCATGCAGGTCGCTCAAATTAAGATGTGATCATGAGAAGCCGACGTGTTCTCGATGCAGAGAAAGAGGCCGCGTGGCTGACTGTGCATACCGACCGAGGCCGTTCAAACGACCGATTGGCAGAACCCTAGAGAAGAAGTCCGTGGCCCTGAAATATGTCGAGCAATTTACTAACATTGCGCAATTGCTGTTACGATCAGGCTGAGAGAGACCCAAGCAATATCTGTACCATCGGATACGGAACGTGCGGAACATCTGGTTACTGCGTCCGTTCAGTATCCCAATCCGGGGTATCTGGGGTCATCAAGCCACACGACACTGTTTGATCAGTTACAACTTGATAGAGACGTAGGACCAAATGGCTTTAGAGGACCAAATGACTTTAGCCGGGGAGATCTAGGCAGCGCAGATTCTCCGACAGAGTATATCATTGATGAGACCTATATCTCAAGGGGTGCAGACTTTATCCTTGAATTGCATTGTGGATCCATGATCCGCCCATTGGTACAACTCGTCGAAATCTGGTCTACCAAAGGTACAAATCTTGCGCTTGCTGGTCCCTTCACCGAGCCTTGTGCAGCAACAGCCACCCACATATTATCTCAATGCGATGGAGATCAAGCATCTGCGTTGGAGATATCCAGAAATCTCTTTAATCACTCGTGTCGCCCGATCTCATTGAATCATGGAACAACCTTCAATGAGTATTGTGGTAAGATATGTGGCCGAAATGCTCGATGGGAGTCTCTTGGCATTTTCTTCATTGCCGCTTGTCGAGCTTCTATAGATTTGTCATATGCAGAGACACTATATGGATCTGAGCAACAACGTCGTAAGATCCAGAAGCTAGCACTTTCGTACTCGGACCGGTGCCTGGATCTATGCCTACCTTTAGACTGCATGAACGATGTGCAGCTCATTCTTCAGTATGAAAATTCTATTTCTCACTCTCAAGTTGATGGTGATCAAAGTAAGTCAGTTCCAGAACAATAGAGTTTGCGGAAGCTAACTATACTTGTGGGCTATCTGTCTTGGAGAAAACTCGGAGACGTAGCTGCTTCTCTTTTTGCTCTTGGCTATCATCAACAAAAGCCAGAATCATTCGGCGACGCTCCAGATTTCCTCAATAGGCTTCGTCAGACAGCCTTTTGTCGTACTTATTCAGCAGATAAAAATGTGTCTATATTTCTTGGCCGGCCGCCTCGGATTGTCCGCAAGTTCTGTCACTTTTACCTTCC
This sequence comes from Penicillium tannophilum, assembly GCA_028829675.1. NCBI lineage: Eukaryota > Fungi > Ascomycota > Eurotiomycetes > Eurotiales > Aspergillaceae > Penicillium > Penicillium tannophilum. The sequence goes on along the minus strand of JAQKAK010000004.1, from coordinate 2,953,366 downwards.
AAGTCTAGATCCACAACCATCCCAGAAAGCATCCCGCAAGCCACCTATATGGAGCCAAGCTAGAGGGCCTAACTTTATCACTGACTCACGGTGGGCTGCTCTGTGTGGAATTTTGAAAGAGGATATATTAGACTTATATACTACGGATGACTATGATGAGAGGAATCGTCAAGCACGGTAATTAAACCTCCTAATGGCCTGAAACCGGGCCCATGGTATCCATTGACTAACAAGCATTAGACTAATCGATGCCGATGCTTGTGCCCAGTGGAATGCCGTTCCTGCAGACTATCGATTAGATTGTGATCTAAAGTCTTGCAATCGACAACCAGTGGAGCGTGATTTCATGGCTAACATGAAGCTCAATTATCTCCATGTGCACTTCCTTCTGCGGCTGGCTTGTGCATGCCCTATGACTACGGGCCGAGATCCAGGCCTGTTTCGGGTTTCGACGGAGATGCTTGGCCTCGTTGTGGAGACAATAATGCTGAAAGACCAGATCATAAATTCTGGCACTTCATTAGTTTGGAAGGTGAGCTAAAACACTCCGATATCAGATAGCCAGCTAATCTTTATCCTCAAAAAAAAACAGGTTGCCTACTACGGCTTATCGGCCGCCGGGCTTATCTGCCTCACCCTTGTCAACCAGGGATTCTCCACAGAGATTCCTGATCTCAGTGTTTCGAAGGTCTTCCAAGATCTGAGCATTCTCGTGGGAGAGATCGAACGTGGTACCTTAGTGTACATTGACTCCCCCAACTTCGCTTTACTAGCTCGCGCTGCTCAAACAATCAAAAGCCTCCTCAACCGTATGCTTACGCACAGCATCGCAGCCATGCCGGGCACTCAACCCGACCTTCTACCAGACTCCGAAACGATGGCTACCTTGGAAGGTGGGAGTTGGGGTCTATGGGACAGCAGCAATCTTCAAGATTTTGAGATCAATTTCTGGCATAACCTCGCCGATCATCCTTTCCTCAATGATTGACCGACGGAAGCACTCATGCGAATCCCCGAATATGTACAGTCGTCCTCAAAATCGCCTTGGCCAATACACACGGACTAGATCTTCTCTGAAGCCACTGCCAAGACTTGACATAGATTAGTCATGGAGCCAGTTTCATCAACCAGAGCAAACTAGACTACAAGACCCCTGTAGCTCAAATAGCCATAACGTTTTAGCCTTGATAACGGCGTTACGTATCCTCAGCAACGAGCTCGGGCGCCGGCGCATGTTCTGTCCAATCGGGGTGGAGAATCACTCCGAGCTCCACACCGGGCGAGGCACTCCTTACGTCAAGAGACGGGACATGAAGGAGCGCGATAATTGAACACCACAAGATTACTTGAACACCCTCACTAATCGCACTCTATGTAGCGCAGTATTCAAAATTCGGAGAGTAATATTATTGAGTGCATATCCACGTACTTGCTTGCTCATGTTGCTCTAAAGACTACGCTAGAATCCGAAGGTGATTAAAGAGTGATATGATATACACTAAACTACTTTTTCTTATTTACACCATGGCTCTGAAAAGTGTTTTTCATATATTGACTCGGATTAAGCGAGGTTGTACGCTACTTCAAATGCGGTTCGTAAGGGTGCTCAACTAATTTGTGGTGTTTAATTATTGCGCTTCGATCAGATGCTCAGGTGAGTTCGTAGCTCCTATATGACCATTGTTTTGAAGCCTTGACTTCTGCTTGTTAATAGTGTCGTAGGTGCATATATAAAGCCTCCTAGAAAGACCAAGATAAAGGTGAATCCGTGATGTCGTCAAGTGTGCGTGCCTAATTGCCTAGATCTCCGAGCAAATGGCGATTATGGTGCGCTCTTTCATGAATCTGGAAAGTAGAAACACAAAAATTAAAGACCTTGTAGATTCAAGCCATTAAAATGCTGTGTACTTAGTGTTTACTGATTTTCAGTCTTCAAAATGGGAATAAGAAGGATAGCGGTCGTCCCTTAATAATCCAAACTTTGAAGTCCAGATACAAATTCATGAGCTCTACTGGCTAAGGAAATACCAATAATCAGCTGAAAAGCTAAATGAAATAGCCGAATGCATCTGGTGGAAGCCAATCAGAGCATATAAACCTGTTAATCTTGTATAACGCGTAAAAGAGCGGTGTGCGGCTTTTCAGCTCCCCCAGTTTTTATTCCACTGTTGTTTCTTCACTACAGGCAGTAGATACGTCAGTGACAGCATATGAAACCTCATTAGTTCGCCAGGAGCCACTGAGGGGCGAACCACTCTTAGATTAAGTTTGCAAGCCACAAGTACTTAATCTTGCTAATTTCCAGTCTTCACAAACCTAAACATGATCCTTTAAATCACATCGCACCTTCATACCTCTCACCACACTTACCAGCTCTTTTCGAAATACACGATGCCTGGAGAGGTCCAATGTTTAAGAGGGTAAGTTCAAATTCCATGAAATCCTCTAAAAATATCCGCAGATGTTGAACGTTTTCCTAGGATGGCGAAGTACGAGGAGGTCATTAATAGTGGGAACGCAGTGATGATTCATTTCATGGCACCGTACAACAATCAATGTCAAATGATTGGACCTATTTTCAAATCCATGGCGGAAAGGTACCCTGGCATGGAATGTTATTATGTGGATGTTGACGCGGACCGGGCAATTGCCGAAGAAGCTGGTGTCAGGGCTATGCCGTATTTCGTAGCATACAAAGACGGAAAGAAGGTGGACGAATCGCTTGGTGCCAACCGTACGAAGCTACAACAGCTGTGCGACAAGATTGCTTAATTTATAAGATGTTTAATTGATATCGGTACTTGAGTGATTTTCAGTGGAGGTTATGGCCTTCGAACGCAACTGTTCTAAATACGATAGCTATGACTGATTGTAACTCATGCATCATGAAACATGTCAACATAACCAGCGGACTCATTGGTAAAATATTGCAGGTACATTAACACTAAAATCCACGATGAAAAGGCCGGCTCCAAGATAGTTGAAGACTTACAGTTGATTTAGAAAACGGATACCCAAAGACACTCAAATGTTCTTTCTCGGTCCATATCCAGAGCCGCCCTTGTATGCATCGGCTTACTAAACACAGCTCTTGCTGGGCTTTCCAAGATGTACGGGGTCGCCGCTTCTGGTTCCCATCTAAGCTGATGCTGACACTTCGGAGCTTCAATTGTGCTTTGAGTGAGTGACAGCCTGTAGGCCAACTAGTCAACTGGCAACAGTACGTTTGCAACGGAGACTGAAGGACGAGCACCGCAGAGTGTACATAAAGCCCACGAGCGATACTTACCAACCAGTTAGCACAGTGTATAGCCTCGCCCTATCGCTGCTTTCCATCACAATCAGTGGCTACCTGCACAGTGGCTCTCTGCTTACTGTTACTAGCTTAGGTGACATGAATTTGATAGTTCCCTTGAATGGGGTGTTGGCGTGGTTGTCGCAATGGGGAAAATCGCGGACGGACACTTCCGTCACGCTGGTGTGGCCTTGAAGACAGAGCGTAGCTACTACAACGACGCTCAAGACCGATCTCAGTGGTTAAAAATCGCTAATTATATTACGGTCCCTGTTTCAAACCATGCTATGATTTATATATGTTATATATGCATCAGACATGAACCTATAGATTGAACCCATAAATATTCAGACACATCAATATCATCGTACCACAGAGGTCAATGTGGCGTAGTGACATTATTTATGTTGTTCTCGTAAGCCATCAACAAAGTTTTCTTTTATGTACATTCGGACACTCGTCTTGTCAATCCAGTTAAAGCCCTTCGACTCTATCTCACGGTCCAGGAGATCGTTAGATTGACCTTCCAAAATTTTCAGGGCATTAGTATCGTCGGTTGGTGCACCTGCGGGGTTAGTATCCGTGATATTTGAAGGGAGTTAATTAAGTATCTCACCATTCTTTGCGCAGTAGTCGTCGTAAATTGTGCCGGCCTGGTACGCAATGGCTGCTCCTAGGAGTTCGGGCTTAAGTCCATGATAAGTCTCCAGATTTCGATATTCATCGAGGGCCATGGCCGGCCAAGAGTCATCTGATTGGTGTTAGATCAGGTATCGGGATGGATTCCAGGACGCCGTCTGTTTACCGCTGAAAATACCCATTTGATCGATTTGAGGGTGTCTAATCTGTGTTTGTTAAGATGTAATGCCGTGAAGAGGGGCCCGGGGGGTCTAGGTAGATTTTTACAACTCCCAACCTCGGAAAGAGCGGTGAATTTTGCTTGGATATGACCTGTATGTGTTGACTATACGTCTACCTGCAGTATTTCCTATCCAATCGAATTGTCAAATTTTGAACACGTTCTGGAACTCATCTACATGGCAAGATCACCACCATAGGCATGCCTTAATGCAAGTTTTATTTTCATGGTAAAGATGCCGGCTATACCCATTGTAAGTACATCTTTATTTGGTATACACGGAGTTTCACAGGCTTTTTGAACGGTGTAGTTTGAGCCTTGCCTAATCAGGCCTATGAGATTGGCATACTATCATTTCGCTTGTTGGTACTGAGGTCTTGTTGTAGATAGCTTTTCTACGTCAGAATTCTCTCATAAGACCTTTATCTTGTTGCAAGGCTTCTGTTTTTTTTTTAACCAGGTCAAACTCGACTGATCGAGCGGTTGCTCAAGATCGACCTTCATCTGCAAGTACGTCAGCGATCCTTCCTCACTTGAGAAGTGAGGAAACTGACCGCTAGTTCCCGAGGTGGAGACTTGATATAGGCAAAATCTAATACGTCGAGGATACAATTGAAGAGACCTTACCGCCATTCATCTTTACTAGTCCGGGAGCCCTATCTGCAGAATGAAACCGCTTTGCGTATATAAGTCTCCACAATTATATCCGCTGTGAGAATTTAGTCAAAGGGCGTATTTGTACGGACCAACAGGGCCAGTACCGCCCGGGGTCCGCTGAGCCCTAATCTTCCTGGTGGTACAACGCGCAGCTCACCTGCAAGGCATGGTTTGTGGAACCATGGCCTCACTACGAGGGCTGGACGACATGTGATGATCAAAAAGGAAACACGACGTTTTGGTATTAATTACAGAAAGGTCTCACCGCGCGATACTAATAGACGTAGGAAGCTCCGCTCCCTACATCCGACAAGTGAGACGAATTTGAGCTGGTCTGTTTGCACCTTGTCGGTGGCACAAACGGGGGGTCCGGGGGAAGCAGGGCTAAGAGAGAACCCGAATGGCGAGCGACCGAAGTAACAACGAGCATGGGCGTATTCCGAATCTTAGTTGTATTGTTCAAGGTTGATAAGCACAGTCTCTGCATATGTCATTAGCCATCGTTGAAGTAGAGGAGAGAAATCTAAGCAGATACAGATTAGATCACACGCCCAGAGCAAGCGATCACCGATATGACATTGTTTTAAAAGAAATTAATATTGCCCCCAAAAGCTCGATTTCTGTTGCCCAGGTGTCTCGTTTGTCACCTACACTACTGTGTTGGTAGCCTTTGGCATCCGGTTGTTTCGGTGGCCTCGATCTCGAGTTACGGGTGCATAGTTCATAGATCCATAAGGGCTCAAGACCAGGACTATCTCTCAGTAGATCGTGGAATTTATGCCTGTAAATGATACCTACAAAGAATGTCTTGAAAATAAATTCGCGATATCTTGGAATATGCTCGCCTAAAACTTCGAGCGGCATGATACCATGGTCGCGATTATGGTATTCTCTCCTTTCACTTGAACCACGGGCCTGCTATGGGTCCGAGAAGCAGTGCGTGGATGATTATTATTGGTTTCACTTTCAGGTGCGGCTGTGTCATAAGAGACCAGGCGAACTCAAATACAGAGAGCATTAACCCCGAGGCACAATCAACTTGTATGTTCATGAATTGATCAGATATTGTACTATATCGCTTGATAGTTTGACATGTTAAGGCATACCGATGCAGCATATCCAACGTTCTGTACGTCGTGGATAATATTCTATGAAGAACATACGATGGCTTGTCTAGTCTAAGACTCTTGAGGTGGGGCGCGTCTTGCGGCCCCCACCCCCACTACTTTGGTTGGATATTGCACCAAATTTGTGGCCATGAACCATCTTATCTCATCAACTATCCCTGAGATCAGCCATCTCCCATTCTTCGCAGGGGTTACTGTCCCAAGCTGATACATAACCTCAAACATGGCCGCTCAAGTAGCAAATGGTGTGGCTGAAGAGACACGACCTGGCCTTGCTCAGCTTTGGCAAGCAGCAGTGGAAGAGTACGAAGAGACGACCGGGCGAAGTCTTCAAATGGGAAGGCTTGATAGTATGGACGCTGTCATGAAGGGCACTGAAGGCATTTTCATGAGGTTTAAAAGTTTTCGTGACGACACGTCTAAGGTGGCCAAAGTGCGGAGCGCGTTGAAAAATAACATGTCCTTGATACAGAATATCATCGACATCGGACAAAATTTTGGAAATGCTGCATCGGTATGCCTTGGCATATCAACACTAGAAACTGATATAGTACATCATGCTGATAATTTACAGGGCTTCCCGCCGGCTATGCCAGCTAGCCTGATATTTATGGCCTTCGGACAAGTCATGCAGGTATGAAACTGTAAAAGATACAGTGAGGCCTAGGACATTCTAATTGCTGTATGTAGTCCTTCGCCGACGTTTCTGCTGATTACGATAAAGTCATGGGGTTTCTTGATTTCACGCATCGCTTTTTTGATAGGCTCTCTATGATTGACAAGAAAATGCCAAACATGCCTCCATTTCAACGCTGTGTCACACGTGTCTTCTCAGGCATCCTGAAGATTTGCTCTGTTGCACAAAAATATGCCGCGGAAAAACGACTCAGTGAGCCCTCTAGCGCACACACCTATAGAGGGCGTTTCTAATTTTTATTCACTAGAGAAATGGTTCGAAAACCTGGTGAAGGGATCCGATGGAGAACTAGCCGCAGCCAGTACACAGATGGAGGAGGCCATGAACGAGTTGAACCAAGCTCTCGGCCTGGCTACCTTTAGGACCGTTGATGCCTTGAGCGAGGTTCTTCAAAGCATGGCTGGGAACGGCGAGTTCCTTGTCTCAAACGCCACTCTCATCGACGAACGAACAGCGGCTATACAAGATAATACGACCACTATTATTGATCAGAACCAAGAACTTGCATCTAATCAGAAAGCGATGACGGATATACAGCAAGAGACGCTGCAAAAACTGGGCGAGTATTTTGGACGGGTCGAAATTACCCCAAAACAACTGCAAGCACCACCGGAGCCTGTATCAACAGTACCCTTCAGCCGTGATCCGGAATTTATTGATCGTGCAACACTACTTGGCGAAGTCAACGAGAGGCTTTCTAAGTTGCGTTCTGACGAAAAAGATACAAATTCGAGGTCAAGAGTAGCTTTTGTTGGCCTTGGTGGCGTTGGGTGAGTTGCAGAATCAGAGTCTTTTATGGATTGCCTACTGACTATTCAAAAGGAAGTCCCAGCTAGCCATTGAATGTTCCTACCGAATCCGCGAACAATCACCTGACACATGGGTTTTCTGGGTCTATGCAAGCAATACAGCGCGCTTCGAGCAAAGTTATTGGGAGATTGCCAATCGAGCTAAGATCACCGGCCGTGACGATCCGCAGGCCAACATATTCAAACTCGTTTGTGACTGGCTTCAAGATGCAAAAAACAAAAACTGGGTTTTGATTCTTGATAACGTTGACGATGTTAGTATTCTGCAGGCACCTATATCTGTCAACAAGGAAGCACAGGTGGACAATGGGAACGGCGCTTTTACGCAGCCACTTTCAAGCTTTATCCCTCAGGTTCAACATGGCTTACTCATTATGACAACTCGAAGCAGGAGTGTGGCATCAAAGATCGTTGACGACAGCGACATCATTGCTGTCAACCCGATGGATAAATCACAAGCATCGGCTCTCATGGAGAAGAAGCTTGGAATGCAAGCAAACAATGAGGATATTTTGAAGCTAATAGAAGCACTTGAGTTCATGCCTCTAGCAATCGTGCAAGCGGCAGCGTACATAAAGTGTCGAGCGCCCCGTTGTTCCGTACCCCAGTATCTTGAAACCCTCCAGAAAAACGACCATAAAACGGCAAGGCTTCTAAATTACGAGGCGGGCCATCGCCAACGAGACTGGGAAGCAAAGAACTCTATTCTGATGACTTGGCAAATATCGTTCGATTATATCCGAAAGACAAGACCCTCAGCGGCAGATCTTCTTTCCCTCATGAGCTTTTTTGACCGGCAAGGGATCCCGGAAGATCTACTCCATGACGTAAAGTCTCAAAAAGATGCCAGTGGTAGCGATGATGATAGTATCGCTGATAATGATTCTGGTGATGAGTTTGAAGATGATATCGTGACCTTGCGAGATTACTCGTTCATCTCTACGACTCAGGATGCTAAGGTCTTCGAAATGCATAGGCTGGTCCAGCTTTCCACGCGGACGTGGCTTGAGACCTCTGGACAGGTTGAGCGCTGGAAGGAGCTTTTCATCGAAAGGCTTTACGACGGATTCCCTTCTGGGGAATATGAGGATTGGGGGAAATGCCAATTGCTTTTCTCGCACGTCAAGTCAGCGATGTCACAACGACCCAAGTCAGAGGAGTCATTACAAAAATGGGCTTCGCTTCTCAACCAGGGATTATCCTATGCTTTAGACAGAGGAATCATGATTGACATAGAGCCTATGGCAGTAAAAGCGATGAAAGCCTATAAAAAGGTTTTTGGCGCGGAGCATCCTGATACTCTCATGAGCATGGGAAGCCTAGCGGCAACATTCTGGAGACTAGGCCGGTTTCCGGAAGCTGAGACGCTAGGGCTACAGGTATTGGAGACTAGCAAGACGATTCATGGCGCAGAGCATCCTGATACCCTCACGTGGATGAGCAACCTAGCAGCAATATTATCGGACCTAGGCCGATTGCAAGAAGCTGAGAAGCTGAAGGCACAGGTAGTGGAGACTAGCAAAAGGGTGCTCGGTGAAGACCACCCTGACACTCTCGGGAGAATGCGCAACCTAGCTTTAACATTCTCGAGCCTAGGCCGGGATCTAGAAGCCGAGGCGTTGGAGATGCAGGTGCTCGAGGCTCAGAAGAGGGTGCTTGGCGAGGAGCATCCCCACACATTAATCACCCTAAACAACCTAGCGGTAATGTACTTGAACCAGGGCCGATTTCTAGAAGCTAAGGCGCTAGAGGAAAAAGTACTAGAGGCTCGAAGGAAAGCACTTGGTGAGGAGCATCCTCACACCCTCAACACACTAAACAACCTAGCGGTATCATTCTGGAACCTAGGCCAATTTGGAAAATCTGAGGCGCTACAGACGCAGGTGCTGGAGACTCGCAAGAGAGTGCTCGGCGAGGACCATCCTGAAACTCTTATTAGCATGGGCAACCTAGCGTCAGCATTGTCTCATTTGGACCGATTACCGGAAGTTGAGGTGCTGCAGATGCAGGTGCTGGAGGCTCGGAAGAGGATACTTGGCGAGGAACATCCTGACACTCTTTTGAGCATGGCAGAACATGCGTTTACATTATTGAGCCTGGGCCGATTCCTGGAAGCCCATGTGCTGCAGGTACAGGCAGTGGAAGCTTTCAAAAGGATTCTCGGCGAGGAGCATCGTAACACTCTTACGAGCATGAATAACCTAGCGTCCATATGTTGGAAACTGGACCGACTGCCGGAAGCTGAGGCGCTGCACGTACAGATATTGGAGACTCTCAAGCGGGTGCTTGGCGAGGACCATCCTGACACTCTTACAAGCATGGACAACCTAGCGTCAATTCTCCGGGACCTGGGCCGATTGCCGGAAGCTGAGGCGCTGGAGATTCAGGTGCTGCAGACTCGCAAGGCGAAACTCGGCGAAAGCCATCATAGCACAGCCGATCTTGAATAGTCTCGAGTTGGCTCGAGTTTTGCGGATATCCTTGGTTGCCTATCCGATGCATTCCGCCGTATCAGCCATGTGAAACACAATTAGTGACTGAGATTGTATCGTGTCATAAATGAAATATAGCATTTAAGAGGGTAGCTTTGGCACTTTTATGCATTTAGTCCCCATAGCTCATGAATTAATTATAGAACATGTGAGGCATAGGGCTCGATGGATAAGGAGGCGTTGGTACACGCGGCGTACCGAGCCACGCACCCTTCCTCGAAAACTTGAAGAAGATCAAGCTGGCCTGGCTACAGTCAGGATACAGCTACAGGTATAGGATTTATCACACGTGCATAATTTTCTATCCTCCCAGCGATATACAGTCCCCGATTAATAACTCAGATAACCATTTCAGATCTAAATGTGGCCTTCATTGTTCGAGATGCTAGATATACTACACGTGCTTAGCATACCAGCGTAACGAAAACAGGTATCACGATACAGGTCGGAAAGACCTCTTCAGGTCTGATCGGCAATAATAAGTAAAGAATGGTTCCCCACAGTAGGTACTGAAGCGGGGTAATGTCTGCGAGCTCGCAAGCCACCTCGCAAGCCACTGCGAACCAGCCCCACTCTTGAGATCTGATTCGGCCACGGGAGGTAGGGAAGCCAAGGAAGGAGGACTAGAGGTGCATTGTAGCAGGACAGATCGTCTAAGTTGCTTATCACTGCGTGCAAGCGCTTATACCAGGCACCACGATCCCTTAGTCAGCGAGCCAAGGGATCGGGTCACCGGTCATGATTGGACACTAGGGTCATTTGCAGTTGGCCGAGGTCTAGCTTTACTGATATATCCTCTGGTCAAAGTTGATTGCGGAAGCCCGGTACTCTGCTCTCTGCTATGTACTCCGTCCGTCCTGCTTTGAACCCCTCCTCTCTTGAACTGCTGGTACTATAACACAAAGCCTATCAAACGACTCTGGATTCAATGTCGAAAGCTGCATCGAAGCCCGTGTTCCCTGAACCATTATGTCTCTTTGACAGACTCTCGCTTGCTTGGCTGATGCCTTTGCTGGGTATGTTTTAACTTCGTTCTTTGCCTCATACAAGTAAATTTAGTGCAACTTTCTGATTCCATTATGTTCAGTCTTCCGCTGGGCAGTCAATTTTGCTTCGATGTCTCTATCGCACGGTGAAATTTCAGGGCTCAATTGGCGTCAGATATTTCCACTAGCTTACCTACAGGCGTCTGGAGCCTCTCTCACGGACAAGCAACAGGCTGCCAGCTCACGCACGCCTTTGACAGGTCCCAGGATCCAGGAATACTGTCGCGAACATAATCTGGAACACACAGCTATCTCTTTGGACCGTGCTATTCTTGACAGCGAGCGTGATATACCAACTCCGGTATTACACATCGTCACGCCTCCTGCGGCAAAACCAGGTGGACCGACAATATTCTACTCGCATGGCGGTGGATACCACAATCCAATGCGAGCAGAGGGGCACATCCCATTCTTGATGCTCTGCGCGGCGGCTTGTGAAGCGGAGCAGGTCGTATTCTTGGAGTACTCACTCAGCCCCGAGCAGCAGTACCCGTGTCAACTGATTCAAGCTGTGGCCAGCCTTCGCTTTCTTCTGGAGAAGGAGGGCATTCAAGCGGAGAACATTATCCTCGGCGGTGATAGCGCAGGCGGACATCTAACAGCGAGCCTGCTGGCTCATATTGCCCATCCTTCGCCATACGCACCTGCAATTGATCTTCGCGGTAGCCAATTCAAGGCTGTCTTTCTCGTCTCCCCTTGGTTGACGATGTCGGAGAATCTCCCACAGGCGCCAAACGATTATCTAACACAGGAGAGAGTCAATATGTTCAGGAAGATGTTTAAACCCGCATTGAATGAAGTATGGAGTAGTCCGTACGAAGCGGAGGATGCAGTCGCCGTCTGGAAGAGACTCTTTCCAGGTGAACAAGAGCATGCGATATGCCGCAGGGCAATTCTAGCTGTGGGGACGTCGGAAATACTTCTTGAATCCTGTCTGAAATTTGGGCGGGACTTTATTGGATGTGAAAGCATTCGTGTTGGCACTAAAACAAGCCTTGACCTGGTGAAGCAAAAGAACTTTGTTCTTGCAATAGCCCCTGGCGAGTCTCATGTTCAGCCCGGTCTTGATTGTGCCTTGGCGTATTACGATGGAAGTATGATGAAGGCAATCCTGACTTTCCTTGAAACTTGTTAAAAGATAAGGGGGACTCAAAGATGAATGGTTGGATCTGTGAATAAAGAATATTCGATATATAAAAGCCCGTCTAATTTATTAAGAGTCAGCTGGGATAGGCCACATCTACCAAGCACCACAAATGCCAAACAGCCCACAAGTATACCCCATGATTTGGGAAACAAAATGAAGAGAAAGAGCCTTGATTGCTACGTATACCGCTATCGACCTTGACAGGGACGAGATGCATTCGAGGAACATGATAGTAAAAAATACAGTAGGAGAAGTGAAAGAGGACAAAGACAGGTGGAAACCCAAACGGGCACAAAGAAAGGACGCAAGGAGCGAATGTGTAAAACAGTCAAGTGATAGACAATAAGCAAATCGGCGTTGGGGTGGGCCAAGCCACCCATCATTAGTCCACTATACAGCAGAACGAAAATAAGTCATGGCACACTCTCCGGGTATTCAGCGAATGGAGTTGGGTAAGAGGTATCAGGGCACCAATGCATATGAAAAAGGTGTAGTGACGTGAAGGAATTATAACGAGAGCCTGCAGCATACAACATGCGCTGTAGAATCGAACAATTCAATTCTATTGTTGCCGGACTTTTCCAGCTTCTCTCACTGCGGTCATGAACCCGTCTTCGTTACCAGCGGCGGTCAAGACCCAATAATCGGCCACACCAGGATTCGAGAGCTGACCACCGCCGAAACCGGTAGCGGCAGGCGCGCTGTGGCGATCCTTGGGTTTTTGATTGTTCGCGCCGACATGGCGAGGTCCCCAGCCTAGAATGTTGCGCACTGTAAGACGACTCTCATCATCTGGTTGATGGAAGGAGAATAGTTGTGCTTGGAGACAGCCGAGAATGGCGACAGCGGAACGAATCATAATGCGGTCACCCTCAAAGACCCAGCAATCCCACACACGAGAAACACGCTCGAGATCGAGGCCATTAGTGAGTAGAGTGCGGAAAATGGGTTCCCAGATCTCTTCCTCTGTCAGACAGAGAGTCTCAATGAGGTGAACAGCGAGACGAGGGAATTTGTAGCGCAGAGTATCCGTGGCCAGTGTATATGTGCGTGCCATGGCACCACGGTCCCAAGTGAGGAAAGCGACTGGCAAAGGACGGTTAAGAGCATTGGCCATAGCAACAAATGCAGAGCTTGGGGTCGGAAATTGAAGAACAAGTAGAGCGGCAATAGTATGAAGGCCGTGGATGTATCCAACATCGCTGCGGTACATTGAATATGCCTGTAGCACGTCCACAAGGGTCTCGCGTAACGGTCCACCCTCCTGGAAGAGATTCAGATCCGAGAAGGCTTGTGACACGTCTTTCTCAATTGCCTCAAAGCATTCAAGCATTCGCTTGTTGCTTTCACTGGGCTCCTGTTCGGTTTTAGACCGCAAGTCCCTGGCTCGCTGAAGTGCTTTCGTAAATGACTCCTCGGTCAAGGACAACTCGTTGCCTAAAGCACGTTTCCACATCTCTCCTCGGTTGCGAGGAGGAATTCCACGCCACCAAAGTTCTCGAGTACGGGGTTCGCGCAAGGCTCGGTCCCAGTTGGGGCTGACATATTCATCCCAAATGTTTTGAAGGGTTTCTCTGGTAGAGTCCTTCTCGCACTGGGCGGACGCGGCTCGCGCAGCCCTGCGTTTGTCTGTATATGGTTAGTCGGATGCATACCTCGCGCCAAGATGCCAAGTAAACCCACCAGTTTCCTTTGATTGAGCCATCATCTGCTGGTACTGCTTCAGGTGCTTCTTCTCCTCTTTTTGATCCTTAGGCGGTAGCCAACTAGGCCGTGTTCGCGTGAGAACCTTCTCCTTCTCTTTGCTGATAGGTAAAGGATCGATCATTATATTAGATTTCTGCAACGGAGGCAGCTCGATATTTTCGCGTGAGGCTCGTGGTGATTCCGTGCTTGGTTCACGCGGACCACCGTTTTGCACTGCATCCTCTCGTCTACGGCCATTCTCCTCCTCGTGGAACTCCAGAGCCTCCGTGATAATCCTTGCCTCCTCTGACAAGTCCGACATGTAACTGTTGTATGAATAGGCGCGAGGATTCCGAGGCGATAATTGGCCTCGTTCGGGCCCAGCAGAGCTCGATCGCTGCGGTGCTCGCCTCATGCGGGCTGCTCTGGAGGCGTTGGCAGCAGGATTTTCGGCGGGTGTGTCAGAAACGGTATGAGATATCGGCAGCGGCCTTGGGCCGGGACTACGGCCAGGGCTTGTGCCGCGAGACTTCGGACGATCTTGGGCTGGGCGTGGTGATATTGGAATATTCCACAGACTGGCATCATCAGGAAGCTCATCATCCGAATCATGATATTCCTCTTCGAGGTCCTTCACGGACTTGCGATTAGGCGCCCATGTCTGCTTCTGGGAGGGTGTACGTGCAGATAGCGGAGACAGCGCGAGACTGGTAGACGAGGCGTTTCGGCTGGAGGTCGGTCGTAACGGTGATACTGATCGTGACCTTCGGGGTTGGGAGGGAGTCAAGCCGCCAGAGTTGGGCGTGCTTGCCGAATCTCTCCTTTTAGAAGATCGTGATGACAGGGAACCCGCGGATGGTGGTGGGCGAGTGGCTCCATTGATTTGATTATGAATGGGAGGAAGGGGGCTTCGTTTCCGAGGTTTTGGCGTCGCGGTCAAATCGCGTGTCGTAGTTGCTGGACTCTTGCTAGGCAGTCTGGCAGCAGGTGCCCGCCCGGTCAAGCCGGCTCGACCATAAGGGGTGGAGGGATCGTCAATCTTGAGTTCCGCATCGTCCTCCAGTCCAATGTCTTCGAAATTGGAGATGTCCGTAAAGATGCCCCCAGCACCGTCGATCTGCGAGGAATGGAAGGAGGAGGATTTGGAGGATTTGGACCCGGATAATTCGGGCGGGGAAGTAGGTGTCGGGCAGACGGAGGTCATGGTCTCATGTAATTGCACTTAAAGCTGATCCTCCACAAATACCATCGGTCTTCCAAGCAACAATATAGGTAAGAATCGACGAGGATGGCAGAAGGGGTTCGAGATCGCACGCAAGGCTCCGGATCGGTGTTTCTGGAGGGGGAGGGATGCAGGATGCAGGGCTTCCAGATGCAAAATAACAACACAAAAAAAAACCAATCGATCAACGGGTTAAGAAGCGAAATTGCAGGCTCAGCCGCAGGCCGTTATTAGCCAGATCAGGTATAACGGGTGGAAATGTAGAAATGGAAACGAATCAGGAGAAGCCCGAGATTACGGGGGGTGAATTGGGGGCCGTCAAGGGGGTGTAAACTGGGATAGTTCGGATGATGGAGGAAAGAAATGTAGAATAGAAACGAGAGTAGTAAAAAAACAAGAAAACAGTCGCCGTAAATGAAGGTGTCGCGTGAAGAGAATGTTTTCAAATGAAAGCGAAGCTGAATTGATTGCAAGCGGAGCCTCAGGCAAGTCCGGCGGCCGGTCTGGCCGAGAACAGGGAACACGGGTACTTCGGAGGAACTTGTGCTGCACTATTCACCGCCGTGTATTGTACAGGTACTGGTCAGGTACCTCTATCCCCTACAAAGGGCTACCTAAAAAGGTAGGTATCGACAATCCCCCCTCCGTAGATACTCCGCACGATGCCTAAAGAATACACAAATTCCCTAGAATTGTAAACTCGACCCCAGCGATCTTGCTGTGTGACCACTCGGGTAGTTGTCCATAATTAACGGTTCCGTGGTCCGGAGATTTGAATGTTGGGCAGATACGATACGGGACGCTTATTGGCTTAGACCATTCAGGAACAAGCTTCCCATGGGTGCTACCGAAGCTAGTTTCAATTAAAAGCGCCATTGTTCGAATAATGCCGTTCCCCTCTTCACCACCTGCTGTAGGCAGATAGCTTCCGCATTCGACCTCGGTCGTGATTCTTTACCCAATCGGTCCAGCCACTGAAGCACAGCCACATACCGCGTTTGCTTACGGTTCAACACAAACCGGAATGCAGATGCGGCCAGGTATTGTAGGTGCCACAACTGGACAAAACACGACAAGGGTGTCGAGCGCGACGTGCGTCGCATTTGGATGACTTTGGAGGTCTGATGGATGAGATCATGGATGGTCTGGATTATGATAGGTGGCGCTGGGTGACTGCGGCCTCGAAGGGATTTCATGTACCGGTACATCTTCATGGCAGAAGTTATGAAACTGGTGTGAAGGTTTGCCAGTACAACACTCTGGGAGTTATGACCATCATCAAGATACATTGGGTGGATCTGGAGTCGGAACGGTGCCAGCACTTTGCGACGAAACACGCGACCCGGGGCGCGACTGGTCTCGACTGTTAATGTATCGGAGATGGACGCAGCAGCCGAATCCCCGCCTTCCAAAAGACGATCTCGGTCTCGGATCATTTCTAGGGTATGTGTGTTGATGAGAATTCCACAGTACGGGAAGAGCGTTGATCCCTCCATTCGAGGGATATGAGTCCCATCTACGGCGGCGGTAAAGTTGACCATACTTTTGGCTGGGTTGACTAACACGCCGTAAGATGGCTGGCCGGGAATCATGGTCTTCAAGAACTGCATCGCTTGATTCACATCGGTTGTGACCAGTAAAAAGTCATCGACAAGACGTAGAAGGACCGATTCGGCGGGCCGTAAAAAACCTAAGACTTGTTGTTCCAGCTCCCCGTAAAAAAAGTTGCACAACAAATTAGACAAGACAGAGCCTTGTGGGATACCATTACGTTGGCGAAAGTACTTCTTGCCCATTTTGACAAGATTATTGCGCACGTGTTGGTCGAGAAGGCCGAGCAACTCATCGGCGCCATGGAGCTTTTGGTTAATGGTGTCAATGTACACAGTCTTGGTCTTTCCACCCTGAGCTTGATTGGCCACCAAATTCGACAAAGTCTGCTGTTTCATTGCCGGTGTAGCACGTCCGATGTACCTTCGAGCGGGTTTTCCTCGCGCATCGAAGGCAGATGGACTCATCTCCACATGTTTCGTAATATGGTAAGTTTCTTCAGATACCAATTCTTCAATCAGACCTAAAAGCTGTTTCTGAGGGATGGTATCAAAACAGCCCTGAATGTCAAGCTTGACAAAGAAGAGCTTCGGCAACTTGTTGTCGTTGGCGCCAGCTGATTGTTGAATCAGGTGTTTCTTAAAAGCTCTCAACCGAAGGTGAATATCCCCGACATATTGTAAAGACGAACCCAATTTTGCGGGCTGTCGCTTCCGCTCATAGGATAGCATACTGGAGATTGGTGCCAGACTGGAATTAATACTGGCTGCAAGATAAGTTCGTTTTTTCCCGCCCCAACTTGATTCCTTGACCACGCGTTTTTTTAGATTAAGGATGGGGCGGATGCCTGTAGTTTTTGGGAGTAGGCGCAATGATCCAAATCCGAGAGATCGCTTTTCTAGCAAGCGTTGAGCCCGAGATGTTTCGATTTCTTCAAAGATGCTCGTTTTTAGAGTCGCCAAAGGCTCCTTTGTCAAGTGTTGCCATACATCATGACGGAAGTAAAACAGGCGGTTGCGGTGGGTCTGAGATTCAGTGACATAGAAATTGGCGCGGACTAGGGGGATGAGGATGGAATCGAAGATGTAGTAAATAAGTTCATGAAGGAGCTCCGTGCGCTTCTGGAAGTCAGACAGAGATAGCTTGGCGTTTGTTCCACCTTGCGAATGATAGAGTTTGGGAGACGCCAACCAGGGGATGTTGGTAATCTGTACACTCAGTTATTAAGATGAACATTTCTTCTAATTTGCTGTTAGAAACAAACCTTCAACCCTTTGCAAACTTCATGCAGACTGAGACTTTCAAAGCGGCGCATTTTGATGAAAGAATCAACATGTTTCATGATGATCTTTCGATTGAATAAACCCCCCTGTCCCTCGCCAAAGAATTTTGGAGGTATCAAATTCAATAGCACGGCTCGACAGAAAGCAGAGACAGAGGATGTTGGCGTGGCATAGTCGGTGAGGGTAACTTTAGGTTTCTTAATGCGGCTCTCGCAGGCCAGTTTCTCAACTCCAGAGGGTTTGGAAGACTCTATGGTGTTAGAAACTGGCTCAGGGCCTATATCCTTAGTAGGTGCGGGTTGCAACTGTGTGATCAGACTCCCCTCGATGGATGAGCCAGGTTCAGTTCCCGGCACTCGAGCCTTGACAGGGGATGCCGAGGCTTCAAGTTTCCAGGGTCCGATCAACTAGGGACGTTAGAAATTAATAGAAATTTTTTTCATGCGAAAACACACCTCTGTGGGACAATAATGCTTTAATAATTCTTCATATGAACAGCGAGCATGACGGGCTCGAAGGCTATGTGCAAGCTCGACGGCTTGCCCGCGAAGCCGCTTAGGGATCTTCGAACAGCCATCGCCATCAAAGATTTCATCTTCACGAAATGCGTGGCCATGGCTTACGAACTGTTCCTTTTGGTCTCCTGTCGGAACAAACACATTGCGCAAACCGAACTGCCGTGGGAAGATGTACATCATCACGTGTATTGTCTTAGCGGCCGAGGACAAGTCTTGGAAGCGGTTGAACACATCTATTCAAACGGTCAATGACATTCCAGAATGCAGACTATGAGAGGCTGTCAACTTACGAGTCCTGCCTAATCCAACGACCAGCTTCCCGTTTGACAAAGATGCATATCTGCTGTACAGCATACTGCGCCGAAGGAAGGTAATGCTGTTGGGACTGCGGATTTCGCTCTGACGATCCGGGCGTTTGGTCTTTTCGAGACTGTTTTGTTCCGAAATTGACTCGCCAGGTCTCGCACAAGATTCGTAGATCTGTTCGAGAAACGAAAGCGGTCTGCCTAAAATACTTGTGAGTGAGTCTCATTATCGGTGTAGCAGACGAAGCATACCGCTTAGCTGATAGTAGATGCCCTTCTGGGCGTCAATGGGAGCGAAAATGCCGCAATCAAACAGCAGTCGCATCATAAGTTCATCCCCATTCTGCCCCAATAGGTCCAAGACCTCCGTCCATGGTGATTGCTGGAGAGTACCAACATTTTGATTATGGAACTGAGTCACGAGCCCGGGAATATTGGTCTCGAGGCCATCGTTTTCCCTCGACGAGCGCTGAAACCCATGCGTGAGTAGATGATCTGGTTTAGAATTCTGTTTAAAAAGTTGCCCGATCACAAAGTCGACCACCTAGACATAACCAAACATTAGCCGTTTGGAAGTCAGACAGTCCCGAGTTCAAAATTTCATACTTCGGATTGGGGAGAAGTCGGCCCCGTGTCCGTGCTGACTAGGACCGACCGCGATTGAGACTGGGTGAACTCTCGATAGACGCGCTGCCGCTCGGAGTCGATTTTCGGAGATCGCTCCTTCAGTACGCCTACAAGTGTAGAATCTAGCAGGTCTGCCAATGGTTGGACATTGCTGCGCTCGGGTGACGATCGCAGGGATGTGATGCGCCTTCGTCGCAATTTTGAAGAACTAGGTAGCTGATCCAAGAGGTACTGGCGCAGGGTCAAAACCTGGCGGTAGTACAGTGAAATCACTGGATGCGTTGTGGGGTTATTTCGCGCAATGGAGTTCTTGGAGGATTTGAAACGGCCGGGCGCTGCGGTGATACTCGCCTGAGACGACGTGGGACCGCGCTCCTTGCCAGGTCTTTTTCGCTTTTTGCCCATGGAGAAGATGTGGACACCTGTTGAAAAATGGGGATAGAAGGAGGATTTCCTTGTTTACAAGGCATTTGCGTGGGCCATTGACCCGATTGTTGTTAGTGACACGAGTATTGACGCGTCTAAACCCCGGTAGCTACGTAAGTCGGGGTTTGCGACTCCCACGTTCATGAAACTGCCGACAGAAAAAACCTTGGAACTTTATTCTTTGATGCCCCAAAGGTTCTTTAATCATTAGAGTATAGATGGTTCGTTCCATTTCTACTTAGCTATGGAATATTCAAGTCTTCTTCATGACAACGATGATTCGTCATGATGGATGAGCTGAGGCCCTTAATATATATAGTCTCCGCCTCGAATGCGTTCCACATGCAACCTTGGAACAACATGCTCTTACATATGAGTTCAAATGCCTTTGATTTAGCCCTGGAACTACCTAGGTAGGCATTCAAATTCTTGGAGAGATTGTTTTTCCCTAATTGGCAATGCAAATCTCATATCATCTAAGATTGATCTATTGCCGAATGTGGCCCAAGCATAGATCGGGGGCCACGATCGCAGCCATAAATAACCAAGGCCCACAGAAAAGTCCGAAGAAGGAAACGGCACCAATCAGCGATCGGCAAGTTCCGGAAATTGGGACAAAACGACCCACGGTACGGGCAGAGAGTCTAGAAAGGCCGTTGCGAAGGAATTGTGTCCCCACTGCGTCAGCCGGTTCCATGTTTTGCTGGCACCTGGGCAGGGGCAGGAATTGAAGTTCATGTTCCTGAGACTTTACTCAATTGGGGGCGACCTCGGGACTTTGGATTGATATATATTGAAAATGATGGATATGCAGGATGACCGATCGAGGATTATAAGGACAATAGAAATAAGCTGGGTTAGACAATCTGGGAAGTAGTCTATGCAGAAAGTATGTTCCATGTCGGTAAAATCTAAGTAATTCTAAGCCCTGCGTACTCCATTGTTGGAAATGAACAAAGGCCCCCGAACCACCGATTCCACGGTTTCAGACTTGGTCTCTAACTCCCCAACTTGTCCCCCCTCAACCCCCGATTCTTGCAGTTTAGACTTTTCTTTTTCTTTTTCCATGTGAGAAAGGACCGAAATCGTCGTTTCTTCGATCCCCTTTTTCTTCTTCTACACCTACCCTGATCGACACTGCAGTCCCCAGCAATCTCCCCCGGGTACACAGACGAAAAAAGCTAACGATCTGGCCCGCTCTCCATCCTCACTCTGACTTCCGCCCCTCCCCGCTATCCTATCAGCGACTGTGATTTGTAGACGCCGAGCAAACGTCAGTATCCACTCATAATCCTTGGTGCATTTCATTCGTCATCGGCTTCTTTGGCGCCTTGTGCTCTTCCACACAGCTCACCCGGTCGATCTCTCCCCAATTTCTGCATCTTTCGTCTACTGCTTCGAGTCACCAAAGCTGCTGCTACTCTCGAGCTGCACGTGGCGTTCCAAAAAGTATCCTTTTTTGGTTTCGAATATGATGCTGAATGGGGGTACACCACCCCGGGATTGCTTTGTAGCCTGAGTCAACCTACCTGCGACACCTCGTTGGGCGACCACACCCCGGAACAACGCATCACGCCAAAACCCACCCTGGAAATTTGAAAGGCCGTTTACCAGTCCACGTCGGTCTAAGGCATGCAAAAATGTCTGGCAGCGGTGTCGAGCAGGCTTCTGGCACCCGGAACTCCCAGCCGCCGTTTGGGCGACAATCATCAGCGCCATCCTATAGCCAATCCGTGAACGATGCTTTCAGTCCATTCGAGGTCTCACCGATCACACCTTTCTCTCCCTCCAGTACCCTGGCCCACACCACGTATCCTTCCTCCCGCCGATCGGGCTTCGAGTCAATCGATTCCATATCCGCAAATCATCTGCATTCTGGCGGTCAACCTGAAGTGACGGGGCGTGACTCTCCCGATCCTGACGACTATTATCGACAGAGTCCATCTTTGTCAGCACCACTCAAGGCGGGCGTTGGCAATGTGACGGGTGCAAGGGACGGCATGGTATCGGGTCCCTCGCCGAATGAGAGAGTGTCCGCTTTGCCAGCAAACGTCTTAGAATCCTCACGCACCAGACGCCCAATACTTCGCTCCGTATCTGATTCGCCCACCTTGGGAGAAGGCCCCGCCAATGTATCTTCAGCAGCCACTTCTATCAATTCCCGACAGCCATCCTTCAGAGACCTTATCAACAGGTTCAACAAGACTTCTGACTCAGTCCTTCCCCTCCCCTCCACATCTCGATCAACTTCACGCGCTGCGAGCCCGACAGGCAGCGAACACGGATCTGAACGCTCTTCTCTGTCACGACGTCGTCAATTGCGCGAATCCTTACCACCAATTTTCGACGTGAGCAGCCCCACGGCGCAGATTGAGTCACCAACATCATTGCCTCAGACACAGACACAAGGACCAACGAAGCCACTAACAACAGTTCCACCACCACTCTACCAACGTATCCCAGAATCGCATTCGCGACGACCGTTGTTCGGTGAATTGTTGACTCTCGATACGCAGCTGACCACCCCGGGTCTTGGAATCCCAGCGCATCTGAGACGACGGGGCTCTGACGGCAGCATCCCAAGTCCAAACCCGGCCTTCTTGGACCTGGCCAACCCATCCTCGATTCGAACACCGCTGACACCAACGGCGTGGTATCTTGGACAGGCAAATTCGCTCGAGGCAGTTCAATCTAGTGGGAGGACGAATCTCAGTCACCGCAGATCGCGGAGCGACTTTGTGAATTACAGCGAATCCCTTGCAGAGCCGTGGAATCCTAAGATGGCGGTTTCAGCGCCCTTGCAGCCGTGGAAGACCGGGGACGGGTCTCCCGACAGTCCAAATTCCAGGTCCCGCATTCCGATATCCTCACGCCGCCTAAGCTCTGGTTCCGGCTCGGAAACTCTCTCCCCAACCGCGAATGCGACATTTCGCAGTCGCTCCAACTCCATATCATTGGCCCCGAAGGGCACAAGCCGACTCCCTAAACCATCTGGAATTAATAGCCCCACCGGTACGAAGGAAGATGGTTCCGCCTCGTTTGCGATGACAGCGCGTGGCCGCCGGGACATGGCCGTTGGCCGAACCCGTCATTCGGTAGCGGATCGGAGCAAGCTCCTACAAGCTTACGTTTCTGCTCCACCCCCCAAAAATCGCCGCCATTACGCAGCTCACGGCCTCGGCAAACAATTTCGAATGCTGGTTCATCATCCTCACGCTCACCACGCTCCCCTGAGATTGGGAAAAGACTATCGTCTTTACAAAAAGTTGCCGACCGTGGCGCGGAGCGCAATAATCCTCGCTCGCGCCAACGTCAATTGCCCGAACTGGGTAACGTGGATTTCGAAACGCGTCGACAGCGCATCCAGCAAGCATTTAACCGGTCTGTTCAAGAGAATGAACGAAAAGAAGAGGAGGAAGCAGAACTTCGACGTCGTACAAGGGTGGTAGTAGTGCCCGAATCCCCCGAGGACGAGCAGACAACACCGAGTGCGGCTACCAGCAATCATCCGTTACCCATAGAAATGACTACAACAGTCACCGAGTCAATAGAGGCTCCCGTTGATGACGTGGAGCCTCGTACTGTGCCTCAACTTCATTTGAATACATCGGTACCTGTTTCGGAAAACAATGCTCCACATACAACAATGGATTCTCCGACACTCGGGTTGCCGGATGGAAGTCAACGTGAACTATCAAATAATGGCGCGCCAAACTCGGCCAGCTCTGATGATACACACATTGATCCAGAACCGCAGACACATCTCATCCCACGCAAGCCTAGTGCGGCTCAAACCCACCGCACTTTACTAAACCATATCATGCAAATTCGCGAATCCAGCTCGAGCAGCGAGTCATGCGACGAACCAGAATGCAGTATGTCCGAGAATGACGACAAAGAGTCGATCAAAATCATGCTTCCTGGGCCATCCTTCTTCAGATCTTCAAGCACCCTGGATCACCAAGAGGCCAGGAAAGCCCAGCCATTGCAGCAGCAATCTAAAGCTGCCGATCCATCTGACCCTAGATGGAGTATGAGCTCATGGTCTTCTTCCGTCCATAATCAAGAATCAACCTGCGACGAACATTGCGAAGAGGACAGCGGAGAGGACTCTGTTCTCAAGGGACCTAACCCAGGGATAGAGGAGCCACCAACCGAGCCGTGCTCGGCTGCTTCAACGCGCCCAGCTTCTTTTGCAGATGATGAGCATGAGGACGGCCCATTCCAGGATCTCGGGCTAATGGGCCCAGACACGCTTCAAACATCACAACTACCCGCTTCCAACCTTTTCTGCCCACCCCCAATCCTCGTTAAGAGAGGGAAATGGGACTCGCGCCGTGTTACACAGTTGTATCTGGAAGAATTGGCGCGAGGCAGGGCTCCCGACCATGGTCTTCCCGCAGCCCGAGTTTCTCCTGGTCTCCCACCTGCGCGCGCTTCGCCTGCCCTTTCGGCCGCCCGCCAAACCCCTGCTCCCCTTCCAAGGGAGTATACAGTGGGATTACAAGAGAACATACGCCAAGACATACGAGTTCCTGCAATGCGGATCGACGCGCCGGCTGATGATTTGGCAGATGAGCCAGTGGTAGTGCCCAGGTTCCAGGATCCTTCCGTCATGTCTAATCGGCATTCCAATGCAGCAAGTCTGGTTGGACCCGGTGACTGGGAGGATGCTTCCCCGTCTGTTATGGACTGGATGCAGATGGCTGCAGAAGATGACCAAGTCACGCCTGCCAATGACAGACCCGAGTACATGAATGATGGTATGTATATTGCAAAGTTTCTCTTCGCTGAGGATGGATCAAGTTCCCTAACAATAAACAGGCCTCGGACTCTCTAACACCGAACTCCCAGTTGAGTCCCAAGCTTCCCTCGGACCTTCTGCCGCCTTCCAAAATATCCACAGTCAACCCCAGCCGAGCCACAACCATCAAATCCCCCCATCCATCTCCCTGCGGTATCTCACAGCGCGGGTAGCAGTGAAGATTCCTCACTCCGAAGAATTGAGCCAATTCACTCCGACCAAGCTGCCGGCTCTTCTGTCACATCCCTGGCACCATCTGCTGAAAATCCAGTGCGCATGGATTCGAGGAAGTCGCCCTCACCAGAACAGCGACGCCTCAAGAAACGACGCAACGTCATTAAGGAGCTTGTTGACACAGAACATACGTTTGGCCGTGATATGAAGGTTGTGGATGATATTTATAAGGGGACGTCAGGATCTTGTCTGGATCTCTCTCCGGAGGATGTTAAAATCCTTTTTGGCAACTCTAACGACATTGTGCAATTCTCTCAATCCTTCCAAGATGCACTGAAGCAAGCTGCGAGAAGCATTTACATCATGCCAAAGTCCCAGCGCTGGAGCAGCAAAAGAAACGCTGACCGTCCTGCTTCACAGGCTGTTGAGGAGGAGTCGGCGGATGCAGGCTTTTCGGACCTCGAAAAGGATCGTGCCACCAACATTGGTCAGGCATTCGTCACTAACATGGCTCAAATGGAAAGGGTCTATTCTGAATACTTGAAAAACTATGACGCTGCAAACAAAAAACTGCAGATCCTTCAGGGAAACCCGAAAGTCGATATTTGGCTGAGAGAATGCCGGGATTGGGCGGCGGATCTTACCACCGCCTGGGATTTGGATTCGTTACTGGTCAAGCCCGTACAGCGGATTCTTAAATATCCTCTCCTCCTGAACGAGCTTCTAGCTGCGACACCAACTGATCACCCTGACCACGCACAACTTTTGAATGCCCGCACAGAAGTCACCAATGTCTCTATCAGAATTAATGATATGAAGAAGCGTGTTGACGTTGTGGGCCAGGTGGTTGGTCGGAAACGCAACCAGTCTGATGTCCGAGCGGGTCTGTCCAAGGCTTTCGGGCGTCGCACAGAGAAATTCCGGCAACAAGTGGGGATGTCTGACTTGGTCGAAGACAAGGAATATGATGCCTTATCCCATAGCTTTGGTGACGGGTTCTTCCAATTGCAGGTGGTCATGCGTGATGTTGAGATGTATACTCAGGAAACGACACGTGCAATGGATCAACTCAATGACTTTGTTCTTGCTATTGAAAGCATGATCAATGTCTCGCCTTCACACTACACAGAGCTCGAGGTCAAATGGCGCCTGTTCAAGAATTCGATCAGGGAGATCATAACTGTTGATTTGCCCGAGCATCTTGCCGTGGTCCGCAAGAGTGTCATTCAACCAATGGTCACACTC
Organism: Penicillium tannophilum; assembly: GCA_028829675.1. Lineage (NCBI taxonomy): Eukaryota > Fungi > Ascomycota > Eurotiomycetes > Eurotiales > Aspergillaceae > Penicillium > Penicillium tannophilum. The sequence continues at coordinate 2,927,396 of JAQKAK010000004.1, read as the reverse complement.
CTTAAAATTCACGAGGGGCCCCAGCGAGTAATGAAGAAGCGCGACAAGCGATTGATTGATTATGGTCGCTACAAGGCTCTCGTCGATCGTGGCGATAAACCCGATAAGAAAACTACAGAGCAGGGCGAGCAATACACTGCTTTGAACGAAACGTTGAAGGAAGAGTTACCCAGACTGTATGCATTGACTGCGAAGCTCATGGAGGCTTGTCTCAAGAACTTCGTTCAAATCCAGACAACCTGGTGGGGTATCATGCAAAAGAAAGTGGGAGCTCACGTGGACGCATTCCCAGATGCCTTCGAGAAGTTGATCAGCGACTGGAGCAGTGACTACAGTCTTGCGGAGGCACAAGTCCTTTCTCTTGGCATCTGTAACGGGGCCCTCCTAGCTGACACCGTGAACCTCGTCAACTTCAATACGCCTTCAGTAGGAGTTGGTGGTATGGCCTCTCCTCGTCGGCCTTCCATGAGCTCAACTCGTCGAACCTCCACTGCCAATAGCTCTACCCATCGCCGGTCGATCATAGAGGATTCACCCAAGATCTCTCAGGACTTCGGCGGAGTCAGTCAGCTCTTCCAATCTCCCCGGATTGAGAGCTCGTCAAGCATCAGCCGCCATCGTGCTGACTCGACTTTCTCCTCGCGCCCCATTCCCGAGTCCCCAGATACCTCGCGCAGCCTTCAACAAGTTACCCACTCTTCGTCTGCTGCTGGGGACTCCCAACACTCAGCTGGGACCGAAGCATTCCCTAGTTTGCCGAGACTCAGTATTGACGGGCCTTTACTCGCCGAAATTCTTAGAGCTACGTCTGGTGGCAATGACCCATCAATAGCCCCGGCTCGAACTTCTGGCTTATTTTCGTCCGCTATGCCGATGTCCGATAACCCCAACGAGCATGAGCCTCCACAGGACCCTGAAGTCCATGCCCCCAAGGAACCTGCAGTATTGTTCCTGGCCGCAAGTCTCTACGAGTTCAATATTGATCGTGCCCGGCGCGAGGCTGGCTATCCCTACTTGACCTACGTGGCTGGAGAAATCTTCGACGTCTTCGGTGAAAAGGGCGAATTGTGGCTTGCCCGCAATCAAGATGACTCTACCAGCCAAGTTGGCTGGATTTGGATGAAACATTTTGCCAAGCTGTCGTCATAGACGCTGCCAGTTCTCCCGAGCCAAATAAGACATATCCCGTTATTTACGTCCGGTTTTGCTCACACTTTCGCCTTGTCTTCCTGATACCTACACGAGTTGAAGGATTTTCAGACTCGACAGAAAGGTGGCGTCCGGTTCATGACATTGCTTTCATCTTGATCTACCGTTTTAGCGTGAAATTTTTTACTCGAAGCTACACGCATATCCATTGCTATCAATCATTTTCTTCTCTTTCCATGAGACGTGTGATGAATGTTCACTAGGGCCCTGGGATGTACGTTTAGATACCCCTTTTTATTGATGACTATTACTATCAAATCTCCTCCTTGTAAATACTTGCTGCGTCCAGAAACTTAATGCATAGCCACCTACGTATTTCCTTCGAGGATGGTTGTATCCCGCGGGGGTCCTATACATTCCAGCGCCTCTAACCGGCCCCACGTGACTACATGTGACGCAGCCCAACATCCCGAATGACTGCAGGGATTCGGTGCTCCGGTGCCTGGTTATCTTGGAAATCTAGCAAGACCAGAGTGATGTTCCTAGCTTGACACTGCCCCACCCCAAAGCACCCAGCCAGCTAGTCTGGTCCTCTCAACCGTCCTCCGAGTTACCCTTTCACCCCACCCCGCGGAAGCTGAACAACCACCAGTACGAAACTAAAGAGCCTCCCTGCCAGTAAAACCAGTACCCTCTGTCCATTTTGTACTGCATCCACATTTCCCTGCAGAGGAGCGCCTCCTACCCTACCCTCCGCCACCATAAGGCTGACGACGGGCAGTTCCTCCGAACGAGCCGTCCAATCCGGAGGAGTATCCGACCGGTCCCACTTCGCCAGTGCAGAACTGGGGAGAACGCGAATCAACTCGCAGGTTGCCGTCCCGGACGCCCACTGCTCGCCACGACGCTTCCTCAAGCACAACCGTACATAAACTCTGGTGGAGTCTGCGACTTGGAACGCTTCAGCATTACACCGATCGAACAAACTTGCGCAAAGATTCTTGCATCTTCAACAATTCGCGTCATAAACTGTCTGCCTAGCATCTTTTGCCGCCATTGCGACAGGTCCTTTCTTCGGTCTGGTCTCGTGCGCTTCTGTCTGTTGGTCTTTCGAGGCTTCTCATCTGTGACTTTTGTGGAGCTTGATATTGCATTGCCATCATGTTGGACGGCGGGTTAGGTAAATTGCAGAAGAGAATGCGGGGGAGGTTCAATGATATGGTGAGTCTGGTTACGCTAGTTGACCCGAGGACCCAATTTTAACTCTGGCAGTTGACACCGGAAGACGCCTTTTTGAGCTGTGAGTTTGTCACGATGCGAGCGCTCAGACCTCGTGAGATATGCTGACAGGTAGATTTGCGCGCTAATAGATTATGACGTTCGGTGTATGGATCCCTGCTCCACGAGTGAGACATTTGATCGGCAATTGACCTTTTATAGTGACTAGAGAGGATATGCAAACTCTCAAGAATGACTGGCTCACGGATAATGTGGGTTGTCAACGGGACAGCTCTTCAGTTGAAATTCAAAGCTAATCGGTTATAGATCATTTCGTTTTGGGAGGAGTAAGTCCCCTCGACTTCATCGGACGACACCAATTCTTGCCAAAGATTCTTGAGCTGATCGACCGCCCCTGCAGATACCTCGAGCATGAATACCTCACCAAGTACCAATCCTCCAACATCATCCTCCTCCGACCCAGCATGTCCTTCATGCTCGCCCAAACCCGCGATCCCCGAACCCTCCGTGAGGCTCTCCCCGACTTCTCTCGTGCCACCCACGTCTTCCTCCCTATAAACGACTGTCGCAATGTTATGGAAGCAGAAGGCGGCTCGCATTGGTCGTTACTACTTATTTCCGTCGTTGACCGGATCGCATTCCACTATGACTCGCTATACCAGGGAAACCAGTGGGAAGCTGCAGATGTGACGAGGAAATTCGGGGCTCTGTTGAATCTGCCTATCAGCTTTATGCATCTCCGTGACTCGCCCCAGCAAGAGGGTGGCAGTGACTGTGGCGTGTTCGTGTGTCTTAACATGCGGCATCTCCTTCTTAAGCGACTGCTCATGGCGAGCGCACATGAGAAAGTGAGCATGAGTCTTGGGGGACGAAAGGTTGATGCGGCCGGAGGACGCAAGGAGATGGCGAAGATCATCGAAGGATTCCGCAAAGAAGGCGAGCGACGACGATCGTAAGTGGCTATCGGTTGTTTGTCTTTTTCGGAGCTCGTATACTAATACAATCACAGGACAAGTGTCAGCCGGAGTCCCATGGGCAAGAAATCGCGGAGCCCACCGCGAATCGAATAATGCCTCCGTCATGTTTAACGAGTTCATGCCTGTTCTACTTACCTTTGTGGATACATTTTTCCTTTCCTTGTTCTACTTTACTAACACAAAAACAATACTCATGGTGAGCAGTGATGACTTGATGTACCTATAGCGTTGCATCAGATCTGCATTTTGATGTTGTTAATGATTCATATAGTAATTGTACGTAAATTAGCATGATTCGCCAATTATAAATTCACTATATACAGCGGACCCTTACCTAGTTTGGGTCGAATTTATAAAATCTCGTCCTGCAGTCACACTTCCAAGAAAAATAGGCCCACCACCAGAATCTATAGTACGCTGCTGCTGCTGCTGCTGAGTTCTCACTGAAGCAGCCTGCGCCTTCGCCTCCAAGTCCTCTAGAGTATGAACCCACAACCACAACTGCTCACTCACAGCAACATACCCAGGATCACGGTTACCGCCGAACTTGGTCATCCCCATATGATCAGCATGGATACTGCGATTAGAACAGCCACTCAGAATAGCAGAATGATCTTCAACAATCTGCCAAAATCCATCAGCATGAAGGAACATGGACACGAAGTTTGGAAGAGTCAAACCTTGCCAATCCCCGTAACAGCCAACTCCTCATAAAAACAAAACATCTCAATAGTCTTGTCATGATTCCTCCGATAATCCTCCAACATGGTATGAAACCCCTGCTGTAGATTAGCAAGCATCTCAGACCCCGGCTCAAGGACCTGCACAATCTCCGAGTTCGTCCTACGCAGAACCCGAGCTAGTCGCGTTAACGGCGTAGCCCAGTTCGCTTGCGCAGAACCAACATGCGGAGTCCCCATAAACGTAATAGCAAATGTCGACTCCAGGAGATCCTTATGATGCTGATGGGGTGATTCACGTGCACAAACGAGGGTTTGTTCCGTTACAAGACCGCCAAGACTATGAGCAACGAAGATAAGAGGACGTCGGTTCTATATGATAAAGGAGCGTCCAAAATATTAGACGTCATCATACCAATTCAAACGAGACCAAACTCACAGATTTCTGCCTCAACCGCGCAAGCGACAAATCATGCATTAGGGATTTCCCATGATCCCGCAATGTATTCGAGCTAGCCGTCTTCAGCGCACCGATGATATCGGCATCATACCCAAAAGTCCAAACACGGGCAGTAGGCAGATCACGCGGAAGAAGCTGTTTGGGCCAAAAGATTCTGGACTTTTTATCTGTCCACGTTGATTCCCTGTTCCCTGTCAATCCGTGAACGAAGACGATGCTAAAGTCGGTGAATCAGATTAGCCTGGGGCTCGGGCCGTTGGATGGGGGGTTCGAGCGAGCATCCATGGATTTCATTGCATCCGAACCCAACAAAACATACTCCACGCTTGCGAATTCCGGATCATAAATAACATCGAGTCCATATGCCCCCGTTGTCGAGTAAGACTCCTCCATAGATGGAGGTGAGGACACTTGGGAGGAGAAGACGCCGACGAGGCCCATTGTCAAAGTTTGAAATGCCAGCGAGAAGCGGGGGGCCTTAAGCCCCTTTATGTACTTTCATGTAAGTCGATGGAGTGGCAGTGCTGATCCTCATGATGATAGGTCAGGTCGGACTTTTTGTAGGTTTGAACGTTTGCCTACAATGTGCCAAGGTGAGGCTGACTCGCAGATTTATTATGCTTTAAGATTTGACGTGGTGAAACCCCAACCCGGCTGGATTAACCGAAAGCTGGAGCACATTTATTTCGCACTGTGAATATGAGGCCCTTTGAGCATCTTCAAATTCTTGGGAATGCAGAAATATATGAAAAGATCTCTGTGGTTCTGAAAGGGCTGGAGCCTTGGTTACAGGGTAATGCGAAAGTTGCCGAGGCTGACGAGAATGGGATCATTCAAATTTGGACAGATCAGATTGATCAGGCTACATTGGCAATTCGTCGTTTGATATATGAGGGCGTAAGTGTTTATTCAAGACTCTCGAGATCTTCCATGGTTCCATTTACTAAGTTTAAAGTTTACAGTGTGCCCAGTATGCGCTGATCAAAACGACCCGTCCAGCTGGGACGCCTCAGAACCTACCATTTGCCATTTACACTGCGCTTAAAGTTGGCGATGCTCCTGCAGTTGACGAAGTGGTTTTGAGTCCGGCGCAATCAATCTGGATCGAGAAGCCGGCCCGACTCGGTGGAGGTATGACCTTCTTGGTTGTCCAGCCAATCTATCCAACCCGGATACTACTTGCGGGCCAGACTCCGACCAATAAGACAAGACTGGAGTCCGACGAAGCGGCGCATGACCTGGCCTGGTACCGCAGTATAATCCGGGGCAACCGACTCGTTTATATATGCCCGTCTTGTAAGAAAGGGTATCAAGACCGGGCCAATCTGCTCGAACATTTGAACAAAACCACGAACTCGGAGATCAGCAATAAGCAACACCAGAAACTCAGCATGATACGGAGACAAGGAGGTGACTGGACGGTATTTGTTCAGGGAATGCAAGATTGCCTGGGTCCGATTCCTGCTCAAAGTCTTCGAGATGGTGCAGGATGTTTTGAAGAAGATTTCTTAAGGCAGCTGAGCTATAAGGCACATTGCTCTGGACAGAAATGTGACAGTAAGTTGCGCAAGAATGTCATTGGTTCTATTGCTGACTGTGTTTTTCTCAGGCTTGGTGTCTCAGGAACAAAATAGAATGATAGAAAGCGAACAGCGATCCGTTGAGAGCTGGCCAGGGCCAATGAAGGGTCAAGCAAGCAACCGTAAGAGCCCACTCTCGGCAGAAGAAGAATTCTGATATTAACAAGATTTCCCGAATATCTAGTTTCCGAGTTAGTCAACGTTCAAGCATCCAATATTCGAACTCGGTGCTCGTAGGGTATGCACAATGTGACACTTTGAATACATAATCAAAACTAAATAAGTGATGAGTAATGAAGTCTATTTTTGCTACTTTATGGGTGCCAACCCGGGACAATAGTCGGCTTATTTCCGTATAATCTGAATTAACCGGTTTTGTGTGCAGGAAACTACTGGGGAACTGAATGTTAATTCCATCAGACATAAAAACAAAACTTGAAGAATCACCACAGTGAGCCATTTGACCATTGATTTGCAAAATCCGCTGTTACATCCGTCATCGAGTCATCGTACTTGCAATTGATCACAACGACCCGGTACTTGATCCTTCTCCCTCAATGCGAGCTGCTGGATAAAAGTGACAGGCTTGGTCATTGTCACGAGCTAAGCCAAGCCTAGTCAGATTGCAGTATTTTGTATTGACTTTGACTCAATCCATGATTATATTCTCATTAGAGCGATAATATTAGAAGAAAGCCACGATATGGGAGAATCGGTCATCATTGACTGAAACGCCGCTGAAGCAGGAGTGAGAAAAGACGGATCAGTGATAATCTTCATCCCAACTCCGTTGCCATGGAGGTCTGGATGGCAACCTCCGCATTAATCGCGACACTTTTATATCCTACTTCATTTGTTTACTTTCTCTCTTCATTCCTCTTCCCAGACCCTCTGGTACACTACATCACAGACTGTTTCGTAACTCCAATTCGTGTCGAGCCTACTGTTTCATTGATTTTATTGTCTACTCGCGCAATGTCTTGCACTCAAGTTGTTGTTTCAGTTCCTGACAAGACCCGAGTCCAACGGCCCAAGGCCCATAAGGTTATCTTGATGGTAACTTCTGTCCGTCTCCGTCCTTCTCCGGCTCGTCTTTCCCGGCTGCCTATCGTCACCACACGCCCCCTCATAGCGGAGATCGGTGTTCGATTCTCGGATCTTCGAAAAGGATCAGGCCTTCCGATTAGTACTCAGGCTCAACAACATCTTCCTGTGGCTATTAAGCCCATTGCCCAACACCACAGCATAGCGAAGTCCATTTCTCAGCTCCCATCGCCTCTGGTTGAGCGCCGAGAAGCACGACAGGCCCGGTCTCGTCCGTGGATTCAACCTCTCAAGCAGGTTGCGCCCCGCCGGACGCAGATTCAAACTCTCCCTGTTGTGGCTGGACGTAAGGTGCTCCCGGCTGGTGTCATTGACCTGGAGCGCTCTGTTGCTGCTGACTTGGCTCGGGGACGCCCGGTCAAGTCTGCTTTGGACATTGCGCCACCCAAGTCAGGCCCAGTTTCTGTTGGTCGTGTTGTTGCAGATACGAAGAATCTTCAGATGAAGGAGCCATACCTTACCGACAACTCCGGAGAAGCGTTTATTAGCCTATCCAAGAAACAAGTTTTATTTGGAGATGTGAACGTGTCAGAAGTTTCACGCTGGATCAAGCCTGAGTTCGTTTACAGCCCTGGTCATGTTACCGCGTCTGATACCTCGGGGTACAAGGACAATGAATCGGCTCTGCTGCTTCCTAATAACTGTTCAGAAGATGTATCTGGTTGCGGTCTCAAATACTACCGACGCCTTTCGGCTTTGACAACCCACATCAAAGGGCAATGTGCCAGCAATGGCAATTGTTCTTGGCACTGGGTCGCTACCCACCGAAAGTACCTTCCAGACGAACCGCCGGAAGAATCATTCCGACTGATGTCAAATATTCGCCGAAACATATCTGGTGTCTAGCAGATATGTAGGATTTGTTGAATGCGAGAGCTTCCGGAAGCCACTTGACGCATTATGAGTGCATGTCTCAGGTAAGGCCGAAGCAGGTCATTATTGATAATTTCCCTTCGTGGTATTTACTAATATGTTCTTAGCTTGTTTGATGTGCTCTTTGGGTATACGCTGCGCAAACTCAATTGAAAAGCTTTGACAGACCACGAAAACCACAACAACCACGAAAAAACAGAAGACACGACCTAAACACGAATTTGAAAACACGACAACACGGAAATCATGACGACCCTGGACTTTGGATACTGGATACTGGATACTAGATCTAGACACTGGACACTGGACTCCCGGAAACTCCCGACCTGGAAAATTTGGACAGACCTTCATAGATCGGCAGACTGGATATTGACAAAGACTGACTTTCCTAGATGATGATTGACCTGACTGAACTTGACTGCTAACTACAGACTGACATATTGACTTATTGACAGATTCGCAGAGACTAGCAGTCAACAGGACCGTCGACCGACGACCGACGACCGACGACCCGCGCGCGTTTACGAGGAATCGCACAATGATGGAGTATGGTGGCGAGCTATGGCTCAAGAATATGTAAGCTGTCCTTTGCAACTCTTGTTTATGAAGATGATACTAAGATCGCCGCTTCAGCAATGTTTAGGAACCGCGATGATGAATGCCTGACTGTGATTGACGATCTGATAACACAGAGTAAGTTGGAATTTTCTGCAAGCCATTTGGCCATTACTTACATTTGACAGACCTTGGAACAAGGTGCATGCTGGCCTATCATACAACTTGAAATGATGTTGTGAATGGAGCACGGGGCATGTATAGCCATCTGGAGATGAGAGCGATGAGATAAGGTTGTGGTCTGTGCGCGAGCCCAAATTTCAGTATGTACCCACAATAGGATATGGATTTAAGTTTGTTACGGGTACAGCCTCAGCTCTGAAACATTCTTGATTGAGAGTCCCACAAGGAAACTATATCTCTGACCTCAACTGCAGTTCTTTTTCTCGATTTTGTTTCACCAGTGTTGTTTTCCATGCCTCCTGTGCATCACTATTTTGTCGCCTTTTTCGATCAATACATTTACAATCAGTCTTTTGCTTCCGCATGATGCCGAGCACACAATATCTGCTTTGTTTGACCCATTCGCCGGACTGTATTGCAATGATGACCTGTCAGCAAACCTTCTGCCCGTCTATGTAGTATGTACAGTTGGTTGTTGCTTCGAGTTTCCGCTCTAACCGACATTGAAAATGACATTGAAAGGAATGACTTGCCTCGTTTACTAATTTGCTATTGAAAGAGCCGTACTCCAGGTACAGCATCATGAGAATGGATCTCGAGGATAAGCAGTCGGATATAAATGGTTTCGGATGGATTCCGAGTGTATATCTCTTTCTTGTCCTCTCATCTATCTTCTGCAAACTCTCAGGACCTGGAGTCTTCTCTTCTGAAAGGTGGTACCAAGAGATAGAAAAGGGTTCTAAGGATGATAAAGGCGCTCTGAAACCATTCTCCTTTGAGTTCAGAGATTGTATTATGGATGTCTAGCTAAGAAATATATTCTGTATGGGAAAACAGCCTCTGATGGCTAGGTGGGCTGCCCTAAGGATATTTTCTTTTTCTTTTTAGATATGAGAGAGATGCAGAGAATGCATGCATGCAGATGACGTAAAGAAATGGAAGTAAGAGCCTCTATGGATTGTGCATTTCGGACCATTGAAGATGTTCAAGATGGGGAATTACTAATGGTATACCTAAATGGCCCAATCTACACGCCCCCCAACGCCGTATACTAGCCAAATATGTCCTTTCTAATTGTCTTAGCCAATCAGTCTTGTCTCCTAATTGGAATACAATTAGGGTGCATGGCTTAATTTTGAGGACATTATGTGATTGTGTGGTGGGAAGGGCTGTACATTTAGCAACTTGCCGTGTACATCAATTCTCTTAAGATGTCTGTGCTTCTAAGGTTCAGCCACCAGTTAGCATATGCAAGCTCGAAGCGAGATATAAAAACTTCAACCTCGGTTCGGGCGTAAGGGAGAGCATGACCTCCATGCTCTCTCAGTTTCAGCCACACACCAGGATTAGTACTGAAAGTAGGCATCCATATATCACGGTCTTAGGAAACTTTAATGATTAGGCTCAGTGCACTCCAAAGGCTCTACTTAGAATCAAAGCTGGTCGCCTGACAAGGACGGAGAACGGTTAATGTTGGAGCTTTGTCCGGACCGGGCCGAGGTCAGACCCTTCGCGGGTGACAGTACTATTCGGGCTAGCTGATGCTTATTCAAATGTTCGGAACGTCAGTTGGATGTCGACTCGTTGACAAGAGAGATTGTGAGTACATTCTGTTGTTAGTAACCTTGAAACATTGCCTACCCTGGCAAGATTGTCAGAGTGGTTGTGCTAACAGGGGCTGTTGTTCGGTTGGTTCGCGGACGTAGATATTAGAATAATGAATAGTGAATCTTTGAGTAGGACAAACACCCCGAATAAATTACTCGATACAGAAGGGACAAATGATCCGGAAAGAATATATGGATCAGACTAACAAAGTCCTAATAACCCAAAATCCCTCAAACGCAATATGCAATCAAACGCCTCAGCACCAAACTATGGTTAACAACCAAAAGAAAAGAAAAAAGCAATAAGGAAGCCAGGAATCTCACGCAAGAAATCAGAACGCAAGACCCAAGTGTAAATGTATGAAGTGCAGATGGGGGAATAGCATAGAAGGAAGAAACCCGATCAGCTGAGCCGGCTGACCATCAAAATCTATACAATTCGTGACTTGTAAATTCGGGCAACTGCCCAGAAGATATGTGAGTGTAAGGTGAGAAGAAAGAGGGAGGGCATGTGGCGCCAGATCGAGGAAATGGAGGATTGGTGAGCTTGATTTACGAACCATCACCATCAACAATTAGCGAACGCCCAGCGTGTTGAGATGAGGTGAGGCGCGTGGAAAAGCGATGGAGGAAGGGATGCTGTACACATTGCCAGGGAAAACAAGCACTAAGGTGGCGTGGGAGTCTGGCCGAGCTCCGTAGGATCTCGAGGCTTCTCGCGAGTCCGCATGTACATTGCGTCAGAGGGAGAGCCAGAACCTGAGCCTGGGATGGGCCGGGGGATGGATGCTTGTTGTTGTGAGACGATCTCGCGAGCGTAGAACTCGACCAGCATGGTCCCGTAAGCCTCGAGCTCTTCAACTGTAATGGCTAGACGGAAATCATTAAGCAGAAGGAATTGGAGCTCTAAATGATTAAGCTCCACAAGCGGAAGACCGCCAACCTGCAAATCCCGAGTGGTTAGCGAATAACTGATGAGATGGCGGGGTACCCCACATACCTTTGCATATCGAGAATTGGTGTAGAACACATCAGAAAAGAATTTGCTCGCACAGGTCACGCCCGCGATGACCAGTCGGTGAATATTGAAACTATCAACCACAAAAAATTGGGACAGGCTGTCTTCTTCTCCCTGTGGATACAGACCCGGGGAAATTGATGCGTTGGGACTCTTTGGGTCTTGTGCCGTCATGCGTGTAGAAGATGGTGGAGTAACTATTGATGAATCCTCTGCCTGGCGGTCCGCCGATGTGTCCATTGCATCCGAGGAGGAATCAGATGGCTCGCCAACGCTGGGTTCCCAATACCGTTGAAACTGGTCGACCTGTCCCCGATTGACCAAATCGGTCATTCGGTCGAAATAGACCAGCAGACTGAGGAAGACTTCATAGGTAGTTGGGCAGTATTTATGAATGCGAGTGAGGTAGCTGAGGATTGTGATGCTGGGGACGTTCTTTCCGTGGAAGGCGAGGACACTGGTGGCTTGTGGGCTGAGGTTGCTCGTGCCGTCTGGTGGAGGGATGTGGCGATGTGTATGCTCATGGTGGAGATCATTGGTGGTGGTAATCTTGGTGAGCAAGCCAGCGACCATCTCGATGACATCGCCCACGGGCATTGAGCTAATTTCGAACTGTCGCTGTGGGGAGCCATGACTGGCAGCGTGTGATCGTGGTGGCGCCAGGAATTCTTCACTGGCCAGGCTCTGGATGTGCGACAAGCTCCGTACGCGAATGCGGCTAGGAGAGTTCGCCTCGGACCCTGGGACTGACTGCATCGACCTAAAAGTCGGCTGCAGGCGCGGGGAGTCCGGAGACCGGGTATAGGCCGGTGGTGCAGGTGCAGATGGAACGGCGATCATCGAGTCCGTGTCAGCATGACCAAGGGGAGTCTGAGAGTTGGAGTGAGAGGAGTAATCATTCGGGAAGGCATAGTTAGAGGAGGTCATGGATGGCGAAGGATGGGACGGGTCCTTGGAGGGGTTTGGGGGTTGGGAGTTGATGTAGGCGGGGATCTCGTTTGAATGCGCGGGAAGCCGAGCAGAGCCTATGGGTGGCGGGGCGGTGGTAGAGGTGGGGGTCGTATTAGAGGAGGTCGATCTAGAGCGGCCCTCGAACGTGCGTGAGTAAACCTCTGGGTTTCCTCCTCCAGCTCCAAACATCCTGTCGATCTTATCCGACGACACGTGGTTTGCAACGATGGATCCCATAGCCAGCTTAGTCTGTTTTCGGCGGGTCAGTGCTGGATTGGGCAACGAAGCGAAAAGCGAAACCCTGGATCATCATGGGGATTTGGCTTGGGGATGAGAGGGAAAGAGGGGTTAAAAAGTGTGGTTTGCCTACATTTCGATGACGAAGGTCCGGGTCCCCGGATTCAAGGGCCAGAACGCGCGTGGAAGGTTGGAATCAGATACCAATCCACGCCATTGCCAGCGCACCAGAGAGAAAGCGGAGAAGTCGAACAAAAGTAACGAATTTGCAGGAACAACGTAGGAACAACGTAGACCACAGTCAATCAGAGGGATAAACTGGTTCCACGGTGAGGTCAGTGGAGATTGAACCGGGCAGAAGGTGAAACTAAGAGGATGAACAACTAAGTGGGTGCAATTCTTGTTCCAACCGTCAAATGCAGGGTTCAAATCAGGGAACTAGCAAAGATTCTAACTATTTTAACTGAAGATAGATAGAACGACTAGGTAGAAGGGAAAGAGAAAAAGCAGAAACTAGGAATTAGCAGAGATCAGACCAGGAAAAAGAAACCAGGAATAAGGATATCGCTACAACAAGGGATAAGGGGGGGGGGAAGTCACTTATCAGGATTCATTCCAATATAATCAACGTAAAATGCTAAGAAAGACGGTGTGGATGGGTTCATATCGGACGAATGACAGCCCGATCTGCGCGCCCGTGGCCATGATTCTTCATGACAGTGCACGGAGACGAATTGACTTCGATCTATCCATTTCTAACTTTTAAGTATGTGAGATATATAAACTCCGAAATAGATTTCTATCCATGGCTTCAACCATTCAGATCTATCCATATAGGCTTCGTGCATCGGTATGCATCTGCAATTCCCCAACATACCTCCACATCTATGATGTAATACTCCAGGGCTCAAGGGGATGATAGTTCACATTAATCGGACAAAACTGCCGAGACCCTCGCCGCTCTACTGGTCTTCCTGATGCCTCGACTTAACTTTGAAAGTTGTTCAGGATATGACAGGTGGCTAGCGCCATTCTGCAACAGCTGACAGGTGCACTATCTATGCACTTCCTTGATTCCAACATGACAAGTGGAAATAAGCACAAGGTGATCGAGGTGATCATAATCCATTCGCATTCCGTGGTCCAACGCATGCTATTAGTACAGATTTAATTTGTCACTCCAGGCCCGGTGTAGTCGTTGTCCGGGAGGTACAAGTGCCGCACTGCACCCTTCTTAGTCAAGACCACCAGTCGAATAACACCACCAGAGCTGCCATCCCACTTGATCGCCTCTCGCAAGGAGTTCCGCACAAAGTCGATTCCCTCTTCCTCCGTCATCTGCTCCTTCCAGTGCGCATCAGTGTAACCGTAGATGTAGGTTGAGCCTGATCCGCCGATCGCGAACGACTGCTTGTGTAGGGATCCTCCCAGCGGTATCGAGTATACCTGACCACCGTGTCGTGGATCGTATCCAGCAATGATGATACCCGCACTATGAAGGCGGTTAGTCCGTGCTCATCGATGCCTCTAACCCGGTACTCACCTCAACGCATCCTTGTTCTCATAGCACAATTCCTGGAAGAGTGATGCAGCCACCTGGGTGCTGGGAGCCTCATTGTTGACCACGCCGTACATGTTCAGATGGTAGGAGACAATATCGGCCACGGCCTGGGTATCGGCAGCCGACCCCGATCGGCAGCACCAAATGGTGTCGTGCACCTGTGTCAATTTGTCCGTGACTCGGTTCGCAATGTAAGCACCAGTAGTCGTCCGGCTGTCTGCACCGAGAATAACGCCATCCTTGAAGTTGATTGCCATGCTATTGGATCGTTAAAATCGATGATCGTGGGGAATAAAGGTAAGCTCCGATCAACTCACATCGAGGTTCCGAGGCTAGACAAGTGACGGGTCAGCATTTGCTTATCTTCATGTGCAATGAAAAAAAATTCAGACTTGGACTTACTTGACCTCGCCGCTCTTCAAGTGGTTCATGTCAACATGGATGCCATCTGGATGGATGTTAGCTCCCCGACTGGCCGATGACGATAGCTCAACTTACCTTCGCCCAGCATGCCAGTGACGCCGTGTTGGTGAACCATTTTGATGGGTCAAATATGAATAAGAGCACTGAGAGAAGGTATAGCAAGAAAACAAGAGGAGGAATGGGGAGTTGAACGTTGGGTAGGAGGAGGGTGTTGATGCTCTATCACTGGAGCTGTTAGAAGGCAGAAGCTCAACGCGTCCAGCTCGGGCGGTGAGAAGCAAAGGGCCAGTGCTGATAGGGTTTCCGTTTATCGCCAGCCCCCCGCAAGACAACAACTCCCTAACCTCCCTAATGTCATTTTGATCTTGTGGATTTGCCTTGTACAACTTTCTCTTAGCGTTGTATTATCCCGCTCCGCCGAAGTACTTCTTTCTTCTCAACCCCGACTCTCTGCGCGTTGCAATGTCCCAATCCCCTCCGCCGCCTCCGGCATGGAGCATTAGCAGCATGGCCAATAATGCAATTCAGTTTCTTCGTTTGCCTGTACTGGCTTCATCCGGTCTGGCTGTGGTCGCAAGTGGAGTCCTCTATTTTAAGCAAAAGTAAGTCGACCTTTGCCTCGATTCGGCGCTCGTAAAACTAACTTGGTCCCAGCGAAGTGGTCTACCCCCGCAATGTCCCAGTCGATGCGCGAATCAATGTGCCGAGTCCCCGTCAGTTCGGTATCACCGATTTTGAAGAACTCCAAATCCCAACACCCGACGGGGAGTCTCTCCATGCCTTATTCCTGCGTCAGCCCAAGTCTCGTGCCCAGCGCAACCTCACAGTGATGATGTTCCATGGAAATGCTGGCAATATTGGCCATCGCGTCCCTATCGGTAAAGCGATCCAGGATACACTAGGGTGCAACGTCTTCATGCTCGAATACCGAGGATACGGAAAGTCCACTGGCACTCCAGACGAAGTGGGCCTAAAAATTGATGCCCAGACTGGCTTGGACTACTTGCGACAACGCCCGGAAACGAGAGATACAAAGCTGGTCATCTATGGACAGAGCTTGGGTGGCTCCGTTGCGATTAATCTGGTGGCGACCAACCAAGAACAAGGTGACATCGCAGGATTAATTTTGGAAAACACTTTTCTTAGTATCCGAAAGTTGATTCCATCGTGAGTTTACTCCCTTTGTGATTACCCGCTTGACAAAGAATTAGCACTAATTGGCATCTAGTATTATGCCCCCAGCTCGGTACCTAGCACGCTTCTGCCACCAGACCTGGCAAAGCGAGGACTGGCTGCCTAAGATCGCCAAGATTCCCATTCTGTTTTTGAGTGGACTTAAAGATGAACTTGTGCCGTGAGTTAAGCCCTCGAATGCCGTTGGAATGACCAAGACTGACTTGATATAGGCCTTCGCACATGACAGGATTATTCTCAGTTTGCGAGTCGGAGACCAAAATCTGGCGTACCCTACCGAACGGAGCCCATAATGACTCTGTGGCCGAGCCGGGCTACTTTGACCACATCCATTCCTTTATTACCGAGGAAGTTATGGATAAGTAAACGTTCATCCGAAACGTGCCACTTGCCATCCGAACGATGGATCAATGACCCCTACGCTTCCGTTTCACCTATCTTTCATCTGACCAACCAAATACCACCATGATACCCGCTCTAGTGATGAAAGAACACGAGCTACCTTTGTATTCGCCCTCTTCCCCGACCTGACAGGTTAGCCGAGCGGCCCCTTAGCCTGTCTCGTGGGTCCTTTTACTTGCCCGTCCGGTTTGACGCGCGTCAAGTCAAATGGACCCACACTTCCTGTTCATTAGTTCATTAGCCAACTTCCCATGGAAGAATGTACGGCTGTTCTGTTTCCAGCACCGCTTTGACTGTCTCGAGCGATTAATTTGGACGCCTCGGGTTACTTTGTCTGTTTATGCCATTTCTTGTTATTAATCGCTGTCGGGGAATCTTTTGTCTTTAGGACGCTGGACTAGCCTTGTTTTTATCTTTCGGTCTTGCTATTATGTACATCAAACAGGGACCTCATACACATTATATTGGAAAGTCTCTTCATTGAATGTATAACAACGTAATCAAGAGCCCTAACAACCGCCACGGTCAGCAGAATTCTGCGGAAATGACCACCTGCATGAGCCACTGAAAATATATATTATACATATAAATGGGTAGTCTGGATCTTTAGGGCCGTCGCAAGTCATCACTTGGCCCTATAACTGCAATTGCTTGCTTGCCTCTATACTTAACAACCTCCCCTGCACATCCGACGTTTAAAGTCCACTCATGATGATGTTCATGCTTGCTTATATATGTTGTCGATACCTAGCAGTGTCAAGACGAACTGCTCGATAACATTGATTAAAGACGAACGGACACAGAGATATCCGGGCCCATAAGGGGGGACTTTTAGAGCATATGGTCATGGATTGTCTCGCCGGGTTTGAAGCAGTCCCGTTATCTATGACTTTTCTCAGCTCAGAGCTGTTTTCAAGATAGCTTAAGGCATATTGCGTTGGTCTTGCAACATAGCTGAGCGCTGGAGTGAGTGATACACATCAAGTGAGGAAATTAACAGACAGAAGCGCTGTTGTGTACCAAAGAATGAGGCTGAGCCTTGATGTTGGGGGGCGAGTACGGACCAATAAGTGGCCTCTTCTCAGCACTGACATGATTATATTGGCTAAGAATAACTTGCAAGTTTCGTAGCATTGTTTGCCTCTTACCTGGTGTTTATTTCGTAACGGGGATCAACACTGCTAGGTTGAAGCTCTGTGAATCGAAACTAGTGGACTAAAAAATGACTTGGCTACCCCGCATAGCATTTCCCCGTGATTGTTGAATCCCTGCAATTCTGGTGGCGAATTTCCCTTCTGGTAACGCAATGGAGCCTCATTTTCGGTATGAGAGTGTTCATTAGTGTTGAACTACAGTCCATATTAGATTTGACCTCACAAAATTTGGCCGCATAGGCTTTGAAGTACATAAAAAACATCCTAAGTATTCACAAGAATCCCCAACTAGAATCCCATGCATGATGGCCCTGCCACCTTGCGTTAATGAACTTACATATGGTGATTTATAATCACAAGCTGCTTATCTAACGATATGTGAGCAGATCAGACAGCCAACGCTATAGAGCCTTGCTAGGTTCACTATTCTACTCACTAGGCGAGAAGTGGAAAAAGCCGAGCAAAGGCCAAGAGTTTCAGAGCAACTTGGTGATCCAAGCATAATGTCATTCATTCAAAAAGAATTCACCACCCCACCACCCCTCCCACAATCCGGCACACCCCACTCATCGACCCCCTGGGAACCCGTTGGCTCTGGGATCTGGGAACTACTTCTAAATGGGAACACAGAGCACAAATCTGTGCTTCAGTGGTGGGAGCCAAATACAACGACAACCAAAGAACCCATCACACACACCTTCATTGAAGAGGTGTGCTTCCTACAAGGTGGACTGGAGGATCTTTCGCTAAATCAGGCATGGGGAGTTGGTGCATATGCCTATCGCCAGCCAGGCATGTTACACGGGCCATATCGTGCATCTAGTGATGGGTGTTTGATGTTTGTGAAGGCTATTCCGGTCGAGTCATCTGATAGGTTATATTAAGATTGGGAATGACGTGCAAAACTATGTGTTGTTATGACCCGGGTTCAATTAGAGTTACATTATACTGAACATCTTAAACTGAAGAATCAATTGATATTTGAGTGGTAGAGAAAGTTCAATAATTGGCTTTATATCAATCTAAAATGGGTTCGTCATGGCTTTGAAAAGGATTATCTACTTTCTGATTTACGAAAACATATACATGCAGTTGCAGTTTAAGGGAACACATACGCCACGCATAGTTTGGTATACCTAGGTATGAACTACAGTGAAAAGGCCTCGGGGTTTCTGTCCTTTTGACCTGTAAAGATAGACCTCGGGAAACGCCTGTCTAAGTCGCCCATGGCACTGCGTCAGGAATCAATTCCATGTTTGCCACCTGGGCACTCTAGTAGATCTACTTTACCACCTACTTTGTACTGTATAAACTAGATAGTCAGCGATGATGAACAGGAGCAAACCTTATCTGTTGTTTCAAAACAACGACAAGTCAATTGTGTTCTTATATGACCTCGGGAGGCGTATAAATTATAACAGATGTGTAAATTGGTCCACAGCACATTTTTTTTGTATAACTATATGATTGTACTGCAAATCGATATGCAGCAAAGTGGAATAGGAAGGACCATGACCTAAATGATATCTCGGTCAAATTTGAGATGACTGATTAGGATGGCTACATTGAGAATGCTTTTGCAAAATAACTCCTTTTTATGGCTGAATAAACAAAAACATAAAACGAAATAATGATGAAAGCCCCACTTTTGGGACGGAAACCCCCGAGGTCCTCAATGCTACCCGGGTATCATATGCATAGACAACACATTTTGCTTTTGTCAGTCATGAGTCATGATTCAAGTAAATGGCCCTTGAAGATTCAATCCAGCTCAGTGGCAGCAGCAGCAGCAGCAGCAGCAGCAGCAGCGATCTTTCCAGTCTCATCCGGCTGCTCGACATCCTGTGCATCAGCCACGACATCCAATGGCGGCTGATCTTCATCCAAGGTGGCCTTTTCCTGTTCGCGCTCCACCTGTTCCTCTTTCTCCTCAGCTTCCTCCCAGCTATCGACGACCTCCTCGGCTGGTTCTTTGCGCAATGTTTTGCTAGCACCAATGCCCGATCGAAGGACCAAGCGCTCCTTCTTAGACGATGGGTCTTGGACACCCTCACCAGAAAGGGCAGAGAACATTGTCCGACTACTAAACGGATTCTGAACAGGCGTTGTACTCCTAGTACTGCTGGCACTGCCCTTGGTCCGAGAAGCAACCTGGGCCCAACCATCGCCAGACACGCCAGATTGTGCCTTTGCTGCTTCACGGGCAGCCTTTGCCTCCAGAGCAGCAATACGTTGAGCCTCACGCTCCTTGGTACGCTCGCGTTCGCGGAGCTTCACACATTCGCGCACGCTCATTCCACCAATGCCGATTGAAGAGCCGGTACCCATGCCGAAGATTGGTGGGGTCCAGGTCAAAGGCTTCAGAACGAAGACGTGGCGATGGGGTTCTGGGTCGTGACTTTCGGTGACAAAGCCCCAGTCTGTTGCTAGAGAATGGGTAAAGGAACGAAGGGTAGACTTGGCGGGCTGGAAGCGGGTGGAGCGATTGGTAGAATCAATTGCCAATGAGTGCAGTGTTGACTCGTAAGTTTGGAGAGTCGAAAGTGACACAGAAGATGCAAGTTTGATATACTGATCAAGAGTTTCGGTAGAATAAGGGAGATTGGTGGAAGTTATGGTTTGCACTGTGGTCGTTTGATTGATGTCGACACCGAGGGCAGATGCTAAAGAGCGATTACGCTCTAGGCGACCACACTCCTCGTCACAGGCTAAGGGTGTGAGTACCGGTAGACGCTCTGGCTGCTGTAGCTGGCCCTTCGAAATGACGGCCTTGGCAGCGTTGCACCGTCTTTGCTGACGCAGACGTCCACAACCACAAGTAACTGTGATCGTAGATGAACATGGCGTCTTTTCCGGACATGGGTATGGCGCGTGACAAGGCTCAGTGCATGGATGATTGCACAATGTCTTGCTCTTGCCGCAGCATTGTTGACAAGGCTTGTTGGCATCTTCACAGTCTCCCGATCGGTGACAATCCTTTTTGCAGAAATGCGAACCGCACTTTAGGGGCTGACCGCAGACCTGACCGCAGCGGGCATCACTGAGCCAACAGGGCACATTTTTCATCACTCGCTTGCCACACAGGCATGCTTTCTCGGTCAAGAAAGGACACTTTGGACATGTCTCCTCATCCACATGACAATTGTGCGTTGTCTGAGGGTGACCACATGCCTTGGGACGGTCACATTGAGAAGAGCACGGAGGGGGTTTCGTTCCACATGGCTGTGGTGGATATAGAATGGATCTTCCGCAATTACACGAAATCTCCTCAAACACCGCTTCGCGACATGTGTTACAAGCACCTTTGTGGCAGAGCTCAGGACATGTGTGTCTTCCGCATTTCAGCATTCGACCACATATACGTGTGCAAATGTGCTCGGCTTCGATATCTTCATCTGATGGACGAAGATGGGCCTTAAGCTTACGGCGCAGAGCCTGACGCTCAATGGCCGTCTGTTCCCCAGGACAGCATCGCTCTGTGCATGTATGCCGGCCACAATGTAATGTGGCCTTGCACGTACGGAAACATTGAGGATTCTGAATATCACCTTGATGACAGACACTCATTGAAGTGTTACGGCCGCACCGACAACTGACTGGTACACGGCGAAGACAAAACCCACAGGGGCCTGTGTGGCAGATTTGGTCGCATGAATGGCCACATGGTAGCATTTTCCCGCACGACTCCAAGCAATGGGGAATTGGATCCTCGCAAGAGGTACGAGGGATGTATCCGGGGATATCGCTTAACTTTGTTTTGCCACATGGGCATCGGATAACAACGTCCGGTGATTTAGGGCAATGCGCAGGAAGCGATTCTTGGGGGTGGCAGGCCTTTTGGCATGAATGTACTCCACAGTCGAAGGTCCGGTTGCAAAGATCATTGCAGCTGAAAAGCCCTGTCCATTCTTCCTCCGTCCCATCAGCATGGATAGTTTGGCTGTCCATTTCATCTTCCTTAGAGCTGCATAGCATTTCGGTTTGAACTTTCCCGCAATAACAACGGGCATCGATCTTGATTTCACAGGCACCACATAACCCTTCATGACATGGGAGAGGGCAGAAATGTTCTCCGCAGGGAAGAAGGTCACCGCAGATCTCTCCGCAGCTCCAACCCTGTTCATAATCGGTGTCTTGACACCGTTTTGTGGTAGAATTTCGACCACAAAAGCAGTCCTGGGTTGGTCCCATTGCCGTACAAGGAGCACATGGACCAGCGTGGCAAGTCGTGTCACACGGATGAGGGCAGCCCTTGCGAGGGCGGGAACATGTCTGACCACAAGAGTGGGGAGGTAGACCAGGAAATGGCCTAGGATCAGCCTCCTTTTCACACCAGCATGTGTAAGTAGTAGGGAAATGCTCGTGTGAAAGGTTACAGCCGGGGCACCGCCAAGCGCGGGGGTTAACAGAGCCTTCACCATTATCTGACTCTCTGTTGTTATTCTGTGCGGCCGCACCTTCATTTGTGGACCACTTCTTTATGCAGCTCAGGTGAAAAACTGTCCAACATAACTCGCAGGACCAGACCTTGGACCTTCGGCCTAGTTCACTGGTACAAATAGGACACTCGTACAGGTTGTGGGCGATGTCTTCGTGAATTCGGGTTGCAATATCGTTGGCTATTGATTTCGTCGTAACTTTAGGCGGTTTTGGCGGTCCTTTTGGCTTGGCCTTCCCTTTGCCTTTCCCTGAAGAAGGGGCAGACTCGATATTCGAAGCAGGCATACCGGGTACAAAATCCGGCACATCAGCCCGGAGGCTATCCGCCACTGTTCCGTGTAGTTGGTCTTCAGACTCCTGACCAGGCTTTGTCAGCCGAGCCCCGAATCCTCTGGCACGCATTCCCCGCGGCTGAACCTGAGCCTGAGCCGGCTGTCCAGATTGTTCTCCATTCTCTGTCGGCGGTTTTTGCGAGCCATTGCCACGGCCTCGCCGTGGTCGAGAACCTCCTCCTTCACGATTTCCTCTCCGTGGACGTGATTGTTCATTCGAGTTCGCGATATTTAGGCTGGCATCGGGCTGAGCTTGTGGTGTTTGCATTGGAGGCTGGCCATCTGTTGGTTGGCCTGGTGTATTTTGTCGGCCTTCGCGGTTGGCGGGGCCCCTCCCACGGCGACGATTGCGGGTACGGGGAGCGTTCGGAGCAGCAGGAGCTGCGACGACGGGTTCTGACATCGCCTGTGAGACCAGGAATGGCTGATTTGTCACCGTCGATGTGCTCATACACGGCTCTAGTGAAAATTCGTTTCAGAGATTGACAAGGTAGTGTTTGATTGTTGATGCGGGGAATCGGAGATCTCTTTCCAAGAAGGCTCGAACGAGTGATATGTGAGGAACCCAGGAGACCGGAGGTTTAATAATACAGAAGCAAGACCAAAAGCAAAAGATAGCACCTTCAACTTTCCAAGGAGCGGCGAAGTCGTATTTAAGAAAGCGAAGCACCTGGAAAGCTCCGACAAAAACCTCGTACGGCAATATTAGGCGGAGGATCGGGCGGTGATACGGTGGCGTGAGTCAATCAACGTACGTCGTGAGTCACGGTGGAGTAAGTGGTGGGTACTAGGGTGGAAAGGATTGGGTAGGACAAATCAAGGTGGGTCCACAGGGTATCTCGGCTTTAGTATCAGTATCTTCACTCCATTACACGTCAAATCTAACTTCTAATCAATGGAAAGGTTCTGCCATGGAGAATACTACCTTTGCGGAATCTGTCAAGGGATTTCTCGAAAATCACTATCTGGACCGAGCTTCAAGTTCCTCCTAAGAGGAGTTAGATACCGATCAATTGGCTGGATATTTCCAGCCCTCGGTTCAGGCTTCTGACCCCAACACCTCTTTATGGACAAGAATCCGAGAGCGCCTCGACAACAGTCATAGAAGACATAACTTATATATTATCAGTCCACTGATCTATATACATTAGTATGTTGCAAAATATCAGATCTGAGGGGTTCCACAGTCTCTCCCAGCGCCCAGGTTATGACGATCACTCCAGCTCAGGTGTCCTAGTATGCCCCAGTACAGGTTTCCCTCCAAACTGCGACCCCACACTTCTGTTCTCCAACTCGATCGGTATTGGCACCGGCCTCATTGCCATATTGTAATCCAGCTCATGTGCTTGCATGGCGCCTTGAGTACCGCCTTCCTCTAGCCGCCGCTTTTTTCTGTAGCTGCGCCAGAAAAATAGACCGACACCAAGCAGTAACAGTGCTCCAACGACTGACCCAATAGCAATGCCTGCCTTCGCTCCGCCAGAAAGTGTATTTGACGAAGCTGCTGAAGACGTGGCGGATGAAGCTGTAGACGATGAGGAAGTAGACGTTGCTGATGTAGACGTTGAGGTGGTGTATAGGCTCTGATCGCTAGCTTGGTACATTATCGTGATAGGTTGTCCCCACATTTGGATCGTCCCCGAAGCGGTTGTACTAGTGGTGTAATCGGTCGCGGTGGTGAACCCTCCAGCTCTTGCGGCTACAAATGTTTTCCCGGTATGGGTGCTGATACATCCTTGCATGCCTCCCGAGGTCAGAAAGTAGTAGCCTCTGTAAAGGTGAATTGTCAGGCTCTCAACTAACGTGGACTCGAAGTGGAAGAATATCTGACTTGAGGCAACAACTTGCTATTGTGTTTGATTCCACCGTCGTCGCCGGATGATTTGTTGTGTATCCGTGCGGACACATCCCTGGGCTGAATACTGGAGCTCCTGTGCCGCGTCCCGCATGATTGAACCCGGGTGGAAAACATGAAGCGTCCATACTGGACTGGATGGCATTTTGTAGTAGAAGACCACTTTCCACGCCATTGTATGTGGCAGCTTCATACGTCCAGCTTGATGAGCAGTCTGCCGGAGGAGTGAAGATAGTAGTGAGGGCTATGGTGGTTGTCATTCTGGGTATAGGTGGGTAGCAATCAGTCCTCGCTGTCCTGCTTTCTTGCAGCAGCTGGGATACAGATGAAGGA
Organism: Penicillium tannophilum; assembly: GCA_028829675.1. Taxonomy (NCBI): domain Eukaryota; kingdom Fungi; phylum Ascomycota; class Eurotiomycetes; order Eurotiales; family Aspergillaceae; genus Penicillium; species Penicillium tannophilum. The sequence continues at coordinate 2,903,089 of JAQKAK010000004.1, read as the reverse complement.
GGCTCTGAGTGTTTGAATTATGTCCCTCGTACTGGGCTCGTGCCTCGTTTATCTATTCCTTTCTTGTTCGCTGACGCTGCGAACGCCGTGCAGTGGGGTAGGCCGAGATGTCTGATTGGTTAGAAGGGAGTGCATTACATTAGTGTAAACACAAGATCCCGCTGTGTTTCTCTTTGCTTTTTCTCACTTCCCCAAATTTGTAGCTTCGCCCGGGTGCACTCATCCTCTAAGAAAGATTTGGCGTGTCAGGAATGCATCAAATGGCACGCCATCTCGTCGTGACCTTCCAATATGGTGATTAGTCAGTAGCAGCAAGGATGTCACTCCTTGGAAATTAAAAGGAATCCTTTTTGTGCCGTTAATAAAAATGAATCCTGCTAAAATGAGAATCTGGCTGCGGGGTGTTTGCCAGAATTGTGTTGGACTCAGGTCAAGGTCAGCCATGCAAGTCGCTGTCAATCATGACTTCTCCTTAGTAGCCAAAAATAACCCGACAACCCAATGTACATGTTCAGCCGCATTTCCCGCCACCGGAGATTCTAGAGTCCGATTGACTTGTTTGTCCCTATTGTGGCTTTTTGGCACCAATCACATTGAGCCTGCACTATGGAAAATGCCTGCGTGTGCATGTACCTGCTGAGTACTCAAGAGAGCTTTGTACATTGTCAATCCTAACACGGGGAAGGGCTCACTGAAAGAGTTTGCCTTGATATTATCAATTCTTACTCCTTGAGATGGTACCTGGCCTGCCCATGCCAAAAAGTAATGAAACGCCAAGGTCCTCTTTTGCAGGGGGTAACAAGAAATGAGATACATCTATGGCGCCAAGTAAGCAAACTTTGTACCTTTCTTACTCGGCAGAGATTGCCCATTGTTGAAATACGCGTTGGGGCTGCCTTTTCATAGTAGTCGAGCCTCTTCGTCAAATTTTGCATAGCTTTTGAAGGTCACCTAATACCTTAACATATGTATGGCAGGATGTTGATAGGTGTATAGACACTCCGAAATGGTAACTATTTAAAGTGCGTACCTTTATATATTATTCGGTTTGACTGAGGATAATGGGCAAGCAGCGAGTTACTGGTGTCAGAGGAAGCGCAGTACCAGCCCCTTCATATTATGCTGCCATTTCCAGGCGCACCTGGGCAATCGTAATGCCCAAATTCTGATCCTGTTATCAACAACGCACAATCCGTTTTGACAAGTGGGGCAGCCTATTACCGGTTATTCAGAAAATTTGCAACATTACGGCAATTCCAGGCGATTCGCTGGGTGTCGTGATGAACAACAAGTCCTACACCGTCCCATTCAGTTATGCCGACATCTCAAGCAAAACTCTCAGTATAGCAACAAGAGATACGTTTTAAAATTACCGAGGAAGGGTATGGCCGCTTTCATCTGAAGAGAGATGTATCTATGTGATTGAACCGTCTAATCCAGGTGCTTAAATAAACAGAAATGTGTCACTATTATTCAAGCAGTTTCAGCACGAACAGGAAGAGTAGCTCGCGTGCCCTTGGTATCTCCAAAATTCCGTTGAGCGCCCACCCTCAGGCGCTCTTCGCGCATCAAACGATCCTTCTCACCAATAGCATCCCAATCTTGATCCCCGCAGTTGGCCTCAGCCAGCTCCAGCCATGCCTTCCATGCCGCTGTTTTTGGGGCCGCATCACTGTTGGTGGCCCATTGTATTGTCCGAGTGACCTGAATTGCAAACCATAACGTACGAGTAAAGCTCGGTGATGAGCCACCTTCGGTGCTTGAATCTGCATGTAACATATACTTTGGCGTCACATCTTGCCAGTCGTACCGTGAAAGGTCCCAAAGATACTTCTCTTGAAATAAGGACACAACCCAGTAAAGAGCATTAAGAATAATGTATATGATCGCAATCACAGCTTGCATAGTCCAGTTGCAGTTTCCAAGAAATAGGACCGATAGAATGACGAGCAAGGTACCAATGCCGACCAAGATCCTGAATGACTGATCACCAACCAAGTAGTTGCATTCTTCTGGGCCAATATATAATTCTCGGGCAATTTCTTCACTGCACTGGACCACAATAAAAGCACCATCGCGTGTGATAATTATAATGTCTCCGTCTGGCACTGGCACGTCTGTTGGATGGGAAGCTAATTTTGGGCTCCAGTGGGACGCAAATCCAATAAGAGTGGAGGCAGCAGACATGGCTATCAATGCCAAAACTGCGGCTCCGTCTTTGATCATGATTGCCCACATAAATGCAGCAAGCGTCAGAAACGAAGATGCGACTGTCAGGATATTGATCGGCGAAAATTTATGTGATGAAACCAAAGCCCGACGTGACGAACCTTTGGTCTTGCTTCGAGCTAATATTACGTCAATTCTCTGAAGTTCTTCTGTTGTACGGGATACCTACCTGACCATTGGATATTGTAGACTTTGATTTGGTATTTTTTCATTGAGCTGATTGGATGTATAATGTTGGCAAAATAATTAAGCTCCTGTACCAAGTTGCCCGAGTACACCCCACTCACGACGGCTGCGGGGCTCGGGAGTCGTGAAGCACGGTCTGATCTCAGAAAAGCCTGTGGCGCGGGTAGGATGCGAGGGAGAAAACACAGCTTTGAAGAGCTCAGTGGTTGTATGTGGCGGGCCATCAGCGACTCTCCTAGGATGGCGATCAGACTGACAACATCTAGCCGCCAGCCTGGGGAATCATTGCGACCGACTGGAAACCACTCCATCCTTGTTAGGCTCCGGGGGTACGCTCGGGAATATTTTGATTGAGAGCTAGGGAAATGGGCGAAAAAAATCTTTTGTTTATCAGGGAAAAGCAAATACGAACAACCCCGCGCGGCTCGAAAGGACTCTAAGACGCTCAGCTCCAGGATCGCCAATAAGCTAGCCCCACAACTGTCATATCGTGCGTTCCAATCTGGCAGGCTATTCGAAAGTAATAAGTAAACTTTTTGAGAAATTCTTTTTAAGATATTATCTTGCAATTTGGGTAGTTATATTTAACTGGTTAGGCACCTAAAGAGTAAAGTGCCTAATGTATCTCCCAAAAGAGCCAGGGAAGGAGGCGCCATTTTCGTAAACTAGACCTGACCAGCCTTAGTGGCGGAGGCCCCCTTCTATTCGAGCAGGTCGGCCCCACGAAGACAGCACATAATGTGAATCCAATTCCAGTGTCATGGGCGATCCCGGTATCATGTACAGTACAAATATGTTTAAACCGTGAATTGTGGAGGAATTTGCTCATGTCATGTCTGCTAAGCTGGGCTGAATAACATTTGTCTTCACTATAAGAGACATCTATGCGCTTTCAATAATTCAAATCAATTGCTAGTTTACTCGCATATTATATTGCAGATATAAAAATACGAATTTTAACTATCTAATGTTGCCAATCTCAATGAGCTTTTCAAGCTTATAACATATAGATAATTTAGATAATTTTTCTTTTTCTTTTTCTTTTTCCAATACTGTACTATACTTTAGTTTACCTGAACAAGCGAGCTTCTCATTACTGGAGTTTTGTCTCCAGCTCGAGTAGACTCTTCACGGTGTCCTTAATACTGCTTTCCAGTGATCGAAACTCCATTCCGAGCACAGACTTTGCTTTCTGATTGGAGACCTTGTATACCGCCGGTTGACTGGCCCCAACTTGACCCATGGGAATCTTGTCCTTGATCTCAGGGAAGCCAGTTCGCAGAACATCGCACACATCCTCGTAGCTGTAGTTACCCGAAGTGATCAAGAATCTCTCATTGGCAGCTTGATCGACTTCAAATGCACGAAGGTGAGCTTCGGCAACATCGCGAACATCCGCCCAGGCAGGGAATCCCGTTGGGGGTACCTCCTGCGTGCTTCCATTGATAAGTCGATAGATATCGGCAGCGCTGGTGTTCAGCTTGCTCATGTCTGGTACATGATGTTCGACTGGACCGTAGATCATGGGCGGGCAGATAGTTGCCAAGCTGAAATGAGGCTTCTCTTTTTCCAAAAGGTCCCAAGCAGCCTTTTCAGCAAATGCTTTTGAAGCACAATATGCGCTCACACCATCGGCTACTTTGGCCTCTTCGTACGTGATTGGGTTCCAATCATCCTCGATGTATGTATGCTCAGGCCAAAGGCCCTTGCTCAAATTGGCGACAGCGGCAAATGACGATGTGATCACAATTCTTGTGATTTGCGGCTGTCCCAACGCAGCTTGAAGAACTGAAGTTGTACCATGGATTGCAGGCTGGAGCAAATCCTTTTCTTGGTCTACAACCATAAATTGAAATGGAGATGCGGTGTGAATGATCTGTTGTGATGTCTTATTAACTCATCATCCTTGAGGTCTCAAATGAGGAAACATATAACTTACTCCGTCGACTCCTTGTACAGCCTCGTCGAAAGCGCCAGGCTGCGCTATATCCTCGACGATGGTGAATGATAGTCGGTCGGAATATTCCAAGAAGTTCTTGCGCACGTTCGCTGCGGTTTGCTCTGATCGGACTGTGCCACGAACTTGGTAGCCACGTTCAAGAAAGGCTTTGACCACATGAGTCGCGACAAATCCGGACGCTCCTGTAATGAGGATAGTCTTATCTTTTGGAGCGGACATTTTGGAAATGATGCAAATTTAGCAAGATATGTCAAGTATGGTCAAATATCAAACACCTGGGCACTTCTCTGGTGATACAAAAAGGAGTGCTGGGCACTGTTAGCTATATACGTAAAGGGGCAGTTTCATCGTATCACAAAATTTTCAGCCTTATGCAAGTTTTATGCTTGTTATCTCTAAATCTTATGATAAAGCCACGCGTGTCTCCACATATGTTTCATTATCCGTGAAATTATTATCCGTGAACTTAATGCATGTCATCAAACGGACTTAAGAAATATTCAACCGGTTCTCCCGCAGCATCCGCACTGACCCGATACCACGTGGTCCTTACTTGGGTATCAACTTCTGCTATAGTGAGCGGCGTTCCATGCCTAACGATATTGAAGCCACCCCACCCCTTCTGACCGCTTGTTCGTTTTGCTATGGCTATTTATTAGCCAATGCTTACGGGACTTAAGCTTCTAGAACCTTTGAATATGAAATGTGGAAGGTTCTGGGCTGTTTGACCCATCCTGTTCTCCATATATCCAATCAAAATGAGTTTGACTCTGATAGTGGACCACCTGACTAAGGCTCAAACCAAGATTATCGAGCTTTTCAGATTTCGAGGCAAGTTTCACGCAAAAGGAGTTGCACTACAGTATTACAGTCAGGCCTAAGTTAATGCCCGAACATAAAGCTCTCTCGAAGAGAGAATATCGTTTGCGAGATGTTGACAAGGGGGGCTCTAATGGCGGCTAACTCTATTTGTGACGAAGTAAATTAACTTTTTGCTGGTTAGTACATTTTTACTTTTTCGATAATCTTAGGCTTATCAATCCAAAACTCAAGAACGGGTCTGGAAGCCGGAACTCGATAATGTATATGTTGCCGCCGCGGATAGAGCTGCTTCCGATCTCCGAGATCCGCTATAACCTTGGAATTGTTGAAACTTTAAAACACTTGGATTCAAGGATTGATAGCGTTAGGATCGCCAACCTTGTACCAAACCTACTCTAGTCCCCTTTCCCCATTTTCAACCTCTTCGACAAAAAGGATCACAATCATGTCTAAGATTGTGCTGTTTAGTTATCCTGGCTCTCCTTGGGGAGCCAAAGTATCCAACTACCTTGCCCTTCGCGGCATTGAATATTCTGAGTGCCACCAGCCCATGATCTGGCCTCGACCAGACCTTGAACTACTCAACATTCGCTACCGCCGCATCCCCTTTTTAGCAATCGGCAGAGACATCTATTTCGACTCATTGCTCATTTTTAAGAAACTTGAGACCTTGTACCCCGAGAGTGCGCTAGGCGCCAAAGAATGTACGGGGAGAGCTCTTGAAAATCTTGTGGAGAAGTGGGCAGAGGGAACTCTCTTGCAATCAGTTATCTGTCTATTACCGAAAAACATGCCTCTCTTGACGGACTCCAAATTCCTTAAAGACAGGAAGGAGCTTTGGGGAATGGATTTCAGCCCTGAAGGTCTGGAGAAAGGCGTGTCTAAGTCGTTAGTCGAGGTGAGAGAGCATTTTTCTCTCCTTGAAGACCTTCTCAAAGATGGAAGACCTTGGCTGCTTAATACTGAGAAAGCTGGGTTGATTGATATTCATGGTGAGAAAGCAGTTCCTCCTCTTCAATATTGCTGATTTCGGCGTGGCTAATCATAAAATAGCGGCATTCTGTTTTGACTGGGTAATGGGTGGAGTGCTTCCGAATGAATTTCTTTCCTCCGAAAGCTATCCGAACACTCTGAAGTGGCTTGAGAGATACGCCCACACAATTGCGCAAGCAAAGACACAAGGAGCCGCACCAACCCTACTTACGGGACCTGATATGGTGAAGTTGATTTTGGAATCTGAGTTCTCTGAGTCTGCAGGTCCTGTGAAGAAAGACCCCACGGGTCTTCAGGAGGGCCAGACAGTCGCTCTTTATCGCATTGATGATGTGAGCTCCGCCTCTCAACATCGGGACGTTGGCAGGTTAGTTACCTTGACGGAGTACGAAGTTGCTCTTGAGATCAAGGCAAAGGCAGCCGATGTTGAACTTCGGATCCACGCTCCACGCTGGCAATTTGCGTTGGAAGCAGTTGATAACTAGTCAGTTATAAGCGTAATTTCGCTATGTTTCCTGTATCAGGAAGTTATACTTGACAATGCTGTTCTGATAATTTCGAAATAATCCGCTCGCGTACCATGTCTTGTTGGTACTACTTGTGAGAAACGGCCTTTACGGGTAATGGATATAAGTCATACCCGACATAAGAATATGCGTATGAGGGAATTCAGACTAGTCGTAATTCCTCTAATCCGTAGAAGGAACACCACTGGATTATCTACAATACGTTGGAGCATGGTAAACGCGGCAAGCAATTTAGCGCATTCGCCTAGCGCTTCTCTGATAAACAGAGATCGAAACCGGAACCTGTGGCGCATCACTTCAATCTCTATTGGTGGATTCTGAAGTTGTACGACCTCAAGCTTTGTCTTAAGGAACTACTTAATCAGGCTCCTAATGTTCCGATTCTGCTATGGTTTATCGTCGGTATGTAGCCCACACCAGAGTCTTGCTGTAATAGCTCCTGACTCCGTATGCGTAGCAGCGCTAATAAATAGCTAGCGAAGGGTTCAATGGGTAGGTAGATGAACTAGATCGATCAGGCTACGTCGTGAAAAGTTGAGTATGGAACATGAAATTCTTTAACAGATCATAATGTAGACATTAATACGATTTGACATCTGTCAGTCCAGTAGCAGTTTAAATGAACAAGTAATGTAACAATAACGCGCTATGCAAAAAGCCCAACCCATTCAAAAAGAGACTGTCGTTTTGATAATCCTCCCTAGGCGTCCCATTTTAGACAAATACAACAATCTCACCACGGTCATTGCGTCTCAAACGCAGAGCACGCCAGAGATCCTTCTCATCCTCGATACGACGCTCACGGTCAGCACCGCTACGTCCATTATCCCGGCCCCGGTCGTCATCATACTCAGCGTTGAAGTCGCGGTGGAAACGCTTCAGAGCCTTGTTGATGGAGCAGCCACGCTCACTGTCACGGGAGACGAGTGCAAGGAAATGAGATGCCATTTCGCGCTGCACGACGTCATCTGCGCGAGCTGGGGGTTGAGAGTGCTGGTAGACGGTGACCTGACGGCTTTCGCGGCGGGGAGATTCGTCGGCCTGCTTGAGGCGACGAGGAGGTCGGTCGCCGTCGGTGGGGTTTGAGCTCTTGCGCTTAGACTTACGGCTCTCGTCCTGCTCGGAGCGGTGCGACTTCTTCTTGCGGACTTCCAGGTGCATGTCGCCGCTAGAGGCACTGCCGCGGCGGGCAACATCACGGGATCCTTCGTGGCCTCCGCTGCTGGCGGAGATGACGGAGCCGGTGCCACTGAACATGGAAGACACGAGACGTCCAGCGCGGTTCTTGATGGAGATGCCTAGGCCGGCGTCGCCGTTCCCGTTCACCTCCTTGGTGCTGCGTCGGGTACGCTTGATCGGTGATGAGACGTCCTTGTAAGCTCGGGAGCCGGCGGGAGTATCATCCATTTCGTGTGAGGGCGAGCGCATCATGCGGTTCAATCCGCCGGTGAGGCCGGAGTGTGCGAGGATGGGAGTGCCGGCGTTGTTGATCACACTTGAAGGGGCATCCATCATAGGGGCGTCGATTTCCTGCTGAGGGCTGAGAGAGTTCTCCCTGCCGCGCTTGCGCTTCTTCTCGCTCACGGAGCCAGATGCGCGCTTCTCCTCCTTGCGGCGGTCCATTTTCTTCTTAGGGGCTGGAGTCACAAACTCTGTCGAATAATTAGGACCATTGTTTGGATATACGGATGGGGAAATAGGATCGGCGCCATATGAAAAGCCATTCTCCTCGTAGGCAATATCGTAATTACCTTCATCGTCGGTCTTGGCTTCCAGGTTGGCCAGAGCGGTGCTGGGTTTAAACAGAGATGGGGCCTCGGCGACCATTGTCATCTGATCCTTGGGAGGCGCGAGCGAAGTCTTGGACGCGTTGGGTGTTTCATCGGTTACCAAGTAATCAAACACGTTGACAGACTTGCCGCCGTCGGCCATGGCGTCGGCGGTGGGCTTAGCCTCAGCGGCGGGAGGGGGGGAGGCGCCCGGGGAGGCGGCGCGTATTCATCCTCCACGCGGGGCTGCTGATTGCGTTGATTTTGGTTCGCGTTCTTGTTGTTGGGGTTGTTCTGGCCCTTCTTGTTCTTGGCTGGCTTCTCTTTGTACAATGCGCCTTGGTACTTCTGGTCTTCGGTCATGCACGACTAAAGTGAGGAAGCATTGTTAGTATAGGTGACATTGAATAACTTTCAGAAACGGCAATGCTAGTCCTGGCGCTAGTCCCGAGGCCCCATGTACCCCCGTCAAGCCATGTGGTAATCAATGTTGATTGCGCGCGCAGGGCGCTAGGGCCCAAGGACAATGCAACGAGCATGACGATGAACAAGACATACCGTGTGAGCTCTGTACTCAGTACCGTAGAAGTGAACCATGCAATCAATGCACGTAAAGGTTGCGCCGCGGCACTGGCCGCGGTGGGGGTCGAGTTTCTTTTTGGTGAGGACATCACCACATCCCTGCGTGACACTGTCAGTAAGCTTCCTTATGCTGTGCTCCCTGGGAAGGGAAATTGGCCTGGCAATAAGCAATTCTCACGCACCTCGCATTGAAAGGACACCATGATGTAAGTAGTAGATCACCCCGCTGGAGAAGGATCAAGCGCCGGCGCAAAGTATGTTTCCAATCCGAGTGCCGGAAACAAGGGAGGCAACAGAGAGCGCAATTGAAGGCAAACTCTGGAATATCCGAAAGTGGGAATGGTAATGAGAATGATATCCCTTGGAGACTAGGGGCAAGAGCGCATGTAAATGCGTTCAGGTGTCGAGGGGACGTAAAGACGCTGCTTTTTTTCTTTTTTTTTTTTTTTTTTTTTCGCGTCGAAAACTGGAAGGCGCGTGGATTCGCGCTAGTCCTGATGTGGTACCTGGGCTAAGCCCAATCCAGTATCTTTACTATATTGGGACTAGTTATCGATAAGAGATGGGACTGATAAGCGATAAGGCGATAGAGTGGATTCGTTATATGGGGCCAAACATGGGGAAAAGAGGAGAGTTGGTTTCCTGACATTTGAGGAAAAGATATTAATATATTGACATCAGCCCCTGACATTATGTTCCACACCAGGGTACCCGGGAATATAAAGTCAAAATAGAAACCCCCTTTTTCCCGTTGTTTCATGACGCGACACCCTCGAGGCGCCCGCGAGACCGCGACTAGACCCCGAGCGGGCGATCCCCGTGCTCACTGGATCGTGATCGCCTGGTTGGCCAGTCGTCAGGGGGCGTCAGGAGACCAGTCACTTTCATTTGTTATCACCTGCAGCTGAAGTTACTTACTCCGTTTTGTTATGATTTCCCGTATAACCCACCACTCGGCCCCGCTATTTTTGGCCTGAAGCTCTATACACTGCGCGTCATGACAAAGGACGGATAATGGTCGAGATCAAAGAAATCTTAGAGTCGTGCATATAACGGGTGTCCCTGGCTGTTTCTGTGATATTGATTCATTTTCGTTACACATGTGAATGTAAAAATATTGATTTTCCTCGCTTTGACACTGTCGTCATAGAAACTGCCAGCCCCATGCAGCTAACTCCGTACTAGGGCACTAGTATCGTCCTCTTGTATCACGAGGATGCAACATGGCGACATTATCTCGTTAGCTCGTCGGCCCGAATTCCTGCAAGATAGATGGAAAGACAGGACATTGAAACCTTGATAGACACTAGTCTAGTGTGTACTACGGCAGACATCCACCTCGAAAATCCACTGTACCCTACTTGACCTAGCGTGGCATGGACATGATGGGTCATGCGCATCAGAAAGAGACCTGCGATCACCGGGTCCGGGTGATCCTGGCCCGCGCCAGCTTTCGGGTCATGCATCGTGGGGGGACCCGGCGATCGGCAGTCGGAATCCCTGTCCATGCTTTCTTCCCACCATACTTCTCGGGGAAATATTCATACCTACTCCAGATATTTACCGTGCGTCGACATCAGATGGACTTGTATAGGTGTTGATAACCGGTCTTCTACCAGGATCGTCACCTCGGGATTCCAGGCTGCACAGTACATTGTCTAGGCAGGGTCTTTGACTTAGAAACAATTGTCAAAGCTTATGTACACAAGCGAGTGCAGCTGCGCCACCTGGACTATATCCGAAGGGGGCGCACGTAATATGAACGCCATGCAAGATCGACATGGAATTTCCCGCGAGGCTTTGCGCCTCCAGTGTGAATCTAACTTCCAAGCTTATCATCTGTCAACAGAGGAGGGTCTTCATTCGTCGGGTAAGTTGGCAAGCAACGTGGTCCGGGCTTTTTAGGCGAGCGAAGACGAAAGGCATGGTATGTTGACCCTTGCGCCTGGGACGATGCGCTGTGATTTCAGTTGGCCATACTTGATGAGGGGCGAGAGATTATGCGCGAGACCGAGATACGTCAAGGCAGCGCAATAGATAGGAGGTCTAGAGTGGGGTATTCCCTGTCCACGAGGAGAAAATTAATTCTGAAAGTTGGATGAAGACAAGTCGCAGAGCTAAAAAGTCACAAGCAGTGCGTTCACGTGTTGCATGGTTTAGGAAAGATATACACTCCCTCGCAATCATTGTCTCCATCGCCTGCTATCTCTGATTGCCGACTGACTGTGAACCGAAGGAAGCCGAAACGCCATTTACTATGAATGGATGATGAGTATTGCCAATAAGGAACAGAGTGGAAAGCCTCCAACCAAACATTCCTCTGGGTATGTCCAGAGCGAAGGCGGGGCACGTCTGCCATCAATGAAGAGCCTATGCGTAGCAGTTTTCTTGAATCAGTGAGCTAATAAGTAAGGACTGATAGTTACCAGGATATGAACAACAAACTTCCCACCAATAATAATTCGCTTGTACACACATCTATATAAAGCGATGACTAACCACGTTGCCGTCGATCATCGTTCCTAGTCCGGTGCCACGGACTACATCGGATATGCTCCGTAAGAAGGCCCGAGAGTGGCTCAATAAAAGAGTTCAACAGACCGCCACAAAGCGACAATTCCCATTGGACACCACATGCACACAATCAACAAAGTTAATTCAATCATGCACGATGCACCTCATCATGGACAAATGAGTCGCTCTGACTAGGAGGCAAATCCTCCTTGCTTGTACCCCACTCGCTCTCTTGCTCCCCAAGCGTCAATTCCAGCGTCAGACCCTGGGTGAAAAAGTCATGGCCAATCCAGTTCTTGGAATACGGCTTACCATTCAGCGTGGCGCCTTGGATGTAGATATTTTGGTACGTGGGGTCGAAATTGATGTTTCGGATCGTGGCTGTTTGATTGGTTTCTGGGTTTGTGATTTCGACCGCTTCGAAGAAGGGCGGAGTAATTAGGTAGACATTCTGGCCCGGGTTTGGGAATAGACCCATCATGCTCCACGCGAGAAATGAGCCCATGGCCCCGGAGTCGTCGTTGCCTGGAAGGCCGTTCTCGGAGGCATTAAATGTTCGTGGGATGTAGCTGTGGGCCCGCTTTGCGGAAAGCGCTGGTCGGCCTGCATAGTGGTATTCGTATACAGTCAGAAATACGGGCTCGTTGCTGATGTCTGCGAGTCCGGACTCGTGGAAGTAGTCAAGTCGGGACACGAAGGCATCGGGTCCTCCCAGGAGTTTGATCAATGTCGCCATGTCATGAGGCACGTAACTGGAATTAGGTGAGTTAGTTTCGGTGTTTTGAGGGGGATCCTAGGGACATACAACTGATACTCCCAGATACTCGACTCAAATGTCTCGGAGGGATTCGAAGTTAGCGAGCACCAAGAAGCCAAGGCACTGCAGGCAATTGGATCCTGGAATCCCCAGGTGCCATTAAGATACTTCGGCTGGAAGAAACCAACGAATCCGGTATCAGTCCCATTCTCTAGCAGTGAAGTTTGGTCATCTTTGAAAATGTTCTTCCAGTTGTTCGAGCGAGAAACGTAGGTGGTATAATCCGCCTTTCCAATACCCTTGCCCACCACAGAAATACTGTGATCATTATAGGCATACTCGACAGTCCGTGAGATGCTGCGCGAATTGGTTCCGAATCCTAAATAATCAAAGTCCAAGTATGGAATATAATCCAGTCGTTTCCAGCTTTGAAGACCACCTCGTCCTTCATACGACCACTCTAACGGCTCATTTTCAGCGTCGTTGACCATTGCCCTGTAGGCAAGCTCCCAGTCAATACCAGTCAGATTCTTGACATACGCATCTGCGATCACCACATCTGCATTGGAGCCTCCCTGAGTCCATCCTTTGCAGAGACTCATGCGACAATCAGGAAGCCATCCTTCATGCTTGAAAGTATCCAGCAAACTCCGAACCATCCTTGACTGTGCCTTTGGATCCAAAATCGTGAGAAATGGGTGCTGAGCACGGAAAGCATCCCAAAGACAATAGAATGAGTCGAAATACGGCTCATCGCTTTCCCACAAAGGATTTTCTCCGGTCATATCCTGAGGCGAAAGCATCGTCCGGTAAATTCCACTCCAAAATGCACTCAGCATATCGTCACTCACACCTCCAGGTATTACCTTGATAGACTAAGCTTTTCCTTCCAAGCATCCTCGGCCGTACTTTGAAGTCCTCCAAAATCACCCAGTGGCTCAGGTACTTCCATCTCCGCGTTTGAGCACGCTTGATCAGTACTAATGAAGCTGACACCCACCCTAGCCGTAACAACACCATCATCCGGTCTCTCGAAACTCACAAATCCACCAGCCTGGAGATAAAAATTGTTAAAGCCTCGAGTAACAAACAACTCCTTCGGTTCCGAACCAGCGCGATCATTGACCCAGATCCCGCTGTCACGAATCTTAGCGCCCGCAAAATCAGCACAGAAATAAGCCTGGTAAGAACCTGCCCCGAAGCTAGGCAAGAACGTCCCATTTCCCTTGATCCGCCCAGACTCGGAATCAACAGATATACTCGCATTTTGTCGACTATCCCATAAATCCGTCAGGTCAAGCCCAATGAACGGATCTAACATCGATCCATTTTGAGTCCTGTTCTCAGGAAACGTAAATCGGTATAAGGCCGTCCGCCTTGCGGCCGTCATCTCCGCTTTGATTCCATTTACCAATTCCAAAGCAAAATACCCCGGGCGCGCGGTAACAGACTCATTCACGTAATGGACTGCGCGTGCTGTCTTTGTGAACTTGCAGTTGTCGAGTACGTTGTCGGGACAGTATTGCGGGAACAAGGGGAACTGTCCCATAGATGGGTTCCCGCCCGTGCCGCTGTCGTGCATGTGTGAGAAGCCGGTGACATTGCTACCGTCTGTGGAGAAGCCGCCAGTGTTTTGGCCGTCTACATCTGCGACGGGTTTTGCGAGGCCGTATGGGAGGCTTGCGCCTGCGAAGACGTTTCCGCCATTGGTTGAGCCGATGAGCGGGTTTACGTAGAACAGATTATCTTTTGTTGCTGTTGCTGGTTGTAGGAGTTGTATAAGGGATATGCATGTCGCAAGGGTGTTGACGTGCAGGTAAGGCATGGTTTTGAGTAGGGTGTGGAATGTGCTGAAACCATGCACCCGACGCGTCTATCTGGATAGACAGATCAATGGATACATTTAAGGAGGTCGCTTGGTGGTGTGGTGGGAGAATGTTACCATTTTAGATTGCAGCGTCACATTGTTGACATGATCGACATGCGGACCAACCCTGCGGCGTTAGGTCGGATGCAAGGACCCCCAGTGTGCGGGGTTATTCATGAGGGCAATTAGACTTGGACTGGATGACTGGATGTTTCCTTACTAATGTTATTGAAATTTTATTATGGACAATGCGACATAACGTATGCATGTAAAGGGAAGGCCTTTTGGAATCCGCATTCCAAAGCAGCCTCACAGGTATAATATACAGAAGTGGTGCCCACGAGAGTCATGATATCTCATGTTTATCTCATGAAATGGCATTTTGAAGAAGGCTCTACTTGAAAGCCATGGTTCCTTTGTTCTGCTTCTTTCCAACGTCGTAGTTTTTCCATACCGCGACTGCTGGGATAAGCAAGACCAGGACACAGGTCGAGGCAATGCAATTCATCTTCTGGGAGTAACTCCAAGCGTAAATGACCGCATCGCGTAATGGAGACCCCACGGGGTATGTTTGTTGGATTTGAATGCCAGCAGTGTAAATCTGGGTGGCGTTGGCCTTCAGATCATCGGGCAAACGACTTCTCAAAGCCCCGACGAAGACATTGTTGTAAATCGCCCCACAGACGGCATAGCCGATCGCACCACCAATACTTGAAGATAGTCCAATCAAAGCCAGCATGATTGGGGTTCCCTCACGGCCTCCACTAGCCATGACAGCCATATCTTCACCGATCACCATGGTGCCACCAGCGAAGGCAATGAAGATCTGAGACATGATAAGGAAGCCGATCCCATGATTCTCTCCTCGGAAGTATATCATCAAGCCTGAGCCTAAAATCATCAAGGGGACACCGAAGAACAAGCATACATACTTGAACCGCCGGGTCCACCAGATATAAAGACCGAGAATCGGAGACCAGAAGCAAGAACCCACGTTGTAAATTTGGCTCACGTATCCGGTCAAGGTCGAATCGAGATTATAGGTGATGCTCACGAAGTTGAAGAAATACTGATCCCAGAGGTAGAAACTGAAATAAAGGATCGCAGAGCAAGCACATGCACCTATGACAGTGGGCTTCCGGAGTAGCTCGTATCGAATAAAGTGAGTACGTGCACCCCATTTCTCCCATGCCGCAAAGACGAACAGCATGCAGAATCCGATAACAACCATAGCAATAAAACTGGCGCTCTTGTACTGAGCGAGGCCATACTGGGCCAGGCTAAATGGAAGGAGAAAGAGCACCCAAGCAATCATAAGCAAGAATGCGCCGATAACTAATACAGATCAGTACCAAAATAAATAAAAAAAAAACAAGGGTCACTCACCGTCAAATTCGTGGATGTAATGGGTAACGGACTGGATCCTTGTACGCCCACTGGACCGGCGTTCCCAGACACCCATTCGAATTGCCTTGCGCTCATAATATTTGAGCACAAAGGCCAGGGGACAAAGCACAAATGGCTGAATGATACAAAAGATCCCATAACCCCAGCGCCAGCCAAGATTTTCTCGAATGGAAGTGGCCGCCAGAGGGCCGGTGAAGGCTGTGCAGATGAATGGTGTGGATGCGAACGCGAATGCAAATGCGCGAGAACGCATCCCAGAGGTGTCAGCGACGAAGATGTCCAGTATCAGATATGTGCAGTTATATCCGACCCAGTAGAGGACGTATCCAGCTGCAAACGCATTGGCACCATTGCAAGCCGCCAAGATTATCATTCCCAGCATATAAATAGAAGTCGAGAAGAGCAGAGCCTCCGCACGGCCCCAGAGCTGCAGAGTCTTACCTAGCGGCAATTTAAGAACGCCACCAATAACTGCAGATAGAATGTATGATGTAGTGACTTGTGGTGCAAGATGGAAGTCCGAGAAGACGTAGTTGATCAAGTTGCTGCCGATCGACGAGCTCAATGCCAGCATGAAGAAGCAAATCCAGATCCTGCAACGGAATTTAAATGATTAGAATTACAATTTTCTTGTAAGAACTTCTCTTCAAGCTCACCATCCATATATCAAGAATGCGACAGGTCGACTCCAGACCAGAGCTGCAGCTTCAGCCTTTTGCTGACCCAGTTCCACCTGCTCGGTGACATGAGTCGGGTCACGGTCGGCTTCCCTGTCATCGTAGTCTGCCCCATTGATCTCATCTGACGAATCGGGAGTGCTGGCATGATGCACCTCGGTCTCCTCTTTAATTGAACTCGATTCATTGTTGTCGGCAATTGAAGTGGCCGTGTGGTCATTCTTACCCTCTGCATCCGAGATATTATGTGCATCGATCAAGGTCCTCGTCAATTTTCCGCCGTCATCGCGACCACGAATGGCGTCTAACACGCCCATGATCGCAGGGATAACGATGGTGTGCACTAAGGAAGCACGGAGCTAGTGCAATAGCTCACTCTGGCCGGTCAGTGTGCAGAATGGGATGCTGAAGCAGGTCAATGGGAGAACGTGAAGTTCTGACCCAGAGAGGATGTACAAGAGTGGCTGTAGCACGGGATTTCGGGTTGCCCGGTTTGCCCCGTCTGCACGACCTTCCAAGGTTGTGTTCATTTTCTTGTGGTTCTGGGGCAGGTGCAACGAGGAGTTGACCCTGGATCAGATAAGCAGGTGGGTCCATCAGATAATCAGGCGATTGACCAATAAAGTGCTTAGTGATAGACCCGCTTTACGCCCAGCTTCCCAGATCCCGTAATATGATTGGTCACATCTTCAAGGCCATCCATACTAGTACTAGCGCCGGTACCTGTTTACGGCGTCGCAACTGTGACCTTGACTAGATCGTCCAAACCCGGCACTCCGTTTGCGGGCACAGGACTCCACCAACATCGACGATGTGATCCATGATTCTGATCTAGACTCATTCACTGAGCTACCGCTACTCTAGCTTGGATTTATTGCAGTTCTCCACGATTTCCGATCGGATCCACGGGTCAAAAAAAAAGCTGATCGTCATGCTTAGTTCCATCTCGATCTCCAGATCCTTGCAGGTCACAACACACGTACTGCTGAGATTCAACTCATTTTACTGTACCTTGGTACCACCGTCCTCGTGGAACCAGACTACATGTACATGTGCGACTAGCGTGGGGGAATTTAGAAAATAGACACCAACGGTCGATGGCATTGGTCTGATGTTAAGGCCAGTTTGTGTGAGCCATAGGTCATATAATTTCTTCCCAAAATACCACATACTAGCACCTGCTGAAGTAATAGACACACAAGAAAATTACCAGTCGCAACGACATAATGTACTTTTTCTTTTATTTACAAGGCACAAGGCCACCACACTTATGCATACAAAGGCTAGGCTCAGATGTTGCTAGGTGACCTGGGGATGGCTAAGCCTGGCCAGCTGATGAGCTTTTAGTGAGTCTCTAGTCATTCCCAGTAATTGCTGGTATATTCGGGTTAAGAGAATTCAGGAGTTTTCTCACTGTTCCTGGCTGGCTTTCAGTCTCGCTCCCCGACCCGGCTCGGGAGCGAAACCTTCGAACCCGCAAAAAATGCCCCACAACAACCAACTTTCAACAAACCAAAAAGAAATTGCCAAAAAAGAATGACCAGACTGGGGCTCGATCCCAGGACCTTATCGGTGTTAACGATACGTGATAACCAACTACACCATCCGGCCAATTGATATTAGGGTTTCAACTATATCTTAAAAGTACGGAAAGCAAAGCACCGAGAATTCGCAGACAAGAAAACTAGCCGCTAAACCCAATTTGGTAACCCATATAGGTACCAACGATACGGGATAACGTGATAACCCATGGTCCGTGGTGGAAAGGCCACGATGTGCGTGGTAGTTTGTTCTAAAATCGTGGCATTCACAAAAATCATGGCCTCCTAGCCCCATCCGCGACGCTAGTCGCCACCGAGAACGCTAATCCTCACCCGTAAATGCTAATATCTCTCATCGTATCGTTTATGCCAAATAGCCGCTCATTGCGGTATTATCAATAGCATAGCCGGATAGAGAGCCGTCAGAACCAACTGTCATAGAGAACCACACCAACCACAAGCGAGTTTTTTTGCGGATTCAAATGTTCAAAGTGAGCATCAATAACTAACTAATGTCAAGCAACTGATCAAGGTTGAATTCCAGCTCCCGTCCTTGGGCCTCTAAGCTCAGATACCCGGGCGCACTCTGCTCGATAGTGCTCACCCACAGATCCCGACTGCCGTAGCCCTCGAAGAGGAACTTGTTGGTCTGTCGTGTTACTTCCAAAAGCTCAATTATGGGAAGGTCCATATCCAAGCTATTCCCACAAACAAGCGATTCACGTTAGAAGACTGAAAACGGGGACAGAGTTGTAGGCAAGAAACAAAACGTACGGTTCATTATACTGCGGCGGGCCCCCGATACCGGACATTGATAATTCCAAGACTCGTCGGCCCATAATCTGACTAAAGGACATCGTCTGGCCCATATTCCAGGGTCGACGGAGAGTCGAGGAGCGGACGCTGCCATTGGAACCAAACTCAGCCAGCGTCAACCGTCCCGTGAGAAGCCCTGGCTCATCGATCACGTACCACGTGTAGTACGGCCCATCGGCGAACACAACCGTGCCGGCCCGGGTCATCGAGAGAGCGTGGAAATCCGCCGAGAAGAGGTACAGCTCGGAGAGGATCTCGTCGAGCGCGATGGGTGTGGCGCGGCTAATAAACTCTGGAATGTGGCATTGCGGCGCGTTGCCCACGCCTGACAGGTCAAAGGGATGCGGCCCATTCCATTCCCCTTGATGAACGTACAGCAGAATCAGAAACTTCACAAGGTGGATGTAGTCCCGGGGATGAGTCTCGCGGTCTACGGGTGCCAGACACAGGAACCGCTTGCTGGGCCGCGGGGCTTGCTGTGAGAGTAATGAGGCCGGGTAGTCGCGGGCTGAGGTGTATGCTGGGGCACGGCCATGGTAAGACTGCGCGGATTAAAATTTTCAATATTCAATTTCGAGTTACAGAAGCGCAAGAGACGAAAGAAAAAGGTGAAGAGGAGTGGAAAATTTAAAAATTGGCTTGGCTGTACGGACCTCGCGGAATTCTTGACTGGCAGTAGCCCATTTCTCAATAAGGGCGCGCCGTTGTCGCAGCCCGTCTTCCGGGGTCGAGACTGGCTGGGATTCGGATTCTTCCTGCAAGTTTCTAACCGTCAATACCACAAATGATCAATTGATTATGCGAGCGCATTTCCGCGGACTGCCATACCCGTACGAAAAGAAGCCATCCCTTTGTTTCTTCCGGCAGTTCATCTCGGGGTAAATCCGTCGGATGCAAGTGGATCCCGGGAATGGCCGGCCAGCCTTGTGATGTTGAGTGCGACATTTTTGAGATTTAATTTGTATATGTGAAAAATCGAAATGAAAAGCGATAAAATGAGGAGTAGATGAGTTATGGGAAAATCCAAACCCAATCCACATGCAAGCCCTGGAGGTGAAACATGCGGACTGAGCACAGGAACTAGTATTACAGGGCATTACAAGACCCTGGTAATTTTGAGTATTTTTGTGGGTCTTCTCTCCACCTCACAGCAGTCACAGCCTTGGAGGGCTTCAGGGCCTCAACTTAGTGGGTCTCTCTGCTTTACCCTCAATTACACCCGCCATAAGAACTATCACAGATGGCCGATGCACAGTATTCGTCGGTGGATCCACTGTCATCTCGGTTAGTATCTCCTTGGATAGTCATAGACTCCGGGCCAGATCATTCACTTACCAATATCCATAGATGCTGCAACAGGACCCGAACGTGGACCCGAAACATGTGTAATCCCCATTATCAGCGCCGCAGAGACCGTTTGTCGAAATAGTTCCGGAGCAAGGTCCATAGTTGGAGTCACAGGATGCTCCACAATAATCATCGGTCGATCCACTAAAATCGGAGTTGAGTTAGATCAGAAGGCGAGAACGTTCGTTAACGTGAATTTGTGTGTGTGTGTGTGCGTTCTTACCAGTAACCATAAGCATCACAACAGTCTCCAAAGCCGGAATTGAAACATGTCCAGTCGTTGTTGCTTGCTCCGCAGAGACCATTAGGGGAGACACCACCTGCACAAACTCCCGCGGAGTCATCGCAGCTTGACGCAGCACAATAATCGCTGGTGGAACCACTGGTAAAAGCGAGTTTAGGTTAGAAAAAGATTCAACCAGGGTCTCCATAATTCTGTCGGACATACCAGTCGCCATAAATGCTGCAACAATCACCAAAACCAGACTGCTCACACGTATATCCCGTAGTGCCGCCACATGTGCCGTCTGGGGAAAGGACCAAACCGGTGGCCGTGGATGTAGCTGCAGAATTCGAGGTCGTGGACGTGGCGGTCTTGCTGGTCGAGGATCCTGTATTGGAGGCCGAGACAATGGTAGAGGTAGATCCTGCAGCAGCGCTACCCGAAGTCGTACCCGTCTCACTGGCAGTGACCAAGGGAATGCTCGTATTAAAGGGGATGGTGGGAGTAGGCTGGCTCAAGTCCAGATCACAGACACGGTCCCATTCACTATACCAGGCGGTGTTGGTCATGAGATCACTAAGGACGATGTTATCCACATCGAGACTATAGTAAGAAATCGCGTTTTGGCAGAGCGTGTAGCCCTCGGTCATTGAATATGCAGTAGCGTTATATGTCCCGGTAATGGTCGAGATCGACAGCCCAGTGGGAAGAAGCCAACTGCAATATATCCCGAACTCTAGTTAATCATCCTTTCACTATTGTGTGCGTCTTATTCTCCTTGGAATTGACTTACTTCGTGGTGCGATTCGCTGTCACGGTGGCATTGACGTTGATCGTGGAGGTCAAAGCTGATAGCGAATTAATAGTGGTCGAGTCATACCCGGAGTATGTCTGAATGCTTCCGACTGCTTGCACGCACTGGACCAAAGAATCAGTCAATAATGTCAATGGAGCCTTTTAGATATGTTCTTACGTAGCTGTTTCCCAACCATAGGGAATCACAAGTATTGTTGAGTTGAGGATTCAGAAAATAGAAGTCACTTTCCGCGATAGAGAACATAGACGCAACAGTGACACAACTGTCATTATCTTGGATTGTGTACCAATATCCACAGTCAGTATTGGAGGTTGTAACGGCGTTGGCCGGAACAGGTCTAAATTTGGTTAATTGATATCAAGACATGCATTCCGGATACTTGACTCACACAGCAGTTGTGGCGGCTTTAAGAGCAAAGCTGTTGGGGATGGCTGTAGTGCCAGGAGGGCTAGGGACAGTTAGTGGAACAGTCAAACCGTTCGAGAAAAATTGAAGACTCTTACCTTATACAGATGTATTCTCCCTCCAAAGCCTGCAGATTTGAGCAGGCGGAATTGATGGTGGGATTCCATGACCGAAAGGTCGGGGTCGAGATCTGGTATCGCAGATTCCCGAGAATAGACGCGCAGGTATCGTTAGAGGAGACCATATAGATTTCGCAGACGTCGGGTAGACATAAAGTCTGATCCTCCATCAAATAACTGCAATCTGGCCCGAGAGCATTCATGTTTGCCAAGTCTGGGGTGGATACGTTGGCGAGGGTTGAAATATCCAAGCATGTTGTGGCGGTTGAGGGAACAACATAGAGATTCGAACTGGGATCTGTGATGTTGCACCGCACGTTATCGCCAGCAGTCGCAACAGCGGTTGTCGTGGCTGTGGGCGTTGAGCTCGCAGTATACGTCACGCTATAGGAACCACTCGCCGAACAGCGAGAGATGCGACTGCTCACGGAGGCAGGGTCGAGAAGTTGTTGACCCCATGGAGCATTGACAAGAGTGGCCAAGTAGTCCAGAGCGCAATCATTACAGGTGACATTCACCCCATTGCTGCTGGCTTCTTGAAGAACACGGCTACAGTATTCACCGGATGATGAATCGGTAAGACAGGTCGCAGACTGCTTCCATAGCATCTCACTCCCAGCATCACTGGCTGTCTGCATCACCCCCGAGATATTGTACAGGGTGTCTGTCCCACACGCAGTGTCCACAGCAGAAACATAATCGTCCAAGGCTGTCCGACAAGTATCCGTGCAAATTAGATCCAGAGCATCGGATGACCATGTGGTGGTCTGAAACACCGCGGCTCCTAGATTCGAGTAACATGATACGCTGACGTTCAATGCTGAAAGACAGGTGGTAGAAAAAAGTGAAGAATTGAGACTTGCTGATGTATAGACAAACAGCGTTTCATTCGAAAATGCATGGACAAGAGAGAAAGAGGTGAGACACAAGAGCAAACCAACCACTTGTCGATTTGCAGTGAGGTAGGTCGCCATTCTGATGGGTTGAAGTCGCATTTCCTACTAGCATCGCAGTTCATGCAAAGCAAGCAATAAGTAGTATTCCTCTTATTTGGTTCTTCCGCCTTTTCCCTTTTCCCTTTTTTTGTCTTTCTCTTTTTCTTTTTCTCTTTATTGCACTTTCACTTTTCCGTTTTTTTAATTTCCTTTTCTTTCCTGGCTGTATTTAGCGATCCCCATGTGGAGCCCTCATCTCATGCAGCCGCATCGCCGAGTCCGAACCCGCCCACGACGGTCTGGGTCGCAGGAAATTATGCACCATGCCACATCGGACTGGCGTTCAAAAGCTAAGTCTGACTTATACTATTCAGGACGCCGGAGTGAAAGACCTCGGATACAATGGCCCCATGCGTCTGCCACTAGCCTACAAGATTTGTCGGATTCAGTATATAAGCTCGCTTAAACAGCCTTCCGGGAATCCCGGCATTCAGAAACGTTAAGCTCAATTACTGATAATACGGTCATGATCTGTACCGCAAAGAATCTGTGGGCGCTAAGTAGGAATTGGCGTGGACCTAGTTGCTAGCTAGTAACTGCCAAGATTCGCGATACAGGGTTCAGCGAATGTACCCACAATAATCCCCACATAGCGTGCTTCGCTACTCTTAGTGCTTTACGAGTAGAACGTTCCCACAGAAAAAAAAAACCCAAGAAAAATAACAGTTATAAATAGAAAAAAAGGGGCAAAGACTATACTAACAGGAATTTGTCATAGTCAGGGTCTAATAATTGCAAAATACCACATGGATGGCAGGGTTTTCTTGGAGAGAAATAATCTCATGAGTCTCTCTATACAAGCGTTGGCGTCCATAAAAATCTGGGAAATTGGCGTGAAACTTGAAGTTCTACAGAATCACTGCGATCCACTTTTGTCCGAATATGACACCGTAATCTCCACGATCAATTCCCTCACATATGGCGCCCGGGTATGCTCGGTATCGGTAGCTGAATTATGTTGAGAATAGTGGAGCCTTCGAAGCTTGAATGTTGCTTGTTCCGTATTCTCATGTCGGACGCAAGTCTCTGCAACATGAAAATAGGAAGGCTAAATGTATCAGTTAAAATGTATGTTAGTATGGAATACTGGTCATGCACATGTGGCAATAAATCGTCCTGTGCCAAATTTAACAAGTGCGTAGTAAGTAGAGATCGAAGTGGAGGCCTTCGTTGTCTCACATTTTGCTGTTATTGTAACCGTTGGCGGAACCGGTGCGGGTCTCTACTAGCTTTTCACTTCGGAGTATATGGCTATACATACACAGAAGCGAGGTGCTAGCCTATCCAGACATAGCTCTAGTTGAAAGGGTGGAAAAAAACTCAATCAATTCAATCGGGATTTTTTCCAGATCGTATAAAGGAGAGTCACGGTAGTGACAGTGTCCGCTGCTCGTGAATTTGGGTTGTTGAAGTCTTGGAATATTTTTCCTTCTCTTTTCCAGGTCTACCCGCCCACGCTCATTTACCTGGCATTTGGACTCCCTCGTCTCTCGATATTTCTTATTTGTTTCCATGTTCTTTTTCTAACTCTATTTCTTTCATTGTGCCATGATTTGGCGACCTTCTTCGGGGGCATGGAGCCCCCGAATCGCCCAGTGGCTGCTCCTCTTCAGCCTTTTAGTCTTTGTTGTACATGCTCAGACGACCTATTATTGTGATGCAGACAATCCTTGCTACAATGATGCATGCTGCGGCGTGAGTGACGGACAAGGTGTACGTGACTGCCGTAATCCCACACACATTCTTATCAACTCACTAAACTTGTGTTTGCCTTAGATTTGTGGATACGGTGACTTCTGCAAAGCGGATATTTGTATCAGCAACTGTAATGCCACCGCAGCGTGTGGAAAGGACGCATCTACCCCGGGTGCTAGCTGCCCACTCAATGTTTGTTGCTCGGAATGGGGCTTTTGCGGCACCAGCGACGATTTCTGCAGCACAGATTCAGGATGTCAGGGTGACAACTGCGGACCTCCAACGGTCCCATCCTGCTCCTCTAATGATGTCCTCAAGCGAGTGATTGGTTACTACGAAGGGTGGGCGAATAACCGAACCTGCGACTCATGGAGTCCCAGTGACCTCGCTGTCGATGGACTCACCCATCTCAACTATGCTTTCGCAACCTTCGACCACAACGGGGATAATTGGGTTGTTAGTCCAATGACCGGTGTTGCCAACGAGGATGAGGTCATCAACGACTTGGTAGACCTAAAGTCAAACAGCCCGGGTCTCTCTATCTATCTATCGATTGGAGGTTGGTCATTCAATGATGGAGACACCGCGTCCTACTGGACCGACATGGCCAGCACGGCAAGCGGTCGCAAGAGTTGGTCGAAATCTGTCTTGTCCACGCTGAAAAGCTACGGCTTTGACGGTGTGGATCTTGACTGGGAATACCCCGTGGCAACAGATCGTGGCGGCAACCCAGACGATACTAAAAACTATGTTTCCTTGGTTTCGACTCTCCGAGAGGTACTCGATGCTTCGGGAACCAGTTACGGCATCACTTTTACCACGCCGGCCAGTTATTGGTATCTGCAGTACTTTGACGTTCCCGGCTTACTGTCTGCGGGTGCCGATTGGACCAACTTGATGACCTATGATTTGCATGGAGTGTGGGATGGTACTGACCCGTATGTTTAACTCATAACCTTGATGAAAAATTTGCTCGAGATCGATTCTGATACAGATTAGATGGATTGGGAAAATCATGCAGGCCCATACGAATCTCACTGAGATCAAATCGGCCCTCGACCTGATGTGGCGAGCTGGAGTGGAGCCATCGAAAATCGTCTTGGGCACTGGATTTTATGGTCGTTCCTTCACAGTCGATGATCCGTCCTGTATTGATCCAGGCTGTGCATTCTCCGTCGCCGGAAATGCTGGTCCCTGTACTGCCACAGCGGGCGTGTTATCCTACAAAGGTCAGTCCTAGATGGTTCCTCCTGGTAAACCATTCCCGCTTCAAATAATATGATATTAACAACTGACCAACTACAGAGATTACCGAGTATATGAATACTGACGATGCAATTGTCTTTCTGGATGACACCGCCGCGGTGAACTACATGGTTTGGGACGCAGCCACTCAGTGGGTTTCTTTCGACACCAATGTTACGTTCCAGCAGAAGATCGCCTACGCCAATGAAGTTTGCTTAGGCGGTGTGATGATCTGGTCTCTGGACCAGGATACCTACGATTGGCAAGCTTTGAGCGGGTTGCTGAATAAGGAGGTCGCCAGTGGGGATCTGCTTACAGGCGGCTCCATGAGTGACGAAACCGCGAAGGACCTAGCCACCCTCTATTCCGCCTACAATGGGGCGGATTGCTACGTCTCGGGATGCGTCGATGTGAATAAAGGACAGTGTAAGTCGGGATATAGCGTGCTCGAATACGTACATTCCGCTTCTCTCGGCATGATTGAAGACCCAGACAAGAAGCTCTGCAAGACGGGAGACGATGATTCGAGTGACGCCCAGTATCGTTTAATCTGCTGCCCGACGGAGGCCATGCCAGAGAGCTGTCGCTGGGAAGGAGGCAGTGACGATGGATCGTGCACTGGCGGCGGCACTTGTGGTAAGGGAACTTACGAGCTGGTTGCGGATTCTTACGCAGATCGCACTGGTTCCAACTTCTGCACCAGTGGAAAACGTTCTCTCTGCTGCAACACTGATCCCGCCTTGGAGAAATGCAGCTGGACGACATGCGGCAACGTGTGTTCATCGAGTATGTATACTTTCAGCATGGAAACACCCGTCGAGGGGACCAGTAAGTGATTATCCTTGTTCACCTCAAGCCCCATCTTGCGTTGGAAGAATCTGACTGAAGAAACTAGACCTGGTACAGAAGACGGAAAATTGTAATGCAATGTCCCATTTCTGCTGTCCATCAGAAGGTATGTGCCCTTCCTGGTCTGGTTACCCTCGCTTTGCACCTCTCCTAACCCGCAATTCGAAAACAGATACGTACAAGGATTGCAAATGGTATGGCTGCAATGACAGCTGTCCAAACGACAAAGTATTGATTACGCAACGAACCGAAATCTATTCAATCACCGTGGAGGGCGACTATAGCGTCTGCTCTTCTGGCACGAACAAGCTTTGTTGTGATCCTCCCAACGGGGCCAACAGTTTCCCTGTTGATCCAGAAGACCTGTTCACTTACCCCGACGAAGATGATGTGAGCTACTACTATAGCGTCGAAGCCACATCCAACTCAGATTGTTAGTTAAATGCCAAGCATCCTTTTGCCTTCATGCGCTACTTGAGACTACGCTGCTAACAATTTGACTAGCAACAAATGATGACAGCAAGGATCCGTTCGCATTTGTGATGATTGACGGCGATACGAGCGCCTACGACGAGTCCTTAGTTGACCAATGGACTTTCCTGACTGATGAACAAGAGCTTCGCAAGCGAGATTTGAAATTCCACAAGAGATCAAGTATGTTTGCGAACACTAATGACACATTTGACAATGTGATCGAGACATACCACATCCAGTGCACCAATCTTTATGTCAATGGATCAAACTGCAATTCCTTGTTTGAAAGCGGTGCTTCCAATACCATCGTGAAAATGCCCAAGGACTTGGGAGCTGGACCATATGCCCGGGTGATCAGTCTAGTTCCTTTCGGATCTCAGAGCACATCGTCGAATATCAAGGCCAGGTCCACCAGCGAAGTTTACGAGCTCACTGTGGATTATGATCTGGCTAGTGCCGCGACCGAGGAGAAGGGCGATGTCAACTTCCGTGTTGACTACACCAATCTCCTGGAATATTGGAATGAGATCACTGATAGTTCCGGCTCCAAAAAGCGCAAAAGATGGTTCGGAGCTTACGATGAGTGGCTCAAGAAGATGACTACGATTGTGAAAGATGAGAAGAGTTCCATCCCTCTGGATTACATTGAAAAGATCAAGCTGTTCCACGCCCATGCTCAGTGCCCCAAGACTAACATAGATGCAACATTCGACATTGATGCCGACATCTCACTGGCTTTGGATGGCCAATACGGTTATTACTTTGAGGGATCTATCCTACCTACACCCACGCTGATCTCGGCGTACGGTTATTTCTCTATCGCACCGATGGCCGCGGTATGTCCCCAAGGCTCCTTTATCTCTGGATATACTAACATTTCGCTATTCTTCCAGATTCTCATTACTCTCAGAGCAGAGGCCGTGATGCAGTCCGACACAGGTGTGGTCGAACTCTTCAGTGCAGGATTCCCCGGTCTCTCTGTGAAGGGTCTGATCAGCATTGGTCCTGAGCTGGCTTTGACAGGCCAGTTAGCGGCCTCCCTCCAGGTATCGGGTGAGCTCAATGCAGGCGTTAGTCTCGAATGGGACCGCACCGAGGTATATTTCCCTCAGGATGTAGCAGGTGAGAAGGCAAGCATTGCGCCTGCGGACTTGCACAGCGACAATCACCAAGTGTACTCATTTGAGCCAACTTTCGACGCATCACTCACTGCACAGGGAAATTTGGCATGTAAGTCAAATATCCCAGATTATTGGGAAACTGGCAATAGTGAATTGACTAAACATTTCCGTTATAGTGACTCTTACCCCTGAGGTCCGGTTCGGCATTTCCGTCCTTGGGGGCGACCTGATGTCGGGATATGTGACGGCGGGTATTGCCAACACCATCAAGCTGGGTGTAAATGCCACTGCAAGTGTTTCGGGTGATGGTTCGACTAGTGCCGGATTCTGTTACTGGGCAGACTTCGTCTATTCCATCTTCATCCAGGCAAATGCCTCGTGAGTGATATTCATCCTCTTTCCCTCTACTCTTCCGATGTCGAATTTGGACTAACCGACTAATTTTCATCTTTTTCCGCAGATTCATCGATGGCGCCGCCTATTGGGGTGATAAGTATGATGTTGTTTCTCCCAGTGATCCTCTGCCTCTTGTGGATGAAACCTGCATCAAGTATGCAAGCAGTGATCCCCTTGCCAAGAGAGATTCTGTCGAAGCGTTGGTAGCAAACAGCACTGGAGAGGCTTGTTTTGGGGGTCTCATCGCCTGTAACGTCGTCAACGATGTCACGGCGAACGGGTCTGGAAATATGACCTGTCCTTATGTATGTGACGGCACATCCTGCACAATTCTTGACGCGAGTAGTTCTGTCAGCAAGCGACAGGCGATCACCGGTCAATGCATGCACTACCCAGCCATGTACTACAACTGTGAATGGTTCCCCAACAAGAATATCCAAAATCTGGACACTTCAACTTCGGCAAAGATGCCATACTACACGTCATTGGGTAAGATTCTCCAACCCCCTCCGCTGCGACTCTTTCCATGACTCCCATGCTGACAGTCGGCAACAGGTATCTGTAGCAATATCCAGAACTATCTTGATAAACATGCCAGTCTGTGGGCGCCGAGCTACATGGGTGATACCTGGATGCGTCTAACATACAAGCCGGATCCTGACAACACGAACCGGGACTTGGCTTGTGGAGAATCAGGCACAGCCGGTACCGTGGCTGCCAACTGTGCTAAAATCAAAAAGTCGCTCTGGCCTCTCGCCGTTCAACAAGCTGGAACAAACGCGATGGGAATGCCTGGGTGGAGTGATTCCATGTCCTGCGATGAGTTTCCTTGTAAGTGATTCCCTTCCAGCACCTTTGAACCTTTACTGACGAATACTTGTGAATATGATAGTCAACTCGTAAGTGCCTTCAAAATACCCTTCCCCACTTCAAGGTGTTGTAAAGGCATTATATTAACAGTAGATGAATGATAGTGCCGCAGAAGGTGGACTTGGTGCCGTGAGTACTCCCCGAGATTAACTTATTTCACATTTCCCTGGCTGACGATGGACTTTCAGAGCACCTCTTGCACACCGTGGGAACAGCAGAATTACCAGGCTTACATCACTGGAATGATTCCACGACTTCAGGACAAGGTTAGCTCTCCTTAACACTTTTTACCTCCTGTACCCCGTGCTGCTGAGCTGGAGCTAACTGCCATCCCTTTCCTTTTTCATTCAGTCGAACAAAAATATCCGATGGGGGACTGATCCTTGGACGGGTCAGCTTCCGCGCCAATATACGGTAAATCTTTTTGACTCAACCTCGAATCCAACGGGCACCTTTCTCGGAACGTATGGGGGTTACCTCGCGGGCAACCAGAACCTTTATCGAGCGCGCATCGCGGGTGGCGTCAACACGTTTGGCAGCAACGGCAACTACTTCTTGTCTGCGACCAGTTATAACGCCCTCTGTCATCTTGACGCCAGCTCTGCGCTAAGAGGCAGTGCCATGGGAGTGGATTATATCCAGCTAATCATGTGCAACGTGGTGTATGGCGACTCGCTAGGCACAGACCTCAAGAAACGAGATGGAGGAGATGGCGATGATGACTCGTACACAGGGCGTCCGGAGATGCATCCTCGCTTCTGGCAGGTGCAAGGTATGTTTATGACTTTCGTTCTTGTTCTTTCATGGGTTTTTTATGTGACAGGTTGGCTAATGACTAGCAGAACTTCGAATCCCCCATAATTGGAAAGATCGTACAATTCTCACGCGCCGGGATGACCCAGAAGGACTTACCCAGCACTTTGCCCAAGGAGGCAGTGACTCTGATGGTCTGAAGTGGGATGATACGGATTCGGTCGCCTTCAGTCTGCTGGACGAGAACGACCTGCCTGTCTCATCTTCTACATTCTCCACCCGAGCCCAAAAGGAGGAACCGTATGAAGGAAGTGACGTGGAGCAGTCCGCGTCCGCATTGCGGAAGAAGCATTATGGACAGCATTTCCATCGACACGGTCATGGACATCATTAAAGAAGAAAAAGGCCTGTTCAAGTTTTATATTGATACGCACGTGCGAAGTGGATAGCTTTATCTCCAGGAGTTGATCTCCCCCGGAATACCGCTTCTCTGCACCAATCTTCCATCAGTCGATAACTTTGCATCTCGGGAACGACCACCGGCTACGCCTTCAATCCCGACAGCGATAGTTTTGATACTTAATTTTTGTACTCATGAGAGAAACTTTGAAACATTGAAAGCAAAAAGTCACAGAAGCTGTGCAGATTGATTCATCGAAAGGCCAGCATTGAGTGCACTGGTGCGACAAAGGGAAAACCCATGTAGCGCAACATTTGAAACATATGTATACTAGTACACCAGAATTGCATCCAATCTTGGAATTCTATTCAATAAACGTAGCCAATTACACAGTCCTGCTGTTATCTTTGTCACCCGGCGATTGGCCTTCCGCCTCAGCGCTGGAGCGCCACTTCCGCATAGCAGCAATAGCTTGGTCAACACGCGATAGAGAGGATTCACTCAGGACAACCTCATGAGTAGCCCCGTCTTTCAACCGGCTGGTTGATTTCTGTTAGGCCAGTTCCATGAGCTTTGACAGCCAGAAATTCTATCGCTCAATGCTGAATGAGGGTAGGTCCTCACACAAGCGCCCAGGCCCAACGGATATCACCTCCTTGGCAGTATACGACTCTGGAGACCTCTTTGTATCCTGGAAGAGTGTACCCCCACATCGAATAAGCCACTGTGTTGCGACCCAGAGTTTACATTCAAACACAGTTGCAGGGTCAAATGAGATTGGTTCGTCATCATGGATCTCATAATAACCATAAACGATCCACCATTGGCAGAATAATGCAAACCCAGCTATTTTATTCTCGAGGTCAGGCTATGCTTGTCCTCATCCGAAGAAAAGGCATTTCTGATGTACTCGTGCACAGTGCACCATAGAGCCAATCATAGGCCACTATTTCACTAGCGTCGCGAGGAAACCCGGAAGCGGTTTAGCGCATTCTGGTATTTATACAATACAAGTTTTGACGGCCGCGCCAAAGCGCGGCCTCACTCCTTGTTGAACTACCGGAGGACCCAATAGAGCTATATTTAAATTATCAGTATGTTTATTATAAATATGATATTAATTTGAAACATAAGTGTAAGAATCCGTTATCCTTGTATGACCGTATACGGTGACCGGGGCCGGGGCTGTAATCGATAAATAACCTGCCAGTTGGCGGAATATAGGCCATAGCCCGTTGTGACCCTGGATGAAGGTGCCAGTAACACCACTTACTACCTATGAGTATAGTGCTATTAGTATAGTGCCCCTAGTAGAGTGCTTTTATAGGAGAGTAGATATAATGAAGTACCCTCTGTTACGGACCTACAGGGGGCCGCACCGCCCGCGGGGCAGTTGTACCCAATCATCCAGGATGGAAGGGACGACGTGCAGGTCACGTGCAAGGCATGGTTTCCTACCCACAAGGGACGAACAATACGGGATAACCACCAAAAACAAACTTACAATGGCTGTACAAAGCCCTGAACGCCAGCCACCATTAACGGGACAAAGTAGTCTTCTTCAATTGCCTGCTGAGATCTTATTGTTGGTCGCGTCATGTTTACCAAATCGAGATCTCAAATCCCTGCGCTTGGTAAACAAACTACTGGGCGAGACGCCACTGTCATTCCCGCGCGTGTTTCTCTCGGCCAATTCGCTGGATGTCGAAGTTTTTCGCTCTATAGCGAATCATCCAGTTTTTAGAGAGCAGGTCACTGAAATTATTTGGGATGACGCACGTTTTGTTTCAGCTCCGGTGTCCTGGGAGGATTTTAAGCCGTTCATAAATCGCGATGACTTGCAAATGAAGGACGGATGTCCTAGGTGGTTCTCGAAGCAATGCAAGAGAAATATCAGCAATTTGCAAGTGCGAAAATACCGCGACGTGGACAGGCCCGACCATGTGGCTCGCCAGCGGCAGGTGGATGCACAGATGCCTTTAAAGGACTGCTGGGAGTACTATTCGCGGGTTATCAAAGATCAACAAGCTGTGGTCGAATCTCTGGATGATGAGAAAGCCTTCATTTATGGGATAGAGCGATTCTCACAGCTGATGCGGGTGACCGTTACGCCTGCAGCGCATGGCCGTACTTTCTCTCCGCTGTACCAAACACCGACTATCCGAGCGTTTCCTTATGGCTTTAACTATCCCATTCCACGGGGATGGCAAATTGATCCGAATGAAGGGGGTATTTTCGAGCCTTTGCCGTGGTCAGAGACGAAAGAAGAGTATAAGGAGATGTGGAGAGGGGTCAGGATTGCTCTTCGCGTTCTATCCACGACGGAGGGCCATAATGTCTCCGAATTATGCTTCGACTCAAAAGAACTCGCCACTGGGATAAACTACACGATTTTTGCTCAGCCGTGTGAAGAGTCCAACCATTTTGCTGCTATTATGAAACGCCCAGGCTTTCGTCATCTTCATCTATCTCTACTGGTTGGGTATGGCTGGATTTATAACGATCATGAAGGTTTCACGAGCGGATGCTTCTCCGAGGCTGTTAGCTTGGCGAAGGATCTAACGTACTTTCATTTAACAACGGCATTGGAGGGCGGTACAGCTGGAGAACCAGTTGTCCCTCTGAAAGAGTTGATTCCTATCCAGCAATGGACAAAACTTCATCATTTTGGAGTTTCGAAGTTAAGCATCAACACGTCAGACTTGATTGATCTGCTGAGTTCGGCATCATCTTCACTTCAATATGTTGAGCTAGGATCCCTCGACCTTCCCAACGATGACTGGTCTGGGCTGTTGGAGCGGATGCGAGATGAGCTTGATTGGACTAAGCGCGATCAACTTCTGAGACCGACCGTGAAAATCACTATGGAGATGGAACGGATGCATTCCGGGAGAATCGCTGTTCTTGAAGATGAGGTAACGAACTTTCTTTATGACTCTGGTGAAAATCCCACGTCAGATGTACCCAACTTCCCCAAACTGGGAATGGGTACTCTGCATGATATTTTCGAGCCTGAATATACTCGGCCACATGTCCTGATCCAGGAGCTTAAGGAATTGGGAATTTCGATGGGTTTCTAAAAGTTGAAATGATGAATGTTAGGATCAGAAGAAACACGATTACTTTCTAATAACTTCTATTTTTTCTTTCAAAAATGATGTATGTGTAAACTCGGTGCCCCCAATGAGAACACGACACAGCTCATAAGTACAGAAAGCTTGAAGTAGTATTATCACTGGTATCATCTTTCAACCCTGGGACGACGCCTAGACAATTAAGCCACAGCAACGCAGACATATTCGTCCGCTTGCAGGCCGGTGCAGTCAGTCTTGACCGCTGGGTTCCAGGCGTAGAAAGAAGATGTTGAGATGCCGTATTCACTTGCGATATCAACGCATGAATCACCTGGAACAACTTTGTAAAACTTGTACATGTAGAAACCATGCCTGTTTGAACGGGGTATGGCGTTGTGACGCCAGTGGTGGTAGATTTCACGCCAACACAGACGTACTCAGTTACCTGCAACCCGGAACAGTCCGTATTTACCGCTGGATTCCAAGCGTAAAAGTTGAACAGTGAAACTCCATGGTCATTGGCAATATCGTAGCATGGGTCATCGGAGACAACCTCGTAGAACGCATTACAGTTGGAGACCATGCCTGTCTGGATGGGAGATGGCGTTGTGATTCCAGACACGGTGGTGGTTGTAGACGCAGTGATGGTCGAAGAACCGACAGTAGTTGAGCTTGACTTGACATACGATGCAGACGTACTCATTTGCCTTTAGGCCGGAACAGTCTGTCTTCACACCTGGATTCCAGGAATAGAAGGATGATAGGGCGATGCCGTTGTCGTTGGCAATATCGTAGCACGAGTCGTCCGTAATGACCTTGTAGAACTTGTTGCAGGTAGAAACCATACCCCTTTGAATGGGAGATGGTGTTGAAATACCGGTGGTCACAGAGGTAGACTTGGCTATTGGGGTACTGCTGACAGGGCTACTCGAGGCCGGGACGAAACCCGAGAACCCCGCCGGTAAACCACCCTTGTATGTCGAAACACAGTAGTATGTGCCAATGATCATATTCCATTTGAATAAGCATGAAAATCTAGAATCAAAGACTATCTGTTTTGACAAATTTCTAGGAAATAAAGGAAATTGTTGATTGATCAACATGCCTTGTTCAAAGTTCTTTGAGACTCATTTTCTTTAAATCGTATATTTCGAAAACTTATATTTCGAAGAACGTTCCATAAGCCTCTCTATATGTTTCATGTGGCATCAGATTGCGAAGGAACAATGTGCATCAAACAGGCCTATGTGCGGTATGATAGCCAGCACGAGAGGGGGAAAGGGTTCGCAGCCTACAAATCCACCCCGCAGAAGGCATATACCACACTGCTTATCAACTCGATTTGCCTTGTTGTGATATTTAGAGTCCATCTGTAGAATTCAAGTCTCATGTGAGATGATGGTAGAATCTCTGAGATCAAGCATGATCAGGCAGATGGATAATGATCCAAATTTCAAATGCCATATTAGTGTGAGACCCGGAGGACTCACGCTTGCCTCTCACCAGGCTCTATTCCAACCCAGAGAGGCTGTGTAGATGCCCCTGAAGATTTGCACAAGGCTTGATCTCACTTTCCGCATGCCGGTGGCTCCTTTGCCGCTATTCCTCTTTGGACGCGGCGATTCATACGCCACAATAGTGGTAACCAAGAAATAACATTGGAAATAGGTAGACTCTATCCGGGTAAATTCATGCCTTTGACCCGCCTGTTCCGTGAATAAGCTTTATTCACTTTTCTTTGGTACTATCCTCATTTTTGCAGATGAAGTAAAAGCTGATAACTGCGTTGTATAAAGCCACGTGGACAGTATCTGCGGATGGCGCAAAAAGGTGGACACTAGGTGTATTTAACATCCTGACCCCCCAACAAATCGCCCTCGGTCCAAGAAATAATTCGAACCCCATGACAACGAAACATTATGAGCAAAACTCGCGAAGTAAATCCTATCCCGCAATTGAGCATTCTGGATAGACTGCAAATAGCTCGCACATTCCTGTTCCGCGTTCCTTGGACAATCGTTTCCACTCTTTCCCGTCGTTGGTGGCCTTTCAGCAACTACAATCCTCCCCCTCTGAGGAAGCATTTATTCAGCCATCTCATGACATGGTATGCTCTGAGCTTATCAGTATTCAAATCCAAGATCACAGAAGGTGGATAATTGACATTTCTAGTATTTTCAATAATGTTCCACTAGCTGTGATACAGCAGTTAACGGTTCGAGATGGAAGTCAACTCCTCGATTCCATACGCTATAAAGATCTGAATCGGCATATTTTCCAGTGCATTCAACGAGAAGATTTTACTGGATACTGGATTTGCCGCGGCCTATCCCCAGAGCCAATCAACCCTGTTGACGCAGATATACTCCTGCTTTATGTCCACGGAGGCGGATATGTGATGGGCCATCCAGCGGAAAATGCCCCTGAACTCCTTTTTATGGCGGAGTTACTAGCTGAGAAGGGGCTAGAAACTGCGATTTTCTCCCTCAATTATTCTCTGATGCCCAACGGCTATTTTCCCACTCAGATCAACCAATTGTTCGCTGCTTATGAATGGATTGTACACACGACAGGTGTTGACCCATCCAAGATACTAATCATGGGAGAATCAGCTGGTGCTCACTTGGTATTGTCATTCCTGACTTTTCTGTCGGAGATGAATGAGTCATCTTCGCTTCCCAAGCCTGGATCCGCCTATCTCCTCAGTCCCTGGGCCAACCTACGGTCGGATCACCCCGAAACACTTGCCCTACACTGGGAGGACCGATTATTCAAGCAATCATTGGATGTATCGGCAAAAGACTTTCTTCGGAACGCAACTTCCGACCAGCTGGATTTGTATGAGAATTTTGCAACCGACAACGATAGCTCAAAACGCCATCCCTGGGATGAAATCCTTCCAAATATCACCCGGGTATCTGCAGGATCGGACGAGCTTGTATTTTTATACGATATCCGAGACTTCGTTAGGAATGCACAAAAGGATGGCGCCGAGGTAAGCATTACCATCAAAGACGGAGTCGATCATGCATGGCAGTCAAATGAAGCAGGAGGATTCCGTCCACAATTTCTGGGACAATCTAGACAGTCATTCAATAAGTCCATAATGCCTGGTTACCGTGAGATAGCGGAGGACATCAGTTCGATGTTTGCGCCTTGGGGTAAATAGACACTGTTATGTATATATTGGTATTGAGCTCCCTTAGATCTATTACTAGTGCTAATCCGAGAAATCTACAATGGTTCTGATTTGTGTCTCAGACCTTGGAATGTGGCTTTTATAAGGCCAGTAGTCAGACGATGGATGTCGCTCAGGTGAGAAATGGGTGAGAGCCAGTTTGACCTTGGCTCCCTCAGATAGGAGCCTTAGAAGGTTGAACATTAACGAAAATAATTACATTCATTGAATTGATTCTCAAAACAAAGTTCAATATGAAAATTGCAAATGATTTTAGTTATCCCACCTGTCCGGAGGTCAGTATGTGGATACATCATGAAGTTATATCTGGTCTCTTTCCCAAGGTTTAACCTCCGATATAGTGCCACGAGTATAAGCGCGGCTCAAGACGAAACGCCGCCGCCCTCATGTCTGCTTCCGAACTGGAGGTGTAGGCTCCTGATAGATATCAAGGAGAATCCGCTGGTCTAGCCACACTTAACGGTTGGCAAAATCGTGTGTGCTGTCAAATTGACGATCCCGGTAGCCAGATTAGCCTTGTGTGCGGACCCCTGCCCAGGTGGACGCTAGAGTGAGCACTGCCTCCACCCCGCACTCTCACATCTTTTTCTCTTTACATAGTTGATATTAATCTACCGAGATAAGGTTGACTACAAGAACATATATGCTGCCTCGAATGTTGTCTTCAAGAGGTTCTTAAGGGTTGGCCGGTCCAAAACCATATCTTATGACGCCAGATGTCTCTCGTCTCTATACCGCCGGAACTTCGGCAAGAAATTTTCAACAACCTAGGATCTCAAAGTGATTTGAATGCTCTGGCTTGCACAAATCGATATTTCTATCTCAACCTCAACAACTCAATCTATCGAAACGAAATACGAAAGGACAGAGGATATGTGGTTCTTCTATACGCCGCCCAGACGGGATCTTTGCGCACCGCAGAACATCTTTTAGATGCTGAAGAGTCATTTCGACATTATGCCAATGATAATAAACGCATACCACACCAAATTGACCCGAATGGTCCGACCCTTGGCCGAAGTGGCTGGTCACCGCTTGCCTGGGCTTCTATGAAGGGATATGAAGGAATGGTGAAGCTTCTTTTGAAGGTGAAAAAAATCGAGCCGGATATAAGATGCTCCAGGGAACGCACAGCTTTGTCCTATGCTGCAGAGCAGGGGCACGTGGAAATTGTTCGGTTGTTGTTGGAAGCGGGAGCAGATCCGAACAGTCAAGATCAGCTCCAGCGGACGCCGTTGCACTGGGCTGGATCCCCAAGATTGACAAAGGGAGTTCACTACGAACCCGTGAAGCTTGAAAAGAGTGATCCCGGGACTGTATCCTCGAGTGCTGCCTGCAACTCCTTGGGAGCGAAAGAACATCTATATGCATTTTATGTCGAAGGCCTCCGACTTGCGATCACAAATTCCACGTCCCCTGTCTTCTGCTCCGTGGACGTGTTTTTTAATGTGCATGTCCCAGGAACAGAAGAATATAACAACTTCCATAAGAAAGGCCAAAGTTATGGTAAACTTGATGAACTTGGTCCAGATCTCACCGTTTCGTCTTCCATTCCATACGGCGAATGGTCTTCAGGCAAACATTTTGAGCATGTATTAGACTTGCTCCTTCAATATGGTGCCAAAATCGACGTTGGAGAGCATTCGGCCTTGAATTTCGCCGCAGCATTTGGATATCAACCACTGGTGGAGCTTCTTCTCAACAGAGGCGCCCAGGCCATGGTGAATACTGAAGTCGGAATGATCTATTTTACATTAGCAATTGCAGCAAAGCATGGCCATGTATCCATAGTAAAGTTGCTTCTCGACCGATTTCCCTCTGCGAATGAACCCCAATATGCCACCAGATTATCAGCGCTATCGTTGGCAGCCATGAACGGACATGTTGATGTTGTCAAGGCCCTGATCACAAAGACGTCTGAACGCGAGAGATCTTCCAGAGGGTCTAGTTGGCAGCCATTGACAGTGGCGGCGAGAAAGGGCCACGCTGACCTGGTAGAGTTCTTGATTTCAGTACACAAACAAAAATGGCCTGATTATCCACTTGGCTATACAGCCATCTCCGAGGCAGCATACTGTGGCCATACAGACATCGTTCTGCGGCTTATATCTGCAGGTGCAGATTACAATGCCACCCCCGGGGCGTTTGGCAAAATGGGATGTTTACACCTGGCAGCCAAGAACGGACACTCAGAAACTGTCAAATCCATTCTTGCGACCGGTCAAGTTGACGTGAACGCCGTGGATGGACATGGATGGACAGCTTATTCGTGGGCCTCCAGTGACAAAACAAAGTCCAAAATGCAGGAAATCTTGCTCAAGGGTGGAGCTGATCCATCTTTCCAGAAATCAGAAGAGGAGATCAGGCGGGCGCCACATTCTATTATGATATTGGGGAATGGATGTTTTTCGGGCTGTTGTTTCGATGATGAAAGATGGCCAGTTTCATTTCGATAAAGTATACTGCAAGTGCAAAACAAAATGCAAGACATAGGTCTTTAATGCTTCTTTGTTTCGAGTAGCTGCCAAAATTATGGATCTTGGAAATACTGGAGTC
Organism: Penicillium tannophilum; assembly: GCA_028829675.1. Taxonomy (NCBI): domain Eukaryota; kingdom Fungi; phylum Ascomycota; class Eurotiomycetes; order Eurotiales; family Aspergillaceae; genus Penicillium; species Penicillium tannophilum. Next base: position 2,863,904 of record JAQKAK010000004.1, on the reverse strand, counting down.
GATATCAATCGCTGATTGGCTCGCCGATTGATTCCTAATAAGGTAATCTTTGCGGCCCCCAACATCATCATCTTCAGACCCACTTCTCACGCTCCTGCTAGTTCTTAATGCTGACAAGGAATATAAGCTTAGAAGAATTTTATCCTCAGCTTATTCCCCCCTGTAAAGTCTTTACCATGGCAAGCGACGAGAAATCTAAGAATCCCTATGAGGACCTAGACCGCCATGAGCGAGAAATATCCTCATCTTCAGCTGCGGACACATCCATTGCGGACACATCCGGTGCGGATGAACAACCCCCACAATACAGCCCTCCTGAAGTGACAGCAGGGAGCTCATCAGCAGCTGCAACAAGAGTCCAGCCACAGATCCCTAGCTCAGCAAGAATAATCGCAATCCCCGCGATCGCACCTGCAAATGAATCACCCTTTCTCCGCGCCTATGCACCCACACTGGCAAAGCACCAACTGCCAAAGGAATCATTCATGAGATTCCTGGATCAGCTCAATGATGTCGTAACTACCAGTCCGCCAATGCAGGTCCTAGACGCAACAGGTGGGATGCTTAAGTCCGTCCCGATTTTATTCCCGCTGCATTGGGTTGGCTCAGTGGTGAGCGGTCTCGCCAACTTGGGTAGCCTTGGAATTTCAAAAAGTCGCTCAGACTCCACAATCCGCCAAGCAAACAAGGATCTCTTTGAACCGCGGGGATTGAAGGTTGAGATCGCTAAGTTGGATGCTGTCGCTCATATCGCCAAGATCCCCATTCTGAATTCACAGGGAAAGGTCGATCACGACGCTCCTCTTATCCGACAATTGAGCGAAATTTCTATGATCGGGTCTGATATGGCACAGGAAGTGGATATACAGCAGCGCAGAATCCAGCTATTTCAGCCATGGATTGCTGAGCTTGAGGTTGATTCTGCTCTTCCCTGGAGTCAAAAGTCGAGATTGACGCGGTTTAATGCGGCTCTTAAGAAAAGAAACGAGGGGGCACGGAACCGAGGCCAGGAGCCGGCCAAGGAAGAAGAGGATTTTGAGCTTCGAAAGTGTCTTTGGCTGGTTATTCGAGAAGAGGGTGATGAGAGTAGAGCGGGCTCTGCATCGAGGAGTTGATAATCATTGTTCGCTCAATTAGGTAGGCGTACTTTCTGTTGGTATTTAAATCGATCGACAAAGAAATCATGTAACGACCTGAAAAATAACCCTCAATTCCTTTGCAGTACAGTAATGTTCGAAATCAGCTTTACCTTCTTTCTCTCTTTCTTTATCTCCCAACGCCCCACCTAGCGCACACTAGTTCATATTAGGATATAGTTCCGCCGGCTTTGCATTGTCTACGTACCTGTGGTCAATCATCGTAAACTACAGTATTCTCATGACTTGATCAAGAATGCCATTGGTCCATCTAAACCACTGTATGACACCATGGATCCTCTAGGAGTGAGGAAGATCTGGCGACTTAGGCATCCACCGCCCTTACTTGGTTTCCCAATTCAGTAAAATTTCGAAATTTGACAGGGCCTGAGGATGGTTAGGTCCGAGGACTTGCTTCTGCTTGGCTACGCACTCCCTCAACAAATCAATAGCGTCTTCGGTTTTTCCGGAAGATTTCCAAGTGAAAGCCAGGTTCGCCATGCTCCTTAGCGTGTTGGGATGGTAGTCACCGAGCTTAACCTTGCTGGTTTCCATCACCTGCACCTCGAGCCGCTCCGCCTCCTCCAACCGGCCTTGATGCCAGTAGGTCGATGCGAGGTTGGCCATACTCATCAGGGTGTCCGCATGGCCCTCTCCGAGCTTAGTCTTGCTAGCTTCCATCACCTGTAGGTCGAGCTTCTCTGCTTTCTCCCATCGGCCCTGGTCCCTGTAGGTTGATGCGAGGTTGCCCATGCTCTTCAGCGTGTTAGGATGGTAATCGCCGAGCTTAATCTTGCTAGCCTCCATCACCTGCACCTCAAGCTGCTCGGCCTCCTCCCACCGGCCCTGGTGCCAGTAAGTGGACGCTAGGTTCGCTATGCTCCTCAGCGTGTCAGGATGATCCTCGCTAAGCTTCGTCTTGCGAGTCTTCATGACCTGCACCTGGAGCTGCTCGGCCTCCTTCCACCGGCCCTGGTTCCAGTAGGTCGACGCGAGGTTGCCCATGCTCGCTAGAGTGTTGGGATGGGCTTCTCCGAGCTTGGCCTTGCTAGCCTCCATCACCTTCTCCCATCGGCCCTGGTTTCTATAGGTCGACGCGAGGTTGGCTGTGCTCTTTAGAGTGTCAGGATGACCCTCGCCGAGATTGGTTTTGCTCGCCTCTATCACTTGCAAGTCAAGCTGCTCCGCCTCCTCCCATCGGCCCTGGTTCCTATAGGTTGATGCAAGGTTGCCCATGCTCCTCAACGTGTCGGGATGGCCCTCGCCGAGCTTGGTATTGCGCACCTTAGCCACCTGCAACTCTAGCGTCTCGGCCATCTCCCACCGGCCCTGGTCCCTGTAGATTGATGCAAGGTTGCCCATGCTCCTTAACGTGTCAAGATGGTCTTCTCCGAGCTTAGTCTTGCGCGCCTTCATGACCTGCACCTGGAGCTGCTCAGCCTCCTCCCACCGTGCCTGGTTCCAGTAGGTCGATGCGAGGTTGGCTTTGCTCCTTAGCGTGGCGGGATGATCCTCCCCGAGCTTGGTTTTGCGCGCCTCCAGGACCTGTACCTCGAGTTTCTCCGCTTTGTCCCAGTCCCCCTCTAGTATATATGCCCTTGCTAACATTGCCTTGCTATCGAGGGAGTCTTCACTATCTGCTCCAAATATTGCCACTCTTTTTTCCCCTGATTTCGATGCTAACTCCCTAGTGCCTAAGGTATCTCCCATTCGCCATGCATACCATGCCCCCCTATAAAGTAGCGTGGCCCAATCCCGTTGAGAGTCCCGAGATGCTGGTTCCTGCAATATGGCCGACTTCACATGTGGAAAGAGCTGTCTGCACTTTTCCCAATTCTCATATTCTCCAGTCGGAAATTCTCGGCATAGGTTGCTGATAAATTGCTCCTTCCATCGCTCTATTTGCCCTTGGGTCCTAAGCCATCCACGTGCAGTCAACTGCACTAGCCGATGCATATTGAACGTAGTGCTATCTTCACCAGTATGAATGAATGAATAGTCTCTGAGAACTGTAATATCGTCCTCAAAATCATGATCTAGGTCAGATTCAGACGAACTATCGGTATCCTCTTCACTAGAGCGGTTCGTAACTTCATCTAGAGAACTTGACCCATTACGGTTTCTTTCCGTATCTTGAACCCGTAAAAGGTTCTCTGGGATCCCCTGTCGGTCGAAAAAGCTCATGAGAGACAGTAAGTCTGCCGCAGACTGCCTGATTCTTCGAATGTGCTCGAACGATATTTGCCATGTCAGTAGAATGGAGTTCTTTGCCTCCCAGTCTCGGTGAATATGACATGCTTCATAATTGAGAAGTTTAGTGGCTTGACGATCACTCTTCCGAAGCTTTTTTAGGTATTGCGATACCGAGCAACGGGGCGAACGATGGATAATATAGCTAGCAGCCTGTACAATTGCGAGTGGCATGAACTCAAGTTCTTCTACTAGCTCCACCATATCCACACTCTCCGTATGGATATCCAGCTTGTTCTGTAGTAGAACTAGCGCTTCAGTCATGTCCAATGGTTGCACATCGATAAGATTCTTCTGATGGCCGACAATAGTCAGGGCTAATCCTTTGCTCCGACTTGTGATAATGATGGTGCCATTTGAGCTTTCAAATGAGCTTTCAAGTAGGTACCTTAGCGGAGGCTGTGTCGAGGCATTGCTATATTCGTCTGCTTGGGTCTCCGTGCCAGTCGCAGAAGGCTTGTGAAGGAGCTCGTCATCATCTACGTTATCCAGAACGAGGACCCATGTTCCGATCTTTTCATTTTGTAGCCAGTTTCCGACGAGTTGGAATATATTAGCGTTGCGGTCCTGGCGCCCAGGAACCTTGATTCGATCGGCAAGGTCGCGCAGGCTTTTTTCGCAGCGGGCCGTATTACTCGCATGGATCCAGAAGACCCAGGTGTCGGCGGACTGCTCTCGGACTCGGTGGCAGTATTCGATGGCAAGTCGTGTTTTCCTACTCCACAGTCAGCATGGCACGGACGCGATTTGGCCGTGTTGCCCCGACCCAACACCGCCTAGACCAACGAGTACTATTATGGACCCTGGGATCGAAGCTTTTTCGTGAATTTGATCAAGGAGTGCATCATGAATGACAAAGTCCGGGTCGCGGGGGAACGGCACGGTCGACAAAGGCTCCGGTCGGGCTTCCGGTGGCTCTGGGGCGGCAGCGGCTATTAGTCAACTTGCCCACAACCTACCAAGGGCCTTAAAAGACTTACCAAGGGGTAGGTAGAACTGCGGATTGTTGATAGGGGCGTTATTGATCCCAATCTGGAACCCAGAGTTTGCGCTGCCAAATGAGTTCCACGCCATAATTAGAGTAACTCTTCTGGTGCAACGGGTATTTTTAGGAAGGGGTTTAATAACTAGGAACTGGCCACGTAGCTTAGTAATAGACGTCTTACCCTCGTCATTAGGTAACTTAATAGCCCTACGCTCTACTCACTACCACAGGCGGCCACCTTGTCTTAATTTACTTTATATATTCTCTGGTTATCGCGAACCAATTATTAAATAATAAGAAGCAAATTGATGGACATTCTTCGTCGTGGGCTAAGTAGGTTAAAATGCCTTTAGAAATAGAAGTTAGTGTGAATCGGTGCACAACAAAGTGAACTCGCGTAGAAAGAAAGCATCTATAGGAGGCATATGATCAAACTAAACTATCTAGCTCGTATTTATATTATCAGTCACTTCACATTTACGTTCTTACATATAGATAATAGGGATGATATATAGCCAAGCTACATCTGGCCTAGATAGGCTTCACCATAGACTTAGCGTTAGGGGTAAGATAGTTTTTTTGTGTAAGATATAGAAGCTAATCGTGGCTTAGTCATATTTGAATCACATGACTAGGCTACCCACAGATACGTCTCTACGGCGTATTACGTGGGCCGCTACTCAACGAGGTTTTGGTGCCTAACGAGGTTTTCTACTATTTACATAGTCACCATCCACCACCTAAGATGGGGGAATATCACGAAATCGAAGATCGGATCAAATAAGCAATATCTACAATAAAACGCGGAAAAAAGCCCAATATTAAGGCGCTGTCGCGTGAATTCAACGTCCTATATGAGCGCTTGCGCACTCGAATTCAAGGTAGACCGAACAAAATCAAACACCCACAGCCTCATAGACGCTTGAGCGTGGCTTAAGAGAAATCCCTTATTGCTTAGATCTATTACCTTAGAGAAATCGGTATTCTACTAACTCCTAGGGTGGTAGAGGCTTAGGCAATTCGCATGTTATCTGGTCCATATGTTTATAAGATCGGACGAAACGCGGGTGTGGATACCACAAAAGTCGAGGTCTATACCCTTAGAAAAACCTAGATATATGATTTTATAAAGCGTTGCCCATCTAATCTTAAGCTTATTATCTAAAAGCTAATAGAAGCTATATATATAGAAATATCTACTGTAGATATGCAAAATTTCTATAATAGATTCGAGAAATATATATATTCTGCGAGACCATGCAGTATTTACAATTTCGACGAATCTAGCTTTATTATAGCCTAGTAAGGTCGCCGTAAGGTGCTTTCTAAGGACCGTTATGGCGTTAAGTAAGCTAAGGATCTCGCTACACGTGAACTCTTAATAGTAATTAAGTATATATTAGCGGATAGTTACGCTCTTCCACCCTTTTTTATCGTTAAAGGATCTAATATTCTTATTAATTAGTTCTAAAGTGATCTTTAGCCTTAAAATGGAGGCAAAATATCTACTTTAAGCTCTAGTATAACTAATTATAACCTTACTTTTAAATGGTTAAAATACTTTAATAAGTATACTTGGGATTGGACTGAAAAAGGTGAGTTTTTTGAGTTATGGCACTTTTTTTACCTTCCTAGATATTGGGAAGGAAAAGGCTGTTTAATAAACGTCCCAGAACTTAGGAGAGGAGAAATATATTAATACTGGCTAGATGAAAAACGGCTTTTGATTATAGATAGTCATAGATCATATATGATGATTGAGTTTCTCTAGTACTATAAGGACTATAATATTATTACCTTTTTATTAGTACTATATATAACGTACCTCTATTAACCACTCGATAGTATGCCATTTTAAAATCTTAAGCAGATATATAGGAGGTTAAACGATTTTGCATAATCCCTAGGTATAGGACTTATAGATAAGCGTGACTTCTTCTATTATATCCACTAAGTCTATAAGGAAGCCCTAAATCCTCGTGTTATCTAATCTAGCTAGAAGAGAATAGGGCTTTATCCCTTTAACCCTAATCTAGTTATTTAAAAGATTATAGATTTAGAGCCTAAGTATTATAGACCTACTAGGGACGCATCGCTCTAGACCATAGGGGTCTAATAGTTCCTAGGGAACTATCTAATGCTCACTACCTAGAAAGGCTACTTCTAGCCTTTAGTTTATGGTTACTAGGATTATAGCGATAATTAATAGAATAAGTAGATAAGTGGCCAAGACTAGCTACCTTAGTATAGTAGGAAGTACTACGCCTAGATAATAAGGCACTTAAAGGAATAAGATCATATAAGGTATAACCCTTAGTGATTAGTTAGTATCCTATCTATTTAAAGGAATAGACTAGTCCTAATATAGGAATAGACCTATCCTAGGAGAGGATAGGACTATAAGAAGGATTAGATATATAAGAACGCTTATTACTATATATATATTTAGTTCTTTACGTTTAATTATATATTATTACTTAGAACCTATAGTTCTAGCTTTATACTTATTTTATATCTAAGTTAACCACCCTACTAGAAGAGGTATACTTAGTCTCTTATTACTTAATATAGATCCTAAGTATAGCTTAACTAGGCGCTACTTATTAGTACTACCTAATAAGAGTCTAGGCTATAGACCTAAGCCTATATAAGGCCTATAATAGTAATAGTATAGTTATACCTAAGACTTAAGGACGAGCCTTGACGTATATATATAACTACTATAAGTGATACTTACTATAACTAGAGAGCACCGCGTAATATATTAAATATCCTAACTTTATGAAATAATATTACGAAGTAGTAATTAAGATAGCACTAATAAATAAAACCTAAGTAAGACTAGCTATGACACTAATAGTAGCACCACCACCGCCTAATAATACATAACTTATAGCTATAGTAAGCTAGCTCTAAGAGCAGCTCGTGAACCTAAGCTAGCGATAGCTAGTGGTTAAACTACCTAAGCCAGAGTTCTATAACGGGACTTAGAGTAAGCTCTAAGGGTTCCTTATATAGATAGAGATATAACTTCGAATTATTAATTATAGTATAGAGTTAGATAAGGTAATCTATATATCTACCTACCTCTATAGATAAGCTTTTGACTAGTTCAAACTATATATCTAAGAATTTAACGAACTCAAGAGCGATAAATAGGGCGACGTGACTAAAGAGATCTTTATATCCTATCTAGTATTTAAGAAAAAGCTTAAGGCGACCTTTAGGGATATTAATATAACCCGAACCATAGAGCGACGCCTACAACGCTTAAGGTAGATAACCTTAGCTAGTATCTACTCTACTAAGTTCTAGTAGATTATCTTATATCTAGACTAGGATAACGATACCTATATCGCGATATATAAAGACGGGCTTAAGAAAGAAGTTAAGGATAAGTTAGCTTAAATAGAGCGACCTAATAACCTTTAAGCTATAATCGCGATTATAGTACGGATTAATAATCGACTATATAAATAAAGCCTCTAGTGGAAGGAAACCCGCTAATAGAGAAGTAATATAGGATAATCCTATAGTAATAGTTAGTGACCTAAGAGACGCCTAAACTAACCGAATTAGGGTTATACCTATAATCTATATAGTCCATAACTAATAGAACTTAACGTAATAAGACTACTAGACGAAGAATAGAAAAGATATAAGATTAGTAACCTATATTTTAAGTGTGGAAAACTAGGATACTAAATTAAGGAATACTAAAGTAAAGAGTAGCTAGCGTAATAACTTAGAGCCACTTAAGAGCGAGAGGGCTATAATAGACTATAATGGCTATATACTATTTAATAGCTAGGAGAAACTAAGGAATAGGCCCTTAGCGAGGATAATAGGTGGGATTAGGAAATATATACTAAAACTATCACTAATAAAAACGCTATTAACGATACAATTCGCGAATAGGACGAAATCATAGAGAAACTTAAGGATACTAGCGATAAGGCTAAAGTATTAAGCCCTATAGAGAAATTCCTAGAAATAGACTAGAAGAATAATAATACTAAAGTTAAGAGTTAAGGTTAGACTTAGTATAGAGACTAGAATAATACTAGCTCCTAGGATCTAGTAATATAGGAGCTAGGACCTAAGGAGATGGTCACTAGGAGTAGGTCGTATGGCTACCTAGGACCTATAGATAGGAATCTAGGAGTGGATTAGCTCCTAGGAACAGACCCCGCTAACCTAGGATATATAACTAGAAACCTAGGAGCTATAGAGCCTTAGGACGATAGTTATAGAGCTTTAGGAACTATATAATAGATTATACCCTAAGAATCTCCTAGAGAATAGAAATACGAAGTTACGTTTTAAGATAACCTCCTTAACAAGCTTATATAAAATATAGGTACTAATAATAATACGTCTATATATAACGAAAACCGCTAATCTACTAGATAGAAGGGGAGAATATAGATAAATAAACGATAATAGCTTATAGTAATATAGTAGGTAATATACCTAAAAGTGGAAGCTAATATCCTACTCGAAAAAGTTATAGTACTAATTAACTTAGGAGTATATAGAAACTTTATAGACCTATAATATATTAAGTATATCTAGATACTAACGACCAAAAAGGAAAAACCTAACCCTATAGTGGGACTAAATAGAGAAAAACTAGGACTAGAAATCACGCGTGAAACTAAGATATAACTAATAATTATTAGCCTATATTTCGAAATAATAAAATTTAACGTAACAAAACTAGGAGGATATAATATAGTCCTTAGTATACTATAGCTAGTGCGATATAACCTAATTATCTATTAGGATATATTATCCTTATAGTTTAGGAACTATAACTATAAAGTAGCGAACTAATAATAGTTAGGGGGATAATAACTAAAAAAGGACTTTAGTATAAGAGTAAGTGATCCTAAGAATATACTAAGATAAGTGAATATACCTCTACTAAAGGTAATAGGCTAACGGCCTATAGATATAAGTATTATCGGGAATCTAGAATAGAGACTAAATATATTAGACGATAAGCTTAAAGAATATATTATAGTATATAAAGAAATAATAGCCTTCTATATAATAGAAAAAGGAGTACTAGAACTACTAGAAGGGTACCGCGAGTTCTAGAACGTATTTATAGCACTACTAATAGGCTAGCTACTAGAGTATAGACCTTATAATTACGAGATTAATATTATAGAGGGTAAAGAACCAACCTATATAAAGATTTACTAGTTATCTAAGAAAGAGTCCTAGATACTAAAGGAATATATTAATATAAACCTAAAGAAAGGATATATTAGGTATTTAATATTATTAGTAGGATACCTAATCCTATTCGTACCTAAGAAAGATAGAAGTCTATAACTATATATAGACTATTAATAACTAAACTTGATCATAAAGAAAGACTAATATCTACTACTATTAATCTAAGAAATCTAAGACTAGATTTAAGGAGCTAAGTACTTCTTAAAGTTTAATATTACTAAGGTGTATAATTACCTCTAGATTAAGTTAGGAGATAAATAGAAGATAGCCTTCTAAACTAAGTTTAGACACTATGAATATATAGTAATACTATTTAGGCTTACTAATACACTAGTATCCTTCTAACGCTTTATCTTTAGTATATTAGAAGAGTACCTTAACGTATTTATAGTAATATACCTAGATAATATCCTTGTATACTCTAAGACCCTAGAAGAATATAAGGAATATAACTAGAAAGTAGGCTTCGGCAAATAGGTCGGGCCTAATGGGCCGGGCTGGGCCCAATCCAAAAATAGGCCCCCATTTGCCTTCAAAATAGGCCCGGGCCCATATGGGCCCCCATCTTAGGCCCATTTTAGTGGGTCTAAATTTGTGTATATTTTTCATAAAATATATAGAAATATTGGTTTTGGAGGGGTAAATTACTACTTTAAATACCTCATATATTACATATAGATAACATAAAGTCGGCTTTTAAAGGTATGAACTCTATGGTTCTACCTTATTTTTTCAATTTTTTTTGTTCTTTTTATATACAAAAGCAAGACCTATAAGCCACCCTAACACCCTAGCACCTATATAATCAAGAAAAGCACCCATAATCAACTAAAATCAGTAATACGCGTATTCTGCTTCATCCTATCTCTACCTAGTAGCTCTAGCCCTTCTAGAAACCCTAATTAAAGGTAATTCTCCATCATCTAACCTTTCATCTGAAGAATCTTCGGATGAAACCTCCCTTATTCTCTTCTAAGGCTGCCGAATTGGGCCTAGCTACTCTTCCTCGCCTAAGCTATCTAGGTCTTGATCCTTGATATCACTAATATCCTTAAGTATTACTCGAGTCTCCAAGTCCTTTAATCCTGCCTCCTCTTCAATCTCAAGACCTTCCACTAGCTGACTAAGCTCTTCTATATCCATATCGAACTTTATAGTGCGATTATACACCATAAGGTCTTTTATAGTAGAAGTACTAAGCCTACCACGCCAGTAGTGGCATATATCACGTGCTATATTAAATAGACGCTCTACACCAGCACCAGTTACTAGAATAGAGAAGAGATCTCGAGCTATCCAAGCTAGGGTAGGGTATTTAGTCTGATTATTCCGCCAGAAGATATAGGGTTCCTCGTTAATTAGCCCTAGTTAGGTTAGTAAAGGGTGGCTAGGGTAGGATATAGATATATAGTCTATATAGATATAGAGTCTCTATAATATAGACCTAACCTACCAGCTTAAAGGTAATCTCCTAGCTCATCTACTTATATAGGCAATATGCTAGCTTTTAGAGGCATCATAGACTAGACTACCAGCTCTATAGCGGTATATCTCCAGGCTTATAGACTCGAGATCGGGTTATCTAGCTAATAAGATCTAATCAGATCCTACAAGCTTGATCTATAGACCTTAGTATAATCAATTATCTCATCTTCCCACTCTTCAGATTAAAAGAATTAAAGCTTATATTATGGGGCAAGGATCGTTCCATATACATATATACTACCTAGAGCTGGGTCTATAGTCTAAGAGTAATACTCTCGAAGCTTGGATTTAGCTGCATATAGAGCTTCAAGCCTATCTTATTTCCATAGAAGCTAGGGTTATATAGTTAATATAGGGTTATATAGGGTTATATAGCTTATAAAGGTTAAACATACCTTCTTTTACTAAAGCTTAGTAATAGAAGACTCAATATACTAGAATAAGGCATTATAGACGTTAAAAACACTATATATAGTGATATCCTTTATCTTACATAATACAGTAGTAAACACAAAGAAAGGCTTTGTAATATACAAAAGATAGGTGATTTAACGCCATTTAGCTGATCTTATACGCATTTTACCCCAGAATAGCTTACAATAGCTATCTAGAGCTAGTTTGATCCAAAGAGCTCTCTCTAGCATCAAAAAGGTCGAGTTCCAGCGAGTCCAGACGTCCTAGATAGGGTATAATAGGTCTTTCATCCCATCTTTTGACTGCTCTACCCAGAAATCAGCCCGCCTTTATAGGCTTACATTAATATAGACCGCTAGATTCCAGACCTTCTAGAGCGTACGAGCAATTCCAGTCATCTAGCTGATCTTATGCTTTTAGAGATCTTCAGACCAAACTAGCTCGATATTATCATTTTTAGGGTCAACCCTAATCTTCCCATAGAGCTACTTCAAGGATAGCTAGATCACATGTGCCATACAAGGGACTCGAGGAATTAAGGTCTCTAGATAAGCTTCTTAAAGAGATGAGATCAAAGTCTTATTATTCAAGGCGTTATCTATGGTGATAGCCATAATCCGGTTTAATATATTATGTCTTTCCAGTATTAGGGTAAGCATACGTATAAGGTTGGCGCCTAGATATAGATATATCATATATTAGTATAGAGATATATAATATAGAGCATATAGAGATATATAATATAGAGTATATAGAGCTATATATTATAGAGCATATAGAGCTATATGATATAGGGTGCCTAGGGTTAGACTTACCTAAATAGGGGCCATCTAGGGGTTCAAACCCTAGCAGGACCTCCCTATAGTGCTAGTCTAGGTCTAGGAAATAGCCTATAATAGCTATATAAGATTAGGAGAATAGAGATATCCAGCAATCTAGGGCAATTGATAGCTTAGAACCTTCTAGAAGCGTTCTCAGAGCGGTTATTTATTGATTTAAGCTTTCATCTCGTAGGCGACGAGATAAGGTTCGAGGGGAAGGTAAAGATGGGACTGAAGCAAGCTAGGCCGTTCCTTCTATAAAGGCCTTGAATTACTAACTATTCAAGATATTAAAAGGCAGGTGGTGGGTGGTAAAGAAGTTCATAAGCAGCTTAAACCATACCTCATAGGTAATATACTACTTTGACTAAGTTTCCTAGCTAGGGTTAGTATATAATATATAGATCTATATAATCTATATAATATATATAATATAAGGTAGTGGGGTAGTGGGCTTACTAAAGCAAAGGCAAAGCTACTCTTAATTAAAGTCTAGCTAGGGTTAATAACCCTAGACTTACAGGCTTTCTCGAGATAGCGACGAATTATAGAGGTCCCATTAATAGAGCCTCCACTATTACTCCAATTAGGGTGGTTAAATAGCATATTACATACTATACAGCGTACTTTTAGTAGTCCAGTCTAAACTTCTACGATCTATTCAATATAGGACCAAATCATCGAATTTCCATATTTTACCCAATTTAGAGATGGTTTAATATCCTTTAACCCATTTAGGGTAGTTCTCCACCATTTTAGGAAGGCATTATGGTTCAATTAGGACCATATAGCATAATTTCCTGCTTTAGGCGTAGAAAACTATGGAATTCCATCTAGTAGGGTACCTAGGGTGGATAGGTCGCTTAGGGTAGGTAGGGTGCTCTAGGTAGGGTAAAACGTTGAAATTGACTCAGAAGGAGCAATTAGATCGCTCTAGAGAGGGTTTAGAAACCCTAGTTCTAACATGCTAGGCATATAGAGCTAAAAGAGAGCTAAGATAAAAGGATTTTTAAAGATATTACCTTCTAGAACCCGATTGGCTAGATATTATATACGGGTCTAATCCTATAACCTTAATTAGATACTACCATAGTGGCCTTACCCGCCCGCTATATAATCAGGAACACCAGTTTGATTAACCAGTATTTCTATAGAATTCTTACCTAAACTAGTTAAAATAGAGGTTTTAAGCTTATATATAAGGTTATTACCTTATTATATAGCTTATTCTTTGTTTAAATTACATATATAAAGGGTGGTTAGGGCAGAGACCTAGATATATAGTTAGTAAGGTAGTGAAGCTAGACGTTCTACATAGATATATCTCCCCCATCAGCGCAGTCAATCAACCACTTCAAAAATTACCACCCTATATTATACCCAGCTACCCTAAATATAGGGTGATATAGGGTAATATAGGATAATAAGCTTATATTAAGCTATATTACATATAATTACAATAAGTATAGTAGGATATTAGAGGAAAAGTGGTTGCTATACACATACAGACCAGAACGGACTGTAATTAAAAAAAAGTCTTGGCAAAAAATATACAAAGTCAGGCAGAGATCAGGCAAAATCAGGCAAAATAAGGCATCAATTTTGAAAAAATGGGCCCATGGGCCCCCATATAGGCCCCCATATGGGGGCATATATTTTATGGGTTAGGCCGGGCCCTAGAATTTGAAAAATGGGGGCCCATTGCCGAAGCCTACGCGTAACCTAGCCCAGTATTTCAGATGCTGCCACAATCGCTGATTAATCCTCAATACATTAACTAGATGGGCACCAAAAGTCGCTGGCCGTACGACTAGTAGACTACACTAGGACTTTGGTATGACTAGTTGGAACGCGAAGAGATAAATCTCAGACCTAATAAGGATACCAACCGACCAGCATGCCGCTGCCATTTAGCGGGCATTAGCATATAAAGTGTTTTAAGAACAGATTCCCTCTGGCTAGACCTTCAAAAGCTCGCTATTTTTCGTTTAGTCCACGATTACGTGCCGGTACACCCGCAAAATCCCAACTGCCCTTCATTCAACAATCAAGCGCCGAGCATCCCGAGCGACTATCCACCAAGGGGCAAAGTTTATGCATCTGAAGGGGGGGCTCTATCAATAACAGTCTTCTCAGATATAGATAGCAATAGCATTTTAATAGGCCAAGAATGACCCTTTCCGAATAATATTTTTAGCATATGCCTGCGCCCCGTACCTCATCCCATTGTGGATTGGCGCTAATTCTGTTACGCGTTTTGTTTTCTTGATTGGCAGGCCCAAAATGATATGGGCGACAAGCGAAACACTTGAGAAGGACCTGGGGAAGTAAAGTCGGTAGGTTCACGAGCTTCCTAGGATGTTACAGACATATAAATACTCTCCATTTTGCGACATATGCTCATGATACATCGCTCCTAAATCTTCCATTTTCCTTCACTGTCCAAATAAATCCTGCTATAAACCAGCTTTGTGGTGTTTCAAAACTCAACCATGTCAAGAACATTTTCTACTGCGCGTCAAAGTTTGACAAAATGGTTGGGGTATAGCAAGGACTTACTTCCCACAACTTGGAAAGGGGCTGTGGAGCGTTATGAGGTTGGAGGTGCAGTAAAAGTAAGTTTTCCTAGGATTTGTTCTTTAACGGGACTTTTGCTTAAAGGTATAATACAGTCAACTCTCGCTTATAGTACGTCCGGTTATGGTAAATCCATAGTTATGGTAACACTTCGCTTGTTTGGACCCACTTTTATGGCTATTTATTAGTAAATCTCCCGGTTATTATAATTTCTTCTTATTGTAACCCCTTTGTTTCCCGTCTTTGATTAGTCACCCTCATTGATCACCACTATTGCCCAATCAGAATACCTTATTCTGCCAATCCTTCCGCTCCTAGCCCCCTCAAGCGTACACGATAGGGTATATCAGATGCTTAGAAGCAGGCCCTACGTACTTTTTCGTCCCAAAGTATCCCTCGCCCTACCCAACGAGAGTATGTGGATTAGTTTTAGACTTGGTTCAAGCATTAGATTACCCGTGCGTTTATATTAAGGATCCTTTCGTCCTAATATGACTACCTTAATATAGGTCCTACGGGCTCTAGTATACGTTTATTATCCTCTTAATAGCCTATTTTAGACTAAAAGCTCTCTTTTTAGGTAGAAGGGTATATTAATAATAGATACCCAATAACCGGCCCTTTGATCTAGTCTAAAGTAGCTAAACTTTAGTCTAAAATACCTAAATACCGAGATCTCCTAAAACCGCAATTCTCTAAGGGTTAGCTTATCCGCTTTAAAAAACGCTATTCTCTTAAATATTATACTTTCTATAGAGAGTCTACTTCGGTCCCATCTTCTATACACGAAGATATTAAGCCTATCTAAGTAATTTATGACTAATATAACCTGGAGGATATCTATAATATAGATAAAATAGGGCTATTCTAGCGATAAATACTAAATGGAGGACTCTTAAAGTAAAAGACACCTAGGCAAAAGCTTAATAAAGCGCGAGTTTCTCTTATTCTTGCGATAAATATGACTAGTTTAGACTATATAGCTTTATGGTTAATTAGGAGATATTAAACTCCTTACGCTCTTTAGTTAACTAATTACTAAGCTCTAGGATATATCTAGAATACGAATAAGGCCTTATAGATACGCTATAACATTATAATAAGATAGCTACGCTCCTTTTATAGATATATAGGTATAAATAGACGAGTCTTACTATTAATAGATAATACTTCGCTATATCTCGCGGGTATTAAATAAGCACTACCACTACCCTATATTTAGATCGTTTTTTTCCCCGCAAACTTAACGTCGATTTATTAACCCTTAGACTAAGGAATTATTTAAAACCTAAAGCACTATTACCGAAAGAAATAGATACATTAGATAATTACTATCCTTAATCGCGGGCTTGATCCTCGGACGAAAATGAACCTTAATTATACACTTTATTAGGTTACTTAGGCTTAGAGAAATCAAGTATCGGATTAAACTATTTAAAATTGCTTTAAAAAAAGCACTCTAATCCGTCCAAGTTCTAATTCTGCACCCATAAGCGAGCTCGAGCCCGCGAACAAGCTTACACTACTTATAAGTGAGCCCGGTTTACGTGAGGAAATAGGGGTTCTATATAACTAAGTAATTAAAAAGCTTAGTGATGATAAGTTTATACCATTAGATAAATTCTTGGATCCTTTAGGCGAAAGTGTATCTAAGCTACTAAGGGGTAACGATATATATATTCACTATAGGACTATAGCTACATAGGGTCTAGATAACGACTTAGGGCCCTCTCCCGAGCTTCCGTCTAATACGACTATTTTAGGGTATCTATATAATATTCTGCTATAGGCAGGGAACAAACAATTAAGTACCCCAGAGCATATTCGTTAGATTAAGGGCTTAATTCGCGACTTTAGCAGAGTTCAGATCGATGAACAACGTTAGGTGACTTTGGATGACATGATAGGATGGAACCTAAATAGGTAATAGGGCTTAGGGTTATCCAGCAAAATATTACCCCACCTTTTACTTATTGTAATTTTCACTTATAGTAACAACTTTTGCTTGTCTGGGAGGGGTTACTATAAGCGAGAGTTGACTGTAGAAAGTTGGGGAGATTGAATCTATTGAGATCCTGTTAGTATACCTTTTATCCATGTCCGGCGTGGAATCCCTGTTAGCTGACGAAAATATATTAAGACATCGAAATGATGGCACTAGCCCAATACACCAGTCTCATTTCAACCGCAACGATGAGGCTTTGGTCATTAGTGCTCGAATCAAGCCTGTTGGGGGCCGAGCTCGCACCCATCACATCTATATAGATGGGTTGGGTACTATCAAGAAGGGTGATACTCGCGAGTATTCAACAAATGCCCGCGCTACGCCCCGGGCTTGAGGAGAATTTCGGACCTTATACCCGTATTTGGAAGTGACTCTCTTTCATAAGCCACTCTGGAATGCGTTGACGTGCTATTGAGACAATTGGACATGTACTATGTCGATACAAGCTATTACGGTTTCTTGAAACATGCGCGCGCATTGGAGGCAAACACAAATCGCACTGTCATAGATTTCATGCCTTCGCCACCGACAATGATATTTTCGTTTCCTCTGTTAATGTCCCACGTGAACACACATAGAAACAAATCTACACATCCTTTTAGTTGCCATTTCCTGTTTCACCAGGATGGAGCGCTATATACACAGGCACTCTTGAATTGAATCATTTGTCCACGATCTCAGTAGCTGTCTGACAACATCTAAAATCCCACAAGTGTTCCAGGCCGAGAAGGGCAGATAGGCTGACGGGTAGCGACAAAGCAGCTCAATAGCTTGGCGGCGCCACTTTTGAGGCTTTGCGTTAACACTAGAGATTTAATTAGTCACCAAAATCATATCAGTCCGAAGATCTGATGTTCTTACAGATGGTAAGGCATGGTACACACACACACGCACAATTCATTACGCCCGGGTGTTCCGCTCGCTAGGGAATTACGTTACGATTCGCAAAGCTTTACTCAACGGGCTATACCTGACCAACGTTCAAGCTCGTTCATAGCGTTGGCAGACCATTTCTTCAATGAATACTCCTCGATCTCGGTCAATTTAAACGAATTTGCGCGTAATTCGACGCGGTTTTGACGTCCGTTGATACGTGCTTGTAAAGTCGTACGTGGGATATCATATATCTTTGCTGCTTCGCGGATTGATATTTTCCTTGCTTTTTGATAGCTTAGATAGCAAGTAAGATACGTCCTTCTTGTTCTATCAAATTCTGACGCTTTTGGGAGCGAATTGGTGGCATGGTGGCTGGTTGAAGATGGCAAGTCTAATTAATTGACACGTTTTGGTTGGGGTGGCCCGGCCGACCGTGTGGCCCGCTCGCTTGTGAAATACGTTAAGTTAATGATTATCCCAGCAACCCGGATATCTCAAAAAAACACAGACACATGCACATACACTTAGCGGCGACGTTAAATAAATAGTAAAAAAAATTCCAACATGTGGAAGGCGGGGGCACACTACTGATCCCTACTACCGTCGGCCCCGCCAGATGGATGTCGACGACCCTCCTGCGGCCAACCTTCGACTGGGAACTCCGCACCTCCTCGAATCCTCCGAACCCCCTTCGGAGACTACGAGCTTGCATCTCGCACCACCCCATCCTGGCGCAACTCTCACTGTTGCACCTGAATGACAAGCAAATGAGCTAGATATCAAGCACCAATGTGCAAGAGCCCTTATTTGTTCTGCCATTCACGAATCGTACAATTTGCTCTTTCAGCAACACCGTTTTGATAATGAGCATATGGTTCGATCGGTTCCCGGGCTATGGAATTAAATTCACACCACCTGCCAATTGGGCCCCTTTCGAATTTATTATCGAAACGGCAGCCGCGGATTATCATATCAAACGCATTCTGTATCAGTTTGACCAGTGACTTGAACACTTCAAAAAGCTGATATTCTTTATCAAATCGTGCACTCCACGTATATCGCGTACACTCGTCGCGATGAATAGGAAGTACCTGGTGCCATCAAGTCCTTCGATTGGGTATGGCCCCACACGTCAACGTGTACCATCCATCGCGGCTGTTGGGCATGACGCTTCGCGGATCGCGTGGGATCTTAAACATAGCCCGTGTAGTTGCACATACGGGGCATACGGCCTTCAACTTTGCGCTGATCTGTTTCTCCGTGGTTTCCATCCCAGTCGAACTATCGAGCAAATTCAACATCTTTTGAAAGACCCAGTCTTCGATGCCATTTCCACACAGGGTCATCGAAATTCACGGTGGCTACGATGAGGCCATCAGGACGATCCTGGTTTAAAACCTTTGTGACTTTCAGATGACACAGGCCATTTTCAAAGACGGCGTGCCCGACTGTAAAGCCGGCATAATTTAAAAGCGCATGTTGGAGGATTTGCTACATTCGTACATGTGAAGTTTGGGAAAGCGGACGGTCTGGTGGTATTCATAGGCTTCACTCCCATTCAAGAAGCGAGTGAGCAGATTTGTGCTGGGTGAACAGATTTGAGGTGATCACAAATTAGAAGTCGGACATATGCCGCAGCAAAGGACTGAGCTGCGTGGAGGTGGCACTGCTCGAAAAGAACAAATGCATGATATTATTGAGATAAATAGGACGATTGAACGGAAGTACGTTTTCTTTTAGATGTTTAACCCGGGTATATCATTTTGCATGCAATTTGAGGTGACGCCTGGAAATTGAAACACCAGCAGGCGACTTTACAACGAAACATTGAATTGCGTGTAAGAAAACTTTAGTGTCGTATGTCGTATGGCAGCTGCAGTGATTGTCACCTCATAAACTGGACCTCCATTGCAGGAACTGCCTTTTTTGCTGAGCTACCGGAGAACTCCAGACAAGAGAACAGTTGTCTTGGGATATGAAGAACCGTGGCCTGTCGTAAGAAACAACATGTCGTAAGAAATCGATGATCGTAAGATACGAAGAACCGTGGCCTATCGTAGGAAATCCATTATATTTGTTTCTTGCGACCGGCCATGGTTCTCTCATGACGGGCTCAAAGCCTGTAGATATAGGTCACTGTCGGAAATCTGCGGTGGTAAAACTATGGCCTCGGGCCGAAAGATTGAGGTCAGCTGACTTTGGTCCAATGACTCAAAGCGTTGGACGTACGACCAAAACAGCCGCACGCCCGTAGCCTTGCTTCTGCAGCGGCCTCGAGCCTATCAACTGGTGTCTACTATGGCTTTATAACTAAAATGAGACATGAAGTCTTGTATGAATCTCTCTATAGGGCGTAAATTATTCCTGGTTATTTTCCAAACAGCTTGAGGGAAACCCAGATAAGCTGTGTGGGTCCACAGCCTCCACTTATCGGGTCTACCTCATGTCAGTCTCATGACACTGCGTCCAAAATCACCAAGCCTGTCTCCAGGATCACCAAACCGGGTTGGCCTGACTTGCGAACGGAAGACAATTGATTCGGCCAGCTTTACTCCGAAGGCATACCGCGGAAAACAGGGAAGAGAATCGTGACCAGCCCTTCATAGAGTGTTGGTCAAAGATCGAGTACAATAGAGTTCGAGGACAGATTACCCCCAGGAAACACACGCTTTCTTTCCCAGCCCCACTAAGTTTGCGCTAAGCCATATTTGGTTAAAGGTAGTCCCAACCACATCTTCCTGATGTATTTCTAGTGGACCACCAAGCGGTCATTTTAGGTTCCAGCGTAGGGCAGACCATACTTGCCGACTTCCACCGGAAGTAGACACCAGACCTCTAAGCACCCACAGTGGTTTGCGTGGCCCTTCTTTCTGCTTGATTCAACCAATTTTTGTCCAGCACTACTACAATACACTCGTGATGGTACGTCTGGCGAAAAAGCGAGTCGAACCGCCTATGATGGAAAAGCGGAACAACGGATATAAAATTATCCGGAAGAACACAGATGTTGGTTTGGGGGCCCCGTTTCGCTCGGTTGGATTTAAGACTTAGTGAAAGCGTCACTGAGAAGATTTGTTTAACTCTGCAGGCCAAATGCCAACAAAAAGGTACGTATTGCCACATGACATATGTAGCACGCACAGAAACTGAAGCCGACTTCTGTGATTTACGCAGACCGACGCAGCTGTTGGCTGCGTTCAGCGAGAAATACGGCGATACTTTCCATTCCACCACGTTCGATTTTCATACACCCTTGAATGTGGAGTCATCAAGTTCCAGAAAAGGATTTAATGGAAGTACTGTGGAGTTGGGCACGGACCTAGATCTGCAGGCTATAGATCTCACCCCTACAGCAGAGAGCACGCAAATGACGTGGGCCCAGGAAGGAGCGCCGTTGACGGTTGATCCTGACTTGATGTCACAACATCTACGTTCGTCAAATGAACTATTCCAAAATATTGCATCAGACTGACCTAAGCAGCACTCTGCATTTACTTTCGCCTCTACAGAGAGGAGGGGTATTACGGGGACGACGATATCTTCCGTGCCGTGTATCTCCAAGAATGTACCACCGAAAACTTCGTCCGAGAAGTCTGCAAAAAATCCTCAATTGACAACAGGCGTGTGGGGGAAGTACTGTTCTTTGATAGCGAGGGGATCATAAAAAGTACGAATGATGCAGTGTTAGAGAAACTGCCCAACGAACAACCACTGGACATTGAGTTTGTGCCAGCCTCTGCTGGCTCCATAGGTACTTATGGTGTTGTAGGTGACCTGAAAATGCGAGTACATCTTTAGCTCTTTAACTAGATCCTTATGCGTGCTCTTGTGGAAATCAAGCAGCGGATTAATACGAGAAAGGGCTGTCTCTGTATATGAAGGCCGTGAAAATAAGTGCACGCCCTTCAACTTCGTGCTGCACGATCTTGTATGTCATGCGGTCAGATATAGTCTAGAAAGATAGTAGCATCAGATTGACCTAACACGTAACAGCATAAACTCGACTAAGTTACATATTGCGGATCAAAGTTTTGGTGTCTGAGGGGTAATCTGTCCGAATTCTAGTAAATGTAAATGGCCGCGGTGCGTCTCGGCAGAATGGTTCTCCCGATGCCGGAGCTTAAGATTACGGTAACTTTGATGATCTACAAGAAATACAGGGGCAATATTCCTAGTCCAATTGGGCTTAGCGTTACCACAACGGGGCGAGAAAGAAAGCGAGTGTGTCTGGAGGGAAATCTGTTTTCGAATTCTACTGTACAGTCTGCCACGCGGCGGGGCGTGTATCCGGCGTTGATGCAGCATGCTATCCTTAGAGCCACAGTATGCAGGAGTGTAGCTCCACTGTCCGCTCAGCCGTGCGTTCTCAAGACGTAAGCTCCGTAGTATCTTCCTGAAAGTGCGATAGCCCTGGTATTGACTGTAAAAGACCATGATACATAATTTGCGACAAGAGCCATTTTGTCTGCGAAAACCTTGTCGCAGATCGTTCATCCGAAAGGTGGCGGGCCTTCTCCACTGAGTGCTTCAGGGGTGAGCCAAAAATCCTAGTTAACGGCGTCTTCTTTCTCAGATTGCAGATAGTCGGGTTTGCAGATCGTATGCGTCTTTGCCGGAGCTTCTGGGGGTATATTGACGTTCTGTGCAGTAAACGAATGTTTGGGAGGAAAAGCTGGAAGAAGTTTTGTTAGTAGATTTGGCACTTTGCTCCACTGATAGACTTACCTGGTAGTTTGCTTCGGTCTATTTCTGGCATAGCCAGCGATTTTTGACCAGGCATGAAGATTTGTGGGTCCTATGGGTTTGGAGAGATAAAGGTGGGGGATCTTTCTCGGGGTTATTAAGGATATATGATGGAGCTGAGGATTGAAGTAAAGTATTAATAGTCTTCCTAGATATATAGATAGCAAAACGTGGCAAATGTTTGCGCTTAGCTAGTTATCAACTTCGATATTCATCGTTCGATCTAGCGCACTTATGAGTTTCAACTTATAATTTGGGCCACTAGGCTCTCGAGCCTCAACTATATGTCCATTAATTAAATGATTTTAATAACTCTAATCTGGATTGAAGTAGATCAAATAGTGGTTTGAAAATGGTCGCGTAGGGATGAGACCGATTAATAGAGCATTATAGGTCGTACTATATTTAACGCTACGCCTCACCTAGCACTAAAATCCTTGGATCGTATCTCGTTTAAACACAATTCAAGCCAAAAGACGCTTCCGCCTCCTTAATCAACCGTGCTTACGCAGTAGATTGACTACTCTCGAATGCTGCCTATGTTCTGCCCACTAGAGTGGGGTTCGTCCTTAATCATTAATCATATTTAGGTTAATTTTAGGATATTTTAGCAAGGTTTCAGTCATAGTAACATATCTATTAGAGGCGGCAAAGAAGATAGCTGTCTATTACTAACGACCATAAGCGTTAATATCGACTATGTTTCTTTGTCGGAGTAGTAGAGAAACAATAGATAGATGGTTTGAATAAATAGCTACTTAGAGCGGGGTGGTTCTAGTAGGGCCTCTTTAATTAGCCTAGACTGACCTTAGACGAAGGAGTGCCTTCACTACGGGAGAGTTACCTACGCGGCATATAGACTAAAGTGGAGGCACGATCTATAGAGACTAAGAATTAATATATATCTACCGCTATTCTAATAATAGTTTAAGGACTAATAGAACAGGGCTATTAGCAGCTCGGGCTAATAGCGTCACCCTATATTAATCAGGATCGTTTAGTCTTAAATGGCTCTAACGTAGAAGTAATTTCATAAGGTTATAGTCGCCACGGTTAATAGCGTGCTAGAGCGCTATTTACCCATTAGAGTCCGATATATTCACGTCTAATTTTAAGTGCAGAAGGAGAGAGTCGACTATATAAATAGCTTACTAGCCATAGAGCCTTTTTATAGTCAATAGAAGAGGGGCATCATTATAGGAGCTCTAGTAGTTAATATCGATTCCTATATATCGCACTAGCATCTAGGCTACTATATAATCTCCTTCAAGAACTATAGCTTATAGTGGCGTCTAGCCAAAAGAGTCTGCTAGATTAATATCCACTCGAGAATCAACAAGTAAAAGTTAGAGGGTATAGTACTCGCGACGCTTCAGCGCGTACACTAGGGTAGATAGTCCATCTAAGTATCGATCGTTAACGTCAATCTCCTAAGACTAAAGAATCCGCTCCACACTAGTAGCATTTCCGCCAATGACTATAAGTAAAAGAGGCCCTCAACCTACAAAGTCGCAGCAATAGCGCACGTTAGGCCTATATTTCAAGATCAGATCCACGGCCTATAGATATCGCAGATTAATAGCGAGAAGAAGCGTAGTGTTGCCAGCGTATAGATAGACTACGGCAACATCCTTAATATCCACGGATATCCGCATATCCTCTCCGCAAATTGCGGATATAGTATGTTACCTAATATCCGCAATCCTTAGTTTTACGGATATAGTATACTACCTAATATCCTCTGGATATTTAAGGATATCCCATGGATATCAAACCAGCCAAACACGCCTAGCCTCGTGACTTTTTTAAGCGTGTATAAATTATGCGGTTTCTTATGTATTTTTAAAGTAATCTTCGTATAATCATTCATTTTAACGATTTCAATCTAGTAAACATAATTCTATCATTTCTAATTAATATTTAATACTAACTACCTTAAATTAATCTGAAATCCATCAGGTAACCTAGGTTGCTTCTAAATTCGCCCTGACCGTCCCTGTATACCCTTATCTATTAGTATTTCTGGAAGGTCATCATCATCGTCATCAAAACATTCGGATGATCGTTTCTTTGATCGTTTACGCTATAGTTACTTACTTTGATCATTATTCTTTTCACTACCCAAATCATCATCGTAGCTCTCTATCTATTATATATCCTCTATACTAGGCTCTTAATCCTCCTCTTCGTTATCACTAATTGGCTTAAGTATTTTAAGCTAGGGCATTGGTTTCCAAGCTTAATCTAATAACGTAGCTTCTCTAATAGATAGATACTCCTTAATAATCTCTATCTCCTTTTACTCAACGTCAAAGTTAGTGGCGAATTAATAAAGCATTAGTCCTCAGATAGTACTTAGTTTTAATTACCCGCGACGATAGTGGCATATATCGCGAGCACAATTAAATAATCGCTTAACGCCTACGCCACTAGCTAGGATTAAGAGATTATCCCGTGCTATCCTCGCAAGAATAGGAAACTCATACTCATGGTCTTTCCAGAATGCTCTTGGCTTCTAACCCTCAATCCCGCGGGCAAGATACCTCACAATCTCATCATCTTCGGGCTTTAAGAGCCTATGCTATGGCTGGCTCTAGGAAGCACAAGCAGCATCAAGATCGCCATAATCATCATTTAGGGCCTCTTTGGTGGTATCTTATAAGACTATATTATTTAAATCATAGTAAAGTGTCTCTTTATATTAATCAAACTCTCGCTTAAGAACTCCATGATAGTGATTAACATAGTCAATTTCACCTTACTAGTCTAATGATGCAAAATATTAAAGTTTTTTTGATGGGCAAAGAATTATCGTGAGTGCATAGACATCACTATATGATTTATAGTCAGTCATAGTATAGTACTTTAAGAGCTTCCGTTTAGTAGTCTAAAGAGCTTCAAGTATATACTTCTTCTAGATAACACCTTTATTCTTTAACTTACTCTTAGCTTTATTAAGATAAGAGAAAAGCTTATTATAAATACTATAGATGTTATATATAGTAATATCCTTAGTCTTAGACAATATATTTATAAAGTCGAAGAAAGGCTTTATAAGAAAAAGAAGGTATTCAATCTATCGCCACTCTTCTTAGTTAAGTTTAAAGTGAAGATACTAATGATCTATATAATACTAATCATAGAATGGTTATAGCCTTTTAGCCCAATTTAGCATTATAAAGGTCGAGTTCCATCGGGTTTGGACATCTTGAACAGGAACTAAACGAGGCTCCTTAGTTTATAGAGCCATAAATGCCTCCCGGCGTTATAGGCTTATATTAATAAAGACCGTAAGACCTTAGATCTAAACCTCTTTTATTAGAATAAAATATAAGCTTAGGGAGATAGAACTTGCCTTCTTTAAGGTATCTACAATTTGCCAAGTTAAGCTAGATCTTTTGGCCTAAAATAAATAGGTCCGCTTATTAGACCACTCTAGTTTAATCTCTTTATTAGGTAGTGTCACCTTTAGCTTCCCAAGAAGCTCATTTAAGCTTAATTAAATCATATGCGCAATATATAGAACTCGGAAAATTAAGGTATCTGATTGACTTTACGACTAGATAGTCTCTTAGATATTCATCATCAAGGTATTATTATTCGTTACATTATCTATTGTCACAGATAACACACAATTAGTGATTCCATAATTAGTTAGAAGCTAGATTACGGTCTTACTTAGATTTTCACCTATATAAGATCCATAAAGATGCTCAAACCTAAGAAGAACTTCATAGTAATTCTAGTCCTGATTAAGGAAGTAACCTATAATAGCCATAAAAGCTTACTAAAATAGCGATATCTAGCAATCAAGCGCTAGTGAGAGGTGACTCCTATCTAGAAGCTTTTTTAGAACCCCCTTCTAGTCACTTCTAACTACAGAATCAAGATAACGTCGTATACTTCGCGCGGATAGTATATCGATCTTACTATAGGCTTATTAAATAATCTCTACTAGATCTTTAAATTAGGTATGTTCAACGATTTAGAAGGGTAGATAAGCTATAGAGATAAAGTCTAGTATCGCTTTCACTAGACGCTCCTAGGAGAAGGGTTAGTATTTAGGGATAGTTGGCTTTGGGATAGTTATTAAGATTAGCAAGAAGGATATTAAGGGTCTTAATAAAAGAGAAATATACTATCTATTTAAGTAGCTAATCGATCCTCTAGGTAACTAGCTTCCGAGTACAAGTGCCTACCTTAATATGTGTATTCATTAGCGATGACCTAGCACGGCGATAGCTTAGATGAACAAGGGTATAGAGACATAATATATATATAACCTTTGGCTTGCTAGTCTTCTTATGTGCAACCTGATTGAAATTATCCCAGACACTTAATGTTTTTTTCCCATCCCAACGGATCGAGTCTTGTATTTCGGGCGCTGATCTAGACTCTATATTTAGCCACCACGTTATAAAGCGCTTACGAGATTTATCCATCTCGCTACTAGGCTCAGAGGAATAGAGGACCCAGTACTACTAAAGAGGGAGGCCAACACGCGTAAGCGAGAGGGGCGTAATCAGAGATGAAATTCGGGACGTGGATATTAATAAAGCCTGGCTGCTAATGAGCTTAGAGATATCATCTAAATCAAGGAGGTCGGTATTTAGACCTAGATCTAAATCGGCGAAGAAGGAAAATTAGGACTAAGATGCCTATGAGTAAGACATATTATACTTAATCACTATATAAGAGAAAGAAAGAGAGAAACGTATATATAGGACGAGCTAAAAATATCAGGGTTATGGCAATAAGCTACAACTCGTAAATTACGGGGTGCGTTTTCGATATCTCTTACTTTTGATAGCGATGATTAGCTATTACTAATCACTAGTGAGGATAATTAAGGATAATTAAGGATATATCGCGGATATCCGCATAGATATCCTTAGATATCCTCGACTTTACTATTATACTCACTAAGTCCGCTATCCACAACATCAGAGCTTCCGACCAGTATTTTTTAGAAGGATATATTTAAAAACTTACTATACTTAAAAGATAGGCTTAGGAAACTAATTTAAAGCTAGGCTAGTTAAATTTGACCAAGAAATAGTAAGTTTAGTCATATATACATCGTTAAGCTAAAAGATCCTACACTACTACCTTGAGTAAATACATATTTCTATGGTAAAGTAAAGTGGAATCACAAAACATCATACATATCCCCTAATTTACTTCAAAGATCAGATTGCTACTATAAGAAATAATAAAGTAAATAAAAATTGCTTAATACAAATATATTTCTTATTATTTCATGAGGATTGAGGATAAATAAGGCTAGTAGTATAGTTAGGACCAAACCTATGTATCTTTTATTCTGAAAATAAATTAATAAGCTATATAAGAGGCACATGACTACCCCTAAGTAGATAATCAGGCGAGAGTTATGCTAGTGTGGATATCCGCAAAATATCCTCATATCCTCGCGGATATCCATGGATATCCTCATTAAGGATATGGTATGGAAGTAATATCCATTGTCCTTAATTTGCGGATATGGTATTAAACCTGATATCCAGCGGAGAGGATATGCCGCAGTCTACGTATAGACAATCGATATCGGCGTGGTACTTATTAAGGAGTAGCGCTACAATATCTAGTCTTTGGCCCTCTATAGCACGAAAAAGTAGCGGGACTTCATTAGGCATAATACGTCGGAAGAGCACGTTAATAAAGAAAGAATGGAAGTTGTGGTAGACCTGGCATAACGCTAGAATATCATTTCTTTGTAGATACTTATAGATCCTAAACAGAAGCTCTATAGAGAGTTCGGAGAGCATTAGAGCGTAGTGGTGTCTTACTAGATATGCTAGGAAATAAAGATAGATATCAGTGAATGTGACCCCTAGGTCTTATATAGCGAGATGTGCTTTCTCTTAAATGCATATTTAGCCTAGCGCACTCTAAGTTTAGTAAGGTTTCGACCCGTAACTTATTTCGCTCGGGCTAGAAATTTCATAATGCACGTCGTAAGGCAGCCCTACTTGCACCCCTAAATGAACCTTTCGGGCCTAAGATCAACGACGACAGTTCTAGGACCTAACTAAGGAACCCCAGGAGCGATTTAGCTCCCAGGTCTATAGGTTACGTTCCTAATGCTATTGAACCTAATTGCAGGATCACTGATTACAATCCTAGGATTAGTCGTCGCTAGATTCGTGCGGGCTATAACAGATCGTGGAGTGCTTAGTATTAATCACTAAGTTAGCTAGCGAAAGGGTATATTATCTAATTAATATTTAACACCTACGGAACTATCGATACTAAGTCTCTAATAAAGGCCTATATATGAAAATAAGATACTTATCCCCGGCTCCTAACCTATATCCCTAAAGGCAAATGTCTCGCCCTAGGATCAAACATAACTACTCTAGGATCTAGTTTAGGGGCCCTAGAAGTAAGCTAGCTTCTAGAGCCATTAATTATTTTCCTATTTTTGGGTTAATCATTCACGGGCCCGCTAGTTAAGATCCTAGGGCTAATTCACTTAACTTAATTACCTTTAGACTTCCGCAGAGCCCATAAATGGGCCTAACCTTCGGGCCCAAGGCCCAACCAGCAGTGGGCTTTGGGCCTAATTTCCAGGGCCCAACCAAGCCCACGGCCCATTAGTAGGGGCCCATAAGGCCCCCAAGAAAGCCCATTTCTATGCATAACTATAGTCTTAGCGCTCATAAACCTAATGATTAATGCCTATTTTATACGCATGTTCCAGTCTGTAAGCCCATACCTCGGGCCGACGTTTTACTAGGCCTAATCCGGGGGTTCAACTCCTAATCCGGGGGTTTAATTCCACTAAGAATCAAGATATCAAGATTCAATAGCGATGACCCAGTAATCAAGATTATGGATAAAACCAGCTACACTAGGCACTATAATTTACAAGATTATGCAAAAAAGTTCCATTTCGCCAAGATTTCGTAGTATTCTAGCACTTAGAGAATTACTAAGTGTCAGCATACAGAGATATATATCTTATATGCATAGTAGTAGGTGCATCTTTCTATTATAGTATGACATTTTTAATAGTTAACTTCATGATTTATAGGATTATAGCATTCAACTTTATATCGAAAGTTAAGTAACCTCTTACGCTCGACGCCTATCTTTACGGAAACGTGGTATTTCAGCTATTATAGAGGTGAGAGATATTCAAAGATATCTCATAAGCTATAGGTGAAATTTTTGAGCGAACAAATTATAAAATAGGCGGGGAGATGGGTTATCTAGGGGCTTTCTTAGGCTTTGGATAGGCCGAGTCTACTAGATATATATAATCTAGCTAATAAGATACTAGGATTAAGATCCTCTATTTTAATATCGACTAACTACTATAGTCTCTATTTATATCCACTATTTATAGCTACTATTTACTACTATCTACGTTGGTAGTTCTCTCGTTAAGAAGGTAAGTTATATCGAATTTCTCCTCCCTTACCCTAATACGCCTAAAGCTTTTACCCGAAGCCCTCTATCTAATCTAAAGCTATTAATCTATTATATCGTAAAGCTAGTAAACTAAGTATAGATCTTAGTTAAGTTTCTACGATATTAAGCCCGACAACCTATCGTTAATTACCTATTCTAATTACCTAGCTACGCTATCTATCTCTTAGTAGGTTAATAGCTTCTCGTTCGTTTAGCTATTTATTCCTTTATCTATCGCTTTAGATCCTCTTAAGCGCTTCTAATATATTAGTCCTAGTAGGAGAGGCTAATTCTTTCTTTATAACGTAATAAACCACACTAATTAGGTTAACTAGTGGTTAGAGACTAACTATAGATCTAATAATAGTAAGATCGCTTAGGAATCATAATATAGATCGGCTTTAGAGACCTAGAAATAGTTTAAGTAAGTGGCTTATATAGGTAATAGAAGCCTAAAGGTTATATATAAGCGTTATGATATAATCCTTAAGCACCCTTACGCTACTAAGAAGGATACTAATAGCAAGATTAGTTATTATAGCACGACGATAATCACCCGTCATCTTTAGACATTAGCCTACTAAAAGGCTATAGGAGTACGGCAATAAAGGGGGGGATTAAGAGGGTTTCTTCGATTAGTATATAAAGGCCTATTATTCTTTGAAATTACCACTAATTAGTTATTTCTATCAAAGTAGGGTTATCTATTTATATAAGAGGCCTAGGAGGACAAACTCTTATAGTTTATTACTATTAACCAGCTTCTATTTAATCTCGTTAAATATCTAACCTTCCGTGACTTAGTCTCGCTCTCGTAGTCCGCTCTAAACCTTCTAATTATATAATTAGCTAATATAATTTAACGTCGGCTATCTATTTATATTAAAGAACGACAATAGGATATACTTAGCTTACTACTAAAGCATACGAAGATCTTAGTTACGCTAGACTATTAGATATCTCCGTTTGGGCAGGCATTTATAGCTATCACTAGCTACTTTATTAACGTTAACTAGGTCTACTATAAGGTACTACTCGGCTTTAAACCCCTTTACGGTATATATTCGGGTACGAATCTAAGTGCTATTCTTCTAGAGACGCTTACTTAGCATAAAATTAAGGACTAAGTCTTTAGGTTAACTACTAATAACGCGTTAAATAATAAGACTCTGGTTGATACCCTTTAGTAGTCATTATCTAGCGATATTCATATTATCTAAATCCCCTACCTTACTTATGTCATCTAATTAAGTTTAAACTAACTACTCGATCGTTTAAAAGCGGTCCCACTAAATAATACCACTAAGACCATATAGATAGACCGCCAAGACACCCTTATAAAGGCGAACGCAAATATATAATATAGGGAGATATCGCATACCTTAAATAAGGTGCGGTATCTTGCTATTTATATCCGTGGTAGTTCTTAGCGTCAGGACTTATTCGCTACTATCTAATCTAGGGCCCTAGGGTAGGCGCTTATGCCGATTCAGGATATTAGAACTTAATAGAATTCAATATTTTTAATACTACACTAAGCAAAGAGACTCCACGTGTTTATCACGAAGTACTATGATTAGTTTAACTATAAAGACTTCGTACTTAATAACGATCAATAGCGCTAGATCGACTACCTTCTTTATCTTATAAAGCTATTCTTTGATTATACCCTTACCCTTTTAAAGACTCAAGACGTAATATCGTATCTTATCTTCTAGATCTATAACTTACTCTTTGAGTATATTAAAAGATCAAAGATATAGTTATAATAGAAGCGTGTCGTCTAGAAGAAATAGATACTTATCTCTCTCGAAGCTAGCTATGTAAAATTACGTGACTACTATAAAGAGATAGACTATATATAAGGGCATATCTATGCGGTCTATATAATACTATCGCTAGATAATAGGTTCTAGTTCTTTCTTTCTAATGACTAGGCGGATACTAAAGAGCTATGTGATTAGTATCGAGTGGCTTTCTAGGATGCCCTCACTCCTATCTAGGAACGTCTTACTAGTGCTAGTGCCTAAGGCCCGTAAGGGCCTTCCCCTAGATCAACAATAAGATTATTCCTTTATAACCTTATTCGAACCTAGAAGGCTTACTCTAAAGTGACACTAGGCCTAGTTATGGATAAGCTAATATAGTATCTCGATAGTAGTAAGTTTATCTCTATGTTTATCTCTATGTTTATAATACTAATCTTATATAGATATGACTGATTTAGAGCCGTTATCTTTTTAGAGAGAGAATCAATTCCATTTCCCGGCTATTACCGCACTTATAAGAGATATCCTTATAATCCCAGCGACGGGCGCTAGGGTAGAACGCCTATTCAACACTACACGCGATATCTACCACTATCGCCGCGGTCGTATAAAGTCTAAGACTATTAAAGAGCTAATACTATTCCTCTACATATTGAGGTTTGACCTTAATATATAGGAAGCTAAGGAGATAGCACAAGATCTCCTATCTAATAAGATTAACGTAATAAGGGAACAAACTAATAAGATACTAGATGATATCGACGTTAAAGAGATCAGTGATACTAAAGAGTAGGGTAATAGACCTAAATCTATATCTAAGGATCTAATAGATGTTGACGATGAGGTTAAAGATAACGATGCTACTATTAGATTCACTACTGCACCATCTTAGGTGCGGACATCGGGGAGAAAAAGGAAGCATGTTGATGATGAACTATATGAATATTATTAGATTAGCATATAGATAGTTTAATCTCATTTGATATCTAATCAATTGATCTCATCAATCTCATTAAACAGTGACTTTATCAATTCTTATGGGAATTAGCCAATTAGGGGCCTTAGACGGTAATTTAAATACTCAAAAATACTCGGAAATTCTACATTACTTATGCAAATAGCAAGAATTGGCATGTTTGCGCTGTTTGGGGCCCATTAGGCCCCCATGAAAGCCTAGTGGGCTTCTACCTTAGGCCCATGGCCCATCGGCGGGCTCAGGGGCTAGGCCCAAAACCCAACCTATTTAAGGGTTGGGCCCAGGTTGGGCTTTGGGCTTTTGGGCCGGTGCGGAAGTCTAGTCCGAGCCGAGGCAAGGACTGTAAAAGAGATTTCATTATTTCTGCGACAGTGAGGAGATAGATTCGCTGCAGGGTATGATAGAATTATCGACATCTGAGCACAGGGGCGGAAGGTGGGAATCCAAGACGTTAATGGTGTTAAGATGGCATTAGGATGGCTAGCTTCTGACAACGGAGCTAAGGTCGACGGGTCAGGTGATCATTTTCCACTCTCAGGAGTCAGGTCAAAAATACACGAACAATACTTACACCGTACTTAGCTTAGCTAAGGTCTACACCTTTTTGGCCGAGCGTCATCTACAGTAAGTGCCAATGTATTGGACTATTTTTAGAGTGACGCAGGAAGAGATTTAACGTAACTGCGGCTTTCTGTTACCTAGCTAAGCGCTTGGTTCGCATACCATTGTCGATCATAGACACGTAACCCTCGAAAGCTGCAAATCAAGCTAGTTCAGGCTAGTTCGATTTAGGCAATTGACTTTTCCATAGCTCGGCGCGTAAGTAGAAAGTACTTCTAAAACTAAGAGAAGCTAAGGTAACTCTTAAACTTAAGAAATATAAATTCTATATAAAAGAAATAGGGTTTCTAGGGTATATTATTAGTAGCGATAAGTTTAGTATAGAAGAAGAAAAAGTTAGGAGTATTCCATAGAACGGCAAGCGGGGGGCCAGAAATAGCTCTCATTGCACTAGTTTCCCGCCACCCCTAACCGCCTACCTACCTCCGCCATAGTCTTGCCCTAATAGGGTTAGCGTCTCCTCCTACGCGCCCTTTCCGGCTTAGTGCCCTACTAGCCGCTTTTACTGGCTCCCACATCTACCCTCTATCTATAAAATACCGCTCGTCCTCTTCGCAAGTCGACCACGCACCTCTTCTTCCTTTTCCTTTTCTCACCCCCTTTTTTTCTGGTCCCTATCCTACTCCGTTAATTGGCTCGCCACTCATTGCGCCGCCCCTTTACTTCACTAGAGATACTGCTTGATCCACCGCTCCGCCCCTTTTAGCCAGCGTTACCTATAATGGCCGAGCTCTTACTAGTGAACGGTTCGATTCTATGTGGCTAATAGCTACGCTACGTAATATAGTACTAGCCTTCTACCTTACGTTATCTTTCCACGGCGGACTATAACCTAAAGCTCTCGAAAATGCGCCCTATTCGCGAGCCTTTTTATGCGTCTCGCTTAATTACGCTAGCCATAGATCTACACGGCCGCGCGATAATATCTCGAAAAGAGCGGAATACGAGCCCGGATTTACCACTTTCTATCCAAGGTTATATTGGTCGGCCCTAATAGTGCATATGCGCCCTAGCCCGCTCGTTCTAGAGCGATATAGGGTAAGAGTGTCGTTATGGTCGATTTCACCTAGCCGTGGTTACCTAGTCGACGAGGCTTTAGAAGATATGATCCTAGAATAGGCCAATAGCAAAATTGCTATATTATCGCCTAGTCTTACTTAGCGTCACAAGGCCGACGATAGTGCCTTTTACTCCTGGCCACTAATCATATGCATACTTAAACGATTAGAGGCTAGACTAATATTATTTATGGAACATATGTTATAATAGGTAGCTAGTAAGGTAACTATATATATTACCATTATCGGCGGCCCTCAGCGACTTCTTATTATTATTAGTGTGGCTCCGTTCCTGCGTTATATCGAACCCGAATTAGTAAAAGCGAATAGAGCGCTCTACGCCGCTCTATTAAAATCCACGTCTATAAAGTAGAAGCCAATTCTCCTCTCAAGTAGCTTAATCAACTAGAGACCTATTAATCCCCTCTCTCCCTAATCCCCTCTCTCCCCTTTCCCTTACCTCTACTCTATAACCGAATTTCTAAGCCCCCGTCCCCGTCCCCGTGCCTATCCCTATATCTAAGCCTACTTTGCATTTTCCCATTACTAGGTTTAAGTAACTCGATCGAGCCACCAAACTATTTTCAAGATATTAAGCACCAATTTTCGCGTTAAATTATTCCGCCCATAGAATCCTTCGCAAGCCAAAAGTCGGACTCTCCGCGAATCCCCTAGGACTTATCGCTATCTAAGTCTAGTCTCAATCACTACCGCCTCGCCACCTTTGAACCCGAACAAAGTAGGGATCAGAAGCATCGAGATTAATACCCATAAAGTCAAACGACATCCTCTACCTTCTCGTCCGCCGACCGAGGTTTACTTAGAAGGGCAATATTCGGAAACTCAAGTCACTCGATCGGAGTTAGTGGGCG
The DNA here is from genome assembly GCA_028829675.1 of Penicillium tannophilum. NCBI lineage: Eukaryota > Fungi > Ascomycota > Eurotiomycetes > Eurotiales > Aspergillaceae > Penicillium > Penicillium tannophilum. The sequence continues at coordinate 2,828,635 of JAQKAK010000004.1, read as the reverse complement.
TAGGACGAACACCTTTAGCTATTAATTACCCCGAAACTATGAATTTAGACAACACAACGCAGCCATAATATACCATGGACATCGATAATATCGCTTTCATAAGATCGGCCGATAATCTTCCTTAGGAGGCTAATCTTCAATATCTTAATTTGGGATAGCACGACTCGGAATTAGTCGGCTTTGACCGTCAGGAACCTCATACTGTGGATTCTAGGTGTGTTAATCGGCAGGCTAAATAGGATTTAAATATTAAAGTAATCGATCCTGCTATCTTAAGTAATTATGATCCTCTGGCTACTAAGTAGGCTTAAATAACAGAAGGTATTAATAGCATCGCAGTATACCTAGAGGGAAATTCCGCGATATCCCGTCGTTTCTAGGGCAAAGCTTCACCCCACCAAAGTAGATAACAATATCTAAAGAAGATAATAGGAACTTAGTGCCCGTTAAAAACCACAAAAATCTTATATATCAGGAAGAGGTATATAAAAGAGAGCTCCGGTCCGTCCAACAAGATTTCTAGTGCCCGTCAGAGCAATTCTTCCGCAAAGATTTATGCTTAATTCTCCGCACTCCCGGTTAAAGACTGGATAGAATTTCTATCTTAGCTTTTCGAGGGTGCCTTAACTCATTATGCTCTTACATCTTTAAACACCGATATCTTATATCCCTCGGGATCCATTTTAAGCTATCGTGGTAGCGCGACTTTTGACTCTAAACATAGAAGCCTAAATATTAAATCGGATAAAATATAGTATAACTCTTCGAGAAAAGGCCTATAGTGGTCTATAGAGGAGGACTATCTTTTAGTATAGCTAAGAGATAAGCGAAACCTACCCTAGTCGGAAGTGGCCAAACAATTTTTATAAAGATTTCCTAGGCGAAGCCAAGGTACTATATAAGTATATTAGAGTATATTATATAAGAATAGAAAATGACTTTTCCTTAAACTCGCGATGAATTTCGGGAAGTTTACGATCGGAATCCATTAATGAATATAGGGCTACTCTAGCGCTGCCACTAGAAAGTGCCAATAGGCTACTAAGGTAAAGCTAGAGGAATTAGACTTAACCTCTAGCAAGCTATCTCTATTAGAAGGTATAAAGGAAAGGTATAAAGGAAGCTACCCGTATTATCCACGTTACTTATGAAGATAGTAAGGATAAGGAGTTTAAGCTAGAGAAGTGGTTATTTTCTTATTATACTAATCTACGATTTTATCAAATGTTATCAATCTCTTTATCTTTCTAATAATATTTATAGACTTAGCCATTAATCTAGGGCCATAGCGCCGCGATCTTTTATTTAAGACACTTTTCGAGGAACTACCTAGAAAGCCGGCTAGTTTGTAGCCAGATCTACTATAATCAGGGCTCTAGTATATAACCAGCTAATATTATGAGATTGCAATTCACCTTCTAATAGTATATAGGAGGAGGGTGATAATTTAAAGAATATTAGTAAGTCTATAGAGGATGAATAGGACGTTAACGCGCCTAGTAACTAGTGGTAGATTATTAACTAGATATTAAATAGTCAGAATAGCCACTATAAAATCTGATTAATAGTTAGATACTATCTAATAACCACTAGTTATGGTACACGGCTATCCTACTTAGCCTACGTAAAGATAGCCCTACTATATTAATTTTCCCTATAAGCTACTAGGAATAGACTTCCACAAAGCCTAACTTAGGCCTAAGAACTCGGCCCAAAGCCCAACCCAGGCTAGGTCCAGGCCAAACTTCTCCAACCCGGACCCAACCCAGACCCAACGCTAGGCCCCTAGTAAAACCCAACTAGGCCTAACTTAGCCCAACTTTTACATAATTCTTATCATAACTCTACTCAGTCATCAAGATAATATACCGTTCTTTACACATATCTAGTCTATACAACGTAGCACTATACCTTCTTTTCATAAATCATTTGAAATTTTAAGAAATAGACTTATATTCATAAGGAGTTGATTTAGCATATACTAAATTACAATAGAGTAATATAAAAGTTCGGTTATTCTAGGCGCGGTCTATTAATCATAAGATTTCTGCCTTAAATTAATAATAAAGTGATAAAGATATATATTCATAATAGAAGGTACCTAGTGCATCTTTTAAGAGTAAAGAAAATTTTTATCGAATTACACTAATTTAACAAAATATAGAGAACAATATATATAGAAGTGATTCATTTTATTCATTTAATTAGATTAGTTTACTTAGAAATCAGCTAAAAGAAGACTATAGAGTAGGAAGGCCACTAGAAGATTGAAGTTTTTCTTCTTAGCGCGATGGGTTGAAATTTTTTGACGATCTTAAACATTAGTTAGGCTGGGAATTAGGTTATTATTAGGTTTTTTAGGCTTTTACTAGGTTTTGGCTAGGCTTTCTGGGTTATTACTAGGCTTTAGCTAGGCTTTCTGGGTTATTGTTGGGCTTTCTAGGTTATCTCTATATTATATAGAGCTCTCTAGCTAATCAAACCTAATTCTTCTTATTACCCCCTTATCATAATTGATATATTATGTTTATTTAACTTATTCCCTACTACCTAAAGATACTATTACTTAGTAGGTGTCTCTTTAATCAATCCTCCCTTATATTTAATATTGATCATAGAGCTAATTCATCATGTCATAAAGTTAGCACTCTGACTTCGCATCCTCAATTTATAACGGCGAGATAGACAATCTTAGCTATCTTATAACACTAAACCCCCTAGCCACTCCATCTAGTAGTTAATACACGCTTGATGCCTCCAAATAAGACTTTCTCCGATCTCTCTAACCGGTAGTTCCTTCCTCTTTTACGCGCGTTAGACCCGACCGAAGGAAAGCCTTTATTCTCTATGAAAGAATGGCCTATAGTGAATAGGTAGACTAGTAGTTATAGACTAATTATGGGAGAAAAAGTAAGATTAACTAGGACTTAACCCGATATGCGGAGATTTAGAGCCAGTTCTACTAAGTTGCCTATAATATAGATGGTGCGCTAAAGGTAATATGTTAACGCTATAGTGCTATCCTTAAGCATCTATATATAGTTAATCCAAAGGCAAAAGGTAAGGCGTAATACTATAGCATATCGATAATATAAAGACACCTTAAGATAGTAGGGTGTTTAAAGGCCAGGTAAGGGAAGGGGAATGAGATCACTAAATTTCTAAAGAATAGGGTATGTTCGATCATTTCTTTGATCCTATCTTCAGCCAAAGTTAGTGTCTAATATCTTAACTAATATATTTTGGGGAATATTAGAGACTACCGATGGATAATAATACGCCCTTTTCATAAGAATCATGGGAAGAAGACCTCCTCTAATTTTTAACACTTAATTGACTCCCACTTTACCTTATTAAGTATCCCTCGCTCTAGTAACTGATTTCTCGGGCTCGCTACGCCCTAAGCCTACTAATAATCCCCTCTACTAATATAATCCGCCGCCGATTAATAAGCATTATTAAAGACCGGCAAGAAGGCATACTTCGGAGATTACTAGTTAGCTTAAAGATATTAATTGCGCTTGATTATTAGACGTCCCCCTATTCGTAGTCATTTATGGCAATCACAGGCTATTTTATTAATACTAATTAGAGGTACTATAAGGTACTTCTTAGCTTTAAGCCAGTTTATGGTTCGCATATAGGTACGAATCTAAGTGGTGTGCTCCTTCAAACTCTTATAGAGCATAATATTAAAGGCCAAGTATTTAGAATCACCACGGATAACGCATCGAATAATAAGACTTTGGTTACTTCTCTCCAGCAGTCTCTCCAGCAGGCTCTCGCAGATAATATGATTCTTCCTCGAATTCCATACCTTACTCACGTTATCCAGCTTAGTCTCCAGTAGCTTCTTAGCCATATTAAGGCAAATCCATTAAATAAGTCAGCCAAGATAAAGTGGATAGAGAAGTAGTTAAGACTAGCAAAGCTTAACGCGTAACACCAAGTACGTGAGATTTCCTATACCTTAAATAAGGTCCGCTTTCTCGCTATCTACGTTAATACGAGTCCTTAGCGCCGGGAAATATTCTATAATCTCCAGACAATAGACGTGAAGCTAGTGCCTATCTAAGATATAAAAACTCGATAGAATTCAACCTTCTTAATACTTCGCCAGGCAAAGCGTCTACGTGATATCTTTACCCTATTCTATATAGAGTATAACTACGAGGAGATGCTACTAAATAACGAAGAGTGGCGCTAAGTTAACTATCTTCTTTATATTACTAAGCCTTTCTTTGATTATATAACTTAACTATTAAAGACTCGTGATATTATAGCGTATTATATCTTTAAGATTTATAATAAGCTTTTTAAACACCTTAAACAGTCAATAAAATAGCTACGACAAAAGCGCGTTCTATAGAAGTAAGAGATGCTCTACGCGCTAGAAGCTGGTCGGGTTAAGCTTAATAAATATTACTCTTAAACTAGTGGTATTTAAGGATATCTCTACGCTATTAGTATAATACTTGCGCCTATGAATAAGTTTAAATTCTTCCTAATAAACGATTAGGATCAGGAATAGCGCGATATATATCGCAACTCCTTCTAATAGGCACTTATTCCATACCAAGAGCAACTCTTAACGCTTAGCCAGTCCTTAGATAGAACCCGCCTAGTTATTTAATTAAGCTTAAAGCTTAATAAAATGTTAGATAAAAGTATAGCATAACTAGAGATAGCGACTAATAAAATCACCTAATATCTTAATAGCGGTACGTTTTTAACGAATTCTTTACGATAATATACTAACTAGTTAATAGATACTATTTATCTTAGGCCTCTTGCCTTCTAGAGAGAGCACTAAACTCGCTTTCTAGCAATTACTACCCTTATATAGGATACACTTTCCTTCCCAGTAATAGGTACAGGTGTTAAACGACTCTTTAATATTACTCGGGATATCTATTATTATCGTCGAGGGAGACAGAAGAAGCAGACAATTAAAGAGCTAATAATGTTTCTTTGTACTTTAAGGTTTGATATTAAAGAGAAGGAAGCGAAGTATCTAGAGAAATTCTTCTCTTATATCGAGATAGAAATAGCGAAGGAAGAGAAAGATAATAAGCTTAAGGAGGTGGAATTTAACTTAATTAGTGATACTAAGGAGGTAGACGAGGAGACAAGTGATCATATATAGGTAGATGAGGTAGATGAGCCCCAGCTTCCGGCATCTAAGAATAGTACCTAGGTACGGGCATTAGGACGGAAACGTAAGGCTCGAGAGGATGAGGTCTTTGAGTATTACTCAAAATGATTATATATAATTTTCTCATCGGGGGGCTGCCCCCCGATGAGGATTCAATAGAATATACTATTTCTATCCTGGCATACTTTTCTTGTTGTAAAGGGAATACGCACTATTACAGGCAAAAACCGCATAATTAATGCAAAGAAGAGAAGTCACGGGTCTTGGCATGTCTGTTATGTTTATGGCCCAAGTTAGGGGCCCGGACCCAGGCTGGGTTGGAGCTCTAGGCCCAGAGCCTAGTACTGGGTTGGAATCCTGGGCCCAGAACCCAACCCAGCCTGGGTTGGGCCTAGGTTAGGCCCGGGTTAAGTTAGGCTTTGCGGAAGTCTAACTAGGAAGGCGACAAACATAGGTAAGTTGGAGAATAGATACTTAAAGATTAAATTTAGGCTAAACCGTATAGCCGTGGACTATAGTCATTAGGATAGTATCTAGCGCGGTAGGTGGCTAATATTCCCCTTATTAACTATTTAGCGGGCTTCGAGAGCGCTTAATTAATAGATAGTAGTCGATTTCTAGGTAAGATTACTATTAAAGTAATAGAGGACGCCCTTACCGCGGCTCGAATAATACCACTAGGTAGGGCGATCTAGTTAGAGCCTTATAAGGGCGAGGTTAAGAGCCAACTATCCGGCGGGTGCCTAGTCATGCCAGAATTAAAAGAAACGAGAGGGCTAATAGGGTAGCGAAGCTCGCGGCTAGCTAACTAGCACGCTATTTAGAGAAAAAGACAAGCTTATCACTAGCGTTTATTAACCGATTTTGTACGGAAAACAACCAAGACCATAAATAAGCCTAATTCTAGCGAAGCGTGCTCGAAATAAATAGCGGGCGTATCAATAGAACCATAGCTAGAAAATAAAGCCAGCCATATCGCAAGCCAAGAATCTACTTACCACGCGCTACTCTAAATTAAAGGGCGGCCATACGGCGATTAGAGCCCATCTACACCACATCCATACGCGGAAAAGCCTTAGTTATGAGAAAGGCGATATACCAGTAGAAACCGTGCATTACGCTATCTTCGAGTCTTAGGCGTAGAAATATTAGAGAGAAAAGCTCTACTAAGCGCTTAACCGAGCTAGAGTGACTTAGCCCTCAGCGGAAGAAGACTATCTAGAGGGGAGGTTATTAAGAGAATTAAAGGCGATAGCGGCCATCTTAGAGTTTCCTATAATAACGATATATATAGCTTACGCTAGTAAGTATAACTAGGTCTTAGCGGAGTAGGCTTAGCGAGATAACGAGTGAGGCTTAGAAGGCCTAGAGGCACTCAAGAGATTAGGAGGGGGATAGTAGGAAGAGTAGTATAGGTGCTTCGCCTAGGATCTTAAAAGAGTAGCGGCGTGAAAGCCACTCTATAGAGTGGTATTATACCCCGCCTTAGACTTACGGTCTATCATAGCTTTAGGGCTTAATATATATAATTATCTTAATTAATAATAATTATAATAATGATGCTATCTAAGGATTTATTTAGCGATTTAGAGGCCACTTATAACGTTATTACAATCGAGTTTTTCTGGTACTACTCGGATTACTATATATAACACTAGGATAATAGATCATAATAAATAAGTAGTATAATAATATAATACGGGGAATAATACGTATTTTACCCCTAATCTTAAGTCAACCTAAGCTTATAGTATAGACTAACCTATATATACTATTAGACTAGTATAATATATAGAAAAAGGTTTACTAGGCCGCTTTATAAACGACTAGTAGGCCTAATATACCTTTATTACTAAGGCTTACCTTAAAGCTATAGCTTCGATCGCCTTAGAGCGGCATAGTAATCTACCTATATCAATTTTCGTGAAATGTCCTTCCTAAGCGGAGCTACGTAGCCGTAGTAAGGGGGAAAAGCGGTGACACCGCCTTATAGACCGCCTAAAGGTTTTCTATAGACCGCCTAGAGACTTATCTTCCACAGCCTAGGAATTCCCTTATAGACCGCCTATAGATTACTTATAGACCGCTTTTAATAGGGTAAATTATATTACATAACTACACTTAAATATCGAAACGTAGAAAGTTACATTAAAATAATACGAGTTAAAAACCAAACGGCGCGATTATAGCGATCTTCTTAACTTCATATACCCCTAAGTCGCACTAAGGTAGTGAATTGATATTAAACTAAATCTAAGACTACTTCGCGAAAGATGCTACGCGACTTCTTTAAAACGCAGACTGATAGGACATTATGACAAAAAAGAAAGGGATACGTTCTATTTAATAAGGAGACATAACGAAAGGCTAAATAGTTCGAGAGCCCACCTTATATAATTATAGCTCTTTATTTAGATAGTTAGAAGTTTATTTAGACCTTAGTCCGATTTATGATTCACTTTAAGTTATATTATATCTATGATTAATACTTTAGAAGATTTATTAATATAGTGACAAAATTAAACAATATCTAATATACTAGCCTTACTATTCATTAACTATGCGAGGCAAGATTGGAAATAATGACTTCCTATCATAACTTAACTCGCCTCGTGGAAATATTATATAAGAGTAAGCTAGGCGAGTGTTTATCCGTTTCTCTATATATAGCTTTGGCAACTTATAGCAGAAATAATAATATGTTTCGAAATTTGATGGTAAGTATATCTCCTAGTAGTTCGTAAGAGCTATTTATTATAAGGCCATAAATTTCTAGTATCGACTATTACTTAAAGGTATTATTCTTAAATACTCTTATACTCTAAATATTATTTTTATATCCTATAATCTATCAATAGTATATAACACTTATTATATCTCTTTAGAACACGACATCTATACTAAAAAAGCATCTAAAAACTTTAATATTAGAATATACACGTGGCTTATATTAACACTCGTTTACTAATTAATATAATTAATAGTTAAATTAAGGATACGATAAAATTTAAATAAGAAGAATAGCAAATATTAATAGGACGGTAAAGATAATATCGTTTAGTAGGCTCCAAACTTTTAATTAGGGTTAAATTTAAACACTTTCAAAGGTATTCTTATTATTTAGTCACAATCGAGTTATAAGAAAGTGTAATTTTATAGATTTATACTTTTCACTCGTCTAAGGAGAGTATATAATATAAAGAGAACTTAGCTCTATATACTATCATAAGACTCGAAAAAGCACCAAGACATATAGCGATACTAGCCATTTTGTTCCTCAACTACTAATATAACTACTATGACTTATAATCACTTAAATAAAACCCACGCGAGTAGAGAATCAGTACGCCAAAAGCAAAGACGCCGTAAAATTTACTTAATAAGAAAGGCATCCGAGTACAGCAGAATATACGATATAGATATCTATGTCGGGATCCGCCTACGCGATACTAGGAAGGTCTTTATTCTATCGGTAGATAGCATAGGCTTTTAGGAATTTATTAAATCAAAAATAGTACCGTAAGCCACTGAATCAAGATCTTATAATAAAAAGACTAACCTCTCTAGGACTTATACTACCCTCCTCTAAAATTCGTCTCTAAGCAAGATCTAAGAAAGACTAGGGTTAGTGCCACTATACCTACGGAGGTAGAGATATAGCTAGAGCAAACCGACAATTAATCGTCTTCGTAAGAGGCAATAGAATAAGGGGATTATCTAAAATTTATGACTATATCATTGAACATGAGATAAATTGCTAAATAAAATTTATCATTTTTCAATCTTATAGTAAGACACTTATCGCATATTACAGCGTAGAGTGCCTCCTATTATCATAACTTTCTTTATATCTACTATTCCTTAAATACGGTAGTTAGTGTAATATAAAATAAAATCTTTAAAGATAGTCATCATAGGCGTAGTGAGATCTCGCATAGGCGCTACTTATATAACCCCCTTTTAGTCAAAAGCTAGGTAGAAAGTGTTAAGATAAAAGGCTAGTATAGATCAGAATTTAAGCTAAATCATTAAAATTGGCTCTAGAGATATTCATTAAATAAACTAATATCGTTTAGAAGGGAAAAACGGATTAATTTTTTTCTTATTTAATAGAAGAGGCATATAGAGCTATATATATAACTATTATAGTATAATCAGGATATTAGATTAGGGCAATACGGCACTAATTATATATTAACTCTATTAATAAGAAAGTCTACTTAAATCGCTAAGTTAGGGGTTTACCCTTTTCTATATATAAGCTTAAAAAAGGATAGGATGCCATAAGATTATCTTTGTCTAAATTACAAGATAATTTCCATAAACATCTTAAACTCGCCTAGTCAAGACCCTTTATCTTCACACTATATATATAGTGAGTATAATAAGATTACTTTAGTATAATAAAGACGATATAGATAATATACCCCGCGCCTTATATATCATATAGAAAATAGGGTATCGTTCTTTTAGTCTTCCTAGGCTTAGGGAGAGATTTCACACAAAAACTTATCGGTATAGCTTCCGTAAAATTTATAAGATCGATCAGATAATAGAAGGCGGCCTATAAGCGACCTTAAGGCGGCGGCCGTTCCTAGCGGTCTAAAGAGCGGTATTAGGACGCGCGGCCTCTCTTAAAAACGACCTTCGTTTTAGTCTAATCTATACTATATAAGGCTAAGTATACGGCGGGAAGATCAAGTCAATTATAAATCGAATTATTTATCGCATAAATAGTTCTAATTACAACATCTACTATGGCAGCCATAGCACTTTTTTTAAGCGTAATAGCTTACTATAATTTAGGACTCTTTTTAGCCTTTGCGGCTTATGATCTCTATAACTAATAAGGCTTATTAGGCCTTTCGGTCGTCAGCTTTCTACCTTATTAAAAAGCTATAACTTCTAGTCGACTAGTGTGAGACGATATATTAATCGTTATTTACTATAGTAGGTATATTTCATCGTTTATTACACCAAGGATTATGCTAAGTTTTTCAACGTGAGTAGTAAGTTAAATAGACTACTTTCTTATAGTTAACCTACTATAGCTTCGAAACCATCTTCTCACCCCTTAACTAGGTACGAATCGCTTAATAGTGGTTCCGCGCTAGAGTCTTAGAGATAGAGCGTCGTAATACTTAAAATTATTTCGATTAAGCTAAGCTTAAGAATAAGTATAATTTCTTTTCTTTATAGATCGACGTTAATAGCTAATCGCCATATAGGCGCCTTATATAGTGTAATTTCCTCCTAGCTTCTATAGTGCCGGTCTCTACTTTAAATCCGCAACTATTAGTTAATTCCAAGATCTTATTCTAGAAATTTAAATTTAAAAATTCATTAATCGCTATATTCATAAAGACAATTCTTCTACTAGCGACGCTTATCTTATAGGTGGTCAGCGGATATCTAATCATAATGTCGCCTAAGCCCTATAGTAATAAAACCCTTAATAACTCTCCTCTTACTTTAAATAGGAGTGATTTTCTATATAAATTACGAGATAATACATTCGCGCCCCCTAAGAAAGAGATAGTTTACGAGGTTAGTATTTTAAACATAATAAGATTCATAGGAAGTATAACTTATAGGGGCGGATTATACTAGTTAAGCCTTACTAAAGACCTCGCGCTATCTAAAGAAAGCACATAGAAGGTCATCAAGTCTTATAAAGGCGGCTATCCTATAAATATAGAAGGACTTCTAAGCGGAGACACTAGTTCCAACAATAACATTCGACTCGATTTCGCGATACCTAAAAACATTATATCTAGACAATATACCTTAGCCTAGACATAGTTTAATCGTATTAGAGATCATAAGATATATATAAACTATGCACTAATCACCATCAACAACCCTTCATTGTCTTTATACAACCAGAGCATATAGAACTAAGCGCAGGATTTTCCACCTATATTCATCGCAAACATAAATGGCTATTTAACTCCTAAAAACTTAGATATCCAATTCCCTTAGCCTAGGAGGATTATTGAACGCAATAGTCTAGCGCGTAATATTCTTCCCGACAGTCAATTAGTATACACCAGAACTCCTGAATTTAGTGATTCGGTAGCTATGAACCCGATTATTCCTGATATCGAAATAAAAAAACTTAGGAAGGCTACTACATACTCCCTACCCACTTCTCCCGTTAGCATTCAGCCATCACCTTACTCCTATCGTGCTTCCCACCACACTACGAGCCCTTAATAATACCTATTTTAGGCATTCGTGGCATAATCAGACTATATAAGGCGATATAATATAAAGTTTATTAATTAAGTAGAGCATCGCTAGATCTTCGGATTAAAATATATATAGAAATTGAATAAATTATTGAAAATCTCTTTACGATACTTTAGAGTTCTAAGTTTTCGAGTCCAATATTCTATTATATTATAACTGCCTTTTAGCAATAGTAATTTAGTGATAATAAGTATTATAAAAAAATACAATAGACTTTATAGAATAACCTAGCCATAAATAAGTTTATCGTATAGATATTCCACTCTACGAAACTTACTTAGGATAAAAATAGAAGAGCCGCCGTGCTTATATTAATAGATCAAGATTTATCTAATATTAATAGCCATTCGCTAACTAGAACAGACGGAATCCATTAGAATAAAAGCCTAATTTCCGAAGCTTCACATAAGTGCCAAATGCTCCTCAAAAATCTTTGCAAGTAAAAGTAACCTATACCCGGACTTAAATATACGCGATAACTCTTTGATTAGATAAGCCTCTATTCTTGAACTTGTCTTGCGACTAGAAAAAGTCATTCTCTAAACTTAAACTTCACCAGCAAATAGTTCTTAATTATTGTGGCGTACAGAGGATTTCAAAAACAGATTACCCCCTAGGCACACATACTTTCATTCCCAGCCCCTTACTAAGATTGCGCTAAGCTAATTTTGGCTAGATAAAGCCCCTTCCAGGAGGCATGACGCCATATCATTAGCTACGAGGGGAATCTGGAACCCGGGCGATCCAGACTAGGCGCCAAAGTGGGTCTCTGAGAGAGTAAACGTGTGTGTCTAGGGGGTAATCTGTTTTCGAAATCCACTATATAAAATACACTTTTAGACTTTTGTGTATACTAGGGACTCTAAGAGTTAAACTTTAACGTTAATTATCTGAAATTTGATACCCTCCAGCCTTAGATAGAAACTAAAAATAAACCCGAAAAATTTCTATTATTTATATTATGATTATAATAAAAGCAGCTTATCATTAGAGAAATCGAAAGAAAAATTGTCCAATTACGATAGGCATCGCCATCCTTATAAAGCAATTAGATATGCTACTCATCTTTTTACATTCAAAAAGCTACCTATCATCGACAGGCTAGATAGGTCGAGCTAGAGAATGATGTTTTCATACACGACAGGAATAACTTTCGATTCGGTGATACACAAATTTATTCGTCGAGTTAACAAGCAATTTTAACTCTTCTAGACTTAGACTTTGCTAGAAAGGGGTTATCTATAATATTAGCCTTAATACGTTAAAGGGAAGGGGGGCAATCACCTATAGAATATCTCTCAAAGAGTCATTTTTAAGCTAATTAGGCAGATTTTCAATATCGATAGGCTACTTATGCGTCAAATAGCATTAACCTATCAGCTTAATTACAATATCTACTAGAGCGTATAGCTTCATTATCGTAATATCCATTTCCCAAGCACTTATCTTATAGCTCTCCTCGATACCCACTAGTGAATAGGACAGTTAGTAAGAAGTCTAAATACTAGAGTCAATTTAATATGCGTACCTATCTTAACCTTACCAAATTAAGTAAAAAAAATAGTATTCATCGTCAAAGTAGCCAGCACTCTCCCGCGTTCAGCTAGGTATTAGATTCCTTTAAGTATCTAGTCATAATCAGCGATCGCTTCTATTATGATTCAATACATAACTCCACTTACTGGTTTAACAATTACGATAATCTCACTCGCCGTGATCACGAGCTTCGTCGCTAGAATATAAGTGACAGAAACTTCTACATACTCCCAGGCCAAAAAAACCGAATCTTCATAATAATAGCATCCAAGCAATGACCAGAAGATAGGGTAAGAGATATAATCCAGCGTTCGTTATAATCCAAGGTCAGAGAATACTTATAGCTCCAATTCCCGTACTTAGATAAGTCTACCTTTATCCTCCTTATATCGAGCTAGCATATATAAATGATCCAATTTAATATTTATAATGGGCTCAAGTATACTCTATAGATCTTTATGCGAGGCTCCCGAGCTCGAGCGATATTTCTCGGTATCAAGCGTTACCATCTTCTTTTTGGTTCTTAACGGTTTCGGGAAAGCTTGATTCATTATAGATTTCTTAGAGACTAAATCAGCTTAAAGGGGCGGTACTTCACTAACCTATATAGTAGGGGGTCTACGATTATGCTTACTAGTGCTTATACTTCTAGGCGTGCACTTCTAATGAAATAAACTTAGAACGTTAGGTCATCTAAGTAAACGGAAACTCTTTTTGATGAGGGAACTAAGCTTCTTATATATAAGAGTAGGTACGAAGACTTAACGTGAGTCTTTATTTATCCACCCTATCTCCGCCCTTTTAGGTAAAGTTTTTAAGGCAGTATGCGCGATTTAAATTCAACGTCAATTTAACCTTAACATATATAAAGTTCATTTCAACAAAGAGCTTCAACGTCAACACCTAGACCTAGGTCGCTAGTCATATCATACTTTTTTTTAATAAAAGTTAGCTTTACGAATATAGGTAAGAAGGGTTATACTACGTTAATAGCGTTATAAAATAGCGAATCTATTTCTTTGGCACACAATATCAGATAAAAGCGGCAACGCCTAGAAAATTCCCTTCTGAATTTACACGTTTCTCGTTAGCATTTTGGTTACTTATTTTAGGTCATTAGTAGCATAGTTTCGGCATAACTTTATTCATTCCTCTCCAAAGCGCTCTTTTTACGATTTTGATATATACCACGGCTTACTTAGGAGCACATCTATAAGTAGATAATCCTATGGTCGATCTAGGATACGTATAATATTAAGGATATTATAATAGCACGTCGAGGCTGAATATTTTTTTGGGGTAGGTCGCTAATTATACTCATCTCAAAAATTCCATATCTTACTTATTACTAGGATTAGATATATAACCCCTCTAGTAGGGCGAATGCGATAGCAAGCTCCGTAGCCTCCTATCATCAATCGGACCACTATTATTCATACAACTCATTAGCCGCCACTTTGCCCTTAGTCAGGCGCCGCTCAGCTTCCTAAAATCTATAGATTTAATTCGGACTTAGGTGACGAGGATTGCTTATACCTAAATGTTTTCGCGTCTCCTAGTGCGCGGGACCTCCCCGTTCTTATCTAGATTCATAAGTCAAGGCCCCTCCATATATTCTTCGTGACTATAATATCTAACTCCCCCGTGCTAATATATAAAATAGATAGTAGGGGCTATGGTCTATCTAGGGCGGTTCATAACCTAAGTGGTTAGATCAACACGAATAACAATAGATTTATTTCAGTCATGATTCAATATCGATTAGGCGCCTTTGGTTTCCTTTCTTCTATAGATATAGCAGAATATAGTTAAGTAAACGTTAGCCTACTAGATATACGTCTCGCCCTTAAATAGGTGCAGGCACACATCGCTCAATTCGGTAGAGATCCACTTTAGGTCACGATAGGCGGCGAGTTAGCTAGAGCAGGCGTAGTAATTCTCCAAGTAATAGCTTATAGTGGCCAAGAAGATTATTTATTTAATAATATAAGTGGTATATTAAGCTATATCTTATAGCGATTAACTTATTCTAACTTAATAAGATCATCGCATTAAGCCCCTATATTATAACTTAGTATTAGTATAATAACGAAGTACCAATAGAATATTATCGAGCTTTTATAAGATAAGCAGGCTACCTTACTAGCGATAAAAGAGCTAATACGTAGATATTTACGTGCTTAAAGAACGCCGACACTATCACCTTATAAAATACTAGCGGGGCTATCTCGGCTTCGGGGGCCTAGGGAACCTTTGCTTTCTTACCTATTATTAATAGACATTTTATTCGAGACCTCCCATTAAAGTAGCTTCTCGAAAAGCAAGTCAGCGGCAAGCGCGTTCTAACCAGTATAAGTCGCTATATATATCGTGTAGGGAGAGCCTTAAGCAAATTATTGATTGCTAACTTCTTTTAGAATAATACTAATAATAGTATTCCCCTAAGTCTTCCATATATAGAGACCACTACAGATTTTAAGGCCTATATAGGAAACACGTTTCCGCGTTTCATTACCTTAGACGTTAATCGTCTATTGGAGATTTATAGTTTCGCATCGTCCTCTCCCGATCCTTTTAGTCCTCTCTACGACACTCTTAGTGACTATAGGCTCACCACGGTGAATCAGTCCGAGTTTACGACTAGCTACTAGTAGACGGTGTTCAATATTTTTGCTAAGACATCCTTTATCTATCCTTCTTACTAGTTAGTGGATACTTTTTCTAGAGATAACGCAAAAGAGAGTTAGAAGTACTAATATTCGGTCACTCCAGTATATCACAGAGTAGACTTAATAGCTTATTTCTCTATAGATATAGCAACACCAATAGAAGGCATAAGGCATGCTTTCCAGAAAATATTAGGAAGCTTCATTATTAAAGACTCTCTAGTGATATCTATTCAGGATACTAAGGGCGGTGCAAGTAACGCCATAGTGCCCGAAAATACTAATAGATATATCCTATAGCCAATGTGGAACTCTTCTTTACTAATAATAATAGACTTAAATATAACCAGAGGGAGCTTATTATACAAAAATGTCACTGAACATCTCGCTTATTAGCTTCGTGAAGATCTAGGGGTCGTCAATCACCTCCGCCTAGCGAATGCATATCTCTGGGAGGGGGGACGGGGTGAACGATATCGGTTTTAGAGGGAAGTCGGTCCGCGCGTACCTTAGTAAGTAGACCCAAGAGAATGGGCTATAATTAGTAATATGTGAGATCGTACTGGATTGAGATAGAAATTCGAACATTTATGTATTAAGACATATGAGGCGTATTTGCCTATTACTAATCAATAACACATTACACGAACGTTCCATCAAGCCGGCTATTTGTGAAATGGCTATGTAAACGAGACAACATATTCTGTGTCTTCTCCAATCGTAGTCAATTATAAGTTCGCGTCTTAGCACTTAAATTAGGACTCTACCAGTACAGTACGTCAGCGATAGTCAAATGAAAGAATCGCCCGCAGAAGATAGTACCTGGCTTTCGGGGATAGAGTCTTAGATCCCAGATGATGTCATATTTGGTACCCAGAGCACAATGATCGATCCTGGGAGCGGATTAATGATTTTTGATCAAAGGATTACCTACTAGCACCAAGATATACCATGTTTTTGGCCACCAAACATTATCGTCATGGTCATTTTTGCAGGGTACCATTGGAGGTTCAAGTATGATTTATCGAACGAATGCAAAAAACAACGTTCATTCTGCACTTCCCAACGCGGCATGTTTATTCAACAATATAGTCAACTAGATACGACTCTATAGGCTGTTCTTTACTAGTCTGGTGGATGGCCTTGTAAGCATATATAAACCACCATCCAGGTCTTTACACCACGTTTATCAACCTAACAAAACCTCATCCCTTATATCTCGTCTAATACATCCATGCTCACCACCATATCACCCGCGTTATCCTACCAAAATTCTACATTTAATAAAAGGCTTACCAAGCCTAATGCACTCCAAAAGTACCCCTGCACGTGCTCGACGAATATCAACAAGATATATAGAAGACACACGCCCTTAATACTTACCGTATAAGGCGGGGATCACGCAGCAGTCGATCTCCTATTAGAGTATAATAATCTTTATGCTTCTCTATGCAATACTTACGGTCAGACTACACTGTCGATGGCCATCACATAGGGTAGTGTATCAATCGTACGACAGCTGCTCTGTCGCAAAGACATTAAGTTCTATAGTTAAGATCGAAAATTCCAGCAGCCACTCCTAGTGGCCTTAGAATATCAACAGTATAAGATTTTGGAATTGCTCTTACGGGATCCTCGGGCTAAGGTCAATCAGAAGAATCACCGCGGCCAAACGCTCCTGCATCTAGCCATGATCTACGGAGACCTTCGCGCTATTATAAGCCTTACGAGAGAGGAGCTGATTGATGTCGATTGTCCCGATCATCTAGGGAAGACGCCCCTCATATTAGCTACGAAACTCCATACTTTCGATTAGCCCTACAACGTCAAGATTTATAAGTGTCTACTCTCGCGGTCTAGAGTCAGGGTCGATCGAGATCAATAGGTCAATCTATCCTTTCGCGTACCATAAAGACTATCGATAACGAGCTAATCTAGTTAGTCGCTTTCCTAATTAGGACCAAATATATCAGTATTAATAGAATCACTCTGTTGGCTCGACTAAGGTTAGAAGGCAATTTACGACCGTCAAAACTCGGTCCCTTTAAGCCAGCGTGCCACGATGCAAGTCACATCCTAGATCTAAGCATACGCGAGGGGCAATTATAAGTTATAACTTTGGGTTAGGTAGGCCATAACGCATTAGAAACCGTAAGAATGTTTCTTAAGATATAACTTTATTCCCACTATTAGGTGTCTACTCTAATATAGAACTCAAAGAATATATTAGAATACGAATACGTCACCGAGTTAGCCCCTAACTTAATATTAATATACATACCTAGAGACGAAATTTTATAGCTAACTCGTAAGTCCGGTCAAAGCCCTTATCTACCCTAGCCCATTTTGACTAAAAAGGAGTTACTATGGCTCGTGGTCTAGGGTTATTATATCCGCGGTGGGTCTTGCGCCACATAGAAAGTGTTTGATATATTCTAGAACCACATACTAGTAGCTGGTTGGCTAGGTAAGACGGGACCTGGCTCCTAGTACTTTGAGTCATAATAGTATTCATGGCTTTTCCGTATTAGGCAAGATCCCTTGATTCCTCAGTAGGTTTGTCGAACTAATTAAGATTACTGGAGACAGGGGTAGGACCGCTAACTTTGATTAGAAGGGCCAAGGCCCGTAGCATAGTGGGTCATAATTGACTTAATTAGCCAAGCCAGCCCTATCCGCTAAAGTCTTATAAGGGTACTCGTAGATCCTCGGTTTTACCCTACCATAAGCGTCGATTATAATAGCAAAGGAAGGTGCTAGAGAATATTCTTACTATAGTTAATTAACGGCTGCCCTTCTAATTAGGAGCTTACGCGATATCTAAGACTAGGCAATCGACCTAAGTAAGATTAGTATCTACTATAAGGGTTGGAAACGGGACGATTAGATCGGCCAGCACCTTAAAACCTTAATAGGCATGGGGGTTGCGTCGATCGGAACTAGTTAGTCAAGGAACGAGCCCGTTCTACACTAGAGACCGATTCGGTTTATTATATTCTAGGTAATAATATCGTCGATTTATCGAAGGCTATATATTATTAGTGATAGAGCATAGTGCTAAGATACGTAAGATAGAGTAGAGAGGTTAGATCTAGTATAATAGTCTAGCCACTAATCATAATGGAAATTATTACTAAAGTTATTCATTCTATGACTATTATCTCCACGATGACTAGTCGTAGTAGCCCCTCCTAGACACTACCTATCTCTATTCCACGAGCTTTAGGCGACTCAAGGGTATATCTTTGTTTAATCTTCTAGTCTAGTAGAAGTAGTATATAGGTTAAACGTCTCTCTATAATAAGACTATTGATATATACTCTACGGTAGATTACGAAAGAACCACGTTACGGTTCTTAATGCTTCACTTTTTAGCGTGGCACTACTTCTTTTCGAATCTTAACCCCCTAGTCATGCGTGCGCATCTTCCTTAACTCTACTATTAGGCTACCTTAGCTAGAAGTATATAATAGTCTATCACGTAAGAGTCTCGTCCCTATGGTATCTTTAGGCGAATAAGAGACTTAGCGGATTATTAAGTAGAGACTTTAGGGATCGCCCGATCGGATGATAGGGATAGCGTATATTATATTAGGGGTGAACTATTATTCGGCGGAGAAAGTAATCAGATGCTTTAAGCTTACGAGGTCACGGAGGTACTATAGACTATATATAATCGGCCTTGATATAGAGGTGCCGTAAAAGTAGGAGGGGGTAGTAGGCGTGCTGTCGGCGTGTGCAAAATCTCTCCTCTACCCGCCTTATTCTCGTATAAGATAGAATTCTCCTATATAGTTAAGAACCGATAATTAATATCATAAGGCCTATCTAAGTAAAAGCTACTTTACTCACGACGAATATCTTTTCTACACTATTGAACTTAGTGCGCTATCCTTAATATACACATCGTATGCTTAGGTATAGCCACTATAGATCATAACTAATACGCTAAGCCCTCTTTCAACACTTCGTAGTAGCCCGTCTAGCTTAACTAGATATATTACGATTTAATTCCCATAGCGGTGAAATCCATAGCTTCGATATTGGTTCACTAGCTATAGTACTAGTACCCTATTATATCTCACCACAGAATTAAAGAGTACATGGTCGACTTTCATAGAACTAATAGGCAGTCTCTCTTAGTAAGCTAAGGCCAGCCGCGGGTCGTTTAAACGTGTGTCTTTTAGCCAGATTTTCCTAAAAGAATTTTCCCACGCCTAGTAAAAAACTTTAACTCCCCTCTCACGCCTATTTAAACACTTTATCACCTCTTAAAACTAGTGACCATCCCTATTAATCTTCATAGACGGTCTCTATAATAGAACGTAGCCAAAGTAAGATAAAACGCGCCAGATTTCTAGCCCAAAAAAAATCAAGACTTCCCTCCTCACACTCCCAGGTATCACGGTCTATATCTCTTATCTACAGGCTTAAGGGTATCCATGGCTATGGGTCCGCAGTATAAGCTCTACGTTACCAAACATACTTCACAGGATAGGTCTACGTTATCAACAATCCTCATAGGGGGGCGCTACGTTACTAAGTAAACTCCGCAGGGGGACGCTATGATGACAATCGAGACCCGCAGGAGATAGCTACGTTAACAAGTTCTCCACAGGGGACAGCTACGACATCAAGGGACTCCGCAGGGGACAGCTACGACATTAAGGGACTCCACAGGGGATAGCTACGACACTAAGGGACTCCGCAGGGGATAGCTACGAAACTAAGGGACTCCGTAGGGGGAAGCTACGAAACTAAGGAACTCTAGCAAAGTATAGGCACCTCTACATGGTGCTAGGGACCAGTATTCAACTCTCGCTCTATAGTTAAAGAAGCCAAGACCTACGCCAATATCCATAGACCACTTATATAGGCTCGGGCCACGGGCGAAGAGACTAGCAGTAGGGCTAGGAGAGCGCAGTCCAGGGTCTGTTTTCACTCCAAGATAGCCTTATATAGAGAACGAATAAACCCAGAATTTTACTATTACCGATTTCGCCGTGTATACTATAGTAGCTTCGTGTCCAGAACCTGATCTTATAGGATATACACACACGTAGAGCATATATATATATATATTTAGGCTAGTCGGCTCGGTCAAAGACTATTATACGGCAAGAACGTATTATTCACGTCTATCTCATAGGTTAGGAAAACTGGGATGACTATTAAGGTTGGCGTTAGTGGTGATGGGTAGATATAGTGATCCATAGTCCATGGTGGTAACCAGTCTATTATAGTGATAGTTAACTAAGCGTCGTGAACTATTAAGGGTGCTTAAATAGTTAACTAAGCGTCCATAATCAATTAAATAGCCATTCGTAAATAGTTAAGCCTAGCCTAGTAGATAGTGAAGCTATTTTTATTAATAGTTAAGGGCTTAAACAGTCGGCCGGCATTCTTTAATAGTTAATCGGCTTTCTTAATAGTTAAGCCTGCTCTAATAAATAGTTAAGCCTACTCTAATAAATAGTTAAGCCTGCTCTAATAAATAGTTAAGCCTGGCCTAGTAAATAGTTAAGTGCTTAAATAGTCGACCGACATTCTTAAACAGTTAATCGGCTTTCTAAACAATTAAGCCTATACTAGTAAACAGTTAAATAAGCGTTAGTAAATAATTAAGCCTATTCGAAAAATAGTGAATAGCTTAGAACGGTGACTAGCCTAGAAAACAGTAACCAGCCCAGAAAACGGTGACTAGCCCAGAAAATGGTGACCAGCCTAGAAAAGTTACTAGCACTAAAAACAATTTATTAGTGGTGAGAGTGTTAACGCGTCGATAAGCAGACTATCCATACTAAGTCTAGACGCGTTGTCAAACGGAGTCGCTTAGGCGGTATGTCACCCCTTACGCATATTTCGTCTAACTTAGGAAAAGACCCTACCTACATCACTTTATCTTTCTCATAGACTAAGAGCTTTTGTTAAGTCCTTTTAGATAAGAAATAGAGTCGTGGCATAGTGCTAGTAACTACGTAAAAGGAAAGCTAGATTAAGTCATTAACTTAAGAGGCTCTACACCAAATATCTAGTTAGCTAGAGCTTCCCGACACTATATACAGTAAATATATATTATAGCCGTACCTCTATCAATAAATAAACAATATTCTCTTTTTAACTACAATACAAACACTATAATATTATATTCGCACGCGTGACTTATATATCTCCAATAGCCTTATAAAGATATAACTAATAAAGCGTACACCCGTCAGTTTAAAGTATAATAGCGATATATCATAAAAGAAATAGGACTAAGTTAGTTCAAAGTCAAGCACATATAATACTAATATAAAGCTAATACTTAGCAACTCTATAGCTATAAATATAGGCTCCCTATAAAAATAAATATAGTAGTGAGCCTTAGATTCGATAAATTAACACTATATATATACACTATATATATATAATTTATAAGCTACCCTACCCTTTACCCTAACGAGGCTATCGTAGTATAACCATCAAATAGTATAGTATATTACATTTATGTTAACGATAGTATTTATAGTTCTACAAAAAGGATACACTATCGAGGTCTTACTAGGGCCATTACGTAGGCGAAAACAGCGTGCATAAGCCCTATATCACTAGCCTATAGTTTGCCTAGTATAATGAGCACTCTACTTTAAACTAGATAATAGCATCTAAAATACTACAAAAGAACCTCATAGTCACTCTTATTAGTTAATAGCTAACGTAGGCACGAAATGCGCCTAATAAGGTAAGCCAAGGCTTTATATCATAACGCATTACCCGCGTTTAGCACGATAGTATTCTCAAGGACAAAGCTAGTAGAGCTTACTATGTTAGGAGAAGGAGCGAATAAGCTCACTAAGAAGGGCCTAGAGCGAGTAAAGATAACTAGTCTCACGTAGTCATATAGGGATATACACAATAGAGTAGATATTATAGGGACTCGATAGGACGATACAACGTAGAGACACCAAGCTTATATCTCATACTACACCACCATAGCGTAACTCCCACTTTTATAACTACATAATAAGCGATTAAGCTAGATATCTAGCATTAATACGCAAGATCCTTTCTTTATTTTACTATGGCATTTCAATAGGTAACCGTACACAATAATGGCTTCCTCTTTATAGATCCCACACCTAGCATAGTAAATTCCCGGGCGAAATTGATACCATCGGATACTAAATTCTCTGAATTTTTCGATTCGCCAATAAAATGGGCATAGATTTTTAGAAGCTTAAATCGACTTCTCTTCAGCAGCATCGGGGCCGTAGCATATGTCACGTGATAAAGCCGTTTAAGAGGACATAATAAGTGTATTCGGGTTAGTAACCAACAAGCATTTCGAGGCATCTAATCACTTTGAATGGCTCGAGTAGAACCGCAATTTGATCGATATTACAAGGGACGGCGTAAATTTATCACGCCTTGTATGAAACCTCCTAGACGTTAGAACGACTGATATGATTAAAGAGAAGGCTTTCTAAAGGGCTTGAAACTAGAAGACTGTATGTAACCCTACTAGGTTAGGTCGATCGCTGGTGGTGGCGCTTCGTAACTGATTTTATTAGTCGGGCTAGAGTTGCCAAGCTTCTAGACTACACTACATGGCTCGACAGATGTTGCTTTATATTACCTATAATTGGATATGTCGCACCACCAACAAAAGATTAAGTACTAGCGAGCGCAATATCATACGTACCGCTTAGTAGTCACGTCCATTAGCCCATAGAGAGAGTATATCCATCAAGATTCTTATTACTTAAGATAAATCCCATACTAAACCTCTCCTTAAGTTTCGAGTACCATCTTTTCCCAACTAGACCGAGAACATAGTAACAGCATCTACTAGCGTGTTATCGCTAATGCCGACTAGATTAGGCTAGAATACATATTCGCTAGACTACTATAGTGTCCGTGGAGATCGGTGTAAGTCGGTCGCGCGGCAGGGAGGCAGGGTCACCAAAAATAATAAATATTCGCAAGCTAAGCTACTTATCGAGTAAGAAGGTCGAATAATATCAGCACTCGCACCCTTATAGATAGAAATCAGCCTAGTGTTTCTAAAGCGAGAGAGGTTAGACTAGCGTTCCCGTCCACTAGTCTAACGCGACGGTAAAGGCGGTGGGGCCATCCTAGACGCGCGTTATAGTGTTGTTTACGCGACGACCCATAGAGTTGGTCCACACATAACGATGGCCTTAGAGATAATTTAGTCAACATTATGCCACGAAAATCTTCTCATAGCTCTTCATACTCGACTTCGCTTATTACTCAGCTCGCTCTAGTAGCTTCCGGCTAACAAGACAGCCCATATATTAATAGGTCTCCAAGTTTCGAGTTAATCAATACTCGCTCTAGTCGGCTCTCTAAAAATGCTTTAGACCTCTCTATGCTACATTACAGCGGTAGCCGACTAAAAGGGCTATAAAGCATATCTTAAGCAGAGGTATCTAATATTTCCGTAACTCCTAGCCGACTTCCACGAACGGCTCCACGAGCCAACTCCCATATATCAATACCCACGAGCCTACTGCCATAATATAATACTCACCAACCCACTCCCACGAGCCAATTCCCACATATTAATACCCACGAGCCCGCTACTATAATATAATACTCACCAACCACTCCCACAAGCCAACTCCCATAAGCCAACTCCCACAAGCCAACGCCCACAATCCAACGCCCATAAGCCAACGCCCATAAGCTAACGCCCACAAGACCTACTCTAGCCATAGCACTAATCTAAGCTAGATAACCACAGTAGCATATATCTTCAGCCCTTCGTGAGTATATAGCTCAGGATGCCCTCTCGTTTGGGAAACCAGCAATCTATACTTCTAAATGGACTGCCTATCCAGAATATAGTAGTTAAACACCTATAACATTATTAAGGTGCTTAGGTTATCGCGTGGAGGCACATTTTATTAGATACACATCCGCGAATAGATCAGAAAAGAGACCGCAGACTCACATTTATCCGATGGCTAATCAACATTTCGACGGGCGATTAGTGCACGGGTGACGGGCGCAAATCCAAAGTAATAAAACTCATTTTAGGACTACTCAACCTTAAAAGTGACCCTTTACTAGGCTTAAAAGCAGACAATCACCACGTCAGTCAACATAATGAAGGCTACTTATATTAGGTAGCGGGAAATCCAAAGGCACCAGGAGTGCATAGCATATATATTCGTCGCTATTGATCATCCAGCAACCTATGTATACTATAAGGGCAGTATTCGTATTTAGTATCTTTACTAGAGGTATCACATTAGCGAGGAATATTTGGCGTCAAGATGTGACATTAAAACGAAAGGGAGAATGCCATTCAATCGTAATTAATTATATACGGCCGAGCCCGCGTATAATATCGAGACGACATACCGTCACACAGTATGCTTAACTAAGGGGCCTATCCTTCTCGCTATACTAGGTTGGTCGCACTACCAGGACTATCTAGGACATTACTTAATCAATCGTTCTATAGTCGCGCCCAACTCCGAGTAGGCTAATACTAAGCACCTTCGTCTAGTACTGCTTATCCACGTCGGTTTAAGGTATTCATAGGATAAGAGGCGGGTCGTCGGATTAATTCGAGCGTTTACACCATATGCCGTCGAGATATTCCACACTTAACAAGTTATCCTTCAGAAGATATTAGTATACATTCGTCGAAAAGGGTTCACTCACAATTTATCATCCTCGACCTCAGAACTCTTCAGCATATATAGTATACTACGATAGCTCTTTATCTATGGCGGAGGGTGTTCGTAGTCTTATTTAGCACACTATTTCAATTCTCACATCTCGCGAGAGATTAACGGCGTGTGCGTTGATATAAGATAGGCTATAAGGTGGCAGTCTATCGTAGTCTAAGACCCGGCGCTTAGCGTGTGCCCGAGGGCATGTCCTATTGGGTATAGTATTAGTGACTGGATTAGGAAACGACTTTTGACTCATATTTTCTAGTAGCGGGCTAATAGTTATACCACCCTTATAGTCTCGACGCGAGGTGGTTGAGTATAGATGGGCTGATCGTAAGTTCGGTGTTTAGCGTAGTCTTTAATGGTATTGGGCTGGCCGTTATAGCTGCCTAAGAAAAATTACTTATGTTATTATGGCGAGAGAAGCCTAGGGACGTAAATTCGGTTAGCTTGTTGGCTAGGCTCATAGGTGTTATCCACGCGGGATATAATGATATGGTTGAGACTCGTGACCCTGGCCCTAGCTAATAGACACGACCGATGGCGAAATATCAACGGGCAACGGAGCTCGATAAGTGCATCTATCGGGAGGTGTAGGGTCTGTATTAGTGAGTACTAAGCGTCGGCACTAAAGATCAAAGGCGGAGAACTTATCTTGGGCAGGGGCCTATAAAAGTAGAAGGGAGCCTTTCGCATAAATACATCATTCCCATCTCACCAGCGGTGGTGACGAGCGCTGTGTTAACGAATTTGCCCATAACCGATTCTAGTATATCATAGAAGAGGGTTCGAATAATGTTCTTACCCAATAGTAGCATCCAGTCATGGATAGTAACATACGCATGGTAGATAAGGATGTTCAATACGCTATAGAGGCAGAAAACCGGCAAGCTACTAAAAGAGACGTCTCGCGCAGTTATCACAGGCAGGATGGACGCAATACTTAGGCGATTATGACGTAAAGCATTTTATCTCAGGAGTTGACTAAGGGTCGCTTCATTCATTTATCGCCTGACTATAGGGAGTTAGCGCTATCGCTAGTCCTACCAAACGGGATGAACGATATACCTACGATCCGCTATTGCAAGACAACCATATATATCTTCGAAAGGTGACTAACGTCGAAAGCGATGACTCTGTTCTCTCTAGTGATAACGACACCATATTTAATAAGGGGAGAGGAAAGTATAGAAAGCGATCGCAGAAAGCGACGAATCCTATAGTATATCTAAATACTCCGTGGTCATCTTCTTAGACTAGTCCATAGCGATCGACATCCATTTCCATGAGCAAAATCTAAGCATCATCGTCTCGATACTTCTTACCTATACCCTCCATAGGTATAGAGACCAGCCCCACCGCGGAAGAGTCCCTTAATACCCAGGCTCATTAGATAGAGGTTCCATCACCTTAGTAAGCACCGCATATTGGCGGTCAGTACATTAGTTACAAGGCTGATTTAGCTTTTCAATGATGTGGAGTAGAAGTTAGTGTTCTTAGTCGGCATTAGTAGGTTAGGCAAAAGACTAGAGTTATTAGGCAATTTAGACAACGTTAACTTTTGAAACCGTCTCCAAAGGAATACATATCGCTTCATGGCGAGAGTGGTATGATGCAAGACACGCGCTAGGCTCATTCAGGTATACGTCATCCTTCCAGCGTCTTGGCTAGTGGCCCTATAAGATAGTCAGCATGTATCTAATAATAAGGGTTCACTCACGGTCTTGCTCTAGTCTCACCGTATACCTACGACGGACGACACTACCAAAGAGTCGTCTTAGGGAGACAAGTCTAAACTCGAAACCGACCTAAAGCATCTTCCGTCTTATAGTTCCATAAGGTCGATTCGGCTCATATGTCCTCTAGACACGACCATAGCTGACGATAGATGGGTATGATAGGGCAGAAACACTAAGCAGGCGTACCTATCCGACAGATATCTAGCCGCGCGAGACCTATGGCCGCGATAGCGTGCACAAGTAGCCTTGCCTAAGACACTATCAGAACAATGAACCATTCAGGATAACGGTAACATATACATAAGAAGAGCTCGAGGATAGCGGTGTTTGATTTCAGAGGTCTCGCCGATGATCTCGGTAGAGGCACTATTTAACAAGCATATAACAGTAGCTAAACCAAAGCTAGTCTTATGAGGATTACTATCGGTGTGACTAACAAGTAGTTATATAACCTTAGAGTGCTAACTTAGGGTTATCCTATAGACCTAGCTAGTCGTAGCATTAGAAGTTTCAGCACTAGCCAAAGGGGATAGGGCTGATAAGGGACTTACCTACAGGATGTCTCGCTTATACTCTTATGGCCAAGATACTAGTTAGTAGTCACGTTATTAGCTCTACTCGATAAGGCACATAGATATAGCACTCACCAAAGGGTTATCGCCAGTCAAGGCTCAAGCTCTAGCCTACAGGCACAAAGACAGGCATAGTGGAGTAAACCACCAGTAGATAGAGAAAGCCAAGTGACTTAGTGGCTTAGGTTTATACCATAGGTATCAGTAACAGCAAGAGTTTAGGATCATAGAGGAGGGACCTATACTACAGGAAGGCACCTTTTTTCAGCTTAAGGGAATTCTTTAGATGCAGTAAGGAGGAGAAATATTTCGACAGAGAACCGAGGGAGGAGGCCATACTTATACGTCCTTTAACTAGTCTTATTACCACCCGCTTTATAATACCACGGTGAAGTCTTTTTGGTCTATCGCTTTTAGGGGTATTGTTTTCGGGGGCATCGAAGTTGCCTATGCAAAATCAGGCCTATTAAAGCTCGACTTACTAAGGTGAATAGCGAGACGAAATCTAAGTACAGGCCAGTAAAGAAGGGACGGTCATCTTAGGGGTAGATCATGCCCTCAAGTAATTCACTAAAATCTGAAAATAATAATATATTATTAAAAAATTAATTCCGTTTTTAATTATTATTTGTCTAAAGAGCGTTAATCAACCTTAAACCTTATCTTAACGACCGTACTTTCAATGATAGGCAGCGATCATCGCTCGACTACAACAGCATACACTTCATCACCATCATCTAAACTTCAGCATTAGCTACTAATTTAAATCCGAGGCTAATAATCATGCTATATTCTAAGTAAGTTAAAAAGTCGCCTCACTTATTAATAATCGAACTTTTAGGGTCTAAGCCATCGCCCACTCAGAATATTTCCAGTGAGCGTACTACGGCCATGCCATATTAACCATAGTATTAGAAGTATTACCCTTAAATTCTTGCTCTACTCATCCACACTAACGCCTCATCGATTCGACATAGTGAGGCTTTATGATTATAATAAGGGGAGCTACGCTACGATGCTATAGAAGATGTCCTAATCCTCTTTTCCCCTACTTATCTTTCTCCTTTTTATTAGTCTAAACCAAACTGGCTTTTAGATACTAGAGGCCAAATATATCTAAGGATGCTTTTCTATTCAATCACTCGATACTGTAGTCCACAGTTCCTACGCTAGTCTATCCTTCACAACATACGTCCATAGCCGATACCTCTTTAGAGTGCTTCTACTAGATTATTACTATAAGGTGTGAGCCTACATTAAGTGTGACTATAGTAAATACTGACAATTTCAATAGCTGATATCATGACGATCGTCAGGCTCTCAACGACCATACTAAAGTTTATCTTCTTATTCAATTTATATTTCAATATTTAATCAAGTATTTAATTGGCTACATCTATCTTAGTCCTTACCATAATAGTCCAAGGTATAGTGTCATCTAATAGGTTCTAATAGGCCGAATTCAGTCTAGCGCCATCCAAGTAGGGCACGCACTATAAAAGAAAGCTAGTTAGTTCAAAGGCAATACTATAGTCCTATAGATTATTATTTAATTAACTCGAATCCTATAACTCTATCTAAAGAACTACTTTTTATCGTGAGCACTTTTTTGATTTGAGTTTTACGTATTACTTAGCATAGCTAATTAGTGACTTTAATCTATATCCCTCATCAAAAATTTTAAGACATTAACTCGGCAGCTCTTTCATTATATTTGGTCTATTCTAATTACTTATTGCTTTACTAGGATTAAAGCCAAATTCGAGAATAAATTAATTTCTAAGGTCGTATTCATTATCTCTAAGTTAGTATCTAAGACGGACATAGCCTCTAAATAAGTGATTATTTTATACCCACTCAAAGACTCGTGTTTATTACACCAAGCCAGATTAGATCACGCTATAATCTAGGTACGAGCTACAAAAAGAATATAAGTTTGACAAAGAAATATTTTCGGAATCTACTATATAAGCCCGAAGAGTGAAGGTCATCTTATTTTCTAGCTCGTACACTAAAAATTCAAGTCTTAACGCTAGTCTATTAGTAGGCGCACCTAAGACGAATCGTTAAGGTTCTAGTCTATTTGAATTTTCCCACATCTCTAAATTAAGTGCGATGCCATACTTTAAAATTCTCTAATTATGACTAATGGTAAAGAGCATACCATAATATTTTATTGTATTTTAGATATAAATGAATACAAAAACAAAAACCTTCCCTATCGTATATAGAAATCAAGCCTGATTTTATTGAATAATCTTTTAAGGTTCCGAAACTCCAAGTAATCTTTTTTACCTATAACTAAGAATGTCTTTTATTCCATTAGAACAAGTGCATTTTTTTTAGAATCTAGCGTCGCTTAGCCCCTTTATCTTTTACTCCCTTACTAACTAAATAAGCCTTAGTGAGCGCATTCTAATCACTATTTAGCCCTACGTGTAACAGCTAAATTAATAGTATCATATATATATCGTTAAGCGAGTTAACTTTTACGCCATAAAGCAACAGGATCTTTGCGGCATTTAATAAAGCATACTCCACAGCCCATAAGAGAGGAGTCCGCTTATTCCAGTCCTACTTATCTACTCTTACCTTATTAAGCAGTAGGTATCGTATAAGCTCGGAGCAATCCCCTATCGCTACGTAGTGAAGAAGCGATCTCTCCATAGGCCCTCTAAGATCTCGTATATTCTTTATTTCCAGAGAGTTCCAGGCATTTTTAAGGAAAATAAGGGCTTAGGGGTCGAGCTAGATTTCGTGGATCTCGATAAGACGTCGAAATTCTACATCAATAGCTTCCTTAGATCCCTAGGACACTACTATTTTAACCGCAGAATTATTAAATATAATCTAGTTATAGGTTACTAAGAGGTTAAGAATGATCAAGTTTAGAGTCCGACTCTCTTACACAATTATAGTCAAGAAGCTAGTTAGAAGTCGTATTATTAGCTCTAATCGATAAGGCACATAGATACAACGCTCACCATAAAATTATCGCTAGTCAAGGCTTAAGCTCTAGCGTGTAGGTACGAAAAGGGGTATAGTAGAGTAAACCACTAATAGGACGAGAGAGGCAGGTGACTTAATAGCTTAAGTGGCCACTAAGGGTATTAGTAATAGCAGGAGCCTAGGTTAAAGAGGAGGGACTTAGGGCTTAGGACTTAAAAGTCTACTATAGGAAGGCACCTTAGTTCTAGCTCAAGCCCTTTAGATATAGTAAGGAAGATAATTATTTCTTTAGAGAACCGAGAGAGGAGGCCATATTTATAGTTCTATCGACTAGTCTTTTTCCCGCCTACTCTATACTACTATAGTGTAAAATCTTCTATCTCAATTCCTAGGGGGCATTAGGGGGCATCGAACTTACCTATGTAATATCACTCCTATTAAACCTTGACTTACTAAGGTAACGGGCTCGGTAAAAGGCAATTAGACTTCCGCACTAGCCTAAAAGCCTAAAGCCCAACCTAGGCCCAACCCTTAAATAGGTTAGGTTTTAGGCCTAGCCCTTAAGCCCGCCAATAGGCCATGGGCCTAAGGTAGAAGCCCACTAGGCTTTCATAGGGGCCCAATAGGCCCCAAACAGCGCAAATATGCCAATTCTTGCCATTTGCATAAGTAATATAGAATTTCCGAGTATTTTTAAGTATTCAAATTACCGTCTAAGGCCCCTAATTAGCTGATTCCTATAAGAATTAATAAAGTCACTATTTAATGAGATTAATAAGATTAATTAATTAGATATTAAATAAGATTAAACTATCTACATACTAATCTAATAATATTCATATAGTTTATTATCAATATACTTCCTTTTTCTCCCCGATATCCGCACCTAAGACAGTATAGTAGTGAATCTAATAGTAGCATCGTTATCTTTAACCTTATCGTTAATATCTATCAGATCCTTAGATATAGATTTAGGTCTATCACCCTACTCTTCAGTATCACTAATCTCTTTAACGTCGATATTATCTAGCATCTTATTAGTTTATTCCCTTATTACGTTAATCTTATTAGATAGGAGATCTTATGCTATCTCCTTAGCTTCCTACACATTAAGGTCAAACCTCGATATATAGAGGAATAGCATCAGCTCTTTAATAGTCTTAGACTTTATACGACCGCGGCGATAGTAGTAGATATCACGTATAGTATTAAATAGGCGTTCTACCCTAGCGCCCGTCGCCGGGATTATAAGGATATCTCTTATAAGTACGGTAATAGCCAGGAAACGGAATTAATTCTCTCTCTAAAAAGATAATGGCTCTAAATCAGTCACATCTATATAAGATTAGTATTATAAATATAGAGATAAACATAGAGATAAACTTACTACTATTAAGATACTGCGTTAGCTTATCTATAACTAGGCCTAGTGTCACTTTAGAGTAAGCCTTCTAGGTTCGAATAAGGTTATAAAGGAATGATCTTATTATTAATCTAGGGGAAGGCCCTTATAGGCCTTAGGCACTAGTACTAGTAAGACATTCTTAGATAGGAGTGAGGGCATCCTAGAAAGCCACTCAATACTGATCACGTAGCTCTTTAGCATCCGCCTAGTTATTAGAAAGAAAGAACTAGAACCTATTATCTAGCGATAGTATTATATAGACTATATAGATATACCCTTATATATAGTCTATCTCTTTATAGTAGTCACGTAATTTTATATAGCTAGCTTTAAGAGAGATAAGTATCTATTTCTTCTAGACGACACGCTTCTATTATAACTATATCTTTAATCTTTTAATATGCTTAAAGAGTAAGTTATAGATCTAGAAGATAAGATATAATATTACGTCTCGAGTCTTTAAAAGGGTAAGGGTATAATTAAAGAATAGCTTTATAAGATAAAGAAGGTAGTCGATCTAGCGCTATTGATCGTTATTAAGTACGAAGTCTTTATAGTTAAACTAATCATAGTACTTCGTGATAAACACGCGGAGTCTCTTTACTCAGCGTAGTATTAAAAACGTTAAATTCCATTAAGTTCTAATATCCTAAATCAATATAAGCGCCTACCCTAGGGCCCTAGATTAGATAGTAGCGAATAAGTCCTAACGCTAAGGACTACCGCGGATATAAATAGCAAGATACCACACCTTATTTAAGGTATATAATATCTCCCTATATTATATATTTACGTTCGCCCTTATAAGGGTGTCTTAGCGGTCTATCTATATAGTCTTAGCGGCATTATTTAGTGGGACCGCTTTTAAACGATTAAGTAGTTAGTTCAAACTTAATTAGATAACATAAGTAAGGTAGGGGATTTAGATAACATAAATATCGCTAGATAACGACTACTAAAGGGTATTAACTAGAGTCTTATTATTTAACGCGTTATTAGTGGTTAACCTAAAGACTCAGTCCTTAATTTTATACTAAGTAAGCGTCTCTAGAAGAACAGCACTTAGATTCGCACCTAAATACGTGCTATAAAGGGGTTTAAAGCTAAGTAGCACCTCACGATAGACCTAGTTAACGTTAATAAAGTAGCTAGTGATAGCCGTAAATACCTACCTAAATAGAGATATCTAACAATCTAGCGCAACCGAGATCTTCGTATACTTTAGTAGTAAGCTAAGTGTATCCTATTATCGTTCTTTAACATAAATAGATAGCCAATATCAAATTATATTAGCTAATTATATAATTAGAAGGTTTAGAGTGGACTACGAGAGCGAGACTAAGTCATGGAAGGTTAGATATTTAATAAGATTAAACGGAAGCTAGTTAATGGTAATAAACTATAAGAGTTTATCCTCCTAGGCCTCTTATATAAATAGATAACCCTACTTCGATAGAAATAACTAATTAGTGGCAATTTTAAAGAATAATAGGCCTTTATATACTAATCGAAGAAACCCTCTTAATCCCCCCCTCTATTACCGTACTCCTATAGCCTTTTAGTAGGCTAATGTCTAAAGATAACGGGTGATTATCGTTATGCTATAATGACTAATCTTGCTATTAGCATCCTTCTTAGTAGCGTAAGGGTGCTTAAGGATTATATCGTAACGCTTATATATAACCTTTAGGCTTCTATTACCTATATAAGCCACTTACTTAAACTATTTCTAGGTCTCTAAAGCTAATCTATATTATGATTCCTAAGCGATCTTACTATTATTAGATCTATAGTTAGTCTCTAACTACTAGTTAACCTAATTAGTGTGGTTTATCACGTTATAAAGAAAGAATTAGCCTCTCCTACTAGGACCAATATATTAGAAGCGCTCGAGAGGATCTAGAGTGATAGACGAAGGAATAAATGGCTAAATAAACGAGAAGCTATTAACCTACTAAGAGGTAGATAGCGTAGCTAGGTAATTAGAATAGGTAATTAATAATAGGTCGTTAGGCTTAATATCGTAGAAACTTAACTAAGATCCATACTTAGTTTACTAGCTTTACGATATAATAGGTTAATAGCTTTAGATTAGATAGAGGGCTTCGGGTAAAAGCTTTAGGCGTATCAGGGTAAGGGAGGAGAAATTTAATATAACTTACCTTCTTAACAAGAGAACTACTAACGTAGACGGTAGCAAATAGTGGCTATAAATAGTAGATATAAATAGAGACCATAGTAGTTAGTCGATATTAAAATAGAGGATCTAAATCCTAGCATCTTATTAGCTAGATTATACATATCTAGTAGACTTAGCCTATCCAAAGCCTAAGAAAGCCCCTAGATAACCCATCTCCCCACCTATTTTACAATTTATTCGCTTAAAAATTTCACCTATGGCTCATAAGATATCTTTAAATATCTCTCACCTCTATAATAGCTAAAATACCACGTTTCCATAAAGACAGACGTCGAGCGTAAGAGGTTACTTAACTTTCGATATAAAGTTAAATGCTATAATCCTATAAATCATAAAGTTGACTATCAAAAATGTCATACTACAACAGAAAGATGCACCTACTACTATGCACATAAGATATATATCTCTATATACTAACACTTAGTAATTCTCCAAGTGCCAGAATACTATAAAATCTTAGCGAAATAGAACTTTTTTATATAATCTTATAAATTATAGTGCCTAGTGTAGCTGGTTTTATCCATAATCTTGATTACCGGGTTATCGCTATTAAATCTTAATATCTTGATTCTTAGTGGAATTGAACCCCCGGATTAGGAGTTAAACCCCCGGATTAGGCCTGGTAAAACGTCGGCCCGAGGTATAGGCTTATAGACTGGAACATGCGTATAAAACAGGCATTAATCATCAGGTTTATGAGCGCCAAGACTATAGTTATGCATAGAAATAGGCTTTCTTGGGGGCCTTATGGGCCCCCACTGATGGGCCGTGGGCTTGGTTGGGCCCTAGAAATTAGGCCCAAAGCCCACTGCTGGTTGGGCCTTGGGCCCGAAGGTTAGGCCCATTTATGGGCTCTGCGGAAGTCTAGCTCGGACGAAGATGGACGCCTCTCAACTTCACCAATCCGAATTTTATTCGGATACCCACCAGTCAGGCAATCGAGGAGGAAACCATTCCAGGCTATGTCGCTGCTCGTTACTATCCTACCCGGATAGGGGAGATCCTTAAAGATCGGTATCAAGTTGTGGGAAAGCTGGGGTTTGGAGCTAGCTCAACCGTGTGGCTCGCACGTGACATGGAGTAAGAAAAGCCCCATGAAATCTTCATATTTGATTTTATCCCGCAAATAGTTCGGTTCCCTAATTGAAAACACAGATACCGGCGTTATGTTACCGTCAAAATCTTCATCAAGTCTACATCACTGGGGCACCAATTGGATGATGAGCTTAACATATACAAACGTATAGAACGAGCCCACCATAACCATCCCGGTCGCAAGTATGTCCGATCGTTGCTGGACTCTTTTGATGTTACTGGACCCGAAGACCAACATCGATGCCTTGTGCATCCTCCACTATGGGAGAGTGTTCTCGCTTTTCTTCATCGTAACCCAGTACAAAGACTACCTACACCAGTCTTAGCAGTTACACTTCACCGTCTATTTCTTGCTTTAGACTATTTGCATACAGAATGCAAGATCATCCATACCGGTATATTTATCCTGTATCCCAGAAATCTGAATGGGATATCTGCTTATTGTCTTACTAGATATCAAAGCAGATAATATCATGTTTGGTATCGCCGATGATTCTGTTTTCCGCGATTTTGAAGAGGCTGAACTTCAAGACCCTTGCCCTAGAAAGGAGCTTGATGGAAGGACAATTTATACATCTTGCGAACTCAAGATGCCTAAGCAACTTGGTGCGCCTATCCTCTGCGATTTTGGCTCGGCTGTGCTGGGTGATGAAAAGCACTTAGAAGACATTCAGCCCGATATCTACCGAGCACCAGAAGTGATTTTGGAAGTCCCGTGGACATACAGTGTTGATATATGGAATGTTGGATGCGTGGTAAGAAGACTAATATTCCTACTAGATTATTCATTGACTTACATCGTCAGATTTGGAACATTTTCGAGGGTGAGTCCTTGTTTGGTGGGCAGGACCCGGAATTCCAGACATATCGGAGTCGGGCTCATTTGGCTGAAATGATACGGCTTCTTGGTCCGCCACCAACAAGCTTGCTTGCGCGGGGAAATTTAACAAAGAAGTTCTTCTCATCAGAAGGTAATACATCTTTCATATTACTTAAGTAAAGCGGCAATAATTGACTTTCTCTGACATTAGGTGAACTCCATGCTGGAGTTTCGGTGGGAGAGCGCACCCCGCTGGAGCAGAGGGAGACTAGTCTCGAGGGAGAGGATAAGGAGCAGTTCCTTCGCTTAGTACGAAAAATGCTGCAATGGGAGCCAGAGAAACGAAGTTCTGCCAAAGAACTTGAAATGGACGAGTGGATACAAACTGAGCTACATAAATGAACGTCGGTCTGTCTAATAGCATAAGGAGCCCGATGCTATGCCCCAGTTAGTTCATTCATTCCCCTCGTTTATGGCTCCATATGTACTTGAACATCCCCCAATCGCCACCAGTGCTCGACTCTTCCATTATCCCCACCGAGCGTAAATTTTTGCCTCCTGGTGCCGGCCTCATTCCGTGACGACGAAAGCCCCCCAGGCAGAACAAGAGTGTTTCTGTAGTATGGCTGCTTCCTTGTATACACTCTTTATTCTTACGGCCAGTCTACTAAGCCCATATGCATAACAAGTTCGGGTAAATTGAAGTACATATATTGACAGCGGCTTGGACGAATGCCTCTACATCATGACTTCAAGTGTTGGACAGTTGTCGCAAATAGGTGTTGGTAAAAGTGGAGAGCAGCCTTATTAACGTGATTTATTTCATTCAACATCCACCACGTCCTGATTCCCAAGGCATCTACTGCTGAATCAGCTCAAAAGAGCCCTTTATTTTGGTAAAAAAGAATCATATAGAAATACACACCTCAAACTGTGAAATGGCCTCCCTGATTTGATTCAGTACTGATGCATAATGCATCTCTCGGAGCCGATGATAATACCGACGACGGCGAGCAACGTCTCGTTGTCCCCTAGCGCTTTGTTTGGGAATAAAAATATCCGGGCGCCTCGCTCACTGTTTGACCTATCCTATCCAAAAGAAAATAGATCCTTAAGCGCCCCGCGAGACTGAGCACTACTGGAAACATCACAAGTTTCATGGAGATAGTCATAGATTCATTTCCCTGGCAGAATGAATCTCTTGGCTACGGTATTGATGCACTACGGGTGTCCAGGCTAGAGATTATTCTCCAGGCTAGATATTATTCTGCCGGATACGCATGGTTTTGTTCCGCCTTTTCATATTCATGTACTGTTGCTTGTTAGGCACTGTTATATACAAATAGTAACCTCTTGGCCCTCAAGTCATGTTATCATGTACTTCGTATGACGGGACCGCAATGCCTACGGCTCACCGTGCCCTTATCTCTCCCTTACAACGCCTCGAGCTGCACCTCGGCAGAAAAGGAATCGACGTCGCCAAAGTTGAACGCATTCGGCCGTTCGCCGTGGCACCATGGTGGATGCCCCCCGAAACGCACATCGCATCCACAAAGGAACAAGCCATCGAGGAACACCATCGAGTGATTCGAGCAGCCAACGGGCCGAACCTGGCCCTAGGCTACACCGACGGGAGCGGCACGGCACATGGCGTAGGCGCTTCTGCCACCACGTCCCGGGGGGATGCCATCACAGTGCTCGGCACGCTGGAAACTCACACGGTCTACGCCGCGGAGCTCGAAGGCATCCGTCTTGCCCTGCAGTTGTTCTTGCACGGCGACGAAAAACGAATCACCGATCAAACCCCCCGAACGGCCACCATTTTCACTGACAACCAGGCAGCGATTCGAGCTTGCGCACATCCGCAGCGCAGCTCCGGCCAGCACACGGTGCGAGAGATCTCGTGCCTAGTAGAAGCGTTGCGGGGCATTGGATGCCATGTGCGCATCCAGTGGATACCAAGGCATATAGGCGTGGCGGGCAACGAACGAGCAGATAGGTTAGCGAACAACGCCGCGAATACGCCAACCACGGCGCCTCCATCGACGATTCTGCTCTCTGGATGCCGGATGAAACTACGCAGAATTGCCTTCGAACACTGGAGCCAGGAATGGGCCGATAGCGAGCACGGCGCATACGCGCGTCTTCTATTCCCGCAGCCTACGAAAGCTATCTTCGAGCTACATAAAACGCTCCCACGAGCAGCAAGCTCAGCTTTGATCCAGATACAAACTGGCAAGATTGGCCTGCCTGGCTACCTGAACACTATTCCACGATGGCGCGAGGAGCAGCTAGAAGCAAATCCCCTCCAAGATCCGGCACGGTGCAGCTGCGACATTGGGAATCAGGACATACAGCACGTATTGCTCACCTGTCCTGGCTTTACCGACCTTCGACTTCGTGTGCTGGGCCCACCGCACGCGCGGACGAGGTTAACATAGAAGGACTGGCTCACCAAGCCGGCCTCAGCAGTCAAAGCGGCCACGTTCATTTTAAAGACGAGGCTACTCGGCCAATTTCGGGCGCTACCGAACACGTTTCAGGCCTCCCGCACGGGAAGCCGGTAACACCGGGCATTGTGTCTGCCCTACTTGCGTTTGCGGACCATAATTACTGTAGAAATCTATCGCCTGCCTCGTTTCGATGAGGCGGGAAGCGCATCGGAGGGGACGAAGGATCGGTGTAAGACACCATGCCGCGCCCGGCCGGACGAGTCTGTCAACGGCGGTGGCCACGGCACGCTGTCTTGCGCCGGAACCGAACTGATGCGGTTAGAGTACTAATCGAGGGACGGCGGTGTCCAGACAGTTTGATTTTCCTGGAGTGAGCGTGGATCTCTACGACTTCAACGTTATGTTATGGAGGGAGACATTCGGGAGAATAGAAGCGAAAGACGAGCGCTGGAAATCAATTTGTCCTTG
Source organism: Penicillium tannophilum (assembly GCA_028829675.1). Classification (NCBI taxonomy): domain Eukaryota; kingdom Fungi; phylum Ascomycota; class Eurotiomycetes; order Eurotiales; family Aspergillaceae; genus Penicillium; species Penicillium tannophilum. The sequence continues at coordinate 2,789,633 of JAQKAK010000004.1, read as the reverse complement.
CATCTTGCCATGTATGTAGTTGTCCCGACTGCCCTATAGAGGTCTGCCGGCAAATCGGCCTTGCGGCTGACAGATCCGTGAATGAATAATCAATCAATCAATCAATCAAACTATCGGATATCCGAGTGTGAGCTATTGGTTAGTCGGACTTTAAAATTGACACATCTACGCAGGAACATACAGTACATACCTCATGATACCTCAATTTGTGCGAGATTTCAAATTCTTTAAGGTTTCCTCTTTTACTCATAAAATTCCCTTTTCAACTTCAACTATATCTTCCTCGCAACCCGACCCTGCCTGAATATCCGCCTTTATATAGCGTTTCACCAAACCCAATCGGCTCCGAATTCTACTATTCCGAGCAATGCTTCGCAAAGACACGATCACAGCTTTATTCAAGTTACAATCCTCCAGTTGGCGAAAGAAAATAGTTAAAGAAGAACCCCTTTCTATTTCTATGTGAGTCTATGCGAAGAATTTCAAACCTTGAAATCAGCAGCAATAATTGCAGCTGCCTTCTCAGCGACTGCAAAAACAGTAGCCTGAATATTTCCCGCGGAATCAAAGGGAAGATACCAGCATCGACCACGCGTAGGTTTTGAGTGCCGTAAATCTTCAGTCGAGAGTCCACAACACCACCCATTTCGCGAGGCATCATGGCAGTGGAGCCTGCTACATGGTAGTGACAAATGATTCTCTCGCGAGCTAGATCGCGGGCGGTCTCAAGAGTTATGTCGCGAGATGAGTTTTGCAGGCGCCGACCGTCGGGTTTCAAAAGAGAAGCCATAGGCTCGGTCCAAGCGAGAGTTTCCAGCCAGCGAATATGGCGCGCGTGAAGCTCCAAATCAAGAGGGTGTGAAAAAAACCCGGGATCGAATTTGGGGTTCTCTTTCACATCTGGAGAGGCGAGATGAACAGTTCCGCGAGAAAATGGTCGGTTGAGCACGGCAACGATACTAACAAAGTTCTCTGGCTCCGTCATGCCAAAAATTCCCTTTGGGCTTGGGCCCTTGTCAGGGAGGATTTGGAAAGGTGCCAGGGTGTACTGTGCACTAGGCTCAATCTCATCCTCCAACATCTGCCGCAGTAGTTGATATTGGGCCTTTAATCCTGGTGATAGGTTTTGGTCTTGGAGGTATTCATTCAAAAGCTTTTTCAGCTCACCATCTGCAAGCTCTGGTAGAGTCATGTATGCAGATGCCAGTGAACAAAGGCCGAGTGGTCCAGCCCCTGTTTGCTGCCAAGCCGCCATGGCTGCTCCGGCGATCTCAGGATTCCGGAGAGCCTCTCCGGTCACCTGCCCTTCGGCAACCTCCCAACTGAACGGAACAAACCCGTGCTCCTGGAGGTTTTCTCCAACATTGGAGTTTTCGATAATCGGTTCAATTCCGTGGGAATGAAGAAGAGCGGCGTCACCAATACCAGATAGCTCGAGGAGATGGGGGGTTTTGATCGCGCCCGCAGCCATAATAACCTCTCGCTTGGCGGAAACAATTCGCTGAATTCCATCCTTGCCGGTAAACTGAACACCGGTGGCCCTGGCATCCTGTGCACCCTCTTTCTCCAAATGAATCTTATGCACAAAAGCTTCGGTGACCACCCTCAAGTTCGATCGCTTGGCAACTTCCGAGTTGTAGTAAGTCACGCCAGCATGACTACGGGTTCTGGTCGTCGGATGGATAGTACCTGGGTTGCAGAACGCTCCCTTGGCAATTCCCGACATTGGATCCCCGCTAATCTGGTGATTGAGAGTTTGGAACACCTTGGGCCATGCTTCAAGGAAGCTAGGGAACGGCCCCTCACCAAAAGAGACTTGGAGTGGGCCTGATTCACCCTGAACAGATGGATTGATATAATCCAATGAAAGCTGCTCTTTGATCTCGGCAGAGGGCGGGGTGAAAGTTTGCGACTTTTTCAAATATTGTGACACCGAATCCCAGTTCCAACCGTCGTTGCCAAGTCTCTCCCAGAGGTTAATGTCGGTTTGACTAGGGTAAATAGCCATTCCAAGGTTGATTGCTGAGGATCCACCAAGTGTTCGTCCGCGGGGCTCGGCGAGGCATCGTCCATTGAGACTTTTCTATCAACAAGTCAGCGGGATTGAACAGCACGTGAAACAAGCCAGGGTAACTGCATACCTGAGGTGTGCTGGTGATGCACCAGTCAAAGTCAGGGTCAAAATAAGTTGTTGCTGCCAGACCAGGAGCGGCAATTCGTGGGTCATCAACTCGGTTTGCTCCTGCTTCGAGAACGAGGACGCTGCATGAGGGATCTTCGGTCAATCGATTGGCTACCACCAAGCCCGAAGTCCCGCCACCAACAACAACGTAATCATATTCCTTGCTTAAGTCGGTAAGTGACGAGGTATCGATGGACGCCATAATTTCCAAGGCTCTGGAGGTTGAAGTGAAAAGGGATGAGCGGTGATACGCGGGGAGCGCGGAGATCACAGGGAATCAACCCATTGTTTAAGTGCGGGCGACAAGCTTAACAGCCGAGAAACCGTTTCGCTATCCCCAATTGACATGTTCATCCCGAAGCCTTACTGGAAACAGAAGGACATTTGCCGACTACGTACATCTGTTGAGTAAATGGCTCATTGAATGTGATTATTGGCCATTGTTGGAGACTAACCCCATCGGTTCAAAATAGCGCGTGGTAAATAGTGCGAGACCAAGGACAAGAGGGAGAAGATTTTGGTTGATCAGTGGAGAAGAGTAGGATGAAGAACCTATCAGAATCACATTGTAATTTCGGTGCAGTTATGGGGTCTCCCGTGTGGGTTCCGGAGCGGGAATCCTTTACCATTCCGAGCCGTGTCACATTATACATGTTGTACGTGAATAAAGTTGAAGTTCGTATTCAAATGGTTGGAAATCCATTGATTAGTCGTGATCTTTACTGTCATCTAGACCAAGTGATCTACGCTCAAAATTGTGTACTTGGGCTGCAGCCCCTATCCCGCAAACCACCAAGCGACCAATTAAACAATGCAAAAAGACCCACATATTAAGCTTGCAACTTGGATTGTAGGCTGCACCTTCCTTGCCCGCTAATTACACTGTGGATCATGACAGAAAAATTATTTGCTTGATGGAGCGTGGCTTACGTTATTTTCATTTAAATGTCGACCCCTATCGCTCTATCTGTCAATCCCTGCGACGACGTTTCTATTTCCCTACTCCGTATTGGTAGGAGAAAATAGTAATCCTGGGAATTGTGATTTCAAAATGACAGTGACATACCCGCTGGATACACCGCTTAGCCGGAATCCAGTTATCGCAGTGACGGTACTGGGTGCTCTGGCGACGATCACCACCGCGTTGCGATTTTGGGCGCTGAAGATGAGACGAGTGAGTCCAGGAGCGTCTGAATATATTATTTTGGCCGCATTGGTAGGTCTGACTGTATTTTATGATGCAAAAACCCTTACAGTGCTCACAATTAATAGGTCATTGTGTATGCTGACATTGTACTCGAATATATTCGTATGTTTTGCGATATTCCCAAGCTCTCCGTTTTCATCTTCTAGAAAGGGTCAGAGGGACTGACACACGAACAGTTACCATTATTGGCGGAGCGGGCCGAAGATCAGCCGATATCGATCCAGCATCTGTGGTTTTCACGTTGAAGGTGACTTTACTACCTAATGCCAGTTTGCCAGCTTCAGTATCTGTATACTGACGAATATATCCACAGGCTATCTTACCTCTCGAGGCTCTTTACGGAATTGTTCTCGCCCTAGTGAAGACATCAATTATGCTCTTCTATATGCGCATCTTTGGCAGCAAGCGCAGCTTCCAGATTCAAGTCACCATCACAATGATTATTGTGTGGATTTGGTCAGCCAGTGTAATTCTCGAAACTTTCCTACTGTGTCGCCCGTTGAAGTACAACTGGGATACTTCGATTCCTGGTACATGCGGTGATCGCAATGCGACCTACGTTGTTGCAGGCGTGATGAACTTGATTACGGATCTGCTGGTGATGGCCCTCCCCATCCCTCATATCTGGAAACTTCAACTAGGCACTGCGAAGAAGATTTCTTTGTGCGGTGTCTTTTGCTTGGGTTTGCTGTAAGTATACATACTTCTGTCCACCTGTTTTCGTCTGCTACAGTTCGGAGTTCTGAAGACTTACTGATCGCGAAATTTGTATGAATATAGGGTCTCTATCATCAGTATCGTCCGATTGGTAGCCTTAATGGCAATTGACTTCGACAATATCACAGGATCCGTTCAAATGGGCGTCATGTGGACTGTGATTGAGCCCGAACTTGCCATAATCTGCGCAAATATGCCTCTCCTCAAGACAGTCTTGGCTCGCGTTGCCCCTAGCCTGTTTTCGACTGGTCGAAATGGATACAGCGGCTCTGGCTCTCAAACCTTTGAACGACTCCAAGATTCACAGGCACGGAATATTTACCCGATGAATCGGTTCGATCATGATCCTGTTCATACGCAAAAATTGACCACACACGAAAGTGAATCACAAAGGAATCTAGCAGACAAAGGAGCAAATGCTTTTGTTGCATCTGATACTGTGGAGTCTCACTCGAATTTGAGTTCTACTCCTCCTGGGGCGATCAATGTGACCAATGACTTCCATGTACAACACCTATAATGAGGCACCCGAACTAATTAAAGTCGCAATCAATTTCCATTTTAATAATCAGCATGGATTTAAAGAGGGTTGAATGTTGCGATTTCGCCAGGCATAGTGAGGAGTTGAAAAACTCGAGATACAAATCTCTTGCTAATCGAACCTGTTGTCGGCAATGCGGGCCCGTGCCTGACCGTTATCACCCCATCCACCTATCCATTATTCTCCATCCATTATCCACCATATATCATCAAGGAGAATCTCTACTGAATCCGTCTTTTGGCCACGGTGTGCGAGTCAGCAGAAGGCAGCGGCACATCCCCTTCATTCACAAGGATAAGTCTGGTAAATCTTAGAAGTTCACGCCCAAATGAGTTATAATATGTACAAAACAATAACCTCAATTACAGAGTACACAGAGCTGCCCTTAATGCTTGTATTGAAACAGATGGCTACGGAGGATGTTGTATACAGCGAAAGGTCGACAGGTGCGAACCAAGAAATACCCCGACAGCATAGCCTCTCTCATTCGCGTCCCCTCGGTTTTCCAGACCGAGAGCTGGCCTTGTGGCGTAATTTGGTTGAATAGTGGACTTGAAGGGATGACATATTTCGGCCTGGGAAGTGAGTCGTAATCTCAGACCAAGACAATGCCTCTTTTTCCTTCAGCCCGCACCAGCAGCGCATTCTCGTCCGGCGTGTACGTGCTTTGTTTACCTGAGATGACCGCCGTGTGGGGTCGAGACAGCATCGGGCTAGGGTCGGGTACGAAAGTGAAGAAATATGCTGGATTCAGGCCAGAATTAGATTTGATCGTGAGGAGAACACTCCCGCGTACACCCTGGATAGCACTGGAGCAATGAGATGAAACGGGAATGGAAGAGTCCGAATGGTCGGAAAGTGGCCTGATTGAAGGTTTCAGTTTCTTCCTCTTTTGACACGACTGCTCTGTGTCATAGAAGGTGGTGTTCCCATCTTGGTCGTTGCCGGTGCCTCGACCTGAGCAGAGTCGCTTCTTGCATCTTGCCGCAGCGGCCCTTGTGCTTGTCCTGGCGGCTCCTTGCTTCCAGGAACTTGATGGTACAACCACAGCTATCGACGGGTAGCGCACCGGGATATTGGAACCTAGTGCCGTTCGAACACGAGAAAGTTTTGATGTAGAGTGCGCCGTCGGCGGAGAGGACGGGCAAAGTGTAGCTGACGTGTCTTCACTGTTCAGCAGTGCCGGGATCTTCAGCCCGTTCTGGAGAATTATTTGGAGCCTTGTTTGCCATGGAGCATGGATTTTCACTTAGGTCAGATGTCTGACTTGGCTCCGTATCATTTTCGTAGTCCCAAGAGTCCAGACAGTCTGAGGGCTCCGTGGTAGATAACTTCCGCTTGGCTGATCCTTGTTGAGAATCACCCACCACAGGTAGATTGCTAGAGATACAGTTCTTTTGTTCGGGTGCAGGCACGGGCGCAGTCACACAGGGCACGCACGACAGTGGAGAGGTCTCCATTTCTTTGGTATCAGGAACAGTGTCTGGAAAGAGATAAGTCAGACAATGAGAGAATGATGGCCGACTTTCATCATCATGTGTTGTGCCAACTTACCCGGTAAATCATTTCCCTGCATATTAGGAGTGTGGTCCACTTGGTCTGGCCCTGAACCAATGCAGCCTTGAGGGCCCTCCCAATCACATATTCGGAGTCGTGGCAAGGAATAAGAAGCGCTGTCTCGCACACTGAGGATTCTGAGCCCTTCATTTCAACAGAGATTGACGGAGTATGCTTTTCGAAGGTAGTAAGCAGTGGACCGGCAGAAAACCTAGAGGGAAGAAAAATTGCTTGTCAGTGTTTTGTTATATATGGCTGAAGGAATCTGGTAAGTCTAACAAAGCAGATACCTCAATGAAAATGGCCCAACCTCTAGTTACCAGCGGTTTTGTCTGCATGTTGTCGTAGAGTCATACCAGGCCTCCTTGCCATAGAGGAAATCCCACAAGGAGAAAATAAGAGACCGCTGCGAGCAAAGAATAATATGAGATTTGGAAAGCCTTGCGTCTCCAGTATCTGCGGCGACTTTTGATGTTGATCAAATCACACCGATCAAAAGTGCTGATAGTACTCTGATGCCGCCGATTTGTCAGATTCGCACCACTAGGATCTACCAAAGGTAATAGTCCAGGGCAGTCTCCTCTTCCGATGGAATTACTGAGTAAGGTCGAAGGAAATTCGGAAGTATTCGAGAGGTATTCCGCATGGCTTATCAACGGACGATTCAGATGCTCTCCTCTCGTTCCCTGGACGAAAGCCCCCGCACCAGCAAAAGCTCTCCGCGAATTGAAGTTGATGCGGCTTGTTTGTCCGCACTGGTTCCGTTCCTTAGGTATAAAGATCGAATCGTTATTCTTGGGTGTTCTGCAATGCATTTTGAAAGTTTCTACCTCACAATAAACGTAGCAGTCGAAAAAAGCCACCCAAATAAAAGTCCATTTGATTGATCCATTATATGCATGTATGCTTTGAAAAGATAAGAAGATTTCTCCTCCATGTAGATGTTGAGATTCCTAACAGCGTATCCACATACCTTTTCTGCCCCATTCGTATCATGGAGAATATCGGGATACTACTGCAGTATTGCGGAATGGTACTTTGTTCAAGCATTGTGCTTCATCGACCAGCACAAACAACTGACAATATATTCCAAGGAATGCTGAGCCTGCAAGAAATGCTAACTACCATGATAAGAAGAGGATTTAGGACCCGTAAGGGATGGTATGCCCTACGCTTAGTGAAAGTTAATGAGCGTATCAGATGAGAGACCATCCATCAGGCGTAGCCCAAAAGGGTAGAGATATGGCCTAGACTATGCATTGTGATTTTGATCTATGTCCCTCATTACGCCAGACGTTGCGCTAACAAAAATAATGGCTTGAGGGCTTATGCACCACTGGAGCCCCCCATTTATAGATCACGTCAAAGGCCTACTGGCAAGTGCAGAGAGGAATTTCCTGGAAAGAAAGAGCGAGAACCTATAGGGGAAGCAGCGACAAATTTGGATACCACCAGGGCTGACCGGATAGCCATATCAGGCACATCTCACATTCTCAACCCGCGTTTCATACAGAGCCTGGGCCTCCTCAAAGGGTGGGCTGTCCCCATTGATGAAGGTTCATGCTTTCAGAATGCTTGTAACCCCGCAACGTCTTAATATTCGGGATACTTTTACTGTAATTGAGTAAAAAGAGAAGAGAGCAACTTGTCGAGCGCCGGAAAAGAATATGACCTGCAAACAAAGGAGAGTTGCCACTCAATCCTAACCATCCCCTTCCACTATTCTATGGAGTAGGAGAGCAGGATTTCGCTTGCTATTCGAGCTTATGAAAAAAGCAGAATACCTTTATATGCGGAACACCCCATTGGTCTAATACATACACCATTCTCTACCTTGCGGAATCGTCTCCGTAGCCCTGCTTTTAGGGGAGGGACGCGCGGCATCACACAATTATCCGTACTCAAGATGGTTCGTTCAGGAAATGTATTCGCGCTATGAAAAAAAACATAGAGCAGCTCCGTGCTTTACTTCCGTTTGAAAATCGGCAAATCCTCTTCCCACAGTGCCTGCTTCCCAACACCGATCCAAATTATTGGTTTGAAATTAGGCAGATCGAAATGTGCAAAGGGGCCGAAAGCTTCCAGCCCGGCTCTCGAAGCTATAATTTTGCACGCGCAGAGTGTGAAGATTCAAATTCCACGCAACAATGGTAAAGCTTATTGGAAATGGTATCGACCCGATCGAGACACATTTAATGGAACTAGTCTCGCAATTAGCTTAATTTCTGACCTCAAAGTTGATATATATAAATTTGTAAAGCTTGGCAGTGCAAGGACTCTCTCCTACCAGCTCTTCCTAGCTTCCAACGATAGCGATTAAAGGAGGGCATGACACAGATCGCTACCAATGACAAATCCGGCCCATTTGGAAACGCGAGTCATGTTAAGTTTTCCTTGGCGCGGGTCAGGTATCCACGTCATGTGTCAGGATTGTGTCTTCCGTTCAAGCCCATTTCTCCAGGACATGCGCTACTCTTTCTTCCCGGAAGTCAAATTCATGCGCAACTCACCATGCGACATCGGATTCAGGCAGAAAGTGCCGAACGGGACCCATTCCCACTCAACCTGGCCCAGTAGTACAGTAGTACTCCATACTAGTCCGCACTGTACCGACCACGTTCCGATACCTTACGATCGTCACGCAGATGGGGGTGCTGAACATTCCTCGGTCGCACTAGTCAAAATGGCGACCCTTTTTTTCGGCATTTTGTTTTCACGTCGGTCCCACCATCTACCAAGCATTAAATCTCTTTCAGCTAACGGTGTGTTTCGCATTCGTTCCATGAGCTCCCCCAAGCTTGCCCCTGGGTGCCGCAGAATTGCTACCGCCCGAAATTCCAGTTCACCTCAAGCTGCCGCGTGTCGTCGCTTCTCAGGCAATTGGCCGTTGCAAGGTAACGTAGGTGGCTAGAGTGATTAGGGGAAGGCGGTATCACCACTTGGTATGGTCAAGTAGCGGCAGCCCTGCCAACCTCAATCATGATTTAATCGATACGTGCCGTCACGGTCGTCTCAGTGAATGAAGAAGTTGCCAGTAAAATCCGAAGCCGAAATTTTCCTGGTCGGTGAATGACGAGGCCGTTGAATTGTGCACGATGTTCGATACAGACGCCCGTACGAGCTTGTATGGGGCAGGTTAAACTTCCACTCATTGCCTTAACTGGGCGAAGCTCCTCAGCATCTCGCAGCGAGACATTGAGGACAAAAATTCGATTTGGACTCGCTTCTATGCCCTGGAGCTTAACCTTCACGGTTATGGTGAAAGGAGACCCTTGTCGCAATGTAAGTGGAGGCTCGCGCTCAAGGGTGACGGAGTGCTCGTAATAAATTGCCGCATTGTTTGTATTTTGATCTTCCATGGTGGTTGCTGGCTTGGTGGGCAAGAATAGACGTTAGAAAGAACATAAAGACCAGTAGGTGCCACCCGCACCGATTTATTGTTTCACAGCTATCACTTTGCTTTTGTTGGTAGAAATCCTTCCAAGTTCACCTCGCATGGACGCCGCACAGCAGCACTAACATGTGACTGACTGCACATGCATCTTTGGGATTGTGACAAAAATATATGTTCTAGTCCTTACAGGGCGAAACAGAGGTAATCGTGTGGCCTTTTATACCTCCCTTCTCTCGTGGATAAATGACACTGCACAGGGCTTGAGGTGATCTGTCCGAAACTGCATAACAGTCTCTAAGCACTGAGCTCTTGAGATTAGAAGTAAGTCTGGGTTGGCGTGAGCTCTCCAAGAAATTATTTACAATAAGGCTGGTCGGTTATTGGGAGACGACCTTTGACGGCCCCATATCCCGGCAAACTTAATGACAGGATGATGAATTGATGTACTGGCTAGTACTGAACATGTCCAATAGAATCGGATGGTTGATTGAAGGTAAGTAGATTGGTTGAGCGATCTCTAAGACCTAGTTTGAAGAGTTTTCACACTATCCGCTTGTACAGCGATCTGTCTCTCCTCCGTCAACCGACCCACACACAGGCTTTTGCGCGTTCTTATGTCCTTACCCTTAGTCGGTCCGCTTTCCCCCTCGTACCCTGAGGATTTCCACGGGCTGTCTGGAAACTAGTACGATAGGTGATGTAGAAGGCATTTATGCTCACGTTACGGCCGTAACTCAGAATAGTAAATAGTGGTGGTAGGCAACTTGGGCTGCTTCAAGGCACCTCAGCTCAGAAGCAGAAATACGAAATACAGATGTGTGCATTTGATGAATCAATTTGGGGCCCGTCTGCATCAGAGACATGGAACTCAAAATTTTCAGTCGGTGAAACTCCGGATGGTGTGAGCGATCCCAAACGGTGCCGCGCCGATCTTTCCCAGTCAAATTGTGTTAGGTTTGGTCTTACCGGGATGCGAGGCCGTCGTGTGCTCGGACAGAACCCTGTCTGTCTGAAAGGAGGAGCTCTGATAGTGACGTGGAATCAGAATTCGCCTCAGCTCTAGGAGGCCGTGCGCATTCAAGAGGCCGGAACGTGCAAGCAACCCTAATACTCTAGGCAAATAAGTCAACTTTTGTCCACTCCGAAGTAACAAATCAAGAACGAAAGGGCCAAAATCCAATCGCATTCACTTCTAGTCCAATCTGTCTTTGCAGAGTCGTCTAATGGGGGACCGATAGTCGTACGAAGTTTGAGTGGTCACCATCACCCCCATGTTTTTCTGGGACGTTTTCTGAAATTTTTTGCCAGTACGCCTTTCTTTACCGTGACGAGGTAGCCTCCATTCCTTGTCCCGGGCCGAGACTATTGCGAATGAGAACACTCAGACAGCTGGAGGCCAGACTGAAATACTGCAGCTTTGCTTTGTCATTGACTCTCCCAAACGCCAATATCCATTGTTGATCCACTTTGCTGGGAGCTCGAATCGCCTAAAAGCCCTGCGAGCTCTTTATCCCCGCAACAATGTCACACGCAAAGGTTCACTGGCTTGATCCGTCTTCATCTTAGTGGGGGATCCGGTCATGCAGAAAATCCCGTCCTTTTTGCCGTAAATAGCCTATGCCTCGATAAATGCTTGGGAGGCTCAAGATAGTCGAAACATTCTACACAGCGACATCGAAGATACGCTATAGCAGATGCTGGCAATTTCAGTCCACCGGCGAAAATACACCAAAAAGTGGAAGCACAACTCATCCTGCCATGGACTCAAGTTTTGTGCCTCTTTATCGACTCAATATGCAACTTGCAGTCCGCACGAAACCTGCTCCAACAAGCACGTCGACAGCTAGCGATTGGCGCCTAACCCGTCTCCGCATCCATGCGGATAGTCATCGTCTTGACCAAGCAAAATGATCCAGATGATATTCCTGTGCACAAATGCACCGATTTTCCTACGCTTGCTCAGACTGGGGATACCGTCTTGCTTGATCTGCGACGAAGATGCGGCCTTTCCGATCGGCATCTCACCTTGGTGCCTTCTGGACGTCTTACATCCAAAGCTACAAACGACCCCTGAATGCATCACACTTTGACCTCTTGGCCGAAGCCCGGTAAGGCTATCCCAAAGACGAATCAGTGGGTGATTTCCTTCGAGAAGGTGCGCATGCAGTCATATCCTCTGGCTGCACTGAAGAGGAAATGCAGGACTTTTTCGCCTCGGCCTTCCTGAGGCATGCGTACCCCCCTGGAATGCAAGATAAGATCTCAATCTCATTTGAATACCCAGACTGACAAACCTAGGTTTCTTCCCACCCATTATCGTCTTTACCGCATTGTATAGGTAGCATTGTGTCGAGGTCTCGCAGGACGGTGCCTCTCACAGCCATTGTGAGGCTATTCTATCCCGTTTCAATCAGCAGTTCACGCAATTGGGCGCCAACAAGACATCTCCGATCATTTGAAAATATGTACTGCGTCAGTTCTACCGCCGATGGAGCGGCCTTCACTCCACCGCGACCTACCTTGTATGCTTGTGTAGGCCGCCCGAGCACATGATGCCATGCAAGCATGCACTCTGTGACACCTGTGTCGTGGTCTTTGGCAAGTTGAGTTCGCTCGGCGAGGATCATTGGGACATTATGGAATGCCCTGTATGCGACAGAACCCGTCCTCATCAGTATACACCAATTACCCCCGATTAAGCACTCGACGCCTATTGAGCTCTGTCAAAAAGCACTTATGCTGGTGCTCCGAGACAGAAGGAGATGATCACGTGACATCCCTTGCCCTCCATGGATTTGGGAAATTGAAGGTGACATATTCAGTCAATTTAGGCCAAATTTGACGTAAGGACGTACTGGGGAAACTCTTAATTTGAGATTATTGGTGCGTTCTCGGCGATCACCAATGATAGGGCTTTGTCACACTATGCGTGACCGAGCTCTTTACGGCCCCACATCCCGGTAAGACCAAGCTATGCACAATGTGATTGGTAAAGATCGACGTGACGCCGTTCGGGATCTGCCAATTAGTCCGGAGTTTCGCCGACCCGAGAATTCCAGCCCCATCTCTCGTGATGCACGGCCGTTCCCCGGATGGATTCATCAAACCCACACACCTATCATGCTACTTCTGAGCCAGAACACCCTCAGCAGTCGAATTTGTCATCAGCGCGTCTTGTTGTTCTGATTTACGGCCACAGCTTGAGCAAAAATGTCTTCCAGCTTGCCTGATGTACCGGTTTCGCAAGAGCCCATGACAATCCTCAAGACACGCGGGGGAAAGCAGATAGCGTACGCACAGACTGAAAGTAATTTAACAACCAGAACGGTCAAAAGCCTGTGGATCGGGGAACAGAGGTTAGACAGATCGTTCTACAATAGTGTGGGTTAAGTTGATTATAGATTAGCTTGGCTTGGTCACTGTTTCATCTATCCACTGCCCATTCTCGAATTGCGGGTCTTGGAAATTCTTTCCTATTGTGAGGCTGCAGAGCAAGGAGAGCAAGATATTACATTCGACTACAATACAGACTTTTTTCTCCACGCAGCCCTAGAGGATACGAGCATTGTTGAGCAGACCAGTGGTATGAAACCGCTTTCATCTTCTTTGGTGGGTGAAAGGGTCAAAAGTGTTGATTACTTTGAAATACCGTTTCCAGCTGGGTATTTCGTCTTCCCGGACTTGGCTGTTCGCGATGAAGGGCAATACTGCCTGAAGTTCTCTCTATTTGAAGAACTGAGGGACAATGTGTATGGCGACTTCCTTCCGCTGGATTCTGCGTTCAATCAGATGTGTCCTCTGAGAAATGGGCCTTCAGCTTTGTCGAGAGATTTCGTTTCCGTTTAGGAGTTAAGGCAGCTCCATTCACAGTTTTCAACCCAACGACTACCCTGGCTACTTGGTCGATATCCTTGAACCACAGCCTTGCTAAACGAGGCCATCGAATCCTGTCTTCTAGTGCTGGCTATACGAAGAGCCACGAACAAGAAGGGCGAAGGACGACATATCGATGCATCCGGTGAATGTGAGTCGCGGGATCTCCTTATGGCACTTGGGAAGTTCACAGGTGTTTGACCCGCCTCCCCTGTTATGAGTAATATTTGACCACATCACGTCCCTAAACTAGTTTTTTCACCAAAGTGTATTCGTCATCTGGTTTGACCCCCGTATATGTAGTGGGTGTAGATTAGTGGGTTGCTCTAGAGAACCTTATGTGTAGTTGTACTGACGCCTAACGCACCCGAGGACAGAGATTCTGTTTAGCGCAACGATGCAGTGTGGCAAAGCCTTTCGTGTCAACGGAATGACTGACTCTTTCCTTTTTTTCTCCCTTTTTCGGTTCAGAAAGTTAAAGAGGAATAGATCTGAATTCATGGGGTTGGGTTGTGGTATTAATTTTCAAAATTGACTCTTGCCGCCGAAGTGGTTTGAAAATCAAGAATCCAATCGTCTGTTGACTCTATTCATCTGTGTAAAGAATATATATCAAGCCATGCATGGGATTAGTGTCCATCCAAAATACTGGACCCACAGTGAGAGCGAGGCAGGGAGGTCGTATAATATAAGGATCAGAGTGGAAAATGAATAGGTTAAGAGGTGAAAGCTTACACTGATCTTGCTATTCTAACAAGATGCCAATCCCGATGTGAGAGGCGCTGACAGTTCAGTATCACACTAGTACCATTGAATTAAGAACAAATTTCATATCTTGATCGTGTCTACAAAACTTTCTATATAACAACGATCCCATCCCAGGCTTTTGAAAAGGCGGCAGAATTCCACAAGACAATTAGATCCAGCAAGTGAACGGCAGTGAAATTTCATGGCTTCAATAAAAAGGAACCCCAAAAATGATTCCTATAAAATTTCGCACATTTCTAAAGTACTTTTTAAGGTTCGTGAACAACGAATGCAGTGGTGATCATCACACAGCCACTTCGGTAGTTGCATAATTATTGGGGTTTGCCTTTGCGGCTGGCTGCCCGCCTACGCAAACGGTAGCAGCGCCCAGCCCCTTTTCTAAGCAAGCGAATTGCAGCATCTTAAAGGCTCGCCATCATCCTGAGAAGCCACCATCAGCCCAGTATTGACGAACATGGCCCTGATAAAAGAGCATTCTGTCTTCAGCTCTCCCTATTATGCTCTCATATATATCGACAGAAGGGGCAAACTTCACCAGGAACTGTCTCCTTTGTTAGCACAGACGGGCCAATCGATCCTATCTAGAAGAGTTACGAATAATTTTATGGAAGCAGTTGCGAGGTCAGCTGTGCCACAGTTTGGCAGGAATTCCAGTGAAGATTCACACCCTGCCTCGACTGAAACCCGGTGGACAACTACGCCTGAGGTCTACAGCCAAACTACGACCGCTATGATACCTGTTGGCAACAAATGCCTGATGCGCCTTTACTACGAGAAGGCCTTTCAAGAATTCAACCAGGAGAATTGCAGAGTCATCGCAAAGGCCTATATCAAGCTCATAGAGCCGCGCAAGCAAGTGAAGCACCCTTATAACGGGAAAGTTTTCATCTCGGGCAAAACGCAACAATTCGATCCAGATATGACTAAACCGCCATGGTGGCCACCTGGGGTTACCCACCGTGAGCCCGATCATCTTCCTAAAGAAGGTATGGGATATGTCAACTACAGGGAGCGAATCATAGCTGACTTGGAGCAGAACGTATCCGACTTCTTGTTTCCATAGTCTGTGACTTGCGCAACAGTCATAATATCACTTCTAAAAGGCTGAGAGAGGCCGACCGGGCTATTCGTTGTCGTATAGTCCCACCCACACGACTTCAAATCTTGGACGAAATATATCGAGTTCGCGAAGAGGAAGAAAAGTTTTTGGATGGTCGACTAGGCAAGTTGCCACTCATTCAGTGAATAAGGATTAAGCTTACACCCAACAGACTTTCGAGTAAGAGTGGCAGTTTCCATCGTCAACATGCCGCGAAGCACGAAGAGCCTGACTCCTTTTAGGGGCGCCAAGAAGAAATTCAAACAAGCACAGGCTGGCCAGGCTCGGAAAATATCATCAGAGTACGATGATGTATCCATGGGAAGCTACTACCCGAAAATAACCAACTCCACGAATAGTACGACGTTTGGACTAGAAAGTAGTCCCATGCTTTCGTACAGGACCTCCCCATGCATGAAAAGGAAGCTTGGAATTTTTGATGTGCATGAGAATGAGCTGAGTAGCTGCATAGCACCAGTGCAGAGCTCTTCCACTCCTATCACCAACATGGACTTGCCCTCGACAGGTCTGTATGGCAACTCTATTAAATTTTCGCAAAATGGGAAAGCAGAGCACACATGGGACTGCCAAACATTCTTGTAAAAATAAATAGATAGACGACGGCCCTTAGAAACGTGGTCTACTCCTATCGCTGATTCTGTGTCATCAGCACGGGCTCCACTAGACGAATCGTACCCCATTCCTGGAAGCTTTGTTGCTTCTATTGCCTCTAAAGTTAATACCGGAAATGTTTCGAAGAGCTGTGCTTCATATAATGAAGAAGGATCGGAGCGGCTCAGCTCCCTTCCGACGACTAAGTCTACGGGACCAAGGTCCAGCGTTGGGATATGATGTGAATTCATCCTCACTGTGTGACCTGCATTACGAGTGAGGTTCTCTGGACTATCTAAGAAGCAACCCCTTGAACTACATGATAAAGGCTGAGATTAGATCAGGTGACCCTGTTATGCCAACGATCATTTAGTCTCATTATTTGGTCTTCTAGATTAAGCATTCAAATGGATTGGCGGGGAATGATGGCCTACTTGCGATGAAAAATGTGACTCTTTCGGAGAACCGTGTTGACCAGCCTAAATATTGTAGAGTCCAGGGAGCTTCTAGTTCACTCATCGTCGATTTGTGGGCTTTTTTCCAATGACACGTCAACATTTTCACAAAGTGTAGTAGCACAATTTTTGAGCCCTCGACTAAGCATCACGGTCTAAAAAAAAATTTCTATACTTTCAGTTGCCGTCCATGCCCGTGATTTCTCGATACAGACATAGTACATCTTCCAGTTTTGATAACCGAGCCGACTTTCCATCTCTAATTTCACTTCTAAATTTATAAAACTAGAAGTGTTAGATGTGTGGATCAAAATTCGAATCAAAGTCTGAGTCTGTTCGAAAATAATCTGAATTGGGTGACTGTCGAACCTATATTAGATTATAGGGAGATCCCAACCTTTTAAATCAGGTCGCCAACTGGCATATCCGAAAGTAAATCATTTTAACGCGACGCGTCCATATCCCATCCTGTGGATTTATGCTGGTACTACTCGATGGGAAATAATTTTGTCACCTTTTTCTCCTCAAAAACGTACGGTAGTATATCTAATACGATCTTAGTCGATCTTGGCTTAAGGGCGCAATAAATGTCTACTTCGGTATTATTGGGGCGTTTTTAACGGAGTTACCTATAGCAGGCTTTCGGCCGAATATACGATACGAACTTTATTTCATGGCCACATTTTCCTATAAGACGAAACCTAACCATAGGTAACTAGAGAAGATCGGCGCGACACTGCTCGGGATCTCCATTTTAGTTCGGAGTTTCCCGACCTAGAAATTCTAGCCCGCCTCCTTTATACACGGCGACGCCCAAGATTAATCCATCGATCCTCGTGCTACTATATTAAATACATAATTAACTGTAGGGTAAAGGCGAGGTATAGTTAATAAATATTGCCCTAAGATAGAGCTTCGACCCGATAGTACAACGTGGCGTGGGGTAATATGGCGGCCTTCTAACTTTTAATCCTTGGTAAGTTATAGTCCCCAATATAACCGACCACACGACTTAATTGGCCGTTACAAGCCCCGCTTTAAACGGAATGAAAGTTTAATACAGCAACCTAACAACATTACAGTATTAGTTACCCTTTAGAAACATAGGCTTTCTTTCCTAGCGCCCTACTTATATTAAGCTAAGCCTAAATAGACCAGAGAAGATTCCCACAATATTTTCTCAATGTATCTCTAGTAGATCACAAAAATTACCGTAACTATAGTTTCCAGCACGGCAAATCATAAGTGCCGAAATATCCCGTGGCTTAACGTACCTAGGTTTTAGCTTCAAACTGGTCACATCTATTTATGGAACCTCCCCTTAACCCATTAAGCTTTTTCCTCTCAAAAGTACTGCTCTCTTAATATAATATTCTAGCACTTTACTATTTACCATAAAAGGTAAGTCGGTCTTATTATTTAGCCTTTAAACAGCTTCGTGTGGTTATAGGTGAATTCGTATTTATAGGCTCCCAGTAGTATCAAGATCGCCCTAAGAGTTATGAGATGCTGCCACTAACTCGATATCGAATGGTTATTTATTAAATAATCCCTGGACGAGTTGGTCATCCACCATCCGTACAACCTTATCGAAGCTTATATATACTATCTCTCTTACTCTTATACCGTCAATCGCTATCTTGTGACAAATTTGCCAAACAAAGTTTTTGGTAGTTCGTTCTCTTAGGTAAATGGCATAATAGATATCGTCGTTCCCTAAATATCCTATTTCGTTATACGGGCGAAAGTAAACACATAGTGCTTTTATCGTTAGTATGGCGTCAAATTTTTCATGGATCATTAAACGAACGACATTATAGTCCCTTAGAACTTTGATCAGCGACTAGTGAGTTTCCACTTTGCTGGGCCCACAATACACGCGGATTAGACGATGTTGGTGTAAGGTCTAGGTCTTCTTGGTCGGGATCTATGTCCAACGTCGAGTCAAGCTCTAACGTAATCAGTTACTTATCGGGAAGCAAATATGATGGATTTACAGAAAGTGGATAGGCATTATCGGTGGGTCCAACGTCGTTATCGAGTTGAGTTTCTAAATCAGCTATTGGCTGGATTGCTCTATAATTATAACCCCGGGGCATATTAATAGTTGTGTTCGAAATATCCTAGGAAGTGAGTGATAACTTAGGATACTATACGAACCGAATTATCAGTCTATCACTCGTTGATATAATAGCTTCATGCCTTATAGTGAGAAAAGATATAAGTCTCACAAAACGATTAACCTAGATTGATACTAATGAAGATGCTCGATGCTTAATAGCATATAGAAGTAGCAACCATATGAATTGAACGTAAATAAGAGGAGAATAAAAGAAACAAGAAGGAAAAAAAAAAAACCTTTGGCTCCAGGAATACGCCTTTATAATAATAGTCTAGCCCTTGAGTAAACTTATTTTGGATCTTTAGCCAGAACATTCTACGAATGTTTACCATATTTTACGATAATCTATCAAGTCCTAATTTCTTAATTCACTTGTAATCATTGCCTTTCACCAAGGGCTAAATATTAAACATATTATAAATAAGGGTTCTTTTGAGTGCGAGCTGAAAAAAAAGGCTGAGTGAAAGGTTATCCATTTTCTAACTTAGGTATTTCGGTACCTAATATTAGCCAGCTCTAGAACATGTATTTACGTTAACTTTAGTGATCTACTAGAGAAACATATCGAGGGTAGTGTGGGGATCTTCTCTGGCCTGATTAGGCTTAGCCTAGTATAAGTTAGGCCTTAGGAAAGAAAGCCTATATATTTAAGGGTAATCTATTGTCGAAATCCTCTATACTCCATACTTAGTACTTTGGTCTTTAATTCTAATAGATTATTACTAATTAGAGAGCATAGAATAGTATAAGAATGAGATTAAGTACTCTAGATACCCTAATGATCACCAAATATATCCGCAAACATTCTCCAAGATATCGCATAGGGCTAGTATCTTAACGAGGGAGAAATGAAACCGGATGCTCTAATCGATAGTGGCTACGCTAGCCCGATTCTCTAGGTCTAACCCCTTTACTCTTAGTGCATGCCAGGCTTATCCAGTAACCTCTAAGACAAAAGTAGTTAGTGGCTATATGCACTATAGTCTCTGGCAAAATGATTGTACAGCCATAGGCTCGGCCTCTCTATGGCTAGTATGTGGCTTCTACTTTACTTGATAGATTTGTGCCTTGATCGACTCCTCCCGTCAGGGCCGAACTAGTCCGCCCTTAAGTCAAAGTAAGCTCGGATTATATTTCCTAGTAGATACATCATTAACTTAGGTACTGAGAAGTCCCTAGCGCTAGAATCACGGTGTTCATAGGCCATTATATATGCCTTATTCCGAAGAGCTCTCTCCAGAAGGAATTTAGGGCTACGGGCTCAAAAGTCTATTCATATAGCCCTCGAAATACCCCTGGTTAGATCCAAACCCAGTATCTAATAAAAGCGATAACTCAATATCCCGATTAAGTATATTAGCAGGCCAGTTATATGTATGTTCTGGCCATTGCCTGGACAAATATATCATCGCATATTTAGACCCGATGTGACTAGACGATACTTATAATTTCTTAGCGCAATCCAGCTTCTTATGGCATATAAACTCACTATCCATCTTAGTGGTAGCGTAAGGCCAGGGCTAGGTTAATGATTTGGCAACTTGTTCGGGGATGTCTAAAAGTTATCAAAACAAGATCTTATAGTCAACTCTCGCTTATAGTAACCCCTCCCAGACAAGCAAAAGTTGTTACTATAAGTGAAAATTACAATAAGTAAAAGGTGGGGTAATATTTTGCTGGATAACCCTAAGCCCTATTGCCTATTTAGGTTCCATCCTATCATATCATCCAAAGTCACCTGACGTTGTTTATCGATCTGAACTCTACTAAAGTCGCGAATTAAGCCCTCAATCTAACGAATATGCTCTAGGGTACTTGATTGTTTATTCCCTGCCCATAGCAGAATATCATATAGATACCCTAAAATAGTCGTATTAGACGGAAGCTCAAGAGAGGGCCCTAAGTCATCATCTAGACCCTATATAGCCATAGTCCCATAGTGAATATATATATCGTTACCCCTTAGCAGCTTAGATACACTTTCGCCTAAAGGATCCAAGAATTCATCCAATAGCATAAACTCATTATCACTAAGCTTTTTAATTACTTAGTTATACAGAACCCCTATTTCCTCACGTAAACCAGGCTCACTTATAAGTAGTGTAAGCTCGTTCGCGGGCTCGAGCTCGCTTATAGGTACAGAATTAGAACTTAGACGGATTAGAGTGCTTTTTTTAAAGCAATTTTAAATAGTTTAATCCGATACTTGATTTCTCTAAGCCTAAGTAACCTAATAAAGTGTATAATTAAGGTTCATTTTCGTCCGAGGATCAAGCCCGCGATTAAGGATAGTAATTATCTAATGTATCTATTTCTTTCGGTAATAGTGCTTTAGGTTTTGAATAATTCCTTAGTCTAAGGGTTGATAAATCGACGTTAAGTTTGCGGGGAAAAAAACGATCTAAATATAGGGTAGTGGTGGTGGTGCTTATTTAATACCCGCGAGATATGGCGAAGTATTATCTATTAATAGTAAGACTCGTCTATTTATACCTATATATCTATAAAAGGAGCGTAGCTATCTTATTATAATATTGTAGTGTATCTATAAGGCCTTATTCGCATTCTAGATATATCCTAGAGCTTAGTAATTAGTTAACTAGAGAGCGTAAGGAGTTTAATATCTCCTAATTAACCATAAAGCTATATAGTCTAAACTGGTCGTATTTGTCATAAGAATAAGAGAAACTCGCGCTTTATTAAGCTTTTGCCTAGGTATCTTTTGCTTCGAGAGTCCTCTATTCGGCATTTATCGCTAGAATAGCCCTATTTCATCCATATTATAGATATCCTCTAGGTTATATTAGTTATAAATTGCTTAGATAGGCTTAATATCTTCGTATATAGAAGATAGGACTAAAGCAGACTCTCCATAGAAAGTATAATATTTAAGAGAATAGCGTTTTTTGAAGTGGGTAAGCCAACCCTTAGAGAATTGCGGTTTTGGGAGATCTCAGTATTTAGGTATTTTAGACTAAAGTTTAGCTACTTTAGACTAGATTAAAGGGCCAGTTATTAGGTATCTATTATTAATATACCCTTCTACCCAAAAAGAGAGCTTTTAGTCCAAAACAGGCTATTAAGAGGATAATAAACGCATACCAGAGCCCGTAGGACCTATATCAAGGTAGTCATATTAGGACGAAAGGATCCTTAATATAGACGCACGGGTAATCCGATGCTTAAACCGAGTCTAAAACCAATCCACACACTCTCGTTAGGTAGGGCGAGGGATACTTTAGGACGAAAAAGTACGCAGGGCCTGCTTCTAAGCATCTAATATACCCTATCGTGTACGCTTAAGGGGGCTAGGAGCGGAAGGATTGGCAGAATAAGGTATTCTGATTAGGCAATAGTAGTGATCAATGAGGGTGACTAATCAAAGACGGGAAACAAAGGGGTTATAATAAGAAGAAATTACAATAACCGGGAGATTTACTAATAAATAGCCATAAAAGTGGGTCCAAACAAGCGAAGTGTTACCATAACTATGGATTTACCATAACCGGACGTACCATAAGCGAGAGTTGACTATACCAGTATACCATCAGGATAGAAACCTACTATATATATATATTAATCGAGGTAGAAAATCGGTAGCTTTCTGCATTGAGTTCGCCTGGGTGATCAGAGACAAGTCAACTTAATGATCTAAGACACCCGCATTAGCTCTCTACAGGACCTCTTACGAGAGATCCGGCCTAGGATTCCTCATCGTTATTTCCCTGTTTTTGGAAGCCATTTTAGAACTCAAAAAACTCTCTACCATTGGTTGCTGGTCGACAGAACAGAAGTGGCAATCTTTTCGCAGTCAAATACAGGATTTGCATCTTCTAAGAGGGGTTTCTATGTCTTTGACACATCGTATCTTTCGCTTCCAACAATACACTACTCACTTATTAGGGACACTTTCTCATCACGACAGGTGAACTAACCACAAGCAAGCGACGAACGGTCGTATCCTAGCTTCCTCTATTTTTTGTCAACGCACATTTGGCTTCCCGTGCAATAGTTTTTTTTTTTTTTTTTTTGACTTAACTTGACTTGGAAGACGGAAAACTTTAAAGGGGACAGGTACGCTTCAAGCTATGAAATTCAGATTCAGCTTTTTCTTTTTTTTAAAAAAAAGAAAAAAAAAAAAACAAATTCCCTATCAAAAGATATTTCTCAATATCCGCATAAGAGGGAAAATTTTTAGGGCGCCAAGTGTTTAAAACAGAAAAAAGAACATCGAGCCTAGTGAAGGACGCTCTTTATTGAAAACCTCGACGGGGCTCATTGAAAACCCCCAGTTAAAGAAATGAGCCGGCTAACCAGGTATCCACTTTTTCCTCTATTTGTGAGAAAGGTCCCGCCCTAGGCTTAATAACCATAAATAGGTAGCTATGTCCATTAAGGCAGACTGCCGCTGGCCCTTAGTTTCCTAGCAACTTCGAGCTTATTATACAGTAACTGTTATTCCTCTCAAAGTTACATTCAGTCATCGACGGTTCTCATGTTTTACATGCTAGCTCTATCCGCCCGTCGGATGTCAAGACTTGTGATAAAGAACTGAAATAATCAGGTAGATAACAACAGGGAAACAGAAGTCGAGGAAATAACGAAATCCCCTTTTCAGCTAAATCCGGGATCTAGGAACCGGATTGAGTCTGTAGTCATTATGGAAATCTAGTATTTTCGTACAAACTTCAACAAATAGCCCCGCTTCGCCAGTGTCCTTAAACTCTATTTTTGTGGCATAAACAGAGCAGTAAGAAGTCCTAAAATTGAGACTTCTACTAACGGCGTGCCTAATCAGATTTTATGATTACTATATCACTGCGGGCTAGCAAGAAATTCTATAAATAGAAGGATTGCGACAATCGGCTTTGAATTGCTTTGCATACATACTGTTAAGATTCAAAATATAGAAATTCTGTCCCCTCGCATTCACTATTAGGATGGACGGTATTATAAGTAATCGAACTTTCAGGTCTTTAGGGAATCGACAGCATAAGACAACTTGTAGAGCATAGATAGCACAAAAATGAAACAGCCAGTACAGAGGGGAAACGATCGACGACTGAATGCCGGATGGGGGAATTATAGCCTTAACCCATTAGAATCGGGCATATGTCCCTCTTCCGCTATTTTTGATACCAATAAGATAGATAAAAGGGACCAGCTAAGATGATCGGAACCTTAAAAAGCCAATTTTCTCCAAATACGCATAGAGTCAAAGAGATCCTTGTTTAAAAAATCAGGTAGTAATTCAGAAGCTTTACAGCTTTCGAAGACCGAACTACCGCAAAACGTTAGCGCGGATTCCTATTGTGTGGTTATATATACAGTGGAGCCAATACCCCACTAAACTACATATAGCTAAGGGTACGTAATAGTTTTGAGGCTGCCGTGGCTTTAACTTTTAATCTCGTTCATAGGGGGCTTGTAATAGCCAATGAAGTCGTGTGGTCGGTAACTTTGGGACCGGTGATTTACCGAGATTCAAGATTAACTATAGTTAGTACGAGCTAAACGCCGCGATATTACGCCATGAATCGTTGTATTATTTAGTCGAAGCTTAGTCCCGGGGCCGTATATATTGAGTATATATTGCATAAAATATGTACAGCTGGGCGTTGTATTTTCAACGTAGCAGCATAAAAGATTGGGTCGTTAATCTAAAAGGCGGCTGGAATTCCAAGACTGGGGAAACTCCGAACTTAACGGGGAGATCCCGAACGGTGTCACATCATTTGGCCGAAGCCCTATTATAGGCAATTTCGGTTGAGACGTCCCCCTATAAATACCAAAACAGACCTTATTGCGCCCTTCCGCTAAACCCGGCTAAAATAGTACCATAAATGCTACCGTACGTTACTAAGGATAAGGTGACATATCTAAGTAGCACCAGCATTGATTTTTTTAGGACGCGATATAGACGCGTCGTGTCAAAATGATTTTATGCCACTTAGGTACTCCTAGGCTGTCTCTGACCTGGCTAGAAACCAATTTGGAATCGAACAATTAGTGACCTAGGTCTCACTCTAGATTTTGAGATATGCCAGTTAGCGAATTTATTTAATAGTTCGAATTTCTCTATAATCCATTTTGGCCCCATAGTCACCCCAGTTCAGAGTTCAGACAGTGTCAGATAAGCCCGAATTTAACACGCGTTAACACTTTTGTGGCTTTATAGTATACCTTTAGAAGCGAAATTGGAGATGGATGATCGGCCGCATCACTCAAAAACGGAATTTAGGCCATCTCTATTCCTAGAAAGCTTAAGATCATAGACATGGGGGACGACCGCGAGACTTTATATACCTATCAACCCTATATGATTTATGCCCCTGGAAATCGGTTGAAAATGGAGTCAGAAACTGCTAGAAAAGAGAGCAGCTACTCTGGCTCAATGCACCAAAGAAGAATACATAATCTCGATCGGGATGACTATACGGGCAATTACCTATTGTAAGAGCGGATTTAGGTTTTGGCCAGCCGTCAAACAACGCCCATAAAAGGTTGTGTAGTAGGAGCGTTAAAAATGAATCATCCGCTGAACTCTAAGAGCTCACTAAGTGGATGTAGTTGTTAAGGGACCCCACTATAACTCTTGCACTCGCGTGTCACCTGGTATTTCTTTTTTTTTTTTTTTGGAATATTACAAGGTTGCGTGTATTACCCTTAAGCGAAACCAGTCGCACTTACCTTATATGTGTAGGATCCTAAAAACAGGGCTGCGCTAATGCCGTCATTACTTAGCTCAGAGATACTCATTTTAGGGCCCGAGGAACTTTTCTGTTCGGTAGTGTATTAGAGCCGAAAAATTTTAACTTTTTGACCGCGTAGTATTTAGAATCGAACCCGAAGCAAAGCCGAATGCGTCAACACGAATACATCATAGCTGGCGTAATTAGAGGAAATATTAGATTATTACTCCAGGAGTACGAAATCAACATCGGGTTTACAAGAATCACCAACCCGCGCGAGGCATGACTCGTCTCCAGTCAGAGATATAAAGTCATATCTAGATAAATACTGAATACGCAACCCTAAGGCAAGATAGCCCCTTTTTAATCTTCGTGCCTTCACTTCTCAAAGTACATTATAGATTCTCCGCTACTCAAACAGCAACAGCCGGGAAAAAGGAAGAGGGACATTTCACCCGAGATATGCCTAGACAAGAGTTTTTATTACGGGACTCCTTCAGCGCAGCGGCTTTCTCCAACCAATATAAAATCCAGCAATCTTTTGTGTTATATCCACGGAAGCTAAATATTCGGATAATAAAAGCAGAGCCAAATTGAGCATTCGTTAGAATATGACGAAGCGTATGTGTATGTCTCCTTTAGCGGATTGGCACGGAAAATTCAGACCCTTAGAGAAGAAAGCCTCTAACTTGAGGCGCAGGCCGCACATTTTGCGAGGTATTACCAAAAAATAGAGGCACACTTCTAGACAGAAAACTAGCGACTAGAGGGCATGAATACGCTTATAGAAAGGCTCCTTCGGCGAGAATATAAGAAAAATGGGTGGTTACTTAATCGTTATGCCGACTAAGAAGGTATGCTATCTTGTTTTCGTAAAGATATTTCCAACCTTTAAAGCGGTATAGAGCTACTTCTCGAGACCTAGGACGATATTAGAAATATAAGAGCTAAGGAATGACTTACCCTTATTAAATCCTCCGCATAATATTTCTTTCACGAATACTTATCTTCTAGCCTAAGGAAATACGCTAAATTTCCTTTATTAATAGGTAGATAACACTAGCCACTATGCATCCATCTCCAGGATATATAGACTCGCCTAACTTAGGAGCACGATTAATAGGGTTTGCGCACGGGCAATACAACGCATTCTATCTATCTCTTTTAATGCTGTATGCTTTGATCATTAAAGGCACTAGAAAGGATTTTAAAATATCGAGAATATTAGGGCTCTAATCTTTCCTGGTGCTTAGGAGGCCAGGATATCTATGAATACTCTTAGTTCCTTCGATCGGTTCTCCTCACCCTCTTGCTGTAGCCGGAGATACGCGGCCTTTAATTGTTTAGTTTCATCCTCTAATTTATAATACCAGGAGTATAAAGCAAAAGGCCAAGCTTGCGATCACAAAGTTCATTAGTGAAAACCCGCGAGTTATAATCATCGCACTCACCCGACGCGAAAGCAGAGCCTAGGAAGATGAAGTCGGTTATATTGGCCGTAGCCTGTTAGTAGACGTTAATAGATAATAATAATTATTATTACTATTATTCATTCCTTAGGCTTTTCACGACCTAAGGTCGTATATAGCCCCCTAGCTAGTGTGCGCTACACCATTCACTATATACGTATGATAATAAAAACACTACTTCGTAATCGATTCAGCCTTTCATCCTTCTAGAGCTAGCCGGCATGTTTTCATTATAAATACGACGACGGCTTTAACAACTTTGACGTCGGGTTTCCATGATCTACTATTTAGTTCGCTCGTATCTATTGCCATGTTAGGTTTACCTCCTAGTATATGTGACAGACTGCCAAAGCTCGAACCCGCGGCTTCAATCACTACGCGACGTTGTTCATTCCACCGTGTATACTGGAGGAGGAAATATTAGACAGTTCCGCGCTCAACGCCACACTCGTATATATCACTATCGGCCTTGCCGACCTAGTAGAGATATCTATTAAGTCGGGTATATCCCGTGCGGAGTTAAGCGAGCATTAAGGCTTTTTCCCGATCTAGGCTATTATATAGTATTCTTATATGGGGTCCTAGGAGAGCCAAATCTAGCTAGCGTATAAACTGACTAGTGGTTAATAGTTAGAAATGACCCTTCTGGTGCTAATTAGTATTCGCCCAAGCCTATCGTAGCGCTAATGTGCGGAGCTAGGCTCGCGCCTAGGACGGGGAAAGAACTTCACTATTCACCTCTATAGCCTTACGTGCGAGGGTATATGCTCGCGTAGTAATCTCCTAGTCTTTATTAGTAGGGGGCTTTAGACTGACCTTAACCCCCGCCTCCGTTAGCTGGCGGGTTATTTCCGTGATCTATATAATAAGAGCCTGGCCACTCTAGAGATAGGGTTTCGCGAGAGAGAGTAGCATAGTAGGGTAATTCATAACGACCATTATATCTAGTTTCCATAGTGATATCAGGATTCGAGGGAGTGCCGCGCTAACGTACGAGATAGCCTTGAATACTACCCCTAGCTATACATAGTGGGTATTAAGCACGTTATTACTACTGACCGTCTGACTTAACAAGGTAACGTTTACTTAACTCACACGAATAACTAGCCCTATTCCGACTAGCCTATTATAGACGCTAACGCTAGTAAATAACTAGAGGTAGGCGCGGCCGGCCTCGTGTAGTTCTAGTATACTAGACCTAATAGAGATAATTAATTCCCTAAGAGACCACTACCACAGATCTAGAGGGAATAGTTAGATGACCTCTATATTAGATAGGCATTATGGTCCGTGCTTCGCTAGCGTTTAGAATAGTGACTAATAACTCCTATTCTATATAGCGGCTACCACTCGATGGCCCTAGAAGGGGTGGTCTAGTAGTAGGGTATAGTAGATAATCTAATACTTTAGAATACGTGCGCGAAGACATACGACCATCGGTTTAATACCCGCCTCCGCCTTAGTAATAGTAAGGGCCGTGCTATAAGAGACGCCCACGATAGCCTACGACGTGATACGCTAGACGGTTTCAAATAGCTATATAATACCCGCTATAATAGTCGTATCTAGTTATAGAGGGCACCATACTAATACTGTATAGTTAATCTTTAATGCGACTATAGAGGTAAGTAGCTAGCGAGTAACTAAAGGAGGTAGCTCGCGTAGTCGTCTTAGCGCCAAAACGGCTTTTATTCCTTTGTTCGCGGTCTTACTAATATATAACTTAAACCATAAGTCCTAATTGAGTATTACGCTAAGAATCTTAACTTTGGACGCTAGGGCGACTACCACTCTATTTATATATAAGGGGAGCGAGGGTAGTAGGCGGTGCTAGGGGTTCCTCGTAAAGTAAATAAGCGATATTTTCACCACCTCAAACACCACGCCTAGCTACGCCGCCTATTCTAATATATATAGGATGACCTTTTACTATAGTACGGCCGTGTTCTCGTCGGCCAATAAACCCACTATCTAACGGGTATAATCGTCAACGAAAGCGATCGCTCCCGTTCTTTTAGTAATAGGGATATCCACCAGATTTACATTTATAAATAGGAAGAGGACAGGAGAGAGTGGTAAGCCTTACGGGAGGCCCGCGTGCTCGACGGCTATCTCCTCGGGATAATACATATTCACGACAATTAATACTCGCCGCGAGGAGCAGAAGCTTTCAACCTATCGGATTAAGACCTCCGGAATTCGCCTTTCCCGTAGCCTTCGCAGTAACACCCCTAGGTGTACACCATTATAGGCCCCCTTCACGTTAAAGCTCACCAGGGTAAGGACTTTACCTTCGCGCCACGCGTCGTGTATCTTTTCCACTAAAGGTTAAGCGCCTGTTCGTAGGATCGCCTATAGCGGGCGCCAAAATGGTTTGCGGGTAGTAGTTAGTGTTTCTTAACCAGAGCTGAGATTTTGTTGGCGATGACTACTTCTAGTACTTTTCCAAGCGTGGTCAATAGCGAGATAGGACGGTATGACTTCGGCAGCGATAGATCACGTCCGCCCTTAGGGATCACCACAATCTTAGCCACCTTTTAGGCTATAGGGAGGTAGCTTAGTCAGAGTAACACTTAGAAGATCTCGATCTAGTATTTCACGGTAGGCCATACCTATTACCGCACTACCACCAGTAGCCTATCCAGTCCGGGGGCTTTCTACGACGCTATCCTTATTAGAGCCACCTCGATCTCATGCCTAGTAACTAAACCATCTTAGTATCTACAGTAATACCCTATTGCCTTTGATATTTATAGGCTATTATATATATAGAGGACCAAGCTTAAATATTTCCAGCTTTAAGATCAGTAGGGAAGAATAAGTCTAAATAAGGTTGAGTAGACCGGTAGAATAACAATAGTTTAATGGTGAGTCAAAGTCGCGCGTTTGCTATAATCATAGGTGGCTTTATAAAGTGTATTCATTTTCGGCATTGATCTTCTTTGTATCGCCTTTAAATCACCCAGTGGAAACCAGAATGGTTGCACCTGTGAACTAGTCCTCGGGTGCAATTCATTTTTAGTCATACGTAGTCCCTCATATTGATTTTTCTTGATTTAACAATGGTCTTGTCACACATAGGCTATGTCAGGCCAAACCCCATATCAGGTTCCTTTCATCTAAATGCATAATCTATAGAGGTACACATATTATATTAAACAAATAGAAAGAATATACACAAAAGCAGCAATAAGCAATAGCCACATAACCAGATGTCGCAAAAAGTCTCTTTCAGCCACACCAAAGATCCTCAATTAGGCATGTAGATAGATTATCTCAGTAATATATTAGGGTATTCCTTGACAAATTATAGGCGCCCCGGTCATACTTTCCATTCTTCAAACACTTTTAAGGGTGGCTCTTAGCTCTTAGCCACAGTAGCGTAGCAGCTTCTCGCGTCTATATAGATTTCTCCAAAGTCGTAAGTGACATCCCTTCATTCAGTTACTAATTAACAAATTACTCAAGGCATATACGACTACTTCCAAAAAGAAGGGGGGGAAAAGAGACGGGAGATAAAAGACTTTATTTGCAACCATCTCCAACAATAGAGCCAGCCCCTTCTTACTATCTCTTTTTCTCCATTTCAATAGTTATGTCTTTCCATGCGCCGGGATGATAAAGAAGCGAAAGCTTGTTACACTAGGGGCTTAGCTATCGCAAAGATCGTATAAGTTGACTTATTAACCAAAGTTGTGTTATTAATCACATAACGGGAGGACGCAATATGAAAAGTTGCGTGCGACGGTATATCGGGGGGCTTCGTTAGAGACGTGGATAGTTACCTGGACTCTATTGCTAAGGAAGACGACCTATTAGACAGCCAGCCATCACGCTCATTGCCTAAAGCATAGTGGTTATAGGCTCCCGTTACTCGCAACGCAATCTCGTACTCATATATTTCACTAATGCCTGGTCAATACAGTCTCTACCGAGGGCCGAGCTCAAATCTGGAACTATTTCAATAGAAGGCAGCAAAAATATTGATCAAAGTGCGGAGAAGATTCAAATTACGAGGACTCAGGAGCACGTACGCGGAGTAAGACGTTCCTGCATTCAAAGGACAGGAGACCCACTGGTGTTCTACATTTCCAGACTAACCCAAATACAAACACGAGAAACCGAAAACCCGAGATCCCAAAATAACCGAAAGGGGGAGAAACTTTAATAGATCCACTTTTCAGTCTGGCCTTAGCTATAAGGATAAGCAGAGTGGAACCCTATCTTTGCGCAGAAAAGCCTCAAGCCCTAGAGGTCGCAGTCTTCTCTTCAGATTAGATCGTACCCTCACAATAGGTACTACGGCAAGCATATGATTTCTCCATAAAAACAAGCGGTGACCGCGAATTAGAGGAGTTCCCATCCGCGCAATACGGCACTAGCGACAATACAGCGGCCCCAGTCCATCCTAGACACAACGGCAAATAGTTCGTGATAGTCGATACCAAGTCTCCGTGGGTAGCCTTTGATGACAAATTGCGCTTTGCGCGTTCCTTTAGCTTAGGTCTTAAAGACCTATTCACAGCCAATCACATAATCTCCGGCAAGAACGTCTTCTTGCCGAACCTTTCCACATATTCCGTATTCGAGAAGCGACGCATATTCTTTCTGGATAGCGGCCCACCAGTCTAGCTAGTTTGGGCCTAACACAGCTTCGCGAAAGATCGCCGGGTCGACTTGTCTTGCCGATGACCGCCAGTATTCAGTGCGCCTGCCGTGTACGCCTTGCCTTAAAATCAACTGGGAATTTCTAATCACTTCTGCTTTTTTTATATCCACTCCAGCTATTATCGCCCAATATGGAGCTAGCTAAGATTCTCAATAAAGTGCCAGACAATTTTAATAATAGACTGGACGATGTCCTATTCAATGAATATTTTCGAAAAAGGCCAATCGACTTGACTAAGACCAAGGCACACAACCAAATTAATACCAATACCCTTATATTAACAGCTGCACAAGGAACCAGGCCCAAAAAGCAATTATCAGACTAAAATACGCCACTATACAAACAAAAAGTCGTGCCTTAGTCGCCTGAAATAATTACAGGGAGGCAAAGACTAAGTGCAGTTGGGATCAACCTAGCTATAAGCGCTGCTTTACACTACGAAAATATTGCGAGTATAGGCAAAAAAGTCGTGATCGTATTCAGAGGTATCATCGTGTCTCTAATAATAATCCAAGCGGCGGTTTCATAATAAGTTTTCGAAATAAAGAAGTTCAAAGACTCCACAGAAGTACAAGGTTACCAAGTGTTTTTAGGGGAAACTTCAACATCGGGCACACATAGATAATCTTCAATTAATAGATTCAGTGCTATATAAGCATGCAACGACTAGCAGGCATATTCATCAACGCCAGTGACAGATACATCAACACTAGCGGTCTAGTAACCACTCTACTCAAACGTTCCTTTAATATATTATCTATCGATCCATATATCCACTATTAAATGTTTCCTCTTCATATGATTAAGGATTCGAGACGATTCTTGATTAAGTAAGATTAAGTGATACTACTTTCTCTGTATAGTTAAGATTATTTGCATAAGGAATTCACCTACAGTCCGCCTTCCACACGCCTATTAGACTAAGGTTTTATTACCTCAGTAGGCATCGTGTGTTGTCGGTCGGTATATTGGTCGTATGGCTGCCTTAGCTTTCTAAGGATGTGGAGTAGGAGCTGGTGTTCTCGGTCCACATTAGTGGGCAAGGCGAAAGAGTGGAGTGATCAGGCAATCTAAATCACGTTAACTTTCTTCGTCGGAACTTTTAGAAAAGCGAGATACATCGCTTCATGGAAAAGGTAGCGACGGTGCGAGGCTCGTGCAAGGCTTATTCAGCTGCACGTTATGTCTCCCAGCGTCTTGGCTAGTGGCCCTGCAAGATATTCAGCATATGTCTAATAATATAAGGATTCACTTATGGTATTTTTTTACTATTCTCACCCAGCACCTACGACGGACGATACTACTAAGATAGTGAAAGAGTAGTCTTAGGGAGATAAGTCATAACTCTAAACCGACCTAACGCACCTTCCCTCTTATATTTCCATAAAGTCGGTTAGGTCTGTCTATCCTCTAGCCACGATCATAGTGGAGGGTGAATGGGTGGTGACGGGGTAGAAGCACCAAGTAGGCATACCTATTTTAACAAACGCCCAGCCGTATAAGAACTATAACCGCGATGGAGTGCATAAGTGGCCTTGCTTTAGGCATAATTAGAACACCGAACCATTTAGGAACGGCGACATGTACATGGGAAGGGCTTAAGGATAGCGGTGTCTAATCCTTAGAGGTCTCGCTATTGATCTCGCCAAAGATCTCGCTAGAGGCACTGTTTAATAAGTATGTGATAGCAGTGGAACCAAAGTTAGTCTCATAAGGATTGTTTTCGGTGTGACTGATAGGTAGTTGTATAGCCTTAGAGTGCCGAATTAGGGCTATCGTATAGACCTAGCTAGTCGTAACATTAGGTGTTTTAGCACTAGCCGACGGGTATAGGGCTAACAAGGGACTTACCTATAGGATACCTTACTTACACTCTTATAGTCAAGAAGCTACCCAGGAGTCACATTGTTAGCTCCACTCAATAAGGCACATAGATACAGCACTCACTAAAGGATTACGGCCAGTTAAGATTTATAGTCTGACTAGTAGGCACGATAATAGGTATAGTAGAGTAAACCACTAGTGGGTAGAGAGAGGTAGGTAATATAGTAGCTTAGGTGACTAGTGAGGGAATCAGTAATAGCAAGAGCTAGGAGTTAAAGAGAAGGGACTTATGAGTCTACTATAGGAAGATACCTTAGTTTTGGCTCGAGAAAACCCTTTAAATATAGTAAGGAAGAGGATTATTTTGGTAGAGAACTAGGGAAGGAGGCTATATTTATAGGTCTCTTAACTAGTCTTACTACCGCCTACTTTATACTACCGCGATAAAATCTTTTTATTCTATCGCTTTTTAGGGGGTATTACTTTCGGGGGGATCGAAGTTATCTATATAAAGTCAGGCCTATTAAAATTCGACTTACTTAAGGTAGTAGGCTATAGAAAAGTCAATAGGTAGGTGAAAGGTAAATGGCTATGGTTAGGGTAAATTATGCCTTTAAGTTAATTTCTAGAATTTAAAAATAATAATAAAATATTAAATTAGGGGGTTTCTTTTAATATTTTATTTAATTATTATTTATCTAAAGAGCGTTGATTAACGTTAACCTTATCTTAACGACCGTACTTTTAATAATAGGCAGCGATCATCGCTCAACTACAATAGCATACGCCTTTATCACTATTATCTAAACTTCAGCATTAGCTATTGATTTAAAACCAAGGCTAACGATCATACTATATTCTAAGTAAGTTAAAAATTCGCCTCACTTATTAATAATCGAACTTTTAGGGTCTAAGCCATCGCCTACTCAAAATATTTCCACTAAGCATACTATAGCTATACTATATTAACTATAGTACTACGGCTCTTACTTTAACCTATCCTAGACAACACACATTAATGATTAATACCATAAGCCAGTCTTAGGCTAATACCAGCTATCAAATACAGAGAGTCTCTAATACCAGGGCCCTACAACTACTAAGCTAAATAATCAAGGGACGCCTAATAGATATAAATCTATACCTAATATTTGTCTATACTACCTTTTCAGGCTAATATTATCAGAATATAGAAATGCGATTTTCATAATATCCATTAGTACAGACATAGCGATCGAAAACCAGAGTCGTTTTGAATATATCAAGGCAAGACAAAGGAACACAGCCAATTTAAATTCCAAAAGCGCTAGGGACATATATATTTCCTAGGTGCATTCAGAAGCTTTCTAAAGTGGAAGGTCTCCCCCATATAGAAAATCGAGCTATTCGAATCCCCAGTAAATCTAAGCCATTACGGATTCTCGTATTTCACGTTCGTGTTAGCACGAAGAGGCGACTATAGGTATATTAGAGGCTACGATAAAGCCTCGCCAGCACAGGCACTTTCAAAAAGGGGATAGATCAAGAAGGAGGGCGGTCCATAGAGGCTTATAGCCACTTAATGCTAGGTAAGGGAAACTTAATAGTGTATAGTCACCCCTATTTCTAGTAGCCATTAAAGGGATTAGTCAGGCAGAGTAGCAAATGCTATAGAGAGTCGCTGCAAATTACTTGTCTCTAAGTTAGTTCATTAATCCCCGTATGACTCTTAGTCGAGCTTCGATTCATAGGAAGGAAAGTATACCTAGAGGTATAGATAAGATAATGTTCGCGGAGATTGGCTCCGGCGACTTACGCAGCCGAAACATATAGATTTCTCCATAGCCAGGTCCAGTGGAGGTAGTTCCACATAATCATAGGCTTTTATTATTATAGTGGTGGTTTTTGAGATCAAAGGATAAGGGAAAGGACAAATACATTTATAGTTTTAAGTGACAGGACAATATTAATGAGGAACTGTGGCCTAGTGCGCAACTGAAGATGATTTGAAAATCGCTCGAAACTGCCCTAGGTGCCCGAAGACGTATCCCAGTTCCAGCAAAGTCGAGTATGAGATCATCTTGTCCAGTCCTAGGAGGGTTAGCGCTCCTAGAATGCTCATTCAAGATCCCAGGGCCTAGATTGTGCTTTCGAGGATCTAGGTAAGACGTCCTTAGGGCGGAAACTTGGTCTCACATGCAGGCTTTAAACCCAAGCAGCTTCTTATCGCAGATCTATATAGCGGCCCTGAGCTATTGTTAACACACTTTCTGGACCATATGACGACGTTTCATCTGCTCGGCGTTTCCCGATGTTCCTGGCCAAGTGGCCTATAGGATACTTAAATGCTAGAAGACCCCGAAGAGTTTATCCATTTCATGCCTCTTATTTTGAGCATCTCAGTCCAGCAAATACATCCCAAAGCCATGACTTCATAGAGCGCAGAGAGCGACTCTTCTTTCTCTACTTTCCCGCCTCCAGACAGCAATCAATTCGTGAACAAACAGTGGGTGCCGCGGACGACGAGCACTTCTCAGCCCAGTTGCATAAACACGATTATTAGGGAGATTAAAGAAGGGTATAATCACTTAAGGCAAGAAAATGTCAACTTGACGGTCGCCCTACAGCAATCGTATTAGTAAAACGTTAAGCTTCTCCAAACGCTGCAGCGCAAGGAGTAATACCTTTAAGCAGCTCAGCAACGCATAGAAAAGCTCGAACGAAAGGTTCATATAATGAGAGGCGTTACTGGACATATGCAGAACTAGGAGTGTCGCTTAGTGGCATGCGAGAAAGTGATCTCCATGTATCAACAATCATGCAAGGAGAATACCCAACCGACGCCAATCTCGAATGCTGGTGCTTAGATGAACGAGCAAGGACATGTTCCCCATCTCCGGTGATTAGGTCCGTCAACAACCTAGAAGGTGAAACTTCTGCCTAGTTAGCAATCCCCGAGATAAGCCCAGCAACCAGCAGTCGAGTAAAAATCACGACTTGACCGACCGCATTAAGCCGCGTGCCCGCTTTCGATGTTTTATCTAATGCCGCATTGTCTAGCGCGTGTATAATGTGGGGCTGTATGAATGTGACAGAGGCTATTGAAGACATCTTTTATGCTCTCGAAATGTCCACTTGTATTGTTTGTCAATTTGATGTTACTGTATGGCGTTATCCCTAGATATGTAATCAATTTGGTCATTCTACTCCTTTTCATACACTTGCCGGCCCTTCTCATAATTACTTTTAAGAATCTAAGCAGAGTATCGAAGATTGGCGTATCGAATAATCATGACGCAAGAGAAGCCTGTGCTGGGAGTGGGATTAGGCTACTGCAGATCAATATTACAGTGACCTAGTAATGATTTAACCACTCTAGGGCCATCTTTGAGAATTCTAGATATTGACATCGTCGGCAAGAAAATATGTAAAATACAGGCATTAACCATCAGGATTAGGAATGCCAAGACAGTAGTTATGTATAGAAATGGGCTATATTAGAGGCCTCATGGGCTCCCACCAATGGGCCAATGATCAAATTGGGCCTTAGAGGTCAGGCCCATAGCCCATTGATGGTTGGGCCGTGGGCCAGGATCTCTGGCCCAACCAGGCTCATTGCGGAGGTCAACACACAGGACCGACCAGCTTCCTGGTACAGGAGTCATGGAGTTAAAAGGGATCTCTAGACCCTCCAGGTAAAGATTTCGACTTCGAAGAACCTGATCTTTCAGATATTATCATCGATTTTTCAGGAGAGAACGTTAGTGGTGTCTGTAGTGATATGCAGGATATCGAGGACGACCAGGACGAACATTAATTCGGACCGCAACCTATCATATCATATGTTGAGGCAGTTTGAATACATAAATAAATATCCTTGGTTTGCCCAGCACCAAGAGAGTATTATTGAGAGAGATCTAAGGGATAGAGAGAGGATAAGTCATCTTTTTTCCACGGCCGCAGATGGAGGAAGGAAACAGGATGACCACTTTGTGCCAAAAATAGACTAGTGTTGCCTATTAAGCATTAGCGCAATGCTAACAGGCACACGTTCATTGAGGCATTTGATAATTTTGTTGCACGGAGGGCCGTGCCGAAAACGGGAGTATACTGTAGTAGATCAGCGAGAGTTAACCTTTCGGCTTGGCGCCGCGCGTTAACGAGTTGTGTCTGTCAACGGGCCCGGTCCCCCGACATTTCAATTGCTCACAATATCCTTGCACAGCATACCAGCATGTATGTGAAGCAAGCCACGTTGCGCGAATGAGTTCATCATCCTCCCTCTTTCAACAGAGAATCCGATGGACGTAAGGAACACTCCGCCAAAAAATATTAAAGTTCCTCTTTCCCTCGCCTTTCTGGTTTGCTGCGTACTTTTGTGTGCTTGTGACCTTTTCTCAAACTTTGCCCAAGAAGGTTCTCTATGTAATGACCCCGCACCGCATTCCCGAGTCGTCCCCCTCCCCCTACAATGGATACTCGCTCCGAAGCGCGTCAGTGACGAGCGGTTCATCAAAGCCCTTCGAGACGCACCTGCCGCAAAATTCTTCGCCGCGAAAACGAGTCCGCCGTTGGCACCGTCGAGGGGTTACTGGATGCTCGACATGCCGTCAGCGCCACGTTCGCTGCGACGAGGCAGTACCCGCCTGCCACAATTGTATTCGGCTAGGTTTCGAGTGTGAAGAAGCTCAGGGGAGAATGACCTTCAAGGTATACGACCCAAAAAGAAAACCAGGACAACAAAAACCGTCTAAAATTTCACTTAAGCGCAAAAAAAGAAAAGACTCCGATTCCGACGCACTGTTGCCAAGGACAAGAGCGCTCTCCACTAAGCAACAGTGTGTGAAAAAGACTCTCGGGGCTGTGCTGGTGTCCCCAAACACAACACTCAGACGGCCGCAAACCAAGTTTCATTTCGAACAGCTGGTCACTCAAGCAAACGTTCCCATTTCAATAAATGCCTCGGATGGACGCTATTTCGCCCATTTTATTGACCAGGTCTCATCCCTCCTTATCATCTACGATAATTCGATGAACATCAATCCGTATCGAAAACAGTTTCCCGATTTCGCGCGCTCATCCCTTTCCATGGCAGGTGCCATGCAGGCACTAGGCGCGCTACATCTAGCCAATACATCCGTCGGCAGTCAACGTATATCGCATTTCCGGAAGGCAATGAGCAAATATAAGGAGGTGATACAGTTGCTCAGGGCGCGATATGCTCGGCCAGGCCTGCAGCTAGAAATGACCGACTTCGCAACGGGGTTACTACTTTGTCTGTTTGAGGTAACTTTCTACAATCATAACAGGAAAGTGGAAAATTTCATTGGAAGCTAATAAACGTTATAGATGATGGATTCTCAAACTGATAATTGGGCTGTGCATCTAAAGGGTGCATGCGAAATTTACTATCTCATTTCTTATCCCCACTGTGGCAGGACATCTGCACATGAAGCGCAAAGAGATACAGAATGTGATCATCCTCTCAGATCATTCCTTGTCTCTTTACTTTCGTATCTTGACATTGCTGGTGCTTGTGCAAGTCCTGGCGGTACAGTAGTGGAAGGAAATTACTGGGAAACCCTCGGAAGCGGATGGGAGTATAATCTTAAGACACCGAGCCTATCATCACCCTCCCTACCTGATAATCTGTTTTTGGAAAAGCTGCGCCGAGCGTGGTCGGGAATAATGGAGATCCTTGTGGCCATCAGTATCTTTGCCCGCGACAAGCAATGGATGCCCCCAAAACAGCAAGACGTGGTGTTTAATGAAATACTCAACCGACTAGTACTATGGCGGGCCAGTACGCCTACCAGTCTTCAGCTATTGGGGGAAATGGAGCTAGATTCTGAAAGCCTGCGCCATTTTCCGTCCCTTGATATGC
This sequence comes from Penicillium tannophilum, assembly GCA_028829675.1. Classification (NCBI taxonomy): domain Eukaryota; kingdom Fungi; phylum Ascomycota; class Eurotiomycetes; order Eurotiales; family Aspergillaceae; genus Penicillium; species Penicillium tannophilum. The sequence goes on along the minus strand of JAQKAK010000004.1, from coordinate 2,750,589 downwards.
TTGAATACGTTGCTTGTGTAGAGATCTACGAGAACGCGACATTTGTGCATCTACATAGAGTAGCCGGAGCAGGACGACCATTTTGGATCACGAATCGGGCTTATTTGGACATACTGATCACTCACATTCTTAGTTTGATCCGCAAGATACCCAAGGGCATCGGCCAGCTAGCCATCCTTTGGCCACTTTTCATCGCTGGGCAGGAAACTCGAAATGAAGCAGAACAGCAATATGTTCGACAGGCTATGGAGGAACTCAAGCGTTTTGGGTTCAGAAATGTTGACAAGAGTCTAGAATTACTTGAGGGAGTGTGGTTCAAACGTCGCGCTTTCCCGAGGGGCTGGACGGAGACAATGGGTGAGATCTATTCGCATGTTCTGTTGCCTTAAAAGTTAAGATCTGTCATCCCTTGAAACCCACATTGCTCACCCCTGGTTTGCACGGTACTGTCTTGCGGACCTGACAGTAAATACCATGCGGAGTAGGTGTCTCTAGCTTCAAATCTAACGCAGCTACATTATGTACCTTACCAGAGTCCTCTTAGTTAAAGAGACGCCTGCGCCAAGTTATACGGCTGGATTGTTAGCATCGCGGTGGTCGAAGCTTATACGGCGAGACTAGCGATGAACATCTAAATAGACGGGATTCACAATTTTGATAGTAAATAAAAATAAGAACATTACAACCGCCTATCTCAACGGTTTCACAAGATACGATGGTCGCCACTGCTCCCGGCCCTGGGTTTTTGCCCGCTTTATGCAGTTTTGTAAAGTTAAAGAGCCCCATAGTACCCAGTCTTTTTTAAACATTTTATTTCTGAGAGAGGGAATAGTTAGTCAGGGGAGCTGAATAAGAACCGAGGTCGTGAAAGGCCCGTGGAATAGATAATTAAACAACCCGTGGGCGGGACCTGTGAGATGTAAGGCCCGCGATGAGCTGGGAACCCGTAGCAAAGAGAGAACTTAGCACGACATAATCGGAGACAGGCACCTTGAGAGGCGCCTATGTATTCCGATGCTTTAGTTTGAAAAATTTCTTCTCGTCGGAGAGTGATAATCCGATATTTCTGAGTATGGGTCCCAGCGAGCCGACAGAGGCGGCGGGGTCATCCGATATGGTCGTATCTGCGGGAAACAGGCTACATGAACTCAATAAATTGCGACCAGAATGCCGAGAATCAGAAAGGAAAATTTATATTGTTCCTGTCTTGCTGTGAACATCTGACACTCCAAATTTGCGCAGGTGGAATCACCGAGAGCTCACTGGGAGTTCAATTGAGGTAACTACAGTCGATAGACTCACAATTGATCACAATGCAAGGGGAATTACGACTTTCACTGGAACAATGTCTGATAGACTCAGAGTCGCCGTCCTCGTAGCGCTGACCTGGAGCAGGTCAATCTGAATAGACCGGCTGGTCGTAACATTGAGTATTTCAGCAAGGTCTCAATCATGTTGGGCTGGGAATGGGCTTACCTTGCATGACCATCGTCCTTGAGCTAGTAAGAAGTGACATCCTTAGCTCGGCTCGACAAGGTTGCTGGGTACTTGCATATTTGCTGTATGGCCAGTCTGGAATTATGGCCTGGCTGGTGGGCACTAACACGAGTGCCCAATGAGTCGTGGGTGGCTTGAGTGTTTGCGTGTGCACTGTTCATGTCAGCGACTGTAAGAGCTTGGGGGATAAAAGGTGGAGAGACTTATCATAGGTTTGCTGAGCGACAGCACCTACCAGCATCTGGGGAGCAGAAAAACAATACAACAAGGGAGAGAATACTTTCGACAGAGGACCGGGGGATGAGGCCATATTTATAGGTTTATTCGCTCATCGTATTACCGCCTGCTTTGTATTGCCGCGCTGTAGTCTTCTCTGTCTGTTGGATTTTGTTGTGTTCGGGAGATTGATGTTATTTATTGAGGGAGAACGGATTAATTCCGATGGTTCGGCTTGGTTCCTGATCTGCACCCGCCTCATATTACAACACAAGCTTCAACCCTAGTATCAACGGCCAGCCAAACTAGAAAATGACATACAGCGGATCACCAGTTGATTGCGACAGAGTTCTCTGTCATGACCGTCGTTTTACTTCCAGATATGGAATTAGGCTGATGAGCGTGCTGTGTCTGAGTAAGTCTTCCTCAACGCGTCCTCACTTGTCGATTGCGATTGTAGAGGACCCTAGCCCCAGCTAACTGAAGACTTACTCATTGCATGCAACCATGCCGAATTTGCTCTAGATGATGTGGGCAATGAGCAGTACAATTTGGTCCGACCGCTGTTTGATTGATTACGCGTCGTCTTTCGGTCGCGATGGAGTTGTGGTAAATTTTATGTTTGGTGCAAGTGATGAGTTGCCTGAGACCTCACAAATGCTCTGGAAGGGAGGATCATAAGCAAATCCGACTGTAATGTATGTGTTTGTTTATCAATATCTTAAAACTCCTTTTAACACTTTACTCTCACTATAACTGAAATCTTGAAACGATTTTTCATTGAGTGATGCTTTTTTGATACAGTGAGAACGACATCCTTCTTTGCATTGGAGATTCACCCACAGTCCTGCTTGCCAGGGACCACCCAGGACACAATGCTCACCACAAGTTCAGAAGCCAAAGCAACTATCAGTATTTCCCATGACATGAATGACACACCTTGATATAGTGGTCATAGCATCTTGATTACGTGCATCATGGCTGGGCGCAGTAGCTGACACGAACACCTCGGAGGACGCAGGCGTCTCCAAACCTCTAAGCGCAATTTTCAGAACGGTATAGGAGCATGATAAGAAAAAGCACCATTCTTGGCCCTCTAAGACGACATTTATACGCGATTTTGATCAATCCGACTATGTCGCCTCCTTGCCCACTGGGCTGGATCCGCCTACCCAATATGCCATCCCCTTTCTCCTTGCCAGCCAATCACTAACTAAAACTTCGACTAGGTAAAATATAAAGTCAAACCCAACTCCTTAGGAGTGCACGGGAATGGAATACTCATCATTGGGAGGCTCGGATGAAACCAGAGACGAAGGCTTGCCGGGCTGAATTTCAGCCAAGAGCAAAGCCCTCGGGGACCTAACAATAGTCAAGACGGGAGTGTTGCGTTATTTTACGTCGATTTCGAGTTGCATTTGCTGTCAAGGATATAAGCATCCATGCCCTGCTTGAAGCCCGGCCAGGGGCGGGGGGCGCATGATCATATTGGACTAGGCGCTGCTGTGTTTGAATTGCTGCGGGAGAGAGGCAGCGGTCTCTTTGAGCACGGATGCTTGTTGGGGATGCTGTTGAGACTGCTGGGCTTTCTACTTAGCGTGAAATTGAGCGGTAGCGTCGGGCATCTCGTTCAGGAATTCAGCGAAGTGAGGCGAATCCAAAAGTATGCAAGCCAGATCGTTCAAGCGGGCGTTCTCTTCGTAGAGAGAACAGCTCTGGAGGCGAGTCTCGTGGGCCTCATTGGTGCGGGCAACGACTTCAGTCTCAAGTTGATAGGTGTACTCTGCCAAAGGATTAGCCATGGTAACTTATTCGGTCATTTTTATGCCTACCCTTGCGACGGGGGCGATGCACGAGCAGAGACCTTGTTGCGCAACTGACGCGCTCTTTGCTGCTCAACTTCTTACCCTCCTCGGTATTAAAGAGGCGCTGATCCTCATCCATGTCGGCCTCGTCCTTGTAGGCCTTAGCCATCCGGGTAAGATCAGTCGAGGGGGAAGGATAAGTCTTACTGGCAACGACGGGATTTGCGCGCATCTGCTGCAGGAGACGAGAAATGCGCTCCTCAAAGACAGGTTAGGGGTTGCGAGACACGCGACTGAACAAGGGTTTAGGGAGCTCATCGACGCGACGCTGCTGCATCTGATGGCAGACTGTCTCATTGTGCTTCTGTTACTGGGCTGCCATAGCCATCGCAGCCTGCTGCTGATGCATGCCACGGCACATACAGCCCACCTGCGTAGACGGCTCAGCCTCAGGTATCTCATGGCATCCGAGAGCATTCATCCGAGAGCACTAGGATCGACGTATTGGCTATTTTTGTCGGGGCTTTCTGGGAAAGAGCATAACCTGGAATATGTGTCGTCGAATTCGATGTCTATCGCAGATTGGCTTCTGGCCAGGGCAGCGTCGAAGCCAAAGGGGCCTCCTCCTGCTTCACCTGAGTGTACATATCTATGTATGCCTGGAAGCCTGGGTTTCGGTGCAGCGCATTGGGTGTGGGACTTGTTGGTTGTAGGTCATCAACAAGGAACCGGAGGGCAAACTAGTCTACTGACGGTGTTGTTTTGTAGTGAAGGCTCGGGGCTTGAAAATTGATCGGTGATTGTTCACTGAAAGCGAAGCTAGGACTACGAGCATCGCTGGCCGTAAAATATGTGCTTGCGACCGAGGGTTGACTGACCAAGGCGAATTTGGGCCGAGTAGGGTCAGCAGGGGAGCAGGCGAGCTGGTCGAAGTTGATAAAATAGTCGAGTTCTTGGTCGTTGACAGTGTGTATGGCTGGCAAGGGAGAAGCAGTGGAGCGTAATGGGGTGCCCTTTCCGGGTCGCCATAGAGATAATTGTTGTGGGTCTAATCTTGTCTTTATCCCTTCAATTGATCGAATTCATAGAAATGGAATTAGGCTGTATGGATGGGAAGTAAAGCGGAGTATTTCAGATGGAAATAACGGACAAAACCGAGTGAAGATGAGAAGAGAGCCTCTGTAATACAATATACATATGACGGAGCACGGCGGATCGGATCCTGAAAGTGAAACAGAACCGGCCGTCTTGTGATGGTTTTCACAAGCCTGGTCCACGGACGGAATGAATATTTCAAGTTTAATGGGACTCAGAAATATTCCAGTGGCCGCTAATGGGACACTGAAGGCTTGATTCCAGTCTCTGGTGTCTTGTGGGAGTGCCTACTCTTAAAGGCGATTTGCGGCCAAGATATGCTTCCCAATGTACATCGAATTGATGGGCCGCCGGGTGGCCAGAGCTATGAAGTTCACTGGAGGAGAAGGTCTGGGCTACCTCGAGAAAGTACTATGTAGCATGATTTTTTTTTTTTCACTTCTACAGGCGACTTCATGAAAAGTTGAATTTGCGTCCATGATTGGATCGGAAAACTTCAGTGGATTCACTTAAATGGGGATAAATACCCCCATGCGGGTAGCTCGGCCAAGATATCAGTGAGCATATTACATGATCTCTCGCCCTCGAAGTCGCATCTTCCTGAGCATCCACTTTCAATACCTCATGATTTTACTCCGTCTGTATCCGCCAGGTAAGTCTCATAATAATCCAAATGTGACGTCTGGCTCAGAACCCGAAACAATGTGGTTACGGTATCACAACATGGTACGGATGATATTATAGCCGTCTGGTCTTCGGTGGATGGTCCGAGAAGATTGTTTATTTGCAGTTAGCCGGCTTCGCCCCCTTTTAAGAAACGATCGGCCTAGGGTCAAAACCACCGTGGAAATATGAGAATTAGAACGTGCGAAATGAAGACTGAATCATGGAATCGACCCGACCCGTTGGTGCATTCAACCACTACAATATGGCTGATAAAAGAATGGAAGCGTTAGTGATTGTGAAAAGAGATTCGGTTGCACTATCGAACCTAGATACCGTTGCGCCTTGGACCCACTTTTTCTTCCCTTACGAAAACGGCCCGCCCTAATGCCGTTGCAGTGCAAAGTAATACCCCCCATTGGTTAGGTTGCCCGTTCAGTTGGGGTTGAAGAATTCTCACGCATCACCTTGATCCATCTGAGAAATGGCCTGAGTATCGTTCCTCTAGGCGTTGATACCAGTCCCGGCTCTTGACTGCTATCACTTGGTACCATTCAGTGGGAATCTTGTATTTACCATCGTCGCTCGCCTCGCCTAGTTTATTGGACATCGCGTTGAGGTAATAGCCGGCATTCACAGTCTCGAGTGTAAGAATTTCGCCAAGGGTGCTAGTTCGTACCGAGAAATGAATCTTTAGTAACGAGGTCATTGCCAGCGTGAATCGTGTGTACATCAAGTTCGGGAACCGACGCATCGTTTCTGCACTGCATGTAAAGAGGTCATCTAGGAGCTCATGTGCTACGTCCATCCATTTCACAGTGATACCAATGCGTGTTGCGCTCATTGGGATGACCTTTTGTGGATTGCCGTCCACATCCAAGTTTGGGAGGCTGAAGTCGTGTCGCTTTACGGCGTCAGGATCTCGATAGACGGCCCCTACGCTAAGGTCGTACATCGCAAGAATGGCGGATCGATATTCCAGGATCGTGGGCACTATATTTTAGGAGGGTGAGCAAGGCATTCCAACTAAAGCCTGGAATGAATGGATGACTATCTTGCCTGTCAGCATTCTATTGGGAATGTTCTTTCTCCACATATCCATTTGCTTATCAAACCATCGCAGCACGGCTTGCATTCGCGATTCAGTCAGTGTCGAAAAGGAGCTGGTGTCATCAAGACCAAGCGAGGACAGGGATTCATCGGTAATTCGCTGGAGATAAAACCACACAGCCAGACGTTGATCTGTCTGGTGAGGTGATTTTTCCAACATAGATACGCACTCATCCATCCAGTCGTTAAACTGAAGCAAATTTGGACGACGTGTCGTCATCCCAGCTCTGTTTCCAAAGTCAGATATGCAAGTCATGCTTCAGGCTCCAAGTCACTCACGTTGAGGATAGATGGTAGCATCCAAGAAAAGCTCTAGCCTGTTCTGCCATAAACTCATTGTGCGGCCCCGATCTTCCGCGATCGGCATTCTTCTGAGTGGTTCGCCGCTTCGTTGCAAGTCCAATCTCCAGTGCCATCGTTGATGCGATGTGTGCGTACTGGTAAACCTGCAGCTCTAGGGATGAAGCAGATGGGAAGTAAAATATCATCATTAGCAAGAGTGCTTGTACCAACTCTAGTGATTTTTCGCCCTCGATGAAGAAACGATCTGCGTACAACCGAACCATCTCACTGTTGAGAACGCTGGCAAGTTCTGCATCGACGGAGATCGCAGCTGTAGAGATCACGGAAAGGAAAAGCACCGGTGCTGTCTGACGCAGTTGTGCTGCCGTAGCAGCTGGTGGAAGTATGACCAGTGGGAAAATGGCTGACAGTTCATGAACGAAGAAAGCGACCAATTGCTCCGCATCTTCAATAGATATAATGCCACGATCGACAACATCGTCATCGCGGGGTCTGCTGGGTGCAGAGAGAAAATTGGCATGCAATCCTGACAGATTTACTGTCAGTGACGCTGAAAGCGGTCCACTTTCATGCATTCTGGAGTGTGGTGTGTGTCATGAAGCGGGAAGACTCAGAGGTAGGCATCGCCAAACACTGCCCATGAAAACTCGACCTGTTGGGCGAGTAGGGCCTTAGTCAGCAAGCTGATGGGGTTGCCATCAACGTGATACCCAGCCGCCCGAGCGTCCCGGCCGAGCGAGCGCTACTCCGAGAACTTCAAATTTGGTAAACAGTCTTATTGACACAGACAAGTATTGATTGATGATTACAGAAGATAAATTTTTGAGAACAATGAGAAAAGATATGTCCTTTGGCTCCACTAGCAGAGCAGGCGATTTGGCGCCGTATATTAAATACAGGGGTCAATTCAGGCTCCACAGGTGGAAGCGACTTAAGCCGGATGTTGTGATGTGGGCTGGCACAGACAGGAACCAAGCGGAGCCATCGGAATTAGTTCCGAAGTATCTATACGAAAAACCAAGTTGATTGGAAATCAGCTTGATCTTCTCACTGTATATATAGGTTCAAGTTTCCCTCTCAATAAATAAGACAAGGAATACCTCTCAAGTACAACACGGATATCAAGCCTGTCTAGTACACAGTCAGCATCTAAGGGCACTAGACCAGTGCCTTTATAGCTATTCTGTATAGCCTGAGCTTTGAAAGCAGCCTTTCAAGCGATAGTGTAGAGAGGAAGCAATGACTGCTCGGCGAACTTTCGGTGCATTTGCCTTGACAGCCTGGAGTATTTGGGGTTGTCCCCCAAATCGCTGGCAAAAGAAGATCGTGCTTGCAGTCCTCGGCAGCCATATAGAAAGGTGACGCAGTATGTATGATCTCCATCGAGATGTCAGATCATTCCACAGTCGCGTTGACAAGTCTTATGGTAAGACTGCGGCATATCCTCTCCATTGAATATTAGGTTCAACACCATATCCGCAAATTGAGGATAATGGATATCACTTGATGATGATGATGATGATGAATACATTCGCCCGATGTAGCTCGCTCTATATATGCTGCTATGCGGGAGTGCTGTTGGGCCCGCCAACGGTTGAACCCTGGATTGAGGTACAAGTGTGATGATTGACCTATATGAAGAGATCTAGCTATTTATACTCGTAGCGGCTCGCCTCCCTGCTGCCTAGCGGAGTGCCTGCCTAACAGGCAGCCACTCTACAGATCTATATATATCACCTGACCTGGGATCTATGTCGGAACGGTAGATCATGTAATCAGCTTTATTAGTCAGCGTACCACATGTTCAACTGCTGTGGTGGAGACTAGAGAATACCAGACAAGTACAAATACGTGACCCACCCGATTAGTATATGCTGTCGGAACGTGGTCGTTACAGTACGGACTAGTACGGGCATAGCCAATTGAGTACTTGAGAGTGTAAATTGTTATATACTACTGAAGATGCACAATAAATAAGGGGGTGGAGCTTAGTAAGGTCGGTGGGAGCCTTGCGATCGTCAGGCAGATGGAGGTGCTGAATATTCCTCGGGCGCACTAGTAACATGGCGACCCTCTTTTGTCGACATATGCTTTTCGACCGTGATTACGTGTTCAGAGACAATTCAGCCAGCGTGTCGTTTTCCTTTATCCTGGCCGTCAGAGTGCTCACGGTGTCCAGGAATTGGACAAAGCGATCAAGAGACGGCAGTCCACCTTCTCCAGCGGACTTCTTCCATTGCTTCGTAGTCTTCAAAAGGTTCTTTGCGTGCGCGCGTGGTTCATGGTCGTTCTGGTCAATCGGTGGTTCCGGCCAAGACTCATCCATAGACCCCTCCTTTTTCTTCTTTCCGACCATGACGACAACCACGATGACGGAAATAAGATTAAAATAGGTTCAATTGGTTCCTTTGGTTATAATGAACAATAAACTGAGCCCTAGACAGCGCCTAGGGTGTTAGATAACTTTTTCGCGTTTTTCGCAAGATTTGTTTTTATGGCGTGGGCTAACACCTACAGGCTACCCCAACAACACAATTCACTATATCGTCCGCCAACTGGTTAATGTGGAATTTGGCTACGCAGTGAGAAACTCAAGAATAATAAAGTAAAAGCAAAAACACACAACAGTCAGAATTCGCATAGGGTCACGTACCGTACTATCGATTCCGAAGAAAGCTGTATACACTAGTTCGGAGATAGACTATTGAATTCCTTGAACCGTACTTATTCTTCTAAATACAGGATGACTTACAAGATAAGGGGTTAAGTGTGCTGCTTCAGCAGTTAATGCCTTCAGAGTCGGCAATAAGGATTTTAAATAAAATATGGTGACGCTAGTAAAATTAACCTCCACTTTCTCTGGCACATACTACTAGATAACTAGCGTGTGGCTCAAGTACGGCTGAGCGGACGGGGACCCCTATTCTCCACACCCTGTGGTCGTATGTGCTTGGTTTTGGACGAAATGGGAAAATGAACACGGGCAGTGGAAGGGAATAGGAATCAACCTACAAGAGAACGCACTTCATTGCACTTCCACAGCCATTCCTCGCCCCCTAGAAGAATCTACCGCGGAACTCCCAAGGTTAGTGCCCACCTAGGCAGATTTCTCGGGATTACTTCTAACACAGGATATTAAGTGATTGTTGAGACACATCCACCCGCATCTAGCGACTCTATTCCAGTCTACAGCCTTTCATACATCTGCCGTTAAGGAAGTGAATATATATAGGAAATATATATGAATTTGTTATATATAACAAAATATCTACATAAAGGTGAAGAGAAAGATACCCGAGGCTAGCCTCGGAGATACATAACCCCTTCCCAAAGACAAAGGAGGATATAGCGGCCGAAAGTATATCTAGTCCAAGAAACGTCCAGGCTTCGTTAGCCACTCCTCGATATAGTTATATATAGTCTTCATCGTGTTTCCGTACTGGCTGGGGTAAGACTCGTAAGGCTTACACGTTCCAATCTTATATTCGGCTCCCTCGACGAATATAATCGCCGTGTCATTACTAGGGGCATTGATATGGATCTTCTCCGTATTTAAGTACTCCTAGTGACTAGTCATACCCATATTTAATAAGGGAATGGTGACACCCTTAATAGACTCTATAGGCGAGAATTGAGCTGAAGCGTGGTCAATTCCATAGAAGCCAGTGGGCATGATATCAAAGTTAGATGTCGCGCGGATAGCAAAGGTAGAGAGATATCTCCAGACGGTAGTTTTCAACGCTCCCTAGATATACTAGTTGGCGTAACTTTTAAAGTTCACGGGAACGCGGACTAAGGGGACGATCTGGGTGGTAATTAAGCCGTCTTTGTGGAGAAGGGGCCAGGCCTTAGAGGTATAGGCGAGGAATCTGGTATCCTGGGCAAAGAACTTGTTGTTCATGACGCCATATGCGGAATTAGTGATGTACATCGGTTCATCGTCAATCAGGCCAGTCTCGTTCGCATTCAGGGCAGCCAGACGCTCCTATACGTATTTAATAATAAAGTCATTACGGGCAACCACACCTTCTTAGTACGCCTTCTTGAATCTAGAGGTATATCTCGAGCTATTGCCCTTGACAAATCCATTAGCGGGGTTGAATAAGTTAAGAGTCTCGTTGACTATCGTACCATACAGGCCCTCGAGGGCAGGGTTCAAGCTAAGAAACGGCATAGTTCCAAGGCCGTAATTGGCATCCAACAACATGATTCCATCAGCGGGGTGTAGACCCGCCACTACGCTAGTGCAGTTATACAACTTCTCGGGACCCTGGCATACAGAGACGCCGTTCTCCGCGACATTTTGGAACACGGTCATCAAGCCGCCGCCACCACTATAGCCGAAGAGGACAACCTTGTCAATATCCATCAGGTTACGCAAGTACTGCATACCTAGATCGGCTTGAGTGAGTTCATCTTCGAAGTAGATGCTGGACATAACGCCGGTCTTATCAGCAGCGTTATTCGCGCAGAAAACGGTGAATCCTCGACGCGGGAGCTCTCGACAAGCAGAGAATATCATATAGTCACTCTCGGCGTGCATCACGTAGACGGCGATTCGGGAGTTATTACCTTTGGTGGCTGGGCGGTACAGACCTCCCGCAACTCCGTCGTTATCAAAGTCGAATAGTGTGGGTGGTGGCATTTCCACATCGGGAGTGACGGTGATATCAGCAAGGCCCTCGGTGATCATTGCACTAAATGCGATGGCCGTTGCGGCGACTACGCTCTTCGAGTAGAACATTTTCGAGTTCTGGTCTTCTGGCTTAAGTGTAGAAGAGGAAGACTTTTGGGCTGTGGTTGAAGAAGTTAATAATCGGATTTAGAAAACATGACCTTTTAACGAATGAGATTTCATATGGAGCCCACAGACGATCTCGGGTATTTGGAGATATATTCCACAAAAATTGACATATATAGGTATTATAGAGTGAGTCGTTGGACTACACCCGAGCCGAAATCTATAATTCCCCTCGATATTCTGACGGCAGGGCTATCTTTGCAACGTCTTTCGATTTCGTTGAGGAATTAAGTCCGAGACCAGGATTTATATCTTAGAGACATTTCGGGTAGCTACAGATCAACCCAGGGATGCATAAAAGCTCCGAGGTGCTCCATAGGCGTAGGTCCATATGCAAAGGACGGGTTTGAACCAGGGGTTGAGATCTGTAAGGTACTCATTCCTGTTCCTGCATTTCCCAATATCTCAATAATACTGTTTTATTGCTAGTTGAGATCTAAATTCTGCGTCAAAAATGCTCCCGAGGTCTCATTCGAAGTCAAACTATGTAGATATTTAGCAATTTATCATATCCATTAACCGTTTTAAAATAATATATATGACGTGGGGTTAAACCTAAAGTTAGTCACTAGTAGGTCTACTACGCTAGACCGTATTAGGCATTCATATCCAAGAGACTCTAGGGGGACGCACCATCAGTAGACGCGTCCCTTTAACCCTTTCTCCCCAGAATCAGGATTTCAAGTATTACACTACAATACATTAGGATATAAAGTATAGAGTCCGGTGAGGTCTTCTTCGAGAATTTCGGAATTCCCCTAGCCAAGCTTAAATATCCCTCTACCTCCGGCACTAAAAGACAACAAACAATACCGTCGGCAATTAATATAGGGCTATCTGGTAGGACTATAGGCAAGAGGGTTAGTGGCTGCATATAGCTGCATCAGAAGAAAAGCCTAACTAGTAAAAGTATAATCAAAAGTCTAGATCCGAGATGAGAGGCGTTTTCATGGTTCGCCCGGTTGCAGGACTAGCTCTGCTATCGCGGGACACGTTAGATCGGTTCCGTTATGTTTTCATAGACCCATTTTGCACGCTCTAATATAATAAGGGCTATTGGATGCGGATAGTAATCGACAGATTCTATTGTTTTTTAGATCAACTACCTAATAGTGCGATAGATCATAAACAATGGAGGATTCCAAGCAAAAATGTAACATAGAGGTTCAAATAAAACATTAAAAACATTGTATGTATCACGTATATTATTTTCGCTATATAACTAGATTTAAATAATATACAGTGACCTTAGAAACAGAATCCACTATCGTAAAGATTTCTCTTAAGGAAATATACTAGTATATCCTTATTTCTTATATAGTATATCTAGTACTCGTGCAGGTGGGACATCCACTTGCGGAGGAAGCTAAAACGCTCAGTAGATCCAGAGATGATGCTAGCACCACACCACTCACCCAGCCATATAGTGGTCTTATTAGCGGCGGTAGAAGGAGGGAAATAAGGTAAGCTACCACCGTTGGGATCACCAGTGCGGATAAAGTTAGCCTAGTACTTAGAGACGGTGGCCTTAACCTCATAGTCAGTGGTGTTCTAGGTGACGTTAGAGTAATCAAAGTAAGGGATATTGTTAAAAGTGTACCAAAGCTCAGCACTATAGTAAACACCACCAGACTCGTCCTTAGCGGGGGTCTTAGTGAAGTAGTAGGTATAGACGTTGCTCTTGGCACCACTGGTAGCCCACATAGCAGCCCACTCCCAAGTACCAATATAGGCCATATCGCGTAGGACCTCGTCGCTGTTCGACTCAGCCTAGGTATCGTTGGCAGCCAGGTACAGGGAGAAGAATTTGGCAGAGTAGTTCTAGAAAACTTCGGACCACAAAGTCTTATAATCAGAGACAGTAGAAGCACCCCCATTATTCTCGTCGGCGTTATTACCAGTCAGAATAGGCACATCAGCGTGCGAGTTTAGCGACAGCGATTTTCCGTATCCATAAAGGAACATATAGCCATCAATAATAAGGCGCCAGCGCGGCGGGCCGGACTAGAGATTAACAAAGCTAGTGTTGTCATAGTAATCAGTCTCTATCAATTAACCCTCTCCAATAAGCGTTGCCATAGATAGCTCACGGAGCTCGGCAATAGAGGTAACGTTCATAGTCTCAAAGAAGGTGACACCAAAAGACTCAGCCTCCTCCTTAGTGTTATAACTAGTGGCGACACTACTAGTCGCGGGGTCATAGGGACCGCGAGCACCACTCTCGGAGATAACACCATAAACGAGACCCTAGGTAAGGGGACTCCACATAGAATCCAAGGCACTAGCGGATCCAGCAGATTGACCACCAACAGTGACCTGGCTAGAGTTACCACCAAAGAAGCCGATGTTCTCGTGGACCCAGCGGAGAGCAAACTACTAGTCGAGAATACCATAATTTCCAGAGCTATTATGGTTAGATTCCTTTAACAGCTCAGGGTGAGCGAGGAAACCGAAAGCACTAAGACGGTAGTTTAGAGTCACGACGATAATGTCCTTAGAGGCCAAGCCAGTTCCATCATAGGTGATCACATCACCGGAGCCACCTTCGAATTGGCCACCAAAGATCTAGACGTAGACAAGTAGCTTCTTCGCGGCAATCTCTGTCAAGTCGGTAGTGTTATACTCGGGGGTCCAGATATTCAGGGAGAGACAATCCTCGCTGGTGGTATTCTTGCCACTAGAGAAGATGCCTACGTCGGAGTAGGGCTAGGCGTACTAGGGACCGAACTCGGTAGCATTAAGCACACCAGACCAGCTGGCGGGCTTAACGGGGGGAGTCCAACGCCTAGCACCAGTGGGAGGGGTAGCGAAGGGGATACCCTTATAGACGGTGACGCCCTCGCGGAAGGGAGAAGCAGCACCTCGGATCTTTCCGTAGGTGGTATTGATGGTAGGCAGGTCCACAACAGCCGCGGCGATAAGTGCTGGGACGAGCGCCAGAGAGCGAACAGATGGGATCAATATGATAGATGATCTTCCACCGTGCAGAATAGAGCAAGTAAAAGTGAGCGGGTTGATTGGAAAGTAAAAAAAAAAAAAAAAAAAAAAGGGACGATCTGGATGGCAGATCCAGTCCTTTATAGTGCTGGACCATTTCACACAGGTAATACTAAAGTTCGCCAATTCATTTTTGAGTATAAATGTTATGTATTGCATACAGGACTTTGTACACTACACTTTCACGTTTACCAGTTTCAAAAAGGGATCCACTAATTAGTAACCACCATGAAAAGTGGAGATTCATTACAGTGGTGGCTTTCTGGCTTTTCTTTGCTTTTAGACTTTAGGCTTTTTTTCGAATTCTCTTTTTTTTTTTTTTTTTTTTTTTTTTTTTTTTTCATTTGTTCAGCGAAATGCCTATCAATCCTTGAAAATCTGCACCATCAGGGGGGAAAACCGAGTTACGGCGTGCACGTTAGGTAATGAATAGAGGAGAGTATAATAATATCTATAACCCTATATCGTCTCAACGAACCTTTTATATTTTAATAAGAACCATCCACTTTATAATAGGGTTTTATAAGCACAATAATATTCTTCATACTCCGTACATACGGAATAATTTCCTACGCATCTGCCGAGATCAACAGGGGTCTACGTCTAGGGCCACGTAAGCCCTGGCCCTGGCCAACGTGAAAGGATACTTAGAATTAAGGCTGCATTATACACTGCTAAGATAGGACTAGTGTGGATAACTCTTATAGGTAAACTCCTAAGACTCCGAGATAAGATCGTTTTACTCCGACTTTTATGCAGTACCAGGCGGTGAAGCGTTTCAGTACAGAGTAATTTCCACCGTTTCCCTTGGCCCAGACACAATCTCCGACCGAGTGGTATCACGCTATCTTTACTACACAATTTCTCGGCTGCCTTACCTCAGATCGACAAGTAAAACCTACTTCAAATACTACATCGCTTAAATATCAAGTCGGTTCTGAAAAGCAAACAAGGAAATCGGTTATATGCGCGTCTGGAGTCCGCGGTACATTATTCCAGGCGCCACGCCAGCTACCGTCCACCCGGATCATGAGAAACACTATAACCCTAGTCTAATACTAAAACATTAACGTCTCGATCTCAACCACGGGAGACCGCCCGAATATACCAGATGTAGAGAATGCCGCGCCGAAATGGTCTTCACGAATTCCACTAACCAAGACCCCTAGAACGTCGCACACCACCATCACGAGGCATACGCCCGTCACAGGAAACCCTAAATAAGCCTGGTTCATAGGCTTGTTTCAGCAAATTTTAAATCATGGAGGAGCTAAAGAGAGCCTTGCGGGTTTCGGTGACCTAATTGAGCTACAAGCTCCATTCCACAAGCGGGAGACCCCACTTAGCGCTGCAGGACGGGATTGGCCCCAAGATGTCCGAGTCTAAGCTCTTCACCAGCGATGCGACCTCGTATTTGACTTAGAAGAGAGGCCCAGTCCGTTTAACGTGAAGGGAAATCATGTCTGGTATGGTGTCTTCAATAGACTACTTGGTCAACCCATGGGCCATGCTTGTTGAACGAGTCGTGAAACCTACCAACCACTAGGTGGCGTATAACATTAGTGGGATATCCGGGGTTATAATGCCATTTGGTTTATACTCTAGGGCGAGAGAAAGGGAATCGATATAACCTATCCAAGCTCGCTGCCCAAGGCTTATATAGTGTGCAACAGACAGAGTCCGTACTCTAGATCTCTATAAGCAAAAATACCATCGTGATTTATTTATTGGTTGGCCCAGATAACCCACCACGTGGCCCCAAAAGTCTTTTAGTGATTACATATCACTTTATGGATCCGTAATAAGGCAGTGCACCGGCCAGAAGCCTACACGTGAAAGTGCTTATCTCAAGGATGACGCACATTGATCCCAGGGGATACATGTTTGATCCTAGGATCTTGATTAAGCATTCTAGGATCGCAAGAGATCCCCAGACTAGTCTAGTGGGTCTTCAAATTTACCTGGCTGGAAATGCGATACTATAGGTCTTCAGGCAACGGGGACTGATTTAGAGCGTTTCCAAGTCTCTATTTTACTTTACACGCTAGGCCTTGCTCTTCCTCGTGAGTTACCCAAGCCAATATTCGCGAACGTCAGATTATCTATATTCCATGCGTTTTTTTCCGAATCCAAGTTCAACGAGCAAGGATCAATGGATTAGCTCAGAGGCAAGCGATTCACAGCGACTCTCTATAGCTCTCACCACTCGTGTCTATTCTATCTTGCCTAATTACATTCAAATAGACTTTAGTTTTCGATCGCCATATCTATACAAATGGATAGTGTGATGACCGCATTTCTATATTATAGTAATATCAATCCAGAAAGGCAGCAAAGACAAACATCAGTTAAATAAATATAGTCATTTAGGCCGCTCGACCCATTCAGATCGGTAAAGATGAAATTCCAACACAAAAGGCTTTCTACAACCGATGGCTAGCATTATCTAAAGTTCAGCTTATGGTATCAATCATCGATGTGTGTTGTCCCGGACGGGTCAAAGTAAGAGTGATAGTACTACAGTCAATATAGCATGGCTGCAGTACACTCGGTGGAAATATTATAGGTGGGCGATGGCTTAGACCCTAAAAATCAATCATCAACGAGTAAGGCGACTTACTCAACACATAGCATGATCGCCGGCCTCTGTTCTAAATCAACAGCTAATACCGAAGTTCAGATAATGGTGATAAAAATACATGCTATCGCAGTCGAGCGTTAATCGCTGCCAATCCTTTACAGTTAAAAGTACGATCGTTAAAACAAGGTTAAATATTAATCAACACTTTTCAGATAGAATAAATTCTAAATGGAAAGAAAAAGATTTTTCAAAAAAAAAAAATCAATTTAATAGATTATTATTATTTACACATTACAGAAGTTGACTTAAGGGGTGCATTCACCCCGACCGTGACCATTCCCTTTTCACCTATCTATTGACTTTTACATAGCCCGTCACCTCAATTAGTCGAAGTTCAATAGGCCTAACTTTACACAGGCAACCTCGATGCTCCCGAAAACAATACCCCTAGTGGTTCGCCCCATTCACCCTTTAAAGACTAGATTTATCTAATAAGGTCTATATTTAGTCTTAATATTTGTCGAGGCTAAACTCGTGGAAAAGGCTTATTAAATATTCTCTCTTTTTGGCTTGAATTCTCTACCTTGGGTTGTTTGATAGACATCCATAGAGTTATCTAGGTACATCATATAACATACAGACGGCACTTAGTTTACTCAAATCTTCCGCATATTCTCAAGTAGAAACTTTAGAGGTCCCATACTACTATAATACTCAAAGAGTTGGGTACCATGATTTTCTCCACCAAAGCTCACATACAAGTAGACTTCCGCACTAGCCCAAAAGCCCAAAGCCCAACCTGGGCCCAACCCTTAAATGGGTTAGGTTTTGGGCCTAGCCCTCAAGCCCGCCGATGGGCCATAGGCCTAAGGTAGAAGCCCACTAGGCTTTCATAGGGGCTTAATGGGCCCCAAACAGCGCAAACATACCAATTCTTGCCATTTGCATAAGTAATATAGAATTTCTAAGTATTTTTGAGTATTTAAATTACCGTCTAAGGCCCCTAATTGGCTAATTCCTATAAGAATTAATAAAGTCACTGTTTAATGAGATTAATGAGATTAATTGATTAGATATCAAATAAGATTAAACTATCTATATGCTAATCTAATAATATTTATATAGTTTATCATCAATATACTTCCTTTTTCTCCCTAATGTCCGCACCTAAGACGGTGTAGTAGTGAATCTAATAGTAGTATCGTTATCTTTAACCTTATCGTTAACATCTATTAGATCCTTAGATATAGATTTAGGTCTATCACCCTACTCTTTAGTATTACTAATCTCTTTAACGTCGACATTATCTAGCATCTTATTAGTTTATTCCCTTATTACGTTAATCTTATTAGATAGGAGATCTTATGCTATCTCCTTAGCTTCCTATATATTAAGGTCAAACCTTAATATATAAAGGAATAGCATTAGCTCTTTAATAGTCTTAGACTTTATACGACCACGGCGATAGTGATAGATATCGCGTATAGTGTTAAATAGGCGTTCTACCCTAGTGCCCATCGCCGGGATTATAAGGATATCTCTTATAAGTGCGGTAATAGCCAGGAAATAGAATTAATTCTCTCTCTAAAAAGATAACGGCTCCGAATTAGTCATATCTATATAAGATTAGTATTATAAATATAGAGATAAATATAGAGATAAACTTACTACTATTAAGATACTACGTTAGCTTATCTATAACTAGGCCTAGTGTTACTTTAGAGTAAGCCTTCTAGGTTCAAATAAGGTTATAAAGGAATGATCTTATTATCAATCTAGGGGAAGGCCCTTACGGGCCTTAGGCACTAGCACTAGTAAGACGTTCCTAGATAGGAGTAAGGGTATCCTAGAAAGCCACTCGATACTGATCACGTAGCTCTTTAGTATCCACCTAGTTATTAGAAAGAAAGAACTAGAACCTATTATCTAGCGATAGTATTATATAGACCGCATAGATATGCCCTTATATATAGTCTATCTCTTTATAGTAGTCACGTAATTTTATATAGCTAGCTTTAAGAGAGATAAGTATCTATTTCTTCTAGACGATACGCTTCTATTATAACTATATCTTTAATCTTTTAATATACTTAAAGAGTAAGTTATAGATCTAGAAGACAAGATGCGATATTATATCTCGAGTCTTTAAAAGGGCAAGGGTATAATCAAAGAATAGCTTTATAAGACAAAGAAGGTAGTTAATCTAGCGCTATTGATTGTCATTAAGTACGAAGTCTTTATAGTTAAACTAATCATAGTACTTCGTGATAAACACACGGAGTCTCTTTGCTTAGCGTAGTATTAAAAATGTTGAATTCTATCGAGTTCTAATATCCTAAATTAGTATAAGCGCCTATCCTAGGGCCCTAGATTAGATAGTAGCGAATAAGTCCTGACGCTAAGGACTACCATAGATATAAATAGCAAGATACCGCACCTTATTTAAGGTATGCGATATCTCCCTATATTATATATTTACGTTCGCCCTTACGAGGGTGTCTTAGCGGTCTATCTATATAGTCTTAGCGGCATTATTTAGTGGGACCGCTTTTAAACGATTAAGTAGTTAGTTTAAACTTAATTAGATAATATAAGTAAGGTAGGGGATTTAGATAATATAAATATCGCTAGATAACGACTACTAAAGGGTATTAACTAGAGTCTTATTATTTAACGCGTTATTAGTGGTTAACCTAAAGACTTAGTCCTTAATTTTATGCTAAGTAAGCGTCTCTAGAAGAATAGCACTTAGATTCGCACCTAAATACGTGCTATAAAGGGGTTTAAAGCCAAGTAGCACCTCACGGTAGACCTAGTCAATATTAATAAAGTAGCTAGTAATAGCCGTAAATACCTACCCAAACGGAGATATCTAATAGTCTAGCGCAACTAAGATCTTCGCATGCTTTAGTAGTAAGCTAAGTATATCCTATTATCGTTCTTTAACACGAATAGATAGCTAATATCGAATTATATTAGCCAATTATATAATTAGAAGGTTTAGAGCGGACTACGAGAGCGAGACTAAGTCACGGAAGGTTAGATATTTAACGAGATTAAATAGAAGCTAGTTAATAGTGATAAACTATAAGAGTTTGTCCTCCTAGGCCTCTTATATAAATGGATAACCCTACTTTAATAGAAATAACTAATTAGTGGCAATTTCAAAGAATAATAGGCCTTTATATACTAATCGAAGAAACCCTCTTAATCCCCCCCTCTATTACCGTACTCCTATAGCCTTTTAGTAGGCTAATATCTAAAGATAACGGGTGATTATCGTTGTGCCATAATGACCAATCTTACTATTAGTATCCTTCTTAGTAGCGTAAGGGTACTTAAGGATTATATCGCAACGCTTATATATAACCTTTAGGCTTCTATTACCTATATAAGCCACTTACTCAAACTATTTCTAGGTCTCTAAAGCCAATCTATATTATGATTCCTAAGCGATCTTACTATTATTAGATCTATAGTTAGTCTCTAACTACTAGTCAACCTAATTAGTGTAGTTTATTATATTATAAAGAAAGAATTAGCCTCTCCTACTAGGACCAACACGTTAGAAGCGCTCAAGAGGATCTAGAGCGATAGACAAAGGAATAAATAGCTAAACGAACGAGAAGCTATTAACCTACTAAGAGGTAGACAGCATAGCTAGGTAATTAGAATAGGTAATTAACGATAGGTTATTAGGCTTAATATTATAGAAACTTAACTAAGATCCACACTTAGTTTACTAGCTTTGCGACATAATAGGTCAATAGCTTTAGATTAGATAGAGGGCTTTAGGTAAAAGCTTTAGGCGTATTAGGGTAAGGGAGGAGAAATTCGACATAACTTACCTTCTTAATAAGAGAACTACTAACGTGGACAGTAGCAAATAGTGACTATAAATAGTGGATATAAACAGAGACCATAGTAGTTAGTCGACATTAAAACGGAGGATCTTAATCCTAGCATCTCATTAGCTAGATTATGCATATCTAGTGGACTTAGCCTATCTAAAGCCCAAGAAAGCCCCTAGATAACCCATCTCCCCGCCCATTTTACAATTTATTCGCTCAAAAATTTCACCCATAGCTTATAAGATATCTTTGAATATCTCTCACCTCTACAATAGCTAAAATACCACATTTCCGTAAAGATAGGCGTCGAGCGTAAGAGGTTACTTAACTTTCGATATAAAGTTAAATGCTATAATCCTATAAATCATAAAGTTGACTATCAAAAATATCATACTATAATAGAAAGATGCACCTACTACTATACACATAAGATATATATCTCTATATACTAACACTTAGTAATTCTCTAAGTGCTAGAATACTATGAAATCTTAGCGAAATAGAACTTTTTTGCATAATCTTATAAATTGCAGTACCTAGTGTAGCTAGTTTTATCCATAATCTTGATTACTAGGTCATCACTATTAAATCTTGATATCTTGATTCTTGGTGGAATTAAACCCCCGGATTAGGAGTTAAACCCCTAGATTAGGCCTAGTAAAACGTCGGCCCGAGGTATGGGCTTATAGACTAGAACATACGTATAAAATAGGCATTAATCATTAGGTTTATGAGCGCCAAGACTATAGTTATGCATAGAAATGGGCTTTCTTAGGGGCCTTATGGGCCCCTATTGATAGGCCGTGGGCTTAGTTAGGCCCTAGAAATTAGGCCTAAAGCCCACTGCTGGTTGGGCCTTAGGCCTAAAGGTTAGGCCCATTTATGGGCTCTACGGAAGTCTACATATAAGCCCCTAGAACTCGTCGCACCGTCCGGTTCACAGTTCCTCCTTAAGACATCAAGAACCGCTTAAGAATAGTATATAGCCAGCCCGGGCTACTCCGCGTTATTCCGATACTTAGCTCTTTTATTGCCTAATTACTCCAGGGCCTCTATGACCTTCTACTGCTGTGAATTTCTGCCGTCTAAATCCCTAGAAGACCGATCGGATTAGCTCAATCATACTATAAACGCCAAATAATAAAACTGAAACATACATCAGAGTGGCGCCATACACGCATTAAAGAGCCAAATAGCAGGCGATAAGTCCATCGCATGGCGACGAGATTACTAGCGGAGTAGATAAGAGCTCGTAGCATTCCATGATATAGCAGTATAAGAGTGAAAGAACATTAGATATAACCCCACGATCTAAAGAGCCCCATTAGTCCGGCTGGAGGGATTTGAGGTTCAAAAGAAGGCTACCAAGCTGTGGAACAGCTTGAACAACTTACGTATGCTGAGATACGTCGTGCTAAATCATATTTAGGTATCTTTAAGCTTTGACGAGAGCCTGGTCCAGAGCTAGTCTGGTGGCAGCATCAATGCCACCCCTCACTTTAGAAACGGTTGCATTTTCAGAATAAGTGACTGAGCTCGGTTCGGCACATGTAAAGCTGTTACCCAGGTTAACGTCCACCTAGAGGTAACGGCTATTCGGAGTAGAATTCATCGACATTTTCAAATAACAGCACAAACACTTGGATTTTGGAGTCAGGAAACGTAAGACCACTAGATAGGAGAATATGTTAGTAGATATAGGGCCCAGAAGATATGCAAAAGGTAGGATGGGGTGCATATATTTATGTGTTTCTCCACTCACGACCTCGCGTCTGGGCCAAATGTTCTTCCATAATGTGCGCCGATGTGGTATTGAGTTCTGTTATTCGCGAAATCGCTGATTGAGATTATAGGGTCGTTTTCTCCGAAGGCCTACGCGTGAGACCAAAGTGACCGCCGTAAGGATACCCTACCTAATGCCCAAAAGTATAACCCTAGCCTTGGGATGTTGAGTGAGCGTTCTAGGAGCACTACAGCTCCTAGGACCGATTAAGATGATCCTGACACCTTTCAAGCTGTTGATGGGATAGGTGTTCAAGGATTTTTATACAAATCATCTCGCTTTGTGCGCTAGACGTTACTCTTCCTTACCAGTCCGATCTTATCGCTTAAAATTATAGATTCACCATCCTTCCTCCCCACCCTTATCCACCACAAGAACAACCGTGGATTTAAGTATAAAAGCTAAAATAACCCCAAAATTCTATGATTATGTGGAATTGCCTCCACTAGACCTGGCTATGGAAAAATCTATATGTTTCGGCTGCGTAAGTCGTCTAACCTAATCTTCGCGAATATCATCTAACCTTTGCCTATAGGTATTTTTTCCTTAGTGTGAATCCAAGCTCGACGAGATTCATACGGGGATTAATAGACCAACCTAGAGATAAGCGATTTACAGCGACTCTCTATGTCATTTGCCACTCTACCTGACTAATACCTTTAATAGCTATAGGAAAATAGGGGTGGCCATACACTATCAAATTCCTTCCACCAAGCATCAAGTGGCTATAACCCTCTATAGACCGCCCTCCTTCTTAATCTATTCCCTTTTTGAAATTGCCTAGGCTAGCGATATATTATCGCGGCCCCCGATATATCTACAGCCACCTCTTCGTGCTAATACGGACGTGAAATTCGAGAATCCGCAATGGCTTAGATTTGCTAGGGATACAAATAGTTCGATTTTCTATGTGGGAGAGACCTTACACTTTAGAAAGCTTCTAAATACACCTAGGGAATATTTACGTTCTTAGCGCTTTTGGAATTTAGATTAGCTATGTTTCTTTGTCTTATATTAATATATTTAAAACGACTTTAGTTTTCAATCGCTATATCTATACTAATGGATACTATATTATGAAAATCGCATTTCTACATTCTAAAAATATTAGTCCCGAAAAGTAGCATAGATAAATATTAGGTATAGAATCGTAGTTATTAGGCGCCTCTTAACTATTCAGCTCAGTAGTTCTAGGGCCCTAGTATTAGAGGCTCTCTATATTCGATAGCTAGTATTGGCTAAAGACTAGCTTATGGTGTTAATTGGTGTGTTATCACCAATAGATCGAAGTAAGAGCCATAGTACTATAATTAATATAGCATAGCTATAGTATATATAGTGGAAATCTTTTAAGTAGGCGATGGCTTAGACCCTAAAAATTCGATCATCAACGAGTAAGGCGACTTTTTAACTTACTCAGAACACAGCATAATCGTCAGCCTCGGATTTAAATTAATAGCCAATGCTAAAGTTCAGGTAATAGTGATAAAAGCGCATGCTATTACAGTCGAGCGATAATCGCTACCCATCGTTAAAAGTATGGTCGTTAAGATAAGGTTTAACGTTAATCAACGCTCTTTAGACAAATAATAATTAAATAAAAGATTTTAAAAAAAAAAAAGAAATTCAAACTTTATTATTATTTTAAATTATTATTTTAAAATTTCAGGAAATCACTTGATTGTACGATTCACCCTAGCTATAACCATTCACTTTTTACCTACCTATTGACTTTTACCGAGCCCGTCACCTTAGTAAGTCGAAGTTCAATAGGCCTAACTTTGCATAGGCAACTTTAATGCCCCCAAAAACAATGCCCCCAAAAGCGACAGACCAAAAAGATTTCACCGCGGTAATGCAAAGCGGGCGGTAATAACACCAGTCAAAAGACCTATAAATATGGCCTCCTCCCTTAGTTCTCTATCGAAACAATTCTCTTCCTTACTACATCTAAAGAATTCCCTCAAGCCAGAACCAAGGTGCCTTCCTATAGTAGACTTATAAGTCCCTCCTCTTTAACCCTAAGCTCCTACTATCACTAATGTCCACGGTGACCACTTAAGCACCAAGTTACCTACCTCTCTCTATCCACTAGTAGTTTACTCTACTATGCCCGTCTTCGTGCTTTTAGGCCAGAGCTTAAGCCTTAACTAGCGACAATCCTTTAGTAAGTGCTATATCTATATACCTTATCGATTTAAGCTAACCATATGACTCCTGGCTAGCTTATTGACCATAATCGTGTAAGTGAGGCATCCTATAGGTAAGTCCCTTATCTACCCTATACCCGTCGGCTAGTGCTAACACATCTAATATTACGACTATCTAGGTCTATACAACAGCTCCAAGTCAGCACTCAAGGTTATATAACTACCTATCAGTCACACCAATAACAATCCTTATGATATCAATTTTGGTTCCACTACTATTATATGCTTGTCAAACAGTGCCTCCAGCGAGATCACTAGCGAGACCTCTAATTATCGAACACCGCCATCCTCGAGCCCTTCCTATATATATATCGCCGTTATCCTGGATAGTTTAATATACTAATAGTATCTTAAGCAAGGCTACTCGTGCACGCCATCATGGCCACAGGCCTTATACGGCCGGACGTTTATTAAAATAGGTACGTCTACTCCGTGCTTCTACCCCGTCACCACCTATTGATCATTGATCGTTAGCCATGATCTTGGCTAGAGGGTAGACAAACCAAACGAACCGCATAGAACTGCAAGGTAGATGATACTTTGAGTTAAACTAGAGATAAGACTTATCCTTATAAGATGATAGCTGCGCTATCTAGGCACTATTATATATCGTTGATGTAGGGTAAAAGGAAATCCAAAGACTATAAATAAGTTCTTATACCATCAGACACATACTGACTATTTTGCAGGGCCACTAGCTAAGACGCTATAAGATATAGCGTACAGCTCAACAAGCCTCGCGCGTCTTGCACTATTGCTACCATTTCTAATAAGCGATATATCTCGCTTTTAAAGCCGTTTCGAAGTGTGAAAGCCAACATAAATAGAGATTGCTCGATCCCTCCACGCTTTCGCCTTACCCGCAAATACCGACTAAGAACATCAGCTCCTACACCATATCCTTAGAAAGTTAAGATAGCCATACAACCAATATACCAACCGATAACACACGATAATTAGTGATATAATGAAGCCTTAGTCTAATCAGCTTAGGTATCGAAGAACACTTTCAGGGCGAGTCCATATTTCTTAACTACGGAAAGTGCGAGTAAGACGTATGCCGGAGGTCTATCCAGTGATTTTACTTTTTAGGGATAGACATTGATCGCCATAGGCCAGTCTAAGAAGATAACCATAGAGCATTTAGATCTACCACAGGGCTTATCGCTTTCTACGGTCGCTCTCTACACTTTCCTCTACCCCTATCAAGTCTAGTGTCGTTATCTCTAGAGGGTAGAGAGTCATCACCTTCGAGGACAGTAATTCTCTTAGAGAGACATACGACTATCTAGCGACAGCAGGTAGCAGGCATATCATTCATTCCCTTCGTTCAGAACTAGCGACAGCGCTAGCTCCGTATAGTCAGGTAATAAATGAATAAAGTAACTATCACCCCCACTCTAGAAGACAAAGTCCTTTACGTCACACTCGCCTAAGCGTTGCGTTCTATCCTGCCTCTTATAACAGCGCGAGGCATCTCTATTAGTAGCTTACCAATTCCTACCTCAATAGCGCATTAAAGATCGTTGTCCACTATGCACATTTTGCCCTTCATAACTAGGTGCTACCATTAGACAGAAAAAACATTTAATCCCTCTTCCGTAGTGTGCCAGAATCAGTTAGAGGCAGGTTCTTTAATATAGCGCTCGTCATCGCCATTAAAGGAATAGAAACGACATACGTCTAGGAACCCGCAACTTAAGCATTATATCATTCGCGAAAGGGTCCCTTCTATTCTCACAGGCCCCTAGTACCTAAAATAAGTTCCTCGCCTTTGATTTCTCTACGCCCCACTCCCTAACACAAACAGTGCACACCCTAAACAATAAAGGCACCCATTTCCGATACGCCGTTAACGTTTCACCATCAGCTCGCGTCTACTAGCCAGTACTAAGGGCATAAGTCTAGACCACATCACCATATCCCGTACGGGAAGTATTAATAAGCCATACCGACCTAAGCTAACCGGACACCACCTCTCTTAGCTTCCTCCACCATAACCACATAAGCGATTCTTCTCGTGTAGCTATGTCCCAACCAGCCCAGTATCATTAAAGACTATGCTGAAGATCAAGTCATTCGACCAGCCCAATTCATCCTAAAACGCCCCAGGCCAATACAAGCATGGTTGAACTACCAGCTAGCTACCAGGACATATGAGTTAGAAGTGTTTCTCTAATCAACTAACTAACCGTTCCTATAGGACATACCACTAGGCATATCTCGGGCGAATAATCAAGGCAAGCTATGATAGATAGCTATCTTTTAGCCTATCTAGTATTAATGCACACGCCGCCAATATCTCGCAAGAATTATGAAATAAATTAGTGAGCTAGACAAGTCTAGAAACACACTTCGCCCTGAACAAAGAGCTATACTAGAGTAATATATATACGGCATAAAGAGTTATAAGGTCGAAGATAGAAGATTGTGAGTGAACCCTATATCGACGGATGTATACTAAAATCTTCTAAAGGATGACTTATCAAGTGTGGAATATCTCGACGGTATATAGTGTAAACGCTCGAATTAATCCAACGACCCGCCTCTTATCCCACGAACGCCCTAAACCGACGAGGACGAGTAGTCCTAGAAGAGCGTGCTCAGTATCAGACTACTCAAAGATAGGCGTGACTACAGGACGCTCCTTCCGGCAATCTCCTAGATGGTTCGGGTAATACGGCCAACCTATTATAGCGATAAGTATAGGCCCCTTAGTTAAGCATACCATATGACGGGTATATCGTCTTAACATTAGCACGCGCGCTTAAAAGCATAAGATCGACTATGGAGGAATAGCAATTCACCTAGCGCCTTAACGTCAAATTCCGATACCAAGTATCGCTTACCAATCTCGACATTTTAGTACTATTAGCTAAGACGCTAATTATAAGATCACCCTCACACTACATATAGGTGACTGGATGATAAAAGGCGACCAAATTATATTCAAAAAGCTCCTGGAGCCTTTGATATTCCCGCTCCCTAAAATGAGCAGCCCTTATCATGTAGATTAAGACGGGGATCTAGGGCGAGGATCATCACAAACATCGTCTACCTTTCAGCCCAAATATTAAGCATTAACTCTTTTGCCAGTCTTTCTAAAGGGTCATATTAATGATTGGGCAGTGCCAAATTGCGTCCCTTCGATTTGAATACTATAGCGTCATCCAATTTTCGCTCGCCCGTCAAGACGCTGATCAATCATTGGAGAACGTGAGTCAACCTTTCTTTTTCTGATGTACTTGCTAAGTTGTGCCTAGCAGAATGTGCCTCCGTGCGAAACCTGGAGCACGCCATCACCACCATAGGCGTTTGACTACCTTGATCCGATATGCAGTTCATGTCGAAGTACGCGTTACCGGTTTCTTAAACGACAGGGCATGCTAAGCAATATGCTCACGAAGGACTAATCGCCACGGATGCCTGGCTCAGGTCAGTGCCACGGCTAGACTTGGTCGGTCTTGAGCCAGCTTTATAGGAGTGGCTTATGGGAGTTAGCTTATGGGAGTTGGCTTATAGGAGTTGGCTTATGGGAGTTAGCTTATAGGAGTTAGCTTATGGGAGTTGGCTTATAGGAGTTGGCTTATGGGAGTTAGCTTATGGGAGTTGGCTTGTGGGAGTTGGCTTATAGGAGTTAGCTTGTGGGAGTTAGCTTATGAGCATTAATTTATGGGAATAGACTCATGAGAGTGGTTAGTAGAAGTCGGCCAGGAGCTAAGAGGAGATTAGATATATCTACTCGAGGTATGCTCTATGGTCGTTTCACTCAGCTATAGCTATGGTTTCACTTATAAGAGAGGGAGAGCTCTAAAGCGATCTTTAAGAATTAACTAGAGCGAGTATTGGTTGACTTAAACTTAAGACTGGCAGGGCCACTATGCGTGGGCTGTATTGTCAGCCGGAAGTCACTAGAGTGAGCCGAGTATCAGTTAAAGTCGAGTATAAAGAGCTATAAGGAGATCTTCTTGATCTAATATCGACTGACTTATTACAAAGGCTAGTGTTATATACAGACTAACTCCGCGGAACGTCGCGTAAACAATGCGGCCCCCGCGTCTAGGACGACCTCACCGCCTTTACCGTTAATAGCAGCTTCCCTCGTCACGCACCAGTGGACGGGCACTCTAATACCAACCCTTCTCGCTTTAGAGATGCGACGCTATGTGTGCGAGTGCCGACACCGCTTTATATTTTTGCGTAACATAGAGCTCAGCCTATATATATTCAAATTTCTTACTAACCCTAACTACCTACCACGCACCCGACTTCCACCGATCTCCACAGACACTATAGTAGTCGAGCGAATGTGCATTCTAGCCTGATTCACTCAATATTTGCGGTGGCATACTAGTGGACGCCGTTCTCGTGTTTAAATAGTCTATGATCGAGACAAGGCGAAAGCTAAAACTTCCATAGAGCTTTAGCACAGTAAATCATCTTAGCCAATAAGAATCTTGCTAGACTAGCCCTTTCACGGGTCGATTAGATGCTATCAAGTGACGCTTTCAAGAGTGCGCTCACTAGTACTTGATGCTCTATTAGTGGACGATTATGTCTAAATATAGCTGGCATAAAGCCACATCTACCCAGCTGTGCAGTGCAGTCTACAAGCTCGGCAACTTTAGCCCAATCGACAGAACCATTCATAAAGCGCCACTACTAGTGTATTAATTTAGCCAACTATTTACCATACGGTCTTTTAACTTCGTCCGCCTCTAAAAGCCTTCCTTCTTAATCATATCAGCCGTTCTATATCCCTATATCCTTTAGAAGGACAGTTTAACGGTTTTAGTCCGCTAACTAAAAAGGATACGCTATCTCTTATAGTATCTATTAAATAACGATTCTGCTCAAGCCCTTCCAATAAAATAGATCTCTTATGATTCTTATTGATTACGGGCCCTAATACCACTATAGTCTCCTTCCAAACGACCCCTATCATCCTATCACGTGATATATAGCTCCGGCCACAATCCTACTAAAGAGAAGTCGATTTAAGCTTCCAAAAATCCATGCCTATTTTATTAGCGAATCGAAAAATTCTAAAAATTTTATACTCAGTAATATCAGTTTCACCCAGGAATTCACTCTAATAGGTGTGGGATCTACGAAGAGGAAGCCATAACTATATAAGACTACCTACCCGTCGAACTGCCGTGGCAGAACAAAGACGGGGTCTTACGTATTAGTGCTAGACATCTAGCTTAATTACTTATTATCCACGTATAAGAGTAAGAGTTACGCTAGAATAGTATAGTGCGAGATGCAAGCTCAGTATCTACCTACGTTATATCGTGCTATCGAGTCCCTATACTATCTACTCCGTCGCGTACATCGCTACAGGCTACGCGGATTCATCTTTGCTCGTTTTAAGCGCATTTTCAGCGCGCTTTTTTGCTCCTTTTCCAAACATAGTAAGCTCTACTAGCTTTATCCTTAAGTATACCATCGTGCTAAACGCGGGTAATGCGTTATAATATAAAGCCTTGGCTTACCTTATTAGGCGTATTTCGTGCCCACGTTAGCTATTAACTAACAAAAGTGACTATAAGGTTCTTTTATAGTGTTTTAGATACTATTATCTAGTTTAAAGTAGAGTGCTTATTATACTAGGCAAACTATAGGCTAGTGATATAGGGCTCATACACGCTATTTTCGCCTACGTAATAGCCCTAGTAAGACCTCGATAGTATATCCTTCTTATAGAACTATGAATGCTATTATAAACATAAATATAATATACTATGCTATTCGAAGGTCATACTATAGCAGCCTCGTTAGGGTAAAGGGCAGGGTAGCTTATAAATTATATATATATAGTGTACGTGTATAGTGTTAATTTATCGAATCTAAGGCTCACTACTATATTTATTTTTATAGGGAACCTATATTTATGGCCATGGAGTTACTAAGTATTAGCTTTATATTAGTATTATACGTGCTTAACTTCGAACTAACTTAGTCCTATTTCTTTTATGATATATCACTATTATACTTTAAACCAACAGGTATACGCTTTATTAGTTATATCTTTATAAGGCCACTAGAGATATATAAGTCACGCGTGCGAATATAATATTATAGTGTCTATATTATAGTTAAAAAGAGAATATTATTCATTTATCGATAGAGGTACGGCTATAATATATATTTACCACACATAGTGTCGGGAAGCTCTAGCTAACTAGATATTTAGTGTAGAGCCTCTTAAGTTAATGACTTAATCTAGCTTTCCTTTTACGCAGTTACCAGCACTATACCACGACTCAATTTCTTGTCTAAAAGGACTTAATAAAAGCTCTTAGTCTATAAGAAAGATAAAGTGATATAGATAGGGTCTTTTCCCAAGTCGGACGAAATATACGTAAGGGGTGACACACCGCCTAAGCGACTCCGTTTAACAACGCGTCCAGACTCAGCATGGATAGTCTACTCATCGACGCGTTGACACTCTCACCACCAATAAATTGTTTTTAGTGCTAGTAACTTTTCTAGGCTAGTCACTGTTTTCTAGGCTGGTTACCGTTTTCTAGGCTAGTCACCGTTTTCTAGGCTAGTCACCGTTTTCTAGGCTAGTCACCATTTTCTAGGCTGGTCACCGTTTTCTAGGCTAGTCACCGTTTTCTAGGCTGGTCACCGTTTTCCAGGCTAGTCACTATTCTAAGCTATTCACTATTTTTCGAACAGGCTTAATTGTTTACCAACGCTCATTCAACTATTTACTAGCACAGGCTTAACTATTTAGAAAGCCGATCAACTGTTTAAGAATATCAGTCGACTATTTAAGCACTTAACTATTTGCCAAGCCAGGCTTAACGGTTTATTAGAGCAGGCTCAACTATTTATAAATGGTCGTTCAACTAATCATAGACGCTCAGTCACTTATTAATGAAAATAGGCTCAACTATTTACGCCCGCTTATTCAACTATTTATAAAACATAATCTATTGTTTATTAAAGAAGGCTCCAATATTCATCATCACTAGGTCAACTATTAAGCACGCTTATTTAATAGTTCACGATGCTCTATCAACTATCACCATAACAGACTGGTTGCCACTATAGACTATAGATTACCGCATCTACCCATCACCACCAACGCCAACCTTAACACTCATCATAGGATTCCTAACCTCTAAAACAGACGTGAATAATACGTTCTTACCCAAGTATGATAGTCTTTGACCGAGCCGACCAATCTAGACGTATATATATATATACATGCTCTACGTGGGTATAGGTCTCGCGAGATTAGATTCTAGACATAATACTACGATGCACAGCAAATTCGATAACAGCAAAATACTAGGTTTATTTATTCTCTATACAACGCTATCTTAGAGGGAAAACAAGCCCTAAAATGCGCTCTCCTAACCCTACTACCAGTCTCTTCGCCCGTGGCCCGAGCCTACACAAGTGGTCTATCGATATTGGCGCAGGTCTTGGCTTCTCCAACTACAGAGCGAGAGTTGAATACTAGTCCCTAGCACCACGTAGAGGTGCCTACACTTTACTAGAGTTGCTTATTCTCGCAGCGCCCTCCTATGAGGCGTATTAATAACGCAGACCTATCCTACGGGGTAGACTTATTCTCGCAGCGCCCTCCTGCGAGGCATATTAATAACGCATGTTTAGTAACGTAGAGCTTATACTACGGACCCGTGGCCATTAAGACCCTCAAGCCTACAGATAAGAGATAGAAACCATAACACACGGGAGTGTGAGGAGGAAAGTCCTGATTTTTCCTGGGCCGGAAATCTCGCGCCTTTTATATCAAGTCGGCTACGTCTTTTCATAGAAACCCCCTACGCAAATTTATAGGAACGGCCACTGATTTAAAAGGGCATTAGAAAAGTTACTTAGAAATCTTTGGCTAGAAGACGTGTCTTCCATAGATCCATGGTTAGCCTTATATTACCAGGGGGACCAGCCCTTAGTTCCATTAAATCAATCATCTAGACTGACCATTTCCTATAGTGGGTTACACTAGCGACAGGGTACTAGAATTAATGGAACGGAATCCATAGATATAATCGCTATAGCAATTAAATTACGTTATATTATAAGTCGCGACAGAGGTAATATAATATAGTATTTAAAGAGGGCTAGACGCAATGGCTATAGATATGCGATCATAGGTACATTTACCATTATTTTCGCGCATAGATCAGAACTACTACAACCCACGTTGTCCCTATTTTTGCCAGACTCTAAGACACTAAACAATAGTGCTTAGTAAGATGTAGGACTAGACCTTAAGACTAACCCATATGCTATTTAAGGTTTAAGGCGCCAGCCAATCATTTCGATCTCGCCATCCCACTTTCCACCCCTATCTTAATTATGCGCCCTGCTTAGGATGATCGCCTTATCCTTTAAAAAATTCTTGAATAGAAGGTCAATTAATTACCACGACTTCTATAAAGTGCCTTCGTTTAGCTCTCTATAATTAACGCGTATGGTAGGGCAAACCCTTAGGGTTCAGGAGTAACTTTATAAGTACCCTAGTAGGTACCTAGGTAAGACTTCGGCTAATCTATATGCCTTACTCCTACCACTTAAACTTTCTGGCCACGGACCCGCTACGATACTATTTCTAACAACCTTGATTAGTAAGGCTTCTATAGACTATCATAACTCACACCCCCACCTGCCTAGCCAATCAGACAATAGCCTATTCTTAGGGAGGGCGTCGATCACTTTCTAGAATTTCTATATGGCGTAGGATCCATTATCGATATAATATCCTGGACTAGGGGCCATGGAACTTCATCCTTAACCGGACTTATAAACTTGCTCTAGAAATTTGTCTTTATCTCTCATTTAATATTAATAGCGAGCTAGTATATAAATACTACTTATAATAAGTTTTCTGTAAGCGCAAAGATAAGACACCTAGTAGTTAGGAATAAGATTACATCTCAAGAATATTCTTAATTACTAATACGGGCCTGCCTGACCTCATTTTCTATCACATAATTACCCTTCGCACATATTTAGAACAGGGATATGACTTACATCGTGGTACGCGGGTTTAAGGAACCGAGTTTTGATAGTCGTAAATTACCTTCTAACCTTACTCAAGCCAACGAAGTGTTTCCATCAATAATTATTATTATTTATTCAAACGAAGCTAAGGAACTCGATTAGCTCAGTATTAAAAGTCTTCATAGTATATTAATAGACCCTGACTTTCGACCGCGAGAGCAGACACTAGTGGATCTTAACATTATTAGGCTAATCGCCGGCATAGAGCTTAGTAGCTAGCGTGAGGGGCGTCTCTCCTAGATAATCGGGACAATCGATATTAATTAGCTCCTCTATTATAAGGCTTACGACGGCGCGAAGGTCTCCATAGATCATAGCTAGATATAGGATGGTTCGGCCGCGGTGATCCTTCTAATTAATCTTAGCCCGAGGATCCTATAAGAGGATTTACAAAATCTTATGCTATTAATATTTTAAAGCCACTAGGAGTGGCTACTAGACTTTTCGATTAGGACTATAGAACTTAATATCTTTACGCCGGAGTAGCTATTATACGATTAACACACTACCCTACGTGATAGCCATCGACAGCGCCGTCTAACCGTAAGCATTATATAGAGAAGCACGAAGATTATTATACTCTAATAAGAGATCCACTACCGCGTAATCCCCCGCTTACACAATAAGCATCAAGGGTGTGTGTCTTCCATATATCTTATTAATATCCGTCATACATATATAGAGATACTTTTAGAGCGTATCGGGCTAGGAGGATTATTACCCAAGTAGAAGGTTAGGGTAGAATAGAGCAGGCGATATAGTGGTAGTAAAGATAGATATAATAGACGAGATATAAGGGATAAGGTGTTATTAGGTTAACAAACGTGTTAAAAAGATCTAGATAGTGGTTTATATATACTTATAAGGCCACCCACGAGATTATTAGAGAATAGTCCATATATTCAAACCTAGTTAACTACATTTTTGAATAGATATCGAGTTAGGATACGCAGAATAAAAGCTATTCTCTATATTCATTCAATGAGGTATACCTAGAGTTCCAATAGTACCCTACAGGATTGACCACGACAATAAAAGGTGGCCAACAACATATTATATTAGTGCGAAAGGGTAATCTTGCCATCAATCTAGTCCCAGGATCTGGCCCTATGCTCCGGGAGCCATTTATGAAATCATCCAGGAGGCTAGTATCCTAGAAACAGGGCGCGGCCTTTCACTAGTTATTTCTATTCGATAATCGCTAATGTACTGATGGAATTTAAGATATTGTACCTAATCCCTTAAGTTAAAGAACCTCTTCGCCATATAACCCGTCTTACTTCGTGTACGTGGTTTTATATAATGCCAACTTAGCAAAGTGCTTATTTTACATGCTCTTAAAGACACGCAATGCATTAACACAAATTCTGGGCTAGGATATATATACATGATTGCTGCGCCGAGTGGTATGTGCGTTAATGAATATACAAGCTACTCCTAGACTCGTGAAGCGAAATCCCCTGTCCCTCACGGTCAATTCAAGGATCATTATGATTAGTCCTAGGAGGTGCAGCGCTCCCTAAGCGCTCACCTAAGATCCTAGGGCTATGATCGGGATATCTAGGATCTAGGTAAGGTGATATTAGGGACGGAACTGTGGTTACAGGCGCCGGTGGCCCTTATTGCCCCTTAACGAGCCTTAAGCAGCACTTCTCATCTTATGGATATTCTCATCAAGAATGACAGTTACTATCATCGGCATTAGGCTCGAGGAATACAAATGTCTAGATTATTCGTCGTCTCCCTATGGTTTCCTTTATGATCAAGAAATATAAGATACCTGGCCATGACTAATAGTCAACTTCAAATTTCAATCATCGACGTTCACAACACTCTATTTCGTCGGATTATCGCCCTCTCGGTATCTATTCGCCCGACTATTATTATGCCTCTACCTTATCTCTGGGATGCCTTCGCGATATGTGAAGTGCTGGATAAAGCGAACAGAATATACTGTGGTCTCACTAGGTAAAGTAGACTGTATAAACTCTCCGTGATAGAGGAAGTCCACCAAATGGGTATTAATTAAAAGTCCTCTCTAGCGATCCCTTTAACCTTCGTCTTCTCTATGCTAGGCTATAGGATATCGTTCCTCATTTTCTCTACACACGCTAGCACCGTCAACTTTAGGTCGAAGATCTCTAAGAGCGATAGATAGCAGCCGCCATCCGTAATTCTACCTAGGATAATAAGTCACGACCTTCTCCCAGGGAGGAACGAGAGCGATCGCCAGAGGCTCGCCTTAACATAGAGCATATAAGATATAATCCTTTAATGTCACCCGGCCAGCCCGACCCTGCTTAGCTCACGATAGATATCAGACTTCCGGAGTCATCCCAGCTCTTCGATCAGAGAATAATAGAGATTCTTTTGCGAGAGGAGGGCGTTCCCTTAGATCTGTCGGGAGACGTTCTGACGGTACTTTCAATCGAAAGAGAAGACGGGGGCGAGAGTCCACTTTGCGAGATGAGATATGTGGAATCTATCTAGGAGGGGAGCAGAATGACTACCTCGTGTTGAAATGTGGCCGATGCACCTCTTGCGTCCACTTAGCGTGTATGTCGACGTGGCTATAGAGTTTCTCGCCGGGGAGCAAATCTTTATGTTTACATGTTTAGTATGGTATTCTAAGCTTCTTTTTTCTGAAACTTGAGCAAGAGCTAATGAAATAAATAGTAAAAGCGACGCACCTTTCAATACATACTTTGATGAGCGGGCCGTGGAGGCTATGTGGGATCAACGGCAAAGGCGGGCCTCCGCGGTAGATCACTAGAGTTAGCCGATCACAGTACATAGCGAGCAACTACTGGTTAATACCACGCCGTCCGTCGAGACCTCTTCTACACCTGTAGATATGGTGCTAGACACCGCTAGACTAAATACACACCCGGTGCATCAGGAGTCGGAGCATATGGAACATCTAAGTCTTCCTGCGGCCTCTGTATCCTAAGATCCGCCATCACTATATCGTGTTATGATATAAGGCTGGTGTAGATCAGGGACCAAGCCGAACCATCGGAACTAATTCCGAAATATATATACGAAGAGTCAAGTTAATTTCCAATTAACTTGATCTTCTCGTTATATATATAGCCTTATGTTTCCCTCTAAAATAAGACAATCAATCTTCCTTTGAACTATAACACATCGATCGGGTTAGAAGAGATAGGCTCCTAAGCGCTACGGGACGGAGATACTATCACTTACACACTATCTAGCCAGACAGCTTGTAGCATGCATCTAGATCATTAGTTGAGTGGTGTGTCAAAGCTGCGGTCAGGGAGGCAGGTGTTATATCAAAGTTAATAGTCACCTAATAGTCGGTAGGGAGGAAATTCTTAAGATAATCTTGACGGCTATATAGGCTGTTTGCGGCGGGCACTTTCTAAAGAGCTTCTCCTAGTTAGTGCATATTTTAGATGAATGATATAGTATAACCTCGAAGAAGCGCAGCTTAGAAGATCAGAGATTCTTTTCTATAGTTATTTATTAGCTAAGCAGAATTTAACTTCCTCTACCATTCTCCTACCGCGGAACAAGACAAGCGATCTAAAGTAGCTACTTAAGCCTGCGGATCAACGTATTAACCGGAGTCATAGAACAACTTAGTGACGTTAGATCTGCGAAGGAAAAGTCTCAGTCTTCCCTTTGATATCTAAAGCATCTCCTTCACGTGTCTATAGCACCTCTCTATAGCCGCAGCATTATGCGTCTATCAAAAATCCCTTTATATATATATTCGTCGCGAGTGACTTTTCCTCCCTGCTAGTAATCTTTGGAGCGTCCTACATCTAAAATAGTGCACTATGTCCAGATCCTTACTAGATAGCATAGAGTTAGCTCAAGCAAAATAAGTGACTATATCGAGCGCTTAGAGGAGGCTATTAGGCTTGCACTCCCGCCAACCTCCACGTGGTATGGAATAACATATCATCAAGGTCGTAAACGCCAACACCCGTCCTGGTTTCGAAAAGAACTCATTTTTGCATATGCGGGCCACAAAGGCTTGAAGCGCCTGGACGAGATATGGTATCACACTTAGGTGTTTGTGATTAATATGAAGATTGAAGGGAATTTAAACGAACGCCTCATCCGATTGGTGCTAGGCCTAGAAATAACAGTGGAAAAGGTAGAACGTACCGACGGGGGTCAGTATGATATATTAACAAAGCGCATGCTCCACTTACGCAGCGAGATCGCGTAGTCGCACGATGCGTAAGCCGGGAAAGCAGACGCTTAAGGTTGTTAGTATTTCGGGAGACGGTTCGAAATTAGGAGGCATATCTAATGTAAAGTATTATAATACTCAAAGGTACTTTATCAAATCGAAACGCGCAAACTACCTGTAGAATCTTATCTTAGGCGAGGAATACTAACAAAGAGCAACTAGAAATGCTACAAGAATAATGACGCTTCACTGTGCAGACACCTGATGGATCACTATAAGGGTAATTCGCATCACCAGAAGGGTGACTAAGGAGCTTAAAGATAAACGCACTAAATTACGGTCCAAAGTATTTTATCTGGTTCAAAATCACTCTCGCTTTTTTCACCCTTACTTTCCATCTGCTCTCTTCTTTCGAATCATAGTTTTCGCTGCTTATAATCCCTTATTATCATACAACTCCTCTCCTCCCTCGCTGCCTTTGCCGGTCTCGCTCTGGCCTAGAATGCGGTAATCGGACTATCTACCCCTAACTAGATAGTCGCTCCTGGTAGTAATATCATCGTTCAGATCTAGCGACCTATATATCAGCCTCCCGTTTCTCTAGCTATATATTATTACCTAACCGTATTTAGAATTCCCTGAGCGGCTCGATAGAGATAGCTATCGCTATTAGTCTTATCTCTTGCCTCCATCAAGTCTATTAGCCTACTAGCGATATCATGGGCTCTATCGTATATAACGGGTTATTTGACCCTACGTACTACGAGACCTACTTGCCTCCTCACCAGAACTTCACGGTCATAGTCCCCTTCGCTTTTACGGTAGGTTAGGCCTAGATCAACGTGGCTTATACCACACTTATCGGGGTGAGTCACCTTTAATCATCATTGTCGGCTGGTATTGTGCTAAACATTGATATAAGGCTAGCCCGTATCCTGATCTTGAAACTTTTAATTAGACCTTAATTATTATTTAGGAGAATGGCCATTGCCTAATGTAAAGCTTTTGCGAACTGACTAAAGTCCGTATGTCCTTTTATGTTCGTTATAGTATCTATTGATCTTAAGTTAAAGAGTCGAATTTGTTGAGCCCAGTGGTAATCGATAAGACTTTAATGTTTGATCCAGAAATTGGTCAGCCCAAGTAAAGGTAGAGTTAGTCTCTAGTGTACCAGAACGCTTTCATAGACCAAAGTGTTAGCATTAACTATGCCAGCGTGATCTATGCTATAGAATTGTTCGTCGACGAATCGCTAGGTGGCATAGCACGAGCGGGACCATGAAGAAGGGGCAGGATGAAATATTCTCGCGCACAGGCCCACGCCAAGAGGCCATACCGCGCGCTAAACCGAACATCCATTACCACTCGATATTGGGCTCCTTTATAAAACGCGACGACCAAATCTTCTAGTTGATGGATGCTTTTTGACAGCGATAATGACCTTTCTATATTGGCTAGGTCGACATCATAAAACGCGAAGCACCGACTGAGTTACATGGCTGCAACAGTGATAGTGACGTGCGACCAGCAAAAGCGTGCCGGCGGAAAAGCCTAAGCACGAATCCAGAGCTTTAGAAGAAAGAGCACGAGCATAGCAAAGCGCAGCAACCACTTTCTCCCTTCTCTCCTAACTATGATCCTATTGTATGTTTTAACCTCTAACTTACGATACTCTTCACACTAACTACCCAGCAACCTAACCCTCTCAAACACCAAACTACCACTCCCACGTCCCTCGCATATACCACCGACGAAAACACGGATACGATATACTAGTGGATTCCTACGCCATCGGAGGTAGGTTCATTTAAAGTGATGAGCTAACCCTCGTCAAAACGATCCCAGTCGCGTTCAATCTTAACGGATTAGGGGCGTGCTCGGTCGGTCTCGTCCAATAATAGCGAGAGTAGCTCGGCTCGGGATACTAGGTCGTATGCATATAGAGCTATAAATTATGTCATAATCCTTAAAACTAAAGGATGCTTTATACGATAGTCCCCCGCCGGCCTAGTGCCCGAGGATATTGCGCTCTATGAGCGTCTCCTTAATCATCCCGTCGTACCCCCTAGCGGTACCTTACTAGAAGACGAATACATAATAGCCTTTTATAATACGCTGCAGAATCGATCTAAGGCGCGTCTCCTAGTCGACCTACATCCTCTAATCATGCCCTACGCGGAGAATTAATATATTCAGGGAAACGAATCTCTAAGAAACGTGATAGATAGGTATAACGATCCTTAGCTAAAGACTAAGCCAATCTACGGTCCTAAGCCACAGCCAGATCACGCGCGAGGGCTACGATGGTCGACCTTTTCCAAGACTTAGCGGCGCAAACTTAGAGTCAAGCCCGACGAGAAATCACCCTACATAGTACGAGAGGACATATACTTCCCATACTTAACTACCGAAATCAAATATAGGAATCAGGCACTGGATTTTGCCGATCGGCAGAACATACATAGTATGTGCATTGCGCTACGGGCTATGGTCTCTTTATGCCAAGCCATAGGCTACATAGAAGAGGTGCATCGGCGGATTCTAGGATTCTTAATATCGCATGATCTCGGAGGTCTTCGAATATATGGCTACTATCCCGAGATTAATAATAGTAAGGTGTCATTCTATCGCTAGCCCGTTGCGCAACCCAATATCTAGGTCAAAGAGAATCGGTAGATATATTATCAATTTATAGAGAATTTAGACCGTGAATTCCTACCTATTCATACCGATAGATTAATGCGGATACTAGAGGAAGTTCCGGACCTAGACGAAGATATTTCTAGTATTAATATTAATAAGCTTGACTCTTAGGTGTCTATGGTTGGACTATAGGAACGCCCGGGCTATCGCTAAGCAGCGTCCTCGTAGAATCGTGGTCTACAACCAGAGCTACGTATGATAGTACAAACACTATAATAGTAGCTAATAGATCAGAAGGAACGAGAAGAGAAGCGGGCGGCGGAACAGAAGGAGAGAGAAGAGAAGCTCCTCGTTCAACTAGAATAGCAGAAGCTACGAGAAGAGAAACGAGAGGCGGAACAGAAGGAGAGAGAAGAGAAGCTCCTTATTTAACTAGAATAATAGAAGCTACGAGAAGAGAAACGAGAGGCGGAGCAGAAGGAACGAGAAGAGAAACAAGAGGCGGAATAGAAGGAAAGGGAAGAAAAGAGAGAAGCGAACTATAAGGAACTATAAGACAAGCTTCTTGCTCTTCTAGAACAGAGAAGATGAATTGAAATGACTAGTTAAGTGGTGTCTATACGTGCCTATACTATACAAAAATTCGATTATATATGTGTAAGGATATAGGTCCCAATCGGACAGAATATAACCAGGTCCGCTACCTAATTCGTATCTCCTTTTCTTCGCGCTCTCATCTAAAAAGGGAATAAATTGAGCTATAAATTAACGCACACCCAAAAAAGAAAAAAGAACGGCAGGTGTCAATTTTCGAGGCGCTCATGGCGCATTCTTATTATTAAAATACCTTATTTGCCAAAAGCTTATCCATACTAAAAGTGCCTTTTGCTATAAGTATACCTAGCTATGCTAAGAGAAATCACCATAGGAGTCGTGGCAAATCCTAAACTATATGGTGAACTAAGCGCACTTATAACTAGGTGGGACGATAGCGAGTACACGTAAGACGAAGGAAATAATCGGAAATATAAGGTTTTTACTGTCCGATAGTAAGCACTAGCGCTCTTACCCTCCTATTATACAGCGGATAATATGCCGATCACATTAGGAGCGCATAAGCTAGGGCCATCGCTCTAGCCTAAAAGGCGATTAGTAATATCCAAGGCGTAGTAGTAAGTGGTAATTCCCTAGCCTAGGTTACCACTAGAGGCAATAGCGCCGGAATTATAAGCTCGGGCGGCCTTATAAAATAAAGCCGCATCTATTAAACCACCCTCTTAGGCTATTAGTTACTTTAGGCTAGGGCTAGTTAAGGTCCCCTTAACGCCATCTATAATTATTTAATAGATCTCGCTTTCAGGATAAGGGTTCTAGATAGCTCTATCCCTATTATAGGAACCTAAGCCCCTTATAGCTTTACATTAGTCCTAGATTGATTATACTATTATTAGTGGTCTAAACCTAAACGCACCCTTTACTTTCTTATATGACGACTGATAAGATAAAGCGCGCGTTAACGCCGCTTAACTACTCTACTTCGAGGATAGTATCCTTAATAAAATTAGTCTCGTCATCTAAGTTATTAGGTAGACCCTATTAGGAGCAACTAGCGGATATAATGGCCTTATTATTCTTAAATATGGCTTTAAAAGAGTTAATCTATTGGTTAATACTAGGCTAGCCATCAGCGACCATACTATTACCACCTAGCACCGCGGCATAAAGACTAGTACTACGCTTGTGAAGGGGATTTCCGGTTTCCCCTTTAAGACTAGATAGATACAAAGAGGCGTTAGACGCTTTAGAAATTAATTAAAGGCTTTAGATTACTAGAAAGAGAGACTAAATAGCCATCTTCATACTAAGGAACCAACTTATCGGAAAGGGAGCGTTAAGCTAGAGAGGAAAGAATACCTACTAATATAAAATCTAATAAAGCTTTTAGGAGTATATTAAGAAGATCGAGAGACCTCTTAATATAAAGCTTAAAGTAGGATATAGAAGCCTTTAGTGATGCTTAATTAGATCTAGGAAATTAATTTAATATAGCTAAGCGAAACCAACGACTAGGTATAGAAAGAAAACACCTTTCTATAAAAAAAGGCACCTTTTACGTTAACCATTAAAAGACAGGTCCCATTATTACACTAAGATAGTGATACTAAAGATATCGTGGCTTAAGAAACCTTTAATTAATAACACGAATTATACAGACGTCTCACACTTCAAAGCATATCGATTAATAAAGACGCTAATTCATATTATCGAGCCAAAGGCCTAATATTAACTATAATCGCAGTTTTGCCTCGCGAAACGAACTATAGCGAGACAATAAGCACGCAGGAAATACAGAACTAGCTACTAGTATATTTAACCTACGGCTAGCACTAGATTTAGCCATAAATCCGATATATACTCAGTTATTTAAGACA
Source organism: Penicillium tannophilum (assembly GCA_028829675.1). Taxonomy (NCBI): domain Eukaryota; kingdom Fungi; phylum Ascomycota; class Eurotiomycetes; order Eurotiales; family Aspergillaceae; genus Penicillium; species Penicillium tannophilum. The sequence goes on along the minus strand of JAQKAK010000004.1, from coordinate 2,707,383 downwards.
ATACATCTAGTTTCTAGGTCGCTTACTTATGCGGGTTATGGCCATATACCTAGTACCATTATTTTATGAGTTATTCTCAAGAACTTAATATTAGTACACCCCAAAAATGATCGCTAGGGTCAATATATCTCATTCTTCTTCCTTATTCAATCTTAATGGTATCTCAACATTAGGAGATCAAAATTCTAATACCCTTAAACAGGAAAACTTAGTGTCCTAAAAATAATAGGAGACTCATTTCTTTTCTATACACGTAGGCGGTTATAGCGTATATAATAATCGTTAGTAAGGCTAGAAATACATAAATAGCTCCCACTAGACATATTAGTCTAGCTTAGAGTCAACTTAACCATTGCTCTGACCTACTATTATGCTATCTAATAGTGTTTCTAAACCTATGAGCTTAAAGTTAGAGAACATTAATAAGTTCAGAAAGGTAGTAGAAGATAAGTCTCTATCTTAACCGAAATCGGAAAGTGTAAATAGACAATCTATTCTATCTAATACGAATCTTACTTAGAGCATAAAGTCGAAGTCATATACCAACAAGGACAATACAGACCAAGCGCACCAGAATACCCCTATAGATAACGATCCAATACCACACCCTAATAAGCCTATCTAATCAATAGAAGAGAATAAGATTAAGATAACAGATCTTAGTGCAACCCATAAGGCTAAAGACCAGCGAGAACCCACGCAAAACGGCTTATTAGATGTACAAAATGATTCGAACTATTCTAACGTGCGATCATCGCGCGAGCAGAGTGTCGGTAGCCTAGCTAGGGGGCTTAGACGTTTAGCTATTCTCGATCCGCCCATAAAAAAGAACAAAGGTCGCATTCCATAAAGTCCATCTCCCGATCCTAATAAAGTTATGGATGGATAGGGTACTTTAAGCAATTCGAACTTCGTGATTATATAAGAAGGCCTAACCGCCTATGCTAAATATATATTTAAATAGAGACACAGATACACTAATAAGACCACTACTAACATCTCCGATAGACACTTCTAAGTTACCAATATCGAAGATTATATTAATAGAAAATAGAAAAAACGGTATAGGAGGGAAAATGTCGTCTACTTCTCTAGAGCCGCAATCTAAGACAATATTACGTAAAGTTCTACACGTAGCCTATACTTATGGTTAAGAGTCAAATAGACGGGTTTAAGCGACGATAACTTAAAATTATGCTAAATTATAAAGGTCAATAAGGATTCGTAGGGATATTCGTGGATTCCAAAACGTAGTGCCACTTAGTTATACTATAGGTAGGGGGAGAGAACGAAAAGGTTAAAGAAATCTAGGATACCTAAGAGAGGGACTACGTGGCCTAGGCCTAAAAGCAACCTTAAAGCAATAATCGTAGTCGTTCCACCACACTATATCTATTAAACGACTCTATAATACGGCTTTAGTAATAGAGAGCCACCCTCTAGAGGGCCACTTCGCGCTAGGAGACTCCTGAAATCCAGGTTTCTTCTCCGGCTAATAATAGTCACAATACCCGTCTTTCGTCGCGGTAAAATAACGTGGTAGGTACTAGGTCAAATCTAGTTAGTGTTACTAAGCACACAAAAAGCGTCAATCCTATTACTTCGTTAAAGTTACTATATACCACTATATTAAATAAAATAAATAATCAAGATACACCTAGACATAAGGGCTAGCCTCCTATTATCGAAATTAGCTAGGCGGAATTTATTAAGGAATAAGGAAGCGAAAAATAGATAAACATAGATCCCTCTAAGAGATAGATTCAGGAAGTAAAAGCCTTAGCTCTCTATAAAATCTATAAGGCGATAATATTATAAAACACTAATATCGTGGTTAAGGATTTAGATAGGCTCGATAGTACAAAGGAGGATCTTTGATTGTTGATAGATAACAACACGTCCGAATTACGCTCTGCTTTTATTAGTCTATCTCGTTTAAGGATATAAAGGGGTGGAGGGAAGAAAAGGAAAGGAAAAGATAAAGCAAAAAGAAAAGTAAAAAGAAAAGCAAAAAGAAAAGCAAAAAGAAAAAGAAAAATAGAAGGAAAGATAGAAAGATAAATTAGCTAATCACTCATAGTTTAATATATAATAGCGTAGTCCTGTTGTCTTAAAATTCCTGTTATCCTAGCTTTGATATAATTGCGTGTAGTCGTCTATCCCGTAATGGTTATAGTGCGCCTAAATGACACCGAAGTAAAGGATCGTCAATTTTGATTCTCTAAAGTATTTATTTCATAATTCAAACTTTCTTCTTAAGCCTAAGATAGTAGTCATCTTCAAATCCCTACTATAGTATTGATATAGGTGTAAGTCCTTTGGGAGGTTGGGGTTAGAATACCAAGGAGTAGCCAATAACAATATAATATTGCTATATAGGCGGTCGGCTTAGTAGCTAAGCATACTAATCAGTCAGACACTATATTAACTAGTCAACTTATAATCATTTACTAATTTGATTATATAAATCTCAGACATTTAGATCTATTAGCAATAGGCTCTCCTACCTTCGCTATATTGCTGTAACCCTTTCTATTCCTTATCTATAAATAATTCTTATTTTTACTAACTAGAAGTGAAAGCCTTAATATTAGTAGGGAGGTTACCTAGTGTCCTACTAATTAACTCTCCCTAATAATCTTACCGCTACTCCTAAACTTCACGCGTAAGAAGATAGTAATCTACTATAATAATATGATTCATTAATTAATAGAACACAGAGACACATCCATTAGCTATAATCGACTACTATTATATATAGCTTAGATAGGTTTTTTATAACCCGCTAATTAGTGCGTGCATAAGGATTATACGCTCTTTAATAGAGATATGGTTATAATAAGTCGTTAGTTAATAATTTAACAGTCTTAGCCTATAAAGTAGTTATTATATTAATATAAGTTTTGATATAATAGTCAGCTATTACCTCAAAAAAGTAGCGAGTTAGAAATAAAGTCGCTTAATATATATATAACTACTAACTCCTATACTCCCTCCTAAAGTACTAACGTTTACTTCTAAGATTAACCTTAGATTCTCGGGTGGCTTAGGGTGTAAACCATCAATTTATAATATAAGCAGCACGTCTACTATAGTATTAGTTATATTAATATATCCAGCCTCTAGTATAAAGACTCGCCCTAATATTATACTATATCTTAAATAACTAAATAGTCCAATAGTAGCGTGGCTCGATCTTATCAATAAAGATAGAGCTTAGACTTTAGTCGATACTAGTCGTCTAGAGGAGCTAGTATAGGGGATACTATCTCTAAAGCGCTAATATCTATATTTAGTCTATTTTACGGGGGGTTTAAATCGCCTAAAGGCTCTACGAGCTCTTTACCCCTAGAATAATATCATACGTAAAGGTCCCGCGGGCTTTATCTGACTTTACCTTAGTAGGAGATCTAGTCAAAGAGAAAATCCTATCCTTTTTACCAAGAGTAGCTTATATTTCTAAAAAAGCTAGGGAGATTTAAGATAGTCTAAATATTATTCTACTTACTAACATCGATAATACGCTATAATAGATACTAGTAATACTTATTTACTAGTAAAGCTATACTAAGAAGTAAAAGCTTAACTTATTCTACTATAGACCTAAATCTTATATCTATTTATTAACTCTAAATCTGACTTATAGTCTACACAAAACCTACTCTAGTAGCCACGTCGATAGCTTACGATTAGCGGCTAACCTATTTCTATATCTATATAGATAGTTATCATCTTAACTAAGTAAGATAATTCGAATCCTATACTAGCGCGGCACTTTACTAATTTTAAAGTATTTACGGAAAATAGGGAGACCGTCGTCCTAGATCTACGTCTAAGATACGGCCTTTCTAATATAGCTATATTCGAACCTCTTTAGACTCTTATTATAGAGTAGCTATCCGCTATCTAGGATTAGCAAGAGTCCACTAGGCGTCGTATTTTAGTATCTTATCTAGGCGCCTTCTAGAAGTCTTATATCTAAAGCTATAAATAATATCTAAACGCACCGCGCTTTAATCTCTTAACCAAAGCCTAGAGAGGCTACCCCGACAATAAGTTAATAGGTCGCTTTCTCTAAGAAGGTACTTATGCCGTTATATTGGCTAGCTACTCTAAGGAAGAAATATAGATCTTTATAGCCTTAGCTATTCTAATATATATATACCCCCTAGAAATATATAATAAGATCATAATCTCGTTTATAAGCCCACACTAACACGCGTAGGTTTCTCTCTATCTATTATCTTTGCCGTATAGTATAAGAAATATTATACTAAGATCTTATAGAATAGTGCCACTTATAGTCTTAGCGATAGTATTAGTTCATATTTCAATCAGTAATTCCTATAACTAGGCGCTAATAAGACCTCTACTATAGCTCGAAAAGATTTCCTATAGCGTTACTTTCGCTAATAGGGTAGCCTTTATTCCACCACGACCTATATAGTATGCTTATATTAGCCGCCTAAATATATAATACTATATAAACATACACTCTATGATACCTATATTATGATCTTTAGTAAGTCAAGTCCTTATAGCGAATATTATTAGGACCTTACTAAGTGCCCTATATATAGTGAACCTTTTCTCGTTAGTATTCGCTAATTACCCCCTACTAAGTACCTAGTAATCCTTAGTCTTAATAGTAGCGGCGTCCACGGTCTAATCTAACTAGGCCTACTATAAGCGTTAGAAAAGCGTATTAGCTTACTAATCGCGTCTCTCCCTAACTTATACCTTAGAATAAGTATTAGTACGTCCTACGCTTCCCCCCTTCTATCGCCGCGCTAATAGTACTATCTATAGGCGCGTTAACAGCGATTAATATATTCTTAAACTACTCTTTAGTCGAGCACTATACGTAGGCGTTTCCCGACCTAGCGTAGAAGATATTCTATACTTTACTAGTCCTAGTGCCGCGATTTATTCGATAGTTAGCTTCTACTTTTAATATAATCCCTAGTAGTCTCTATAACTCGTAGAGTTTAGCTTAGACCCTAAAGGAAGTAATTCCTATGGACTATCGTATTTTCGACGTGACTACCGCTAGTCCTACTAGATATTAGGTAGCTATTATTACGAGTCATATATCTAATAGTAAGGCCTATATACTTACTAATTACTAAGGCATAGGCTAACGCTAGGTAGACGCCGCCTACGAATTTTTAACGCCTAGCTATAATAAAGAGAATCTATATTTATATAATATATAAGTAGAGTTCTATAGATAACCCGTGCGATTTTACGGACTATGGTAGAGGTAGCTAACGTAATTCTATAACTAGAGCCAAATATAGCGTAGTAGCGCCCTTATAAGTAGAAGGCCATCGACCCTAAATAAGCACGGCTAACACGCGGTAGCTATTTCTAGCCAAGACGGCTATCTAGCTTCGGCCCTTTTTAAGATAGCGGGGTACGCGCGAACAACCCACTCGCTATTACGTGGAGGGAGTCAAGTATTATCTAGCCTAGAGCAAAACGACACGATCTACTATTATTGATTAGTATAGGGTTTACCACACTTAATTCTACTTATCGCTCGCGATATATAACCTAGGAGAGCGCGCTCCCTTACTTATTTCGTGCTATAATATCATTACCCTCGATAGATAGCCCCTAAGGGTTTTTAGAAGCCCTAAACTACTTACTATATTAGTCGAAACTAGATATACTTCGACTCGACTAACTTATTCTTGGTCCGCTACCTAAACTAGATAACACTAACGCGTTATAAGAGTTATCTAAGATAGAGTATCTAGTTCTAGGCGAGCTAGTGAGGACAGTACTCGCGTCCGTAATATTTTTCTTTAAGTTTAACATTACCCCTGTCCCTAGTAAGATCGGATTTTACTATAAAGGGTCTATCCTTTACTTACGGCTAGGGGCTAGCGAGATCCTCGCGCGTGTTTTAGTTAAGATCCCTAGTGTAAAATTTTAGATTAGTTAGAACTATTCCTTAGGTAATATAGACCCTAAAGACCACTATAAACCATATGGGTATTATAGAAAACGCGTCGCCTTTTATATTACTAGTCTTAAAGAGTGCTTTACGATCAACATCGCTAATAGTGTCTATTATAAGAAGATTAGCGGATTTCTAAAGTGCGCGTAGGAGTTTCTTAAAGCGTAGTAGGTATTTACTCACTTTAGCTATATAGACTATTAAACGCCACCCTAGCCACCCGTGAGATACTACTACTATACTTATAAGGCAAAAAGAACGATTCGCTTTATAGAGCCTACGTTATAATAGAAGCGAAGGCGGCTATAATATTAATAGGGCCCGGTTAATTAAGAGCCTTATACCTACTATAATATACTATCGGGCGTTTATTTCCTTAGTTTTAGCTTATAGAGTATACTATCATGAGTTTCGTAAGAGAGAAAATAAAAGAATATATATTATTTATTAAAGTTATATCTTACGCTCTATAACGTACCACTAGTAATTATAAAGAGACTAAGCTTTATAGTATATTAAGATCCACTATTATAGAGCTAATATAGGACACACTAGCTTAAATATTAATAGCCCGATCCTAATTTAATATTTTAGTTCTAGTCTTCGATATATACTCCTACGCCTAGTAAGATCGCTCCTATTAATTTTTCGATACTATAAACGCTATCCATAAAGCCCTCTCCCTCCATTTTCGCGATAGTACTATAAGTATCTATAGTTGGCCTACTAACCCTATATAAGATACTAAGCTAATTATAATAACCACTATTACTCTACCACTCTAAAAGTCCTTCCTAGAAATCAATTCACTTAATCACTAGATTACTATAGCTAGAGGGTCTACAATAGCTATAGAAGCGACGCGGCCCTAACTTAGGATATTAAAAAGATCTCCTAAGACCACACCTCGGGCACTAAAACAGCAATAGCTATAATAAAGAAAGTAGTAAGAGCGAGAGAATGATTTTTACACTAATTATTTTAAGAACTTTTATTAACTCATCGCGACCATAATAGACTCCACTTAGGATCTAGCTCTATAGTACTATTTTAACCCTAGAGTAAGTCCCGCTAGAGATCCCCGCCTAATCTAGATAATCATATTACTCCGAACGGCTTTAGATAAATCGCGTATAGAAGAAGCGTAGGTAGAAGTCAAATAGAAACGATAATATAGGCTTTCGAATAAAAAAATTACCACGAGATAGGTATAAGGCGAAGGGTCTTTGGTTTCCTAGCTACGCTATATAGATCTAGGACAAATATTCTATATGGATCTATAAGACCTATAATTTATAAATATATAGATTATAAGCTAGATAAATACTAAACTTCTTACTTCGAAAATAATTATATATTTCTCTTAGCGGGTGCTATATCATATAATAGTTAGATTAATACTCTAGTGACTCGTTAGCTAGTCTATCGCATTTCTAGCTTATAAAAACTCGAGCTATAGAAAGTCTTAAATTTAGGACACTATACGCTACTCGATGTTTTTAAGAACCCTTTTCGTGACCTCTAGTAGTAATTACAATCGGCATCTAAGCTAGTTAGGGTAAGTATTATATAACTATACTTATATTCTTACTTTATCTCTTAGCTAAGCTTATAGGCGGTCTAAGATATAAAGTATAGCTAGGCTTCGGCAAATGGGTCGGGCCTAATGGGCCGGGCTAGGCCCGATCCGAAAATGGGCCCCCATTTGCCTTCAAAATAGGCCCGGGCCCATATGGGCCCCCATCTTGGGCCCATTTTAGTGGGTCTAAATTTATGTGTATTTTTCATAAAATATATAGAAATATTGGTTTTGGAGGGGTAAATTACTACTTTAAATACCTCATATATTACATATAGATAACATAAAGTCGGCTTTTAAAGGTATGAACTCTATGGTTCTACCTTATTTTTTCAATTTTTTTTGTTCTTTTTATATACAAAAGCAAGACCTATAAGCCACCCTAACACCCTAGCACCTATATAATCAAGAAAAGCACCCATAATCAACTAAAATCAGTAATACGCGTATTCTGCTTCATCCTGTCTCTGCCTAGTAGCTCTAGCCCTTCTAGAAACCCTAATTAAAGGTAATTCTCCATCATCTGACCTTTCATCTAAAGAATCTTCGGATGAAACCTCCCTTGTTCTCTTCTAAGGCTACCGAATTAGGCCTAGCTGCTCTTCCTCGCCTAAGCTATCTAGGTCTTGATCCTCGATATCACTAATATCCTTGAGTATTACTCAAGTCTCCAAGTCCTTTGATCCTGCCTCCTCTTCAATCTCAAGACCTTCCACTAGCTGACTAAGCTCTTCTATATCTATATCGAACTTTATAGTGCGATTATACACCATAAGGTCTTTTATAGTAGAAGTGCTGAGCCTACCACGCCGGTAGTGGCATATATCACGTGCTGTATTAAATAGACGCTCTACACCAGCACCAGTTACTAGAATAGAGAAGAGATCTCGAGCTATCCGAGCTAGGGTAGGGTATTTAGTCTGATTATTCCGCCAGAAGATATAGGGTTCCTCGTTGATTAGCCCTAGTTAGGTTAGTAAAGGGTGGCTAGGGTAGGATATAGATATATAGTCTATATAGATATAGAGTCTCTATAATATAGACCTGACCTACCAGCTTAAAGGTAATCTCCTAGCTTATCTGCTTATATAGGCAATATGCTAGCTTTTGGAGGCATCATAGACTGGACTACCAGCTCTATAGCGGTATATCTCCGGGCTTGTGGACTCGAGATCGGGTCATCTAGCTAATAAGATCTAATCAGATCCTATAAGCTTAATCTATAGACCTTAGTATAATCAATTATCTCATCTTCCCACTCTTCAGATTGAAAGAATTAAAGCTTATATTGTGGGGCAAGGATCGTTCCATGTGCATATATACTACCTAGAGCTGGGTCTGTAGTCTGAGAGTAATACTCTCGAAGCTTAGATTTAGCTGCATATAGAGCTTCAAGCATGTCTTGTTTCTATGGAAGCTAGGGTTATATAGTTAATATAGGGTTATATAGGGTTATATAGCTTATAAAGGTTAAACATACCTTCTTTTGCTAAAGCTTAGTAATAGAAGACTCAATATGCTGGAATAAGGCATTATAGACGTTAAAAACACTATATATAGTGATATCCTTTGTCTTACATAATATAGTGGTAAACACAAAGAAAGGCTTTATAATATGCAAAAGATAGGTGATTTGACGCCATTCAGCTGATCTTATACGCATTTTACCCCAGAATAGCTTACAATAGCTATCTAGAGCTAGTTTGATCCAAAGAGCTCTCTCTAGCATCAAAAAGGTCGAGTTCCAGCGAGTCCGGACGTCCTGGATAGGGTATAATGGGTCTTTTATCCCATCTTTTGACTACTCTGCCCAGAAATCAGCCCGCCTTTATAGGCTTACATTGATATAGACCGCTAGATTCCGGACCTTCTGGAGCGTACGAGCAATTCCAGTCATCTAGCTAATCTTATGCTTTTAGAGATCTTCAGACCAAACTAGCTCGATATTATCATTTTTAGGGTCAACCCTAATCTTCCCATAGAGCTACTTCAAGGATAGCTAGATCACATATGCCATACAAGGGACTCGAGGAATTGAGGTCTCTGGATAAGCTTCTTAAAGAGATGAGATTAAAGTCTTATTATTCGAGGCGTTATCTATGGTGATAGCCATGATCCAGTTTGATATATTATGTCTTTCTAGTATTGGGGTAAGCATACGTGCAAGGTTAGCGCCTAGATATAGATATATCATATATTAGTATAGAGATATATGATATAGAGCATATAGAGATATATAATATAGAGTATATGGAGCTATATGTTATAGAGCATATGGAGCTATATGATATAGGGTGCCTAGGGTTAGACTTACCTGAATGGGGGCCATCTAGGGGTTCAAACCCTAGCAGGACCTCCCTATAGTGCCAGTCTAGGTCTAGGAAATAGCCTGTAATAGCTATATAAGATTAGGAGAATGGAGATGTCCAGCAATCTAGGGCAATTGATAGCTTAGAACCTTCTAGAAGCGTTCTCAGAGCGGTTATTTGTTGATTTAAGCTTTCATCTCGTAGGCGACGAGATAAGGTTCGAGGGGAAGGTAAAGATGGGACCGAAGCAAGCTAGGCCGTTCCTTCTATAAAGGCCTTAAATTACTGACTATTCAAGATATTGAAAGGTAGGTGGTGGGTGGTAAAGAAATTCATAAGCAGCTTGAACCATACCTCATAGGTAATATACTACTTTAACTGAGTTTCCTAGCTAGGGTTAGTATATGATATATAGATCTATATGATCTATATAATATATATAATATAAGGTAGTGGGGTAGTGGGCTTACTAAAGCAAAGGCAAAGCTGCTCTTAATTAAAGTCTAGCTAGGGTTAATAACCCTAGACTTACAGGCTTTCTCGAGATGGCGACGAATTATAGAGGTCCCATTAATAGAGCCTCCACTATTACTCCAATTAGGGTGGTTAAATAGCATATTACATACTATACAGCGTACTTTTAGTAGTCCAGTCTGAACTTCTGCGATCTGTTCAATATGGGACCAAATCATCGAATTTCCATATTTTGCCCAATTTAGAGATGGTTTAATATCCTTTAACCTATTTAGGGTAGTTCTCCACCATTTTAGGAAGGCATTATAGTTCAATTAGGACTATATAGTATAATTTCCTGCTTTAGGCGTAGAAAACTATGGAATTCCATCTAGTAGGGTACCTAGGGTAGATAGGTCGCTTAGGGTGGGTAGGGTGCTCTAGGTAGGGTAAAACGTTGAAATTGACTCAGAAGGAGCAATTGGATCGCTCTAGAGAGGGTTTGGAAACCCTAGTTCTGATATACTAGGCATATGGAGCTGAAAGAGAGCTGAGATAAAAGGATTTTTAAAGATATTACCTTCTAGAACCCGATTAGCTGGATATTATATACAGGTCTAATCCTATAACTATGATTAGATACTGCCATAGTGGCCTTACCCGCCCGCTATATAATCAAGAACACCAGTTTGATTAACCAGTATTTCTATAGAATTCTTACCTAAACTAGTTAAAATAGAGGTTTTAAGCTTATATATAAGGTTATTACCTTATTATATAGCTTATTCTTTGTTTAAATTACATATATAAAGGGTGGTTAGGGCAGAGACCTAGATATGTGGTTGGTAAGGTGGTGAAGCTGGACGTTCTACATAGATATATCTCCCCCATCAGCGCAGTCAATCAACCACTTCAAAAATTACCACCCTATATTATACCCAGCTACCCTAAATATAGGGTAATATAGGGTAATATAGGATAATAAGCTTATATTAAGCTATATTACATATAATTACAATAAGTATGGTAGGATATTAGAGGAAAAGTGGTTACTATACACATACAGACCAGAACGGACTGTAATTAAAAAAAAGTCTTGGCAAAAAATATGCAAAGTCAGGCAGAGATCAGGCAAAATCAGGCAAAATAAGGCATCAATTTTGAAAAAATGGGCCCATGGGCCCCCATATGGGCCCCCATATGGGGGCATATATTTTATGGGTTAGGCCGGGCCCTAGAATTTGAAAAATGGGGGCCCATTGCCGAAGCCTAAGTATAGCCTTCACGAAGCGATAAAGTTAACGGAGGCTTCTTAAGCTTCTTCCGCCGGCGATACTTTCTATAAAGCCAATCGCGTATCGTACTATTTAAAGCATAATATCTCGAGCTTATAGAACGCGGTGTATAGAAGCGTAGCGAATATTACTAATTACATAATACTATTTCTAAATTAATTACGCTAGTGGATAATAAGCTTACGATTCTATTCTTTCCTTATAGTTAGCTAAGAATCTAAACACCTTATATAACTCGATTACCTCGACGCACGTCTAGCCTATAGCCTAAGGCTCGAATAAGAGCTATTTCTAAAGGAATTAGAAGATATAGTCTTCTAGGTGGCTCTAAATCGCCTATAGAATAGCGTGTTAAGTAGGGAATAGAATTGAAGACCTTAAACTTTTTAGTAGTGGTTCTATTAGATCCTATGCGTCTACTAGCAAAGAGAGTCAGCGCTAATTTAGGTATCGAATATACGCACCTACCTATTGACACTAGACCCTCTTCTAATAGTATATCCTTTATAAGACAATAGCGTAGATTTTTAAGAGCTTCTTCTCTAGGAATATAGCTAATCTAATAAGAAGGAAAGAATATAGTTTAAGGTAGTTAGACTTATTAAATATACCTATACGCGTATAGTGTTTGCGTATAAAAATCCATGACCTCGCGCTTTTCTATAGGTAACTAAAATTAAGACTATATTACTAGCCAGGGTAAGATAGGCTTTTTAGCTAGGCGACCATACTAGCAACATTTTATAGTAAGCCTTAAATATTATAAAATAAGCTATAGGGTATAAATCTAGCCATAGAGTACCCTAATAGCTATTAAATCAGACTATATATATTTACTACTATAGTGGCGTTAGGAATTCTTATAATAGGATTCTTTATAGTATACTTAGTTATATATACCCTATTCTACTTACTAGGCCTAGTTATATACTAATAAAATATTAGATATCTAGACCTCTTTAGCCATTAGCCTTTATTTCCTAAGAAAGCACTACGACTTACTAAGTAAGTCTTATATTAGCATTCTATAATAATTAGGGCTCTTTGCTAAACGATTTAGACTACTCCCTCCCTTCTAGCTTATAATACCAACCAAGATAGAGAATAATATAATTATCTCTTAAGTACTTATCACTTCCTTACTTATAGTCTAAAAGTCTCTAACCTAGGATATAGTCTATCTTAATCTAAGTATAGGCCATAGAAGAGCTTATAGACACTATCGGCGGTATTTAATAGACCCTAGTTAATCTATACAACGTCACTACTAAGTAGCTAAGGACTATTTACTAGTAGCTAGAAGGGGATAGTATATAGGATTTGATCTAAAGAGCGAGACTATTAGGAGTAGAAATTAGTAATAGGAACTTATAATAGTAACATTATATTCTAGATAAGACTTAATATATTTTAAATCGTGGCGTGTATAATAGCCGCGAAGATTAGTAAAGATCAATTCTCCTAAAGTGCGCTTCTAGTACTACGTATCCTAAATCGATTTTTCTATAGATATTCCTCTAACGCTTTCTAAGTATCACTTAAATAGGCTAGGGAGGAGATCATAGGCTACCTTATCTCAGTAGGCTAGGCAAAAACCGCATAATCACGAGGCGTTTTATTCACAGCGGAGTGTTTTTACTTTAAATAGTTAGTATCCTAGCACTTAATTCTTTAGACTCTAGAGTCTTATAATCTCTTCTCGTGAGGGTTAAGGAAGATAAGGATGCGAATAGTAGGTAAAAATCTACCTATCTAGCTATTCCATAATAAGCTATATTTTTATCCCATATAAAAGCCAAAACTCATTATAGCGCCGTAATAGATTATTACGGCGTTTACAGAGTTACTCTCGCTTAACACAACTTAGAGATTAAGCTATTAGTGGGTTTAGAGATAAGAGTAGATCGCAGAAATCATTAACGCTAGGCGTCGCTCTCTTTATATATAATAGGGATAGGGATAGGGGTAGGCGCAAAAAAGCCTACTTAACGATTACTATAAGGTTATAAAGCTTGCTTAGCTATATCCTACGACCATAGAAATTAAAGGTTGGCTATATCTAAAAGGGCATATAGAGCACCAGCATACTCTAGTGATTTATAATATTTAAAGTATTATTTTCTATAGATTTAGTCTTAAGCTCCGCTTCCTTATAGAAACCATTATACTTAGAATCTAGAACTAGTATTTAGTATTATCTAACGTTTCTTAAATTCTAGATAGATAGACCACGTGCTAAGATACTATCCCCACTTCCCTATTCTTAAGCCACTAACTTATATATATATTCCTATATCGTTAGTACCCTAGTAGATCCTTCGCTTAAATATACTTACTAACACTTATATAAAGAGCTCTAGTATAAAGAGCTCCCTCTAATATAATATATCTATCGACACCCGCCCGCTAATACCTATCATAACTAATATTACTAGAGGAGTCACATCACCTAAAGATATATTACATCCTACCCCCTAGCCTATTTTTGAGCCATATCTCACTCTAACTAGGATAGATCTAACTCCCTTAGATATCATTTCCTATACTAAGCTTAACTATATAAAGAGCTTAACGAGAGTGCGGGCTCTACTAGGAGATAATTCTGCTATAGCCTTACCTAATATTATAGCCACGAGTGTGGCCTATAAGGTAGGTAGTGATTATCGCGATAGTGTTACTAGTTTTTTAAGCTATACTACCACAATAAATAGCTCTATATTATAGTTATTAGATACTATTAATAAGAGCATCTCTTTCGCAGTCGAGATAGTATATACTAATAAAAAAGCCGCGGAGGCCTTACCAGCCTAAACGTCTCGCGCTACTTCTAGGCTCTCTTCGCCTAACTTAGAGTATACGAGCACTAAAGCTTCTACCCGCTACAATAATCCCACGGAAGCTAAGAACGGTGTAGGTTTTAGTAACTCCACCATCCAACATGCGCTATCGTATATAAAACTCTCCTATAGAACTAATAGTAAAAAATCATTAATAGCCACTAAATATAGAGGGCCAATACTACTAAGTATATATATAGAGATAGGAACTTAGATCTTAAGTCCGTTAAGCACTACGAGAACCCTAGCCCCTAGACTATATAGCGCTATTATAGATAGGACCAACTTTTTAAGACAGCTTTCTTAGCGGGGTATAGTATTAGTACTTAGTAGTGTAGCTAGGGGAACTCTAGTTTTTATCTATATAGTTCTTTTACACTAACTTATTCTTTAGTTACTATATAGAAGCGAGCAGGGATTAACACGTTATAGGCCATTATCGATAGATAATCTATTTATTAGGCAGACCCCTATAGTCTCTTCTAATATTACTAGTATTTTATATTTTTCCGCTAACTCTTAAGATATACGCTATATTAACTATTAAAACTTAGTAAAAAGGTATATATATCGCTTTAAACCGCTAGATAGATTTATTTCGGTATATCGCAAAATCAATAAGCGAATAGAGAGTCATAATATAAAACAAAGCATCGTACTATTTAATAATATAGCTAAACTTTAGTATATATAAAGCGAGTATATCTTTATTATCGCCTCAATCATATCGATATCGGATTTACGCGATTATACTCTATTTATATATTAGAAAAGTAAGTTCGTTCAATTTTTAAGTAATTATAATCTAAAGTGCGAATTAGATATTACGCTATATTAGAATCTTAAGGAATTAGTATATTACTATATGCTTATAATCCGCTTATAAAATATATTTTGGCTATTATGATCCCGGGCTATAATATTTAAGAATCCTACTACTAACTACTTCCTAAGTACTAGCGCCGCCTTTCGTCTATCTATATCTAAACTATTAAATCCTACTATTTAGATAGGCTATACCTTTATTTAAGTCTTTAGAGCCCGTAGTAATATTACCTAAAAGAAAGTCGTCTAAGTGTTGAACTCCTTAGCCTAATAAATTACCTATCCGTATTCTAGTTATTCTCTTCTTAATACTATATAATAAGCCTAGCTCGCCTTCTAACACCCTTAAAGATAGCACTAAGCCGCCACTCCTACCTAGTCATACAATAATTAGTAAGTCTAGTCCTTACTACCTTCGCTCTTCTAATTATAAGATAGCTTAGTAGGATCTACGATAGAAACTACTTACCTAATAACAATTCGCCCAAAAGCAGAGAGACGCGGAATAAAAGGGCTTAATCTCACTAAATAAGAAACTAGTAGATATAGCCCCTATCCTAAATAGACTTAAGTGTTTAAAAAAGGGAAACGGGTCTAAGTTAAAACGAGCGTACTAAATCCTTCACGATGGCTCGCGTTATCTCTCCCGCATACTTCTAAGTATAGAACCGCCCTTATAGAAGCTAGGAACTAACCTAAGTATCCAGTCATAGATTATAGTGAAGACAGTAGCGGCCTTCGTAGAGTAAACGAGTTCCTTAGGATCCATTACGCTTTAATAGCTCGCTAGGAAACTTTCGGAAGCGTCTACTAAGAGAATAATGATGGAGTTTTAGAGACTAGCGACTCTAGTAGCGTAATACTATATGGCTTTAAAAGCCTAATCTCTTCTTCTTATTTTTAAGATATAAGCCTTAGAGGACTATATATCTCCCCGCTCGTAGTTAAGTATACTATTAAAGTGATTTATATTTAGAAAAATACTTAGCGGCTTCTTAGTGGGACCCTTAAAATATAGATTTTCCATTAGCTTCTTAGTAAAGATCTAGGTAGCTCCGTTTCTAGAACATGATCTTAGGGCTTTATAAAATAGATACATTGGTTACCTAATCTAAGACCATACTATCTATTCTAAGCTACTTCTTTAGTGGAAGTTCCCCTATATCTATAGTATATATATTGAGATTTCTCTTATAAATAAAAGTATTAAAGAGACAAAGAATATAGTAACCAACTTTATCACTAATAAGTCGAAGAAGCCTTAATATAAAATTATCTTAGATATATTTCCTATACTACACCTACTAGAACGATCTTAAAATATCTACGCCACACGCTAGACGCTAATATCCATTATTTATGGTATTATTCTACCTAGTCTTTGCCTTTTATTCTTCTAACTACCTTATTACCCTTTACATCGGGGTTTCTCCATCGATCTATATTCTCTTCCTAGGTGGGCCATCTATATTAAACTCCATATAGAGCTCTAAAGTAGGAAAGTCTATATAGTAGGAATAAACCTCTTCTTCGTGAATAACACCACTAACTATTCTAGTAGAGACTTCGTAGCTAGTCCTAGGAGTAACGTTAAAAACGAAGATCTAGAAGTTATGCTGCCTAAGCCCTTCGTAAAATTAGGTCATAAAGCACTAATCGATTAGTAAATATAGAGTCTCTCTATGCCGCCTAACTGTGATATATATAATATATCCAAAGCGCTACAAGCTTTCTACCAAGTCTAGAATTAAGGGAGCAAATAAGTTAGCCATAGGGGTAGGCGATAATATCGATAAGTCGCGAGGGGTTTCTATAGTAGTGTAGGGCGGCGCTAGGGCGGTTAGATAGTATCCTTCAGCGATAGGGGTGTGATCTATATCGATACCGCGATACATGGACGTATCGCTCCTGGCACTATCAATAAGGTACCTAAAGAAAGCTTTAAAGACCTATTGGCGGAGAAATACTGCCAACACACGCGTCGCTGTTTCTGGCTGCTATAGCGCCTTAGCTAATAGGGCGAACTAATCTACCTACCGCGTATCGGCAAAGGGCTTTCTATATCTCTTAGTAGTATTAATTTCCTATAAGGGATCCTCTAGGTAGTCATAAGGTACTAGGCGCGGAAGCTCGATCGCGAGGGACGGTTATATTATACTACCGGGCGGTCAGAATCCCCTAGCTCTTAGGATACTATAGAAGTGCCGCTATATAGCTAATCGTTAGAGCGGAAAAGCTTAATCCGTGTCCTGGTCTAGCGTATACTCTTTATTAGGGCTCTTAAGATATTTTTGGCGCTAAAAATTAGTTAACTTAAATCTATACTAGAAACTAAACCGCTAGAATTCTAGAAGATCTACCCATAGACGTTCCTTCCTTAGCGATATCGGGATAGTAGTATCGAAGATACTATATACCCTAGTGTTAATGGTGAACTTTTCGTCGCGCGGCTAAATAAAAAGTCGCTTTATTATACTTTACGCGACTTTAAGGTAGATACAATCTTTAAAAAACGTCTTTAGCGTTAGAATTAGATAATCGATTTATTTCAATCATTCCTAGATGTCTATTCGCTGTCCTTCTTTAAACTCTATAAAGAGCTTTCCCTCGTCTATTTAGAGTTATAGGAACTATAGATTATTCGCGGAGAGCTTTAGCGCACGGGCTTAAATTAAACTAATAGTGACTCCATCTATTAGAGGTAGTAGATTAGCCCTTCCCCTAACTAGTGTTAAGAACGTCTAGAATATTAAGTCCTAATAGTAGATTATTAGCTATATATAGTATCTAAGTTAGCTAGGATCTACCTATTTATTTAAGGGGGGCGGAATATTAACACACCTTATCATAGTATATAGCGGTCACTTTATATAGTAGTCTAATATGCATGCCTTCCTAGAGACCCTAGATAACCAGTAAGGAATTCAATTTCTAATAGAGGGCCACATTTTTAAAGAGACATTATAGATATTCACCTTTTTTGTTGCCTACTACTATCTATAGTATAACCCACTAATTATTAGCGGCTAGTCAGTCCTCGGGTCCATCTAGATAGCCTTTATAGTAGTTAATTCGCTCGTATATTAACCCATCGGGAGGTCGGCTATCGTTAGGGTATCTTTCTTTTAAGGACTAAATGAACTTTTTCTACAGCAGATCTCTTTTAGGATCTTAATCCTCTAAGACGGTATTAGATATATTAGCTTTGGCCGCACTAAAGAGAGCTTATAGGGTAGAGCTTATAGGCTAGTACTCGACGGAGAATCAACATACTATTATTATTAGTCACGAAAACATCCACAATCCACCACTAGTCTTCAGGATCGAGCTTCTTCCGAGCCGTAGCGATCAGATTCTCGTGATCCAATATACGCAGTTAGTAGTCTAGGTCTATATTCAGGCTAGGCATTATCCCGTTACCGTAGCGCGGACTCACACGACGCTCCTAGTTAGCCTAGGGCATAATCACGGGTATATGGTTATCTCCCATAAGTCGCCGATAGCCTTAGGTTTTCAGCGTTTTCTCCAGGCGCTAGATATTGCCACAGTCATTCATCTATACACGGAACCCTTTTTCAAACGTTAGGTGTGAGAGGTATACCCTAGTAGATAGCTAAAAGTGACTTTAATAGTACGAGAATAACTTACGCTCTAGATCTACCAATTCTAATTATCTTATAGGCGCCATAGTAGCTTAGGTTAGTTCTTAGAAAGTGCACTTTAAGATCTACTGCTAGGGTCTAGACATGAAGTATTATTGCGAGAAGACTTTATATCAAGTCTAGGTCTGATCTCTATTATAGATACTTAAGGCGACAACGATGTCCTTATAAATGAATGGGTCAAATTATGCCTCGTTATACTACTGCTCCGCGGATTTATGCCATCTAGTCATTGGAGTCAATTAGACGGAGTTTGGCCTAGATCGAGAAGTGAGCACTTGAGTTTGGGTAAACGTTTTATTTCTGTCACGACGCCTAACACTCCGATTCGACGCACTAATTGTCGTAAGAAAAATATGACCCTCAAAAAAGATAGTAAAGATACCAGTGAGGCCTCGATTCATGTTCATAAGACATTAGCTTCGAAACATCAGTCACATCCTTCTTACTTAATTAAAGCCCTCTACACGGGATATTAGAAGCCTAGAAAGACTTAATTGACCGGATTTGAAACTCTTCCACACCGCTGCCCTAGGTGATCCCTCATGTAGTTATTATGAAGCTCCCCGGGGGAAGTAGATTAGACCAGATGATCTTAGCGATTATATTATCTCTATCCGTGGCGGTTCTTGTCTGTCTCTCTATTGTCTTTATTGGGTGCTCCTCGCCGTCTACACCGAAAGGGTTGTATTTTATGAAAGTGCGATACTCTTGTATTCTGCATTATATAAACCACTGGCTAAATACAACGTAGATCGATCTCACCGAATTTCTAAGATTCGACCATTTGGTTAGCCGCGACTCTCCTATTATCTCCAATATCTATTCTCTAGACATTAGCGAAGCAGCTGGAGGGAGCTTGGCTAACGTAGCGTCTAGCGTGAACGCTGGCGTGGCTGAGGTATCCACGGCCACCTTAGCTACCTAAGGCGCGCTTTATGCTTAATTAACCGAGCTGAAATCATATCTATTCTAATACTACTACGTGGGGCTCTAGGGCTACTATAAATCACGCGATAGCATCAAGGCCATATGCTCTAAGCCTTATACGTCTTTCTCTTTCGATATGTCTACCATGCTTGATTCTACGCCCGTTAAAATCGACAAAGTGCTACCTAAGGTTAATCAAAAAGCCATCTTAGGCTATCGAAAGCTTTCGCACGGCATTATCGGTCTTTATATTTCTAGATTTATCGCCACCATCTTCGTTATGATCCTTAGGGCTCGGAGGACCTTTTTGGCTCGGGGTAGCAAACTCCTTAGCCTATTTTATATATTAGGTGACACCGGAATCACTCTAATAGCACCTCTCTAACATAACTAGGTTTCGGCATTGCTGATCGCGATCGCCACGGTCAGAGTCACCGTAATATACGGTCTTTTCACCGCAGGAATCAAAATAAGCTTATACCTATTCGGCGTCTAGGCTGGATTGGGAGGATAGATACTCACGGTAATATGGCTAGCGATATCTTTCTCTATTAGTGCGTTTATTATATGGCTACTCTAGGCTTTCTGTTGTTGTATCTAGTTACCGCGCTAGTGTAGTTTCGCCGGTTACTAATGTAGACTATGGATTTTAAACCTAGGTAGTGGCCCGTTGGTGCGAGTTTAAGGGAGAAATGATTTGACTACTAGGAAGTTTTTAGATACCAACGCCTTAATATTTAGGTTCTCGACTAATATATATCCTTATGCTTTGATCTCCGCATTCACTTCGTACCAAGCTTTGACTATTCTATAAGCCGCGAGAAAAGATAGTGGCCAGAATAGTACAAATTAACACAAAACAAGAAAGAATCCTAGGCTATGGCCTCAATCGTTTCTATTTATTCTTTTTAGGCGAGAGTCGATTTGGTCTTTATTATCTCTTATCGTATGTCTACCAAGCGAGGCGGCATTAGGGTTATTATATAGCCTCTTAATAGGCTCTAACACGCCCCGAGCGGAGAAGACAAGATCGACCGGGCACAGCTCTTCGTAGACAGCTTATGCTTCGCATACCTAGTCAATCAAACCAGCCGCTTTATTCTAGAACTACTATAAGGTCTAGTGGACGGAATAGGTCGCGTGATCGCCATTGGATTTATAGATACTTCATAGGTCGTTTAATGTCTATTCCGTGAGGTCTTATAGTGATTTAAACAAGGCATAGCAATCACGGTAGTAGGCATTCTATGCCCTCTGTCAACCAAGTTCACGAATAATGTGCTCGTTCCCGTTCATTTTTATACGCGGCGGAACCTGCAAAGGATTGAGGATATGTACACGATACCTTGGCATTATGGGATTGACAAATAGCCCAACTGGCTTAGACAGTGCAAGAAAGATTCCATTAATTAACAAAGATTAGGGAGCTGGTAAAGCCCCAAAGGTTCGAGACTATTGGTAGGACACTTGGTTTAACTGGTGATCGATTATTCTGGTAGGACCTCACTTTCTTAGTAAGTGTTTGGATGATGTCGGAAAGTTCACCTCTCCAGATTAGAAGCCCATTCTGGTGATGAGCAAAATCCGCATAGAATCGTTTATAGCGATCTAGGGTGATTAATTTACTCCGCTCGTTGGTCTATAAATTCAGAGATACCCCTAGGCATACTATGTAGCATCCTCTGTCAATTTCGACTTCGTAATAAATGCAATCACCCCCCAAGACCTACCCAACCGCGTGCTCAGTGCCATCATCAGCGGTTTCAGTCTCTCTTATTTCGTTGTTTTTCTCCTGTAATTTCTCCTATTCCACTTCCCCTCGTCGCAAGAAGCTATTCTAGAAGCTCTCGCGGTGATAGCGTTTGGTATGGGTGTCATGCTTTGGTACCTAGGTATCTTCTTCTATTAGATTTTCCGAACCTTCCACAAAGGATCCACTAAGAAACAGCTCAGGCTGCAAGCGGGAGTTCTATTCTTGATTTAGACAGCGGCAATTCCGACCATTATCTTCCTTTTCCTAACTCAGCCCTAGCTGTAGCTTAGATATATATCGGCTTTAGCTATTATCGCGATTGGAAGCCTACCTCAAAAGCTGCTATGTGATGTAAACAACTAGAAATACCCAGACACATCTTCCGTTTATCTAGCATTGGTGATCATATTATCTTTAACGCCGACCATCTATGCCCTGGCTAAGCTAGTAATTAGCGCTTCGATATTAGCGATTGCTTTTAGCCAAATAGTCATCATCGGTTCACTTTCGTTCACAGTTTACTTCCTTTAACCACTAGAGCGCCTCGGGCTTGCCAGAATCTGGCGGCTTAGTTTCCACGCGATGCATATAATATTAACGTATAGCCTCGTGGCGTACTCCAAGGTAGTGATGTAGGCCGCCGTGGCTCGAATATCGTGATTGGCATGTGGAAAGACCTTTTCCAATATATATACCCCTAACGCCAATTTAATCTCCGTTAGAACTTCCTTTATGGGAATGGAAGGGACGATTAGCGCTATAATGTTTAGGAAGGTTTCCTGCGGTTAGACTTACTATATACTCACTTTCTCTAGCTATAAATCATCTATTATATAGTCTACCTTATCATTTAGACTTAGCGAATTAGATTAGTTAGTACTTATGTCCCTCCTTAAGGATTATATATGGTCTAAATGAAATTTGTCTAGTATTGTAAATCCGCGTTGCCTACTTAATATATAGATAACACGTTCTTATGGGTTATAAAGAGACAGTAAGCAAAATATGCGCTTTCTCCTTCACGCTTGTAGATAAAACATCATATCCTACTACTAGTGGATATCATACTGCGGACCTTATACCAGACTACTATAGTAAGTCTATAGGTTCCGAAAAACAAAATCATCATTACTCCAGTATAAACCCTTCGCCTTAATAGAAGAACCTACTCTTTTTCGGTGAATCATGTGTGTCATCAGTCAATAAGCCTGGCCTCGGATAGTATCAATTCTCTATGCACGCCTAAAACCTCTAGCGCAAATGCGTTCCTAATGCTTCGGCGAAAGGCTATTCTGTTTATAGAATCCTTTACAGCTACGTTTTTGCTGATCACCTTAGAATAGGAGGTATTAGGATGTTAGGACTTGTCTCCATTCAAGGGGATTTTCGAAGTCTTCGCTATGATGCTACGAGTCACTAAAATATAGCGCCCTGATACAACCTTAGAT
The DNA here is from genome assembly GCA_028829675.1 of Penicillium tannophilum. Lineage (NCBI taxonomy): Eukaryota > Fungi > Ascomycota > Eurotiomycetes > Eurotiales > Aspergillaceae > Penicillium > Penicillium tannophilum. The sequence continues at coordinate 2,684,327 of JAQKAK010000004.1, read as the reverse complement.
CACAAATCTGATCGCGGCGTTTTTTGGCTACCTGCTTTTCTACACATCCAATGTCAATATACTGCGAAAAACACTAATAGAGGCAAGAAAATTCTCTAGTATTCGAAAGACAACTTGTTACGGTCGTCGTGAATAAAACACTATATTTCAATTGCTTAGACATATAAAGAACCCCGCTCACTTAGGAAATTTCAAGATCTATATCGTCCCCCACCGTGGCCATGATTTCCAAGGAGATTGTTCCATCTATATTGATGGCCGCTCTATTACTACTTAGTCTGATTAGGCTGTTTCTGTTATATCGCTTTGGATCCAAATGGTCTACCCACAACATCGATTATGCTATGGGTACGACGTCCTGCATTTTATTTGCGGTACTTTCCGGCCTATTTTGGAGCAGACGTTCTCTAGCGTGGATACAAATACTACTTTGGCTTTCGGCCGTCCTCCCACCACTTCAAATAGTAGGTCTCGCAATATTTTTCAAGGCGCACTTCGTGCTAAGACATTGCAGTTTCTTCGGATCAACAATCAGCAGCGCCGATTTACAGACGCACCGCGAATACTTATAATTGTAGCCCGAGCTCTTATTATACTCTCTAGCATCGCCAAACTGGCGATTAGGCTCATTAGACACTTCACTCTAGACTCTATATATCAAGGTGGACTTTTCATTCTCTATGCCGACTATCTTAGAGTCGCGATGTGGTATTGGTGGCTCTTTAGGCACGAAACTGAACGCTAGGTGACGTTTAGACGAGTTTCATGCTATATATCTGGCATGACTCTTATACTGCTGATCATTGCGATTACCGGAATTCAATGGGTATCATAGGTGATCGCACTTAAGGTATTTTTGCCCGAACTCTCCCAATAGCTGCGATGCTAACAAGAGACAGACTCAACTGATCACCATCTACATCTAGGCATTATTTAAAAGATTAGTCGTGTGAGCGCCACTGCTACATAACGGCCATTGATTGGAGATTGAGGACCAACGGGACCGACCTTCGGGTCCGGCTTTTTCATAGATAGGTGCTTTATTGTAGTCTTTTGTAAGTGTCATTCCTAATTGGAATACTTTCGAGGCATACTATGGCTCTCGTACGTTGCTATAATCACTATTTATTTGACCATATTTTCAGCCACTCTAACTAGCTGTGTAGTTTCCTATCAGGCCAATCCGCTTGGCGTCCCCGTCAATGCTAGCAGTATATGGGGTAGAATTGAAAAATCTTCTTGTTTAACAATCTTGATTTTCGTACTTCTCAGAACCATCTAGACTTACACCAGGAGTATTTCGAGATAAATCGGGCTTCCATAGCTATGCATCGAACGATGCACGGTGAATCGCAAACAGTCTTTTGATTAACGATGTTTTTAGAATGCTTGACAAGCTACATTGATTGAAGGTCGTGTTCTCAGCCATCTAATAAGGCTGGAATCCTATTTTAATGAATATGTAGAGGAAAGTGTTACATTTATTATGGGACATGACAAACGGTATACAGCATTCTCAACTTAACATCCTATTTCCTTGCTCACTCTTCTCATGATGCCGCTAACTAGGCACGCCAGTGTGGTTTCGGACGGAGTCTTCGCATCCAGTCCAGCCTCAGAGCCTCCTGGGTGGAGGTTGTTTCTTTCGATTGATCTCTTTTAGTGGGCAGCTTTCGTTCAATATCCGGCTCTCCCATCAGGAGTGAAAAGTGTTGCCCATTAGCTTGGCTCCGAATCCGCATTCGAATGGTCATCTTGGCTGCATCACAGATGTTAAGGCGTCGGGAAACGCTGGAAGTGTCTCGTCTATCATGGCGAGAGATGTCCTTTTAGCCTAAAGAGTTGGAAGTATCTCCCAGAAGCAGTGCCTACTCGGGGTCATTTCTAACATATTTGCGGTTGGACGAGCGAGTTCGTGGAGCCATTTCTGGGATTCTAGGAGAACAGAGACTATAGTATATGAAAGAGGTGCTGGACTCCCACTATTTATATTCCAAATCAAGACTAGAGAGACAGTAGAACAGGAAATCGTAGTAGAATCAGTAATAGAATCAAAAGTTGTTCATTCACATCCATATAACCCGCAACAAATCCCCTTCTTTATAGGCCACATACCGACAAAGAAGGAAAAAAGGCGATACGACAAGCTAGGTCATATTCCTGCGATTATTTCCGCCTCATTATGATGATCTCAACTATAGAGAACATTGATTTGAGCGCGACGCTATCTTGACATTAGCTTTGACTTTTTGTGCGCCTAGCAAATAATGCAGACATTGCACAGCAGATAGTCTTCACGAATACACCCCTAGGGTCTCAACACATTTTCGGCCATACTTGCAATGTTCGCGATGCCTTCTGAGTTGAATGAAAAATTAGTTATATTCAAACACAGTTGGCTTACAAAACTAATCGCATATTGAAACTTTTTAGCCTTGTAGATATGCCGTCAGACATAGGTCCGCCTTTACTTGAGTCGCCTCATTATACCAGATGGCTCTTCGAGTGAGTGGGTTTCAATTACTAGTCTCTAGATAACGGCACTGTGTGCCTCGAGTACGAGTATATCAAACCGGACACACGCAGCAGCCACAAATAAAAGAAAACGAGAAAGTAGTGTCAAGTAGCCTCAGCCAAAAGCATATTCCCGTGATTATTATATCTTAAATCTCCGCAATCAATCAAGCATGGTTATGGTCATCAGGCACTAGAGCTGAAACTCAATTAGCACCAGCACGATAGTCATATAGAGAAAATAGCTCGCGGATATAACCCTGCTTCTAGGGCTATAGTCTTAGATCCTAGAATATGTCATAAATAGTAGCCGGAGTATATAGCTAGATCCTAGGAGCAGAATTTTCTTTTTTAGTTCTAAGATATGCCACAGTCTTAGCTACCAAATCTATCTTTATCATCCTCATCATTCTTACGAGGTAGCATTAGTGAATTCTCACGTATACTAATGCTCTAAAACAAATACTAAGAAGCAGTTCTCATTATCTACATCTATCAATGCGGCATGTTTGCTCAAGAATGTAGTCACAGGATACAAATCCAGAAGTCACGAAATCTATACTAATCTAGGTCGGTGTTCTTTCTAGCATATATAAATAGCTCCTAAGGCCTATACATCACGTTCATCGACCTAAATTACAGCCTCTTCTATTTAATACATACCATCCATCTTAACTAGCGCCATACCGCAACCATCATCTTACCATAGCTCCGGATTAGTTCAACAAAGACTACAATCCCACACGCCTAATGCGCTCCAAAAGTACATCTACACATGCACTTCGGATATCAACAAAATACATAGAAGACACACGCCCTTAATACTTACCATTTAAGCGGGGGATCACAAAGCTATCGATCTCCTATTAGAGCATAATAATCTTTAGGCTTCTATATACAATACTTACAGTCAAACTGCTCTATCAATAGCCATCATACAGGGCAGTATCTCAATCGTATAGTAGCTACTCCACCAAGGAGATATTAAGTTCTATAGCCAAGATTCAAAAGTCCAGTAACCACTCTTAGTGGCTCTAGAATCCCAACAGCATAATATTTTAGAAATACTTCTAGGGGATTCTCAGGCCAATATCAATATAAAGGACAATTTTAGCCGAACACTCCTACATCTAGCTATAATCTACGATAACCTCCGCGCGGTTATAAGCCTTATAAGAGAGAAGCGTGTTAATATTGATTATCCCGATTTTCTAGGGGAAACACCCATTATATTAGCTACGAAGCTCCATACTAACGATCAGCCCAATAATCTCAAAATTCTTAAGTGTCTACTCTTACGGTCCAAGGCCATAGTAGATCAGTGAGATCAAAAAGGTTATTCTATTCTCTTATATACCATAAATACTTCTAATACCAAGCTAATCCATTATCTTAGTTCCCTTACGTTAGACCGAGTATATTAAAAAGCGATAGAATCACTCCGCTAACTTAAGTAGCCAAAACGTAGTTTATAATCGTCGAAAATGCTATACCCTTAAGCTAGCCAGCCACAGTGTAAGTTACATCCTGGATCTAAGCATACGCGAGGGGTAATTACGAGTTAGAACTTTAGGTTAGGCAGGCCATAACGCATTAGCAACTACAAGAATATTTCTTAAGATATAACTTTATTCCCACTATTAGGTGTCTACTCTAATAAAGAACTTAAAGAATATATTAGAATATGAATACGTCACTAAGTTAGCCCCTAACTTAATATTAGTGTACACACCTAGAGACGAAGTTTTAGCCAACTCATAAGTCTAGTCAAGGCCCTTATCTACCCCCGCCCATTTTCACTAGAAAGGAGTTACCATAGCTCGTGGTCCAGGGTTATTATATCCGCGGTGGGTCTTACGCCACATAGAAAGTGATCGACACGTTCTAGAACCACATACTAGTACATGATTAGCCAGGCACGGGCACAGGCGGAACCCGACGCTTAGTACTTTAAGTCATAATACCATTCAAGGCTTCTCCACATCAGGCAAGGTCCTTTAATTCCTTAGTAGGTATCAAGCCAATCAAGATTGCTCGAGACAGGGGCCTAAACGTGTCTAGGACCGCTAACTTTGATTAGAAGGGCCAAGACCCGTAGCCTAGTAGGTCAGGATTAACTTAATTAGCCGAGCCGCCAGCCCTATCCACCAAAGTCTTATAAGGGTACTCGCAGATCCTTAGTTTTGCCCTACCACGAGCATCGATTATAAAGGCAAAGGAGGGTGCTAGAAGACATTCTTACTATAGTCAATTAGCTACTACCCTTCTAATCAGGAGCTTACGCGATATCTAAGACTAGGCAATAACCTAAGTAAGATTAGTATCTACGATAAGAATTAGAAACGGGACGATCGGGTCGGCCAGCACCTTAAAACCTTAATAGACATGGGGGTTATGTCAGTCAGAACTAGCTGGTCGAGGAACGGGTCCGTTCTACACTAGAGACCAGTTCGGTTTATTATATCCTAGGCAATGATATCGTCGATTTATTAAAGGCTACATATTATTAGTAATAGAGCATAGTACTAAGATACGTGAGAGATAAAGTAGAGACGTTAAAACCAGTATAATAGTCTAGCCACTGATCATAATAGAAATCATCACTAAGGTCATTCATACTATAGCTATTATCTCTACGGTGACTAGTCGTAGCAGCCCCTCCTAGACACCACCTATCTCTATTCCACGAGCTTTAGGCGACTCGAGGACATACCTTTATTCGATCGTCTAGTCTAGTAGAAGTAGCATATAGGCTAAATATCTCTCTACGTCAAGACTATTAACACGTACTCTATAGTGGATTGCGAAAGAACCATATTGCGGTTCTTAATACTTTACTTTTTTGGCGTGGCACTACTTCTTTTCGAAACTTAATCCCCTAGTCATACGTGCGCATCTTCCTTAACTCTACTATTAGGCTATCTTAGCTAGGAGTATATAATAGTCTATCATACAAGAGTCTTATCCCTATAGTGTCTTTGATCGAATAAGAGAGACTTTACAGAATATCAAATAGAGACTTCGGAGATCGCCTGATCGGATGATAGGAACAGCGCATATTACATTAGGGCTAAATTTTTATTCGGCGGAGAAAGCAATAGTGATCAGCGGAAAAAGCAATCGGATACTTTTAGCTTACGAGGTCACAGAGGTACTATAGACTATATATAATCGGCCTTAATATAGAGGTACCACAAAAGTAGGACGGGCAGTAGGCGTGCCATCAGCGTGTACAAACCCTCTCCTCTACCCGCCTCATTCTCGCATAAGATAGAAATCTCAAGATAGAAATCTCCTACACGGTTAAGAACCGATGATTAATATCATAAGGCCCATCTAAGCAAAAGCTACTTTGCTCACGACGGACATATTTTCTACACCCTTAAACTTAGTGCGCCTTCCTCAACATACACATCGCATACTCAGGTATAACCACTATAGGTCATGACTAATGCGCTAAGCCCTCTTTTAACACTTCGCAGTAGCCCGTCTAGCTTAACTAGATACATTACGATTTAATTCCCGTAGTAGTGAAATCTATAGCTTCGATATTAGTTCACTAGCTATGGTACCCTAATATATCTCATCGTAGAATTAAAGGGTATATGGTCGACTTTTATAGAACTAACGGTTAGTCCCTCTTAGCAAACTAAGGCGAGCCGCGGGTCGTTTAGTCGTGCGTCTTTTAGCCAGATATTCCCGAAAGGATTTTCCCACGCCTATTAAAATACTTTAATACCCCTCTCACGCCTATTTAAACACTTCATCACCTCTCAAAAACTAGTGACCATCCCTATTAATCTTCGCAGACGGTCTCTATAAAGGAACGTAGCCAAACTAAGATAAAACGCGCCAGATTTCCAGCCCAAAAAAATCAGGACTTCCCTCCTCACACTCCCGGGTGTCATAGTCTCTATCTCTTATCTATAGACTTAAGGGTGTCCATGGCCATAGGTCCGTAGTATAAGCTCTACGTTACCAAATATGCTTCGCAGGATAGGTCTGCGTTATCAACAATCCTCGTAGGGGGGCGCTACGTTACCAAGTGAACTCCGCAGAGGGACGCTATAATGACAATCGAGACCCGCAGGAGACCGCTGCGTTAACAAGTTCTCTACAGGAGACCGCTACATCACCAAGTTCTCCGTAGCGGACAGCTACGACACCAAGGGACTCCGCAGTACGATACTCTACGAAACCAAGTGCTCCGCAGGGGACAGCTGCGACACCAAGGGACTCCGTAGTACGATGCTCTGCGAAACCAAGTGCTCCGTAGTCCGAACTCTACGTTAATAAAAGTGCTCCCTCGCTACCACGAGCTCCGCGAGTGTAAAAAGGTGCTTCGTAGTCCGAACTCTACGTCAACAAAAGTGCTCCCTCGCTACCACGAGCCCCGCGAGCGTAAAAAGGTGCTTCGTAGTCCGAACTCTACATCAACAAAAGTGCTCCCTCGCTGCCACGAGCCCCGCGAGCGTAAAAAGGTGCTTCGCAGTCCGAACTCTACGTCAACAAAAGTGCTCCCTCGCTACCACAAGCCCCGCGAGCGTAAAAAGGTGCTTCGCAGTCCGAACTCTGCGTCAACAAAAGTGCTCCCTCGCTGCCACGAGCCCCGCGAGTGTAAAAAAGTGCTCCGCAGGGGGAAGCTACGAAACTAAGGAACTCTAGCAAAGTACAGGCACCTCTACGTGGTGCTAGGGACCAGTATTCAAATCTCGCTCTACAGTTAAAGAAGCCAAGACCTACGCCAACATCGATAGACCACTTATATAGACTCGGGCCACGGGCGAAGAGACTAGTAGTAGGGCCAGGAGAGCGCAATCCAGGGCCTGTTCTCACTCCAAGATAGCGTTGTGTGGGGTACGAATAAACCCAGAATTTTGCTATTACCGATTTCGCCGTGCATAGTAGTTTCGTGTCCAGAACCTGATCTCACGGGATATACACACACGTAGAGCATATATACACACACATTCAGGCTAGTCGGCTCGGTCAAAGACCATCACACGGCAGGAACGCATTATTCATATCTATCTCACGGGTCAGGAATCCCACAATAAGTGTTGAGGTTAGGGTGGATGGTGACGGGTAGATACGGTGATCAATAGTCCATAGTGGCAACTAGTCTATTATGGTGATAGTTGACTGAGCGTTGAGAACCATTAAGGGTGCTTAAATAGTTAAATGGCCATTCGTAAACAGTTGAGCCTGGCCTGGTAGATAGTGAAGCTGTTTTTCATTAACAGTTGAGGGCTTAAACAGTCGGCCGGCATTCTTTAACAATTAATCGGCTTTCTTAATAATGAGCCTGTGCTAATAAACAGTTAAGCCTGCTCACATAACAGTGACCAGCTTAAACGGTGACGAGCTTAAAAAACAGTGACCAGCTTGGATCGGTGACCAGCTTAGAACGGTGACCAGCCTGGAACGGTGACCAGCCTGGAAAAGTAACCAGCACTAAAATCAATTTATCGATGGTAACAGTGTCAACGCGTCGACGCGCAGACTATCAATACTGAGTCTAGACGCGTTGACAAACAGAGTGAGTCAGGCGGTGTGTCATCCCTCGCGCGCCGACTTAGGAAAAGACCCCACCCACATCACTTTATTTTTCTCATAGACCAATAGCTTTTATCAAGTCCTTTTAGACAAAAAATAGAGTCGTGGCATGCGGCTGGTGTTTATGTACCAACAAGAAAGCTAGGTCCTGTCAATAACTATGAAGTATCTACACCAAGAATCCAGTCAACTCAAGCTTCCCGATATATATATAGCCGCACGTCTCCTTCCTATAATAAACAACACGTCAACTACCATGTAGACGCCATAACACCAAAGTCGCACGCGTGACTTATACTATATCTCTCTAGTGGCCTTACGCAAACATGACTCATGAAGTCGACACCAGTCTCTTCTACGTACGACAGCGATAATATCATGAAACAAATGGAATTAAGTCAATTCGAAGTCAACAGTATATTATATAAACATGAAGCTAATGCTTAGCAGCCGCACCGGCTACAAAGGTGGGTTCCAATAAAATTAAATACTACGGCGGGCCCTAGATTCGATTAAATGACACTGTGCACGTATGGTGAGTATATACACTTTATAAGCTACCCTACCCTATACCCTGACGAGGCTGCCATAGTGCGACCATCGAACAACATAATATACTGCATTTGTGTTACCGATAGCAGTCATTAGTCTAGGAAAAGGATACATCATAGAGGTCTTATCAGGGAACTACATAGGCAAAAGCAGCGTGTATAAGCCCTGTATCACTAGCCTACAGTTTGCCTAGCATAACGAGCACTCTACTTTAAACTAGATAATAGCATCTGAAACACTACAAAAGAACCTCATAGTCGCTCTTATCAGTCAACAGCTAACGTGGGCACGGAATACGCCTAATAAGGTAAGCCAAGGCCTTATATCATGACGCATCACCCGCGTTCAGCATAATAGCATGCTCGAGGATAAAGCTAGTAGAGCTTACTATATTAGGAGAAGGAGCAAATCAGTGCGCTAAGAAGGGCCTAGAGTGAGCAAAGATGAATTTACGCAGCCTACAGGGATATACACGACGGCGTAGATATCATAGGGACTCGATAGGACGATGTAACGTAGAGATACTAAGCTTACATCTCATACCACACCACTATAGCGTAACTCTCACTATTGTTCCTAAATAACAAGCAACCGAGCTAGATATCCAGCACTAATACGCCAGACCCCCTCTTTATTCTACCCTAGTAGTTCGACGGGTAGCCCTATATAGCCATAACTATCTCTTCATAAATTCCCACTCCTACTAGACTGAATTTCGGGGTAAAATAGATATTACCAAGTACAGAATTCTCTAAATTTTTCGATTCGCCAATAAAATAGGCATGGATTTTCGGAAGCCTAAATCGACTTCTCTTTAGCAGCATCAGGGCCGTAGCCACACGTCACGTGGTCAGATAGTAGGGGGTGTTTAGAAACTATAGTGGCATCCAGGCCAGTAACTAAAAGGAGTCGAGAAAGATCCATTCTATTTAAACGGTAAGCAAGTAATTCGATCGATACTACGAGAGACGGCGCAGATTTATAAAACTATATATAAGATCTCCTAGACCTCGGAACAACTGATATGGCCAAGCAGTAATGCCTGAAATAAAAAGGTAGATAGAACCTTACCAGCTGAAGTTAGTCTAAAGGCGGTAGCACTCGGTAACTGGCTTTATAATATCAGTCAGGCTAGATTTGCCGAGCCTATAGACTACACGGTATAGCTACTAGATATAGCTTTATGTCACCCTTATTTACACACGTCGCTCCACTAACAGAACATCAAGTACTAGTAGGCGTATTCTTAGAAGCGCCACTTAGTGGTTAAGTCTAATCAACCCGTGAAAAGAGCTAGTCCATTATCTCATTACCTAAGATGATTCACTATACTAAAGCTCTACTAAAGTTCTAGCTTTCGCCTTATCTCGATCGCGTGCCTCTAGGCTTCAGCAATAGGCCCCCATTTTTCAAATTCTAGGGCCCGGCCCAACCCATAAAATATATGCCCCCATATGGGGGCCCATATAGGGGCCCATAGGCCCATTTTTTCAAAATTGATGCCTTATTTTGCCTGATTTTGCCTGATCTCTACCTGACTTTGCATATTTTTTGCCAAGACTTTTTTTTAATTACAGTCCGTTCTAGTCTATATATGTATAGCAACCACTTTTCCTCTAATATCCTACCATACTTATTATAATTATATATAATATAGCTTAATATAAGCTTATTATCCTATATTACCCTATATTACCCTATATTTAGGGTAGCTAGGTATAATATAGGGTGGTAATTTTTAAAGTAGTTGATTGACTACGCTAATAGGGGAGATATATCTATATAGAACGTCCAGCTTCACCACCTTACCAACCACATATCTAGGTCTCTACCCTAACCACCCTTTATATATGTAATTTAAACAAAGAATAAGCTATATAATAAGGTAATAACCTTATATATAAGCTTAAAACCTCTATTTTAACTAGTTTAGGTAAGAATTCTATAGAAATACTAGTTAATCAAACTAGTGTTCCTGATTATACAACGGGCGGGTAAGGCCACTATGGCAGTATCCAATCAAGGTTATAGGATTAGACCTGTATATAATATCCAGCCAATCGGGTTCTAGAAGGTAATATCTTCAAAAATCCTTTCATCTCAGCTCTCTTTCAGCTCCATATGCCCAGCATGTCAGAACTAGGGTTTCCAAACCCTCTCCAGAGCGATCCAATTGCTCCTTCTGAGTCAATTTCAACGTTTTACCCTACCCAGAGCACCCTACCCACCCTAAGCGACCTATCCACCCTAGGTACCCTACCAGATGGAATTCCACAGTTTTCTACGCCTAAAGCAGGAAATTATACTATATGGTCCCAATTAAACCATAATGCCTTCCTAAAATGGTGGAGAACTACCCTAAATAGGTTAAAGGATATCAAACCATCTCTAAATTGGGCAAAACATGGAAATTCGATGATTTAGTCCCATATTGAACAGATCGCAGAAGTTCAGACTGGACTACCAAAAGTACGCTATATAGCATATAATATACTATTTAACCACCCTAATTAGAGTAATAGTGGAGGCTCTATTAATAGGACCTCTACAATTCGTCGCCATCTCGAGAAAGCCTATAAGTCTAGGGTTATTAACCCTAGCCAGACTTCAATTAAGAGCAGCTTTACCTTTGCTTTAGTAAGCCCACTACCCCACTACCTTATATTATATATATTATATAGATCATATAGATCTATATATCATATACTAACCCTAGCTAGGAAACTCAGTCAAAGCAGTATATTACCTATGAGGTATGGTTCAAGCTACTTATAAACTTCTTTACCACCCACCACCTGCCTTTCAATATCTTGAATAGTCAGCAATTCAAGGCCTTTATAGAAGGAACGGCCTAGCTTGCTTCGGTCCCATCTTTACCTTCCCCTCGAACCTTATCTCGTCGCCTACGAGATAAAAGCTTAAATCAACAAATAACCGCTCTAAGAACGCTTCTAGAAGGTTCTAAGCTATCAATTGCCCTAGATTGCTAGATATCTCTATTCTCCCAATCTTATATAGCTATTACAGGCTATTTCCTAGACCTAGACTAGCACTATAGGGAGGTCCTACTAGGGTTTGAACCCCTAGATAGCCCCCATTCAGGTAAGTCTAACCCTAGGCACCCTATATCATATAGCTCCATATACTCTATAACATATAGCTCTATATACTCTATATTATATATCTCTATATACTCTATATTATATATCTCTATACTAATATATAATATATCTATATCTAGGCGCCAACCTTGCACGTATGCTTACCCTAATACTAGAAAGACATAATATATTAAACCAGATCATGGCTATCACCACAGATAACGCCTCGAATAATAAGACTTTGATCTCATCTCTTCAAGAAGCTTATCCAGAGACCTCAATTCCTCGAGTCCCTTACATAGCACATATAATCCAGCTATCCTTAAAGCAGCTCTATAGGAAGATTAGGGTTGACCCTAAAAATGACAATATCGAGCTAGTTTGGTCTAAAGATCTCCAAAAGCATAAGATCAGCCAGATGACTAGAATTGCTCGTACGCTCCAGAAGGTCCGGAATCTAGCGGTCTATATCAATATAAGCCCATAAAGGCGGGCTAATTTCTAGGCAGAGCAGTTAAAAGATGGGATGAAAGACCTATTATACCCTATCTAGGACGTCCGGACTCGCTAGAACTCGACCTTTTTGATACTAGAGAGAGCTCTTCGGATCAAACCAGCTCTAGATAGCTATTATAAGCTATTCTAGGGTAAAATGCGTATAAGATCAGCTAAATAGCGTTAAATCACCTATCTTTTGCATATTACAAAGCCTTTCTTTATGTTTACCACTACATTATATAAGACAAAGGATATCACTATATATAGTGTTTTCAACGTCTATAATGCCTTATTCCAGCATATTAAGTCTTCTATTACTAAGCTTCAGCAAAAGAAGGTATGTTTAACCTTTATAAGCTATATAACCCTATATAACCCTATATTAACTATATAACCCTAGCTTCCATAGAAACAAGACATGCTTAAAGCTCTATATACAGCTAAATCCAAGCTTCAAGAGTATTACTCTTAGACTATAGACCCAGCTCTAGGTAGCATATATACATATGGAACGATCCTTGCCCCACAATATAAGCTTCAATTCTTTCAATCTAAAGAGTAGGAAGATGAGATAATTGATTATACTAAGGTCTATAGATCAAGCTTACAGGATCTAATTAGATCTTATCAGCTAGATGACCCGATCTCGAGTCCACAAGCCCAGAGATATACCGCTATAGAGCTGGCAGTCCAGTCTATGATGCCTCCAAAAGCTAGCATATTACCTACACAAGCAGATAAGCTAGGAGATTACCTTTAAGCTGGTAGGTCAGGTCTATATTATAGAGACTCTATATCTATATAGACTATATATCTATATCCTACCCTAGCCACCCTTTACTAACCTAACTAGGGCTAATCAACGAGGAACCCTATATCTTCTGGCGGAATAATCAGACTAAATACCCTACCCTAGCTCGGATAGCTCAAGATCTCTTCTCTATTCTAGTAACTGGTACTGGTGTAGAGCGTCTATTTAATACAGCACGTGATATATACCACTACCAGCGTGGTAGGCTCAGCACTTCTACTATAAAAGACCTTATGGTGTATAATCGCACTATAAAGTTCGATATGGATATAGAAGAGCTTAGTCAGCTAGTAGAAGGTCTTGAGATTAAAGAGGAGGCAGGATCAAAGGACTTGGAGACTCGAGTAATACTCAAGGATATTAGTGATATCGAGGATCAAGACCTAGATAGCTCAGGCGAGGAAGAGTAGCTAGGCCCAATTCGGTAGCCTTAGAAGAGAACAAGGGAGGTTTCATCCGAAGATTCTTCAGATGAAAGGTCAGATGATGGAGAATTACCTTTAATTAGGGTTTCTAGAAGGGCTAGAGCTACTAGGCAGAGACAGGATGAAGTAGAATACGCGTATTACTGATTTTAGTTGATTATGGGTGCTTTTCTTAATTATATAGGTGCTAGGGTGTTAGGGTGGCTTATAGGTCTTGCTTTTGTATATAAAAAGAACAAAAAAAATTGAAAAAATAAGGTAGAACCATAGAGTTCATACCTTTAAAAGCCGACTTTATGTTATCTATATGTAATATATGAGGTATTTAAAGTAGTAATTTACCCCTCCAAAACCAATATTTCTATATATTTTATAAAAAATACACACAAATTTAGACCCACTAAAATGGGCCCAAGATGGGGGCCCATATGGGCCCGGGCCCATTTTGAAGGCAAATGGGGGCCCATTTTCGGATCGGGCCCAGCCCGGCCCATTAGGCCCGACCCATTTGCCGAAGCCTACGTGCCTCTGTTCAAACATAAGCAAAGAAGCAAAGAATCCGCTAGTATACCATTACTAACACTAAGTAGATAGCAAGCTACAATACATGTGTGCTTGCTTACTACTAAGTATTCGTGGAGATTAGTAGAGGTTAGTCGCGCAGTAGGTGGACAGGTTAGCAAGAATAATAACGTTCACCAGCTAAGCTACTTATCGAGCAATTATGTCGAATAGTGTCAGCGCTCGCCCGTCATAGATAGAAACACAGCGTCGCATCTCCAAAGCGAGAACAGTTAGCATTAGCACGCCCGTCCACTAGTGCTTAGCAAGGGAGGCTACTCCCACGCGACGGCAAAGGCGGTAAGGTCGTCCCAGACGCGGGGGCCGCATTATTTACGCGACGTCCCGCGGCGTTAGTCCGCACATGACAAAGGCCTTTTCAAATACGTCAGTCGACATCGGATTTCCTTACCGCTTAGCGTATTCGACTTGATTTCATGGTTAGATCCCTCTAAGGAAGCCTAGTAGATAATACAGACCACGCAGTGGCTCTGCCAGTCTCAAGGTTTCGACTCAGCCAATGCTTACTCTGGTCAATTTTTAAGATCGCTTTAGACCTCTCTCTCCTAACTGATATCACAGCTGTAGCCGACTGGAATGGCCATGGAGCATACCCCGAGCAGACGTATCTAAATTTATCTCAAATCCTGGCCGACTTTCACGAACCACTCCCACGAACCATTCCCACGAGCCCACTCCCACATATCAATACCCACGAGCCCACAAACTTATGCCCATAAACCAGCGCCCACAAGCCAACGCCCATAAGCCAATGCCCACAAGACCTACTCCAGCCATGGCACTGATTTGAGCCAGACAACCATGTTGGTATGCATTTTGAGCCCTTCATGAGCATATAGCTCAGCATGCCCTCTCGTTTGGATAACCGGCGACCTGTACTCCCAAATGAACTACCTATCCGGAATATGGCAGTCAAACGCCTGCGGCATTGTTGAGGTGCTTAGGTTGTCGCACGGAGGCCTATTTTGTTGGACACACATCAGCGAATAGATCAGAAAAGGAACTGTTGACTCACGTTTGTCCGATGGCTGATCAGCATTTCGACGGGCGATTAGGGTACGGGTGACAGGCGCAGAATCCAAAGTGAATAAACTGATTTTGGGACTACCCAGCCTTAAAGGTAAGCCCTTAGAAAGTCTGGCAAAGGAGCGAATGCTTAATAGTAATTAACTCAAAAGAAGACGATATCTATAATGATCCACGCCTCGTATCCCTAACTTAGTCTACGTGACGAAGGTAACTCATATTAGGTAGCGGGAGAACCAAGGGCTCTAGGAGTGCATAGAATATAAATTAGCCACCACTAATCATCTAGCCACGCATAGATAGTGTGGAGATGATTCTTATATTTAGCGTCTTTACTAGAGGTATCACATTAGCGAGCAATACCTAGCTTCAAGATATAACGTTAGAACAATAGGGGAAATACCATTCCACCATAATTAATTACATACGGCCAAGCTCGCGTGCTAGTATCGAGGCCCGTCATATAGTATACTTAACTAAGGGGCCCATTCTTCTCGCCATAATAGATTAGCTATACTACCAGGACCATCTAGGAGTTTACCCGATCAAGCGTCCTATAGTCACGCCTATCTTAGAGTAGTCTAATACCAAGCATATTCGTCTACTACTACTCTTCTATATTAGTTAAGAGTATTCGTGAGATAAGAGGCGGGTCGTTAAATCACTTTAAGCGTTTATATTATATGCCATCGAGATGTTCCACACTTAATAAGTCATCCTTTAGAAGATATTAGTATATAACCGTCGAAATAGGATTCACTCACAATTTATCATCCTCAACCTTATAACTCCTTAGTATATATATTACTCTATAATAGCTCTCTATCCATAGCGGAGTGTGTTTATAGACTTGTCTAACACACTGATTTAATTCTTAACCCTCGCGAGATATTAACGGCGTATGCGTTAATATAAGATAGGCTAAAAGACGGTAGTCTATCGTATCCTAAAACCCGGACTATTCACTCGATATATGCCTAAAGGCATATCCTACTAGGCGCGGTATTAGTGACTAAATCAGGAAACAAATTCTGACTTACCTTTCTAGGTACTAGGCTAATAGTCAAACCACTCTATAGTATTGACCTAAGGTGGTTAATGGATTAGGCTAGTCATAAGTTTGGTGTTCGGCGCAGTTTTTAATTGTATTAGGCTGGCCGGGACATAGCTATAAAGGAAGAATCGCCTGTGTTGTTATGGTGAGAAAGAGACGCAACGTTCGATCGACTTAGTAGCTAGGCTTATAGGTGTTAACGTGCGGGATATAGTGATACGGTTAAGACTAATGGCCTTAACCCTAGCTAATAGATATAAGTAATATCGAGACATCAACGGGCAATAGAGCTAAATGACTTCATCCATCAGGAGATGCATAATCTATACTAGTGAGTAGCGAGCACTAGCACTAGAGACTAAAGGCGAGGAACTCATCTTAGGTAGGGGCCTACAAAAGTAGAAGGGACCCTTTCGCAAAAATACAATGCTTAAGCTACGGGCTTATAGACGCATATCGTCCTATCCATCTCGTTGCGACGACAAGCGCCGTATTAAAGAACCTAGCCCTAACCAAATCTAGTACACCATATAAGAGGGTTTTAATGATGGTTTAGCCTAATAGTAGTATCCAGTCATAGATAGTAATATACGCACGGTGGATAAAGATATTTAATGCGCTATAGAGGCAGAAAACCGGTAAGCTACCTAATAGGGATGTCTCGCGCAATTATCAGAGGCAGGATGGACGCAATACTTAGGCGATTATGACGTAAAGCATTTTGTTTAGGAGTTGATCAACGGTCGCTTCACTTACTTATTGTATGACTATAGGGGATTGACGCCGTCACTAGTCTAGTATAAAGAGGATGAACGATATGCCTGCGATCTACGGTTACAAGATAGCTATATATATCTCCGAAGGGTTACTATCGTCAAAAGCGATAACTCTGTACCCTCTAGAGACAAGGACACCAGATTTAATAGGGGTAGAGGAAGGTATAGAGAGCGACCGCAGAAAGCGACAAGCCCTCTAGCAGATCTCAATATTCTATGGTCATCTTCTTAGACTAGTCCATGGCGATCGACATCCGTCCCTAGAAAGCAAAATCTATGCATCACCATATCAACCTTCGGCATCCTTCTTACTCATACCATCTCCAGGAGTGGAAGCCGGACCCACCTTAGAAGGGTCCCTTAACACCCAGGCTTATTAGATAGAGGTTTGATCACCTCAGTAAGCATCGCATATTACCAGTCGTTATATTGGCTACACGGCTGATTCAGCTTTCCAATAATATAGAGTAGCAGCTAGTGTTCTCAATCGGCATCAGTGCGCAAGGCGAAAGGCTGAAGCGATCGAGTAATTAGAGTCACGTTAACCTTCGAAACAGTCTCCAAAGGAATAAACATCGCTTCATGGAAAAGGTGGCGACAGTGCAAAACACGCGCCAGGCTCGTTGAGCTATACGTCATCCTTCCAGCGTCTTGGCTATTAGCCCTACAAGAAGGTTCGTATGTGTCTGATAGTGATGTTTCTGATAGTGAGGTTTCACTCACGGTCTTTTTATCCAACCTCACCCTGCACCTAACGGACGACACTACCAGGACGTGAAAGAGTCGTTTTACAGAAACAAGTCTCAACTCCAAATCGACCCAACACATCTTCCGTCTCGCAGTTTCATGAGATCGGATGGGTCCGTCTATCCACTAGCCAAGATTATGGTAGACGATAAATAGGTGGTATTAGGGCAGATATACTAAGCAAGTGTACCTTTTTTAACGAATATCTAGCCGTATAAGACCTATAGCGGCGATGAAGTGCACGATTAGCCTTGCTTAAGACACAATCAGAACACCAAATTATTCAGGATAATAGCGATATATGCATAGGAGGGGTCTAGGTAACGGTGCTTAGAAAGCACCAGCCTGGCTGATGATCGCTAAAGGCATTATTTGAAAAGCACTTATCGGCGGAGAACCAAAGTCCGGGCTCATGACTTACATCAAGAGCTTAAGGCTCAGGCGTGACTTAGTTATCGGTGTTGCTGATAGGTGGTTATATAATCTCTAGAGTGCTGACTTAGATCCGACCTATTAACACGACTTAGCTAGTCGTCATATTAGTTGTTTTAGTAGTGGCCGATGGTATAGGCTAACGGGGGACTTACCTGCAGGATGCCTCACTTGCACTCTTATGATCAACAAGCTAGTCAGAAGTCACGTTATTAGCTCATCTCGTTAAGGTATATGGATATAGCACTCACTAAAGGATTATCGCCAGTCAAGATTCATGGTCTGGCTAGCATGAAGATGGGTACAATAGATTAAACCACCCAGTAGGTAGGGAAAGCAGGCGACTTAGTGCTTAGAGTGACCACCATGGGTATGAGTAACAGCAGGGGCTTGGGGTCAAAGAGGAAGAATTTATGAGTCTACTACAGGAAGGCACCTTAAATCCAGATTGACAGAATCCGCCAGATACAGTAAGGAAGATAGTTTATTTCTTCAGAGAACCGAGGGAGGAGGCCATATTTATAGGTCTGCTGACTAGTCTTGTTACCGCCTACTTTGTACTACCATAATAAAGTCTTTTTGGTCTTTCGCTTTTTAGGGGGCATTGTTTTAGGGGGCATTGTTTTCGGGGGCATCAAGGGTATCGAAGTTGCCTATACAAAGTCCGTCCTGTTAAACCTCGACTTATAGAGGTGATGGGCTCGGCAGAAGTCAACAGGTAGGTGAAAAGTGAACGGTTATGGTCAGGGTGGATTGTAGGATGAAGTTATTTCCTGAAAAATTTGAACAATAATTAATAATATTTTTTTTTATTCTTTTTATTTAATTATTATTTTTCTAAAGAGCGTTGATCAACGTTCAACCTTATCTCAACGGCCGTATTTTAACACTTAGACACGATGGACAGCAAGCAATCATCGCTTTACTGCGACAGTATGCACCTTTATCACCATCATCTAAACTTCAGCATTAACTATTGATTCAAAATCGAGGCTGATGATCATACTGTGTTCTGAGTAATTCCCCTCACTTGTTGATGATTGAAATTTCAGGGTCTAAGCCATCGCCCACTCAAAAGATTTCCATCGGGTGTACTGCAGCTGTGCCACATTGACTGTAGTAATACGACTCTTACTTTTACTTGTCCGGGACAACTCACATCGATGATTAGCACCATAAGCCGGCCTTCGGCCAATACTAGCCAGAGAGCCTTATATATTGGAATGCCAGGTCTACTGAGCTGAACGGTCAAGGGGCACCCAATGGCTACAATCTCCGTCAGCTTTACCAAACCTTTGACTCGGCAAAGATTTGAGTGGCTTCGAAAAGAACTTGGCATCGAGTGATGGCGTCTTTATTTCACTTGAACCGGTCCAAAGGTGCAGGATACCCTTTCCTTCTTTTCTTCTCAAATGAAATTTTTTGAAGGTTTTAATGGGACCTGTCCCAACCGTGATTGAAATGTCAGTGGCACCATCGGAGATGGTTGCCATCGAGTGGGAGTGTTGAATACCACGGTGGTCCAAGCTTGTGTGGCGAGACCAGCGATGTACATCTAAATAGATGGAGTTCCCACTTCTGATAGAAACAACAACAAGAACATTACAACTACCTATTTCAACACCATTCACAAATTGTTTTCTATCTGGGTCAACTGTTTATCAGAACTGGGCCAACACTTATCACCACTGGCCAACACTTGTCACCACTGGTCAACTGTTTATCAATGCAGCGTTACCACTTGTCACCGCTTATCACCCTCAATAGTCTGAATATCAATGCAAGGTCAGCACCATCAACAAGCATCCCAATATACCGACCTATGAGAAACAGACGTGAGCAATGCATTAACTCATGACTGGCCGCCCCCGTGTGAAGGTCTGTCCGAGCAGACAAGCCTATACGTGTGTTCTTACATCCTGTGAATTCAGTTTTTGGATATGATACTATCATTCAGACGAAATCTGCCACAACAATATTCAAGGGATTTATTTCTACACTATGGTACCTTGGAGTTGAAAACAGGGCCAAGAACGAGCTCTCACGACGCTACTATCACTCTTCACCCGTGGCCCGGGCCTACAAAACATATCTATTGATGGAAGTGCAGGCCTTGGCTTCTTCGATTGCCGAAGCGAGAATTGAATACTGGTCCCTAGCACCATGTAGAGGTGCCTGCACTTCGCTAGAGTCCCTTGGTTTCGCAGCTGTCCCCTGCGAAGTATAGTTGATAACGCAGAGCTCATGCTGCGGGCAAGCGCGAGTCTTGCATCGCTGGGCTCAAAAGAAGCGACAGCCATATCAAGGTGGCCATGGAGACTTTCAAACCTGCAAACCGAAGTCTGCAGGCAAGAGAGGGACACCATCACACATCGGAGTGTGAGGAAGACAAGTTCTGAATTTTTCTGGGCTACAAACGCATGAATAATTGCGATTGAATTAATTAGTAACTATGTATTGTTCGACCGATTTTCCATCTAAAAAACCATATGCCTGATTATTACATGGTTACTATACAAACCAATTCAGTTATGTGTACAGGAACATTGGGTATCATCATTCCCGCCAAATCCGAATATAGAAATTGAAATACAAACAAATCACATTGCTAGTACAATGTCTTCCGTTCTCGTAGTGGAAGCTGGGGATCATATTTATCCCATATAATCTGATTCTTCTCATTAAGATGAGCACCTTCGTCCGTTATGCTGATAATCGGGTCCGTCTCTAGAACCTCATGGCGACTGAATCCAAATTTGTCACGTGGGATCCACAATTTGGGCGACGGTGAAGCGACGCAAGGCTCAAAGTATGCCGTGCGCAGCTCTTCGGGCGTATACAGCACCGCTGTAACATTCTTGCGAACCTTGCGTCGGAGAGCTGCATAATCTTTGTACATGCTCGGATGGAACCATCGCCAAAATGCAACGCTGCGGCTGCGTGATCGGCGCTGCTCATTGATCTCGTTTAGGATGTCTTCTTTTTCCTGTAGATATTCTTCTTCTGCGCCTAAGGACCTTGGAAGGAAAGTGTTGAGTGGGTCCAGGGCTTCTTGGAGGGATATGTGTGCTAGGATGTTGGCAATGAGGAATAAGACCATGATGATAACGGGTCCAACGGCGCCCCTGATGGCGCAAAGGCCGATCATACAGACTTCGGCGATGTACAATCCTGTCAAGAGATGGCCTAGTGCTCTTGGATATATGAGGCCTTTGGTGTCGATGTCGATATCGTAAACAAAGAAGAGATTGTAGCGGTAGGCTTGATAGACCATGTACAGACCGATGAAGGAGAACCCGAGGATCAGTGGTGCGATGCAAGAATATGACAATGCTGATTCGATGTTAGTAAGGAAACTATGTTAGAGACAGAAGGATAAAATATCGAGTACCGATTACGCCCACGGTGGTGAATACAGGAAACACACTGCCCCAACTGAGGCCGGCAAGCTCGGTCCATTTGTTATAAAGTCGCCGAGGAGAATGAGCGAAGAATTTGGTCACAATTCTGAAGACGAGAGCACTGGCGAGTTGCACAAGCGCCATGGAACTCATGCTCAGTCCCTGAAGGAGGAAATAGGAGATATAAAAATTCGATGCCTTAGGTAGATTCTTGGCCAGTAGATCCTTGACTGATAATGGATCCTTGATAATCTGAGACGTGGCTGCAGATGCTGCAGATGTCAAAGTTGTGACCAAGAATACTTGTACGACCTGGAAGACGAAAACTGCACTTTGGGTAAAAAGCTCCACACGAGCTCGGGATGGCACACCAGATCGTCTGGCACAGACTTTGGAAGTATGTAAGTACAGTCGCAGGTGGGTTGGAGATGACTTGGAGACATACTTCGGCAGATGATTGGAACCAATGACATCAAAAGCGCAAGAGCCGCCGAGGGCAGCAGACCTTCGATTGCTCCCTTGATCCAGCTAGGCAAGCTGAGAACGAATTTCAGAAAAGGAATAATGTTGCACAGATAAGTGATGTTGGAGATGGTTCCAACAATTGCAGCGGGGAAGGACCAGAAGATAACCATGGCCCCAATGAAACCCTGAACTGCAAATCTCCGAACAACGCGCTGTCTCCAACTTAGATTCAAGGCTGACCAAACCACCTCCCTAGGAGAAATCCCAATGAAGCGTGGGGTCATGTGGTATGCCTGGTGGTGAGATAGGGTCTGGAAGGCAACCTGGGCGTCGGTCTGAGTAGCGAATTCAATAAAGATGGCAGATAGTTGCTTGGCATCGCCGTCTTGGTGTTTCCGTTGAAGAACCTCCACTTCACTTGTGACTCTAGCCAACTCGTCACGATAATAGTGGATGGCATCGACTCCTTTGCCAAAGAATGTCAGTTTAAAAGTGGGCCGTTTGACCTTATGGGACCATCCAGGATTGCTAGACTCGCAGTCTAAACAAGTGTCGGATGCGAATACGTCATTTTTGGCGGCCTTCATACGAACTTTGTTTGCGCGTCGAATCAATGCCGTTTCGGCATTTTCAAGATTGAAGGCGAGACTGTCTCGTTCATCCACTAATTTCCTCAACTTGTCGCATTTTGATGTGATCCAGATCCTTTGAATTGAATCACCAAACACTTGTCGCAATTTCTTTTCGTTCCGATGGTCTAGCGGGACGGACATGAAGAGCACCGTTCGTGAGGAAATTCGAGAAGCGTAGGCCGGTGAGTTGAGATAGGCCTGGCGTAGACTGGTATAGTACAAGTTCTCTCTCACTACAACATAGAATACAAACGCTGCTTCGGTAAATAACTTGCATGCAACAGCGGAGAGCTAATGACCTACTGAAATAGATGCATGCCAATATTACATTGGCGTAATATTTGCTGGGATTCGCCACATTGCTAAAACTGAGAATGTCGAGTTGGGTATTACCATTCCCGCCAGTAGCATGCAGTGGAAACAGAATCGGCCATGTAAGCACGCAGCCGGTGAAGAAGATAGCGCATAGAACCCGTAGGAATCGTAAAAAGAGGTATCCATCCAGGGACGAATGATGTAGGACGTGGCTATCTTCAATCTTCAAAAATTCGCCCACCCAGTTGACCCACCCTGAAGGCAGTTCGGGGCTCCTCTGGTGATCGTGTAAATCAGGTATGTGGGATCTTGGCGCGTACCACCGTCTTTGTGTTCGTCGGAAAATCAGAAACAAGCCAATCCAGAACATGGCATAAAGAAGGGCCGGAATGAAAGTCATCAACAGGGCCCAGGACGAAGACGATGAGCTTTCGCCAGTGAGACTGCTGGCGATATCGCCCGAGGTAGTTGACGCGTCGCCTCGCGAGGAACCGACATTTGGATCATTATTCGGGTCCTGCACCACTCATCATATCAGCATGAGGCACTAGGCCTGAGGAAGGATGGGGAACAGTCTCTTACGGTAAGGCTCGACATGTTGGGTGGTAGTGAGTGCCTGGTTCCTGAGCCCCATCTTCATAGCCGACCAGGGAGAAGGGCCAGAGGATATTTAGAATAATCAGACTGAAAAAGCGGTCCAAGCGACTTGGACCCAGAATTTCCTTGTCAAGAACAAGAAGCAAGCCGCGGCCCGCTTCCAGTGCTTGTTTACCGCGTACATGTTTTTTGACCTGTCACCAAACATCATATTCGGGATAGTTCAGTGTGAGTGCTGGTAGGTGGGTCGCTTTGTACCAAGCCCTCGGGACGCGATAATTTGTCAATCCATGGTTTTGTGGGCCACTCCACAATCTCGTATACGCAATGCATCTTCGCGTCTAAGGAACTAAATTAGTTGCAAGTATTATGTAAGTTGTCTCCTTGGCATCTAACAGTTTCGAATGCTTGGTCTTCCGCAGGATAAAAGATCCATGCCGCGATAGGGAAAGAAAAATAATAATAAAAAGGGGGGAGGAGGGAAAGAAAGCGTGGAAAGATTGTAATCCAGAAGGAATCTAAACATGGACAAGGGTGGAGACTTCCTGATCACGTTCCTTCCCCCTGAGCGACGCGTGGATCTTGGTTCCAGATGTCGTGTCCCCTGTCACAAGCAGGCCAATGATTAATTGGCATGACGCGCATTGGCACATGCGTTACGCCCACGCCAAGCTGGTCTCGGTTACGAAAGACTGCATCAGGCAGCGATAACCGCTGATGGACCCAAGGATGGCATTTAGCCTTAGCAGTTCCCTTGTGCAACAATCGCTTCTCTTATGTTTCATCTTCCAATAAGGGCTGAGAAGGAGTGGGGAACAACCTCCCCTTTTTTTTTTCTTCTTTTATTTTCATCCTTTCAGGAATACACGAGGCTAATTTTCACGAGGTGAAGTTTCGAATCGGACAGGAGCGTGTTGATCCGCTCCCGGGTAGTGCGATTCGTGCGTTCGGCCAGTCCATTGTGTCCTTTGCAGTATGGCGACGAGGTGTCAAACTCGACTCCCTCTGATTCAAGATGGGTTCCGATAGGCAAATATTCTCGTCCATTATCGGTGAGAAACCTCTTAATCTCGGCGCCGAACTGTCGGTACACCCAGGCTTCAAACTATAGGAATTTCCTTCTGCAGCGCTTCATGCTTCCATCTCATAGCATAGGCCAATAAGCCGCGAGAATAGTCGTCAGTAGAGGTGATCACGTACCTTAAGCTATCTTTGGCAACTGGCATCCATAATATCGGAATGGATCATCTCAAAAATCCTCGACGAATACAGATATAGCCGTCTTGCACGGGAGTTCCTCTTCTAATGCTACGTACCCGCCATACACGCCGGGCACTGCGGCGTTGCCAGCAGTTCCGTCTTACTCAATAGTCAGTACGGAGTGCCGGTCTACCAGAGGACCACCCTCAAGTCGCCCCGGTTCAGGTGTCCCATCCAAGCGTGCCACAACGCTTCGGAGGCCTAGTCCACTCCTGTGCCCACATCTACTTCGAATATCACAGCTTCACCACCGAGTCCAGAGGTTAACGCTATACATTCTACGTCACTTGGCTCCCGAGGGTCGTCGACGTCCATAGCCACCGCCTGCGGTTCTAGGGAATCTACATAGTCATAGGTCGTCGGCGCCCTCGCCAGTTGGACTCGCTCTCGAGATCTCTTCCCCACATAGCATCGCAGGATCAACAGATCCTCCTCCGCATGGTAAACGGTTCCCACGGTTCGTCCTCGGCGTTGCACAAAAACGTTCTACGGGTGCGCCACCACCGAGTAGCGGCCTCGCAACAGCTTCGGCACGCTGATCAGATTCATCCCGACGCGTGGCGCAAAGTACACATTCTTCAACACCAGGGGTTGGTTGAACTTCCCCCGGAGCGTGAGCTTCACCGTACCAATCCCTTCGGCTTCCACTGGATCGCCCGCCGTGTCCAACATCTCGCGGTGGGCCCGCAGACTGCTGAAGCAGCTCCGGTCCCAGCAGATGTGGCTAGTGGCGGCGGAGTCCAAGATCCACCGGGGTTGCGGTGCGTGGGTATAAAGGGTCGTCACCCTCGCCCTCACGATATTGATCCTCGGTCTCTTGGAAGTCGGCGGGCCCTGCCGATCTTCCACCTGGCTTGATGGTATATGAGGAGATTGAAGGTAGCGAGAATTATGAG
Organism: Penicillium tannophilum; assembly: GCA_028829675.1. Taxonomy (NCBI): domain Eukaryota; kingdom Fungi; phylum Ascomycota; class Eurotiomycetes; order Eurotiales; family Aspergillaceae; genus Penicillium; species Penicillium tannophilum. The sequence continues at coordinate 2,658,687 of JAQKAK010000004.1, read as the reverse complement.
GGTAATTTTGAGCCGGAGGAGGCATATCGAGTGGCGTGTACGGTGGTAGAGACTGGCCGGAGCTCTATGCACAGTCAGACTCGATAACTTGAACAAGAGGATGAGAGTATGGAGGTGGTTGAATACGACGAAGCCGATTTACTTCCGCCTCCAATCACGCAATTGGGTGATAGAAACCAGACGAGATCTTCTGGTCGGGTAACAATGCCCTCCAGCAGACTGCGATGCTATGAGGTATAGTAGTCTTCATAATTAGCCAATTAAATTTTTTAAGCCCTTCATGTTTCTTTCCAAGTATTCTCACCTAGAGACTAGCAGCTACACAGTCGGAACAATTTCGTCATCAGAATATACTGCATAACTGAATTTAAAATGATCAGTCAACCTTTTTTCTGGTTTTTTGGTAATCGCGGGTACCCATTTGGGTCTTGGGTTGGGTTTCCCGGATGACAACCCGCCCGTTGTTTGATATGTGAAGCTTCAGTGTTAATCTTCTTGAAGCAGAAGTGAAGATGCATGCACAAAGTGAGATATGTTGGAAACTGCCTCATTTCATGTTCAGCGAGACTACGCTGTAACTACCGGTCAACCAACGAGGGCCACTTTCTACGGCCGTGGTAAGATAATGGTATCAAGTATACGGAAACACCATCGTTGAACTTTGATCAACGGAAATTCTGTACAGATAATCCGAGTCTCAGCTTAAACTACTCTGTCACCACGAGTGTCCATCGTTACAGGTTTCCAAGTTTTCACAGAATGTGACTTATTCACGCTCCAGTGTTGACTCACCATACGCACTTTGAAGCGGTGAGACGTGAACTGGAGCGAGTTAGCCAATATCTACACCATACGGTGTTAGTCGCTATAACCATCATTTTATAGTTAGCATTGGCCGTGGACCTAAGGCACAAACCGATTTAGTCGTTGCGCGTTGTGGGTCTAGCATATGGACTGACGCGCCTCCCTCCACTTACGCGAGTCATTGTCTTACGCCAGCTACGTAGTTGATCCTGCTGTAGTTCAAAGAAAGCTTAATTTTATTGTTTATGCAGAAACATGAGGTTATATATACAACGGGAGGATGGAGTTGATTGGAAATCAACTTGATACTCCGTATACATACTTGCGCATTAATTCCGTTGGTTCAATTTGGTTCCTAATCTGCACCAGCCTCATACTGTATCACAACAATCACGCGTGTGACATACTGCGTGTCAGCGACTGTTGTTATCTGCACCCTTATTATGGACGGTCTGTGACACGGCGACTGTCTTGTGGATACCATCAATATTATGTATCGACTCGGCGGTTGTTGGCGCACTGGCAAAGGACACAAGGTGACTCTCATCACCAAATGCGGGTGCATTTTTCCAGCACTTGGCAGCTTTGCTGCCTTGGGAACGATCACCAAGGTGGACGTTCGACCCGTACTGATAGTACTTCTGTGACGAGTATTGCTTTCTGCAGTGCGTAAACAGAATGTTCAAAATGGGAAGACAAGCACATATCAGGCCAACGCCTCCCTCAGCATTCCTAGTAAAGTCAGAGCTTTGTTATAATGAAGCAGTGACCGGGGACTAGAGACATACCCAGATAGAATGACACACATGAAAACGATGCTTTGGTCAGCCGACTGGCCCTCTGTGAGCACCAACACTAGTCGATAGAGACTGAATGCCGTGGCTAGACCACCGGCACCAAGCAGACCAATGACCCGCAATTTTTTGTTTCGAGGCATTTGCAGAGACCATGTCAATGGAAGTGGAAGGATAAGAATTATGATGTCGCTGACTAGACTGATTACTGAGTCGGCGATCAAAGCGGCGGTCTGGTCGAGACAGGTGCCACGACCTTGAAGTTTGGAACCGAGCCAGTAATAAGGAACGGGATCACACATGCGAATTTTGACAATAAGAGCAACCGTATAGTACGTGCAGAGACAGCCAAGGAATATGTATATAAACCAGACTTTGCCGCGGTAGGGAGCGAAAATGCGAGTAAGGATGGAAAGAAGGGCGATCTTCACAAAGAGAGCCATGGGACAATATAGAATGGTAGCGACATAGCAAAACTTTTTGAACAGAATCTGATCTGAATCACTCAAGTCCCAGATATGGTATCCTCCACCATGTTTGCCGACTATGCTGATTAGCGACCTGTTGCTTGACTCCAGAATAGCTTGGCACCCACCGAGAATGCTGACGCCACAGTATCCCATGAATAGAGCCCAGGCTACGAGACATCCATCTATTATTCAGCTCAGCATATTATCTCAGATCAGCGGTTGCACAAAACAACTCACAATCTTCAACACCCAGATTTTGCTTGAAGTGGAACCGGGTGTAGAATCGTAAGGCCACGAAGGCTGTGCAGATGGGAACGCACAATGCCTGTGTTATGAGATTAACAGTATGGTACACATCATGAGGGTCTTCGACGGTCATGTTGAGTCCCCTATTTGAACGTGCACAGTCACAGGAAAGACGTTGGGAGATGAAAAGTCTGAGCTAAATTCCGGAACGTTATATTATGACAGGTGGAGATGAGTGATCCGCACACCCGATCGCCTTGGCCTTACTAGTCAGCCAACCGCCATTGGCCGATTCTATCTTCGACTTTGACCATTGTCGCCGTTGAAGCGAACTCGCTGACGCCCGAGTGGTCAAGCGAATCCAATGTTTTTTCGCGAGCTCCACATACGATAACATACTCCACTATATCCACTGCCACAGTCCGTAAATTAAACTGGCCTGGTGGAGGTCCGAGTTTGTACTAACGAAAATGAGACCGACATATTCCCGAGCCCACATTCACTCCCGATATTTTGCAAAACGGCATCTAGGTGGCTCCTCTAGTTATTAACTGCGAAAATTAGCGATATCCGTGAGCACTTTTATAGAAATGTCGAATTCAGATTTTGTTGACGTCCTCGGGAAGCGGTGGGGTATTGCGCCCAAAGGGCCACTGAATGTGGCTTGGCGTTTTTGTCTTTGGCTGTATGAATTCCTTCTCCGTGTTCTCCGTCCTTCGTACCCGCCCACCTTTTCTCTCTTTTTCTTTTTTCCTTCTCTCCTTCCCTTTTATTTTTTTTATTGCCCTTCTAGGGTTTACCAGACTATTATTGCGAGTCAGTTCAGCCTCTTTTCCCTTATAATCCTGTTCTCTGTATATACATGTAGAGCTAAGTATTTCGGTGAACCAGAGGATAACCCAACCCGTAATGGGGCGCAAGACGTCTAAGCTAACTAAATTCGGCGATCATCCAAGGCACTTAGTGACCCTGTCTATCGGGCGCCTCTCGAAAGGTGAAAATTCCGATAGCCAAGGTCTTGGTTGTTATATGGGCAATGACACAAACATCGACCGAGGCTACTCCGTAACTTCACGCAACTATAGAAGTGAATATACTCCCCGCTTGACATGACCCGCGGGTAGACCTCGCCAAACGCGGGTTCGGGGCGGGTTTTCAATTTTCCTACCCGCCCATGGGTGGTTACCAACCCATCGCGGGTTTTGCATTTCACAAACGCACCCGTGTGGGTTTTTGGAAAATGTTCGCGGGTACCCAGTTACCCGCCGAACTACATAATTTATCCATAATATATGATTAGTCAATTATTGTGAAATAATTTTATAAAGACCATTATATCGCTCCAGGACGGAGGGTTTCTTCGGCGATACTACGAAAAGGTGTCTGAAAATCTTCAGCAGATCAATTGCCGCGTCCTAGCCAAAGCATACATCAAGCTGGTTGAGCCACGCAAGCAAGTCATCTATCCTTACAATGGACGCAAAACTGTCGATGGCAGAACCAAGCAGCTAAATCCAGTTGATACCAAGCCACCCTGGTGGCCATCAGGGGTTAGACACCGAGAGCCCGGCCATCTACCGAAGGCTGGTAAGAACACTTACCTCGCTCCATCTCCTTTCCGGCCGGATTCCACTTATAAACCCGTCTTACAATGCCTAACATCAATATTCTCACAGAGCGCATTAGACTTCTTGTTCATCTGTTTTGCGATTTGCGGATCAACCACGGAATCACTGCCCGGCGATTGAAAGCGGCAGACCAGTCCATACGGCGCCAAATCAGTCCAGCCAAGCGATTGGAGATACTAGACGAAGCCTATACTGTAAGGGAATAGGAAGAGAAATTTCAAGACGGGTTGCTCGGTATGTGAAATTTACGGAACAAGAAAAAAAAGCCGACGACAAGCTCAACCTACTAATCGATGCCGCTCGATTCTGGTCATTTCTTAGTGAAATATACAGCTTCGGAGGAAGGGCCGAACATGATGATGATGATGATGATGAATTCATTTGCCCGATGTAGCTCGCTCTCTATAAATGCTGCTATGCGGGAGTGCTGTCGGGCCTGCCGACAGCTGGAAGGCGGTGACCAGCCCTTTGGTGACCTTAAGAAGCTCTTAATCCGAGCGTCTCGCTGGTCCCATCGAATGTAGATACATAAAAACAAAGGAAAGCAGATGTGCAAGTGTTTAACCACTTGCACCGCATGAAAATGAACGTTCCTGGCCCTCACCGCCTTCACTAGATCCCTGCTCCACCTTCATACAACCTATCCCTAACTCACCCCTATAATCTCCACCGACTGGTGGACAGGAATGACGCCTATGCCAACCGTGCGGCGACTAGTAAGATTGATAGTCTGGACCCGTATAATCTCCACCGAGAACCCTCATCGAGGAGAAGCATAAAGGCGGTCGAAGGTAAAAGCAAGATGCCTCCAGAGGCGATCGAGCGGGCGGCAACACCCGAGCTGACCGAGCAATCGGCACCGATGGCACCGCAGCCACTGCGAACCTCAAATCGACCAATTAGAGCCCCAGTCTCCTACTCTCAGGAGCAAGAAAATGACGCGGCTAGCAGACGCCAGAGAAAGAACCAACCAGAACCGAGCCTATGAGAGAGTGCGAAAGCGGGACCCACTGCACCTGACCAGACGGACCCAATTCTACGAGCGATTCTAGAAGCTTTCGGCAAGATCGAGACCTCAAACAAATACTTCCACCAAGAGATTGAAGCAAGAAATGTGGAGAGGTCCAGATCCCAGTCGCAGATCACCGAGCTTCGAAACGAGCTGTGCCGGAGGGACGAGAGATACCAGGAAGAGGTAAAGAGCTACAAGATTGCACTAGCGGAGATACAGGAGAAGATAGAGGAACTCAAACAAACAACCCTTATAACCAATCTGACAGGATGTACCTGTAATAGTCAATACGAAGAGCTACGTGTAGAGCTCTAGTCGCTCCGCACCGCGGTGACCAGCCCGAGCACAGGCCGGAGCTGGGCATCGATTGTGTCTTAGCCATCGGTAGTGTCGTCTCATACCCGGGCTATGCGCTCGAGCCTCGGTCTTCCGGCTGTGATCCTAGACGTACGATCGGTAAGTAACGAAACCAAAGCGTTGGTGGACGACCCTATATAAGTGCGCGAGAAGGTCTGGGCCGCACTCGATGATCAGATAGCCACCTCGAGTGTCGAGATTGTTGGGATTAAATCGACCTCCCGGACGATAGTTAAGGTTTTCGTCGACTTAGAAGAAAGTGCTACGTATCTACGCCGAGCCACTTAGTGGCTAGATTCCTTACCGGGAGCTACGCTATAGGGAGAGCAATAGTTCCCCGTTAAGCTAAACGATATTAAGAAGGAAAGTGTCTACGGAACATCGGAGGCGCAACGGGAGGATTTCACGTAGACCTTCTAAAAAGAGAACAACGTCGAATAGGTCAAAAAGACCGTCTAGCTTAGTGGAGCGAAGCGATACGGATCTATGGCGATTTACCTATCTAGACAGGGAGATACCAAAGCACTTTTAACCCATTGAATTACCTATATGCGTGGGGAGATAGTATTCTCCGATAGATTCCACGAGCGTCCTAGGCCGCTACGATGCTGTAAATATTAGTAATACAACCATAAGGAGGATCAGTGCCCAAATCTCGAAGCCTACGGCAAGTGCGCGGGCCATAATCGCATCGAGCAATGCACTTCTAATATTATTAAGTGTGCCGCCTATTAAGGCAACCACGCTATTAACGACTATCACTACCCGAAGTAGGACGAAGCGTGGAAGGTGATCCATTAGCGAGAGCAGGTAATGGCCGCGAGACGACCAGATTCCCTCCCCTATGGTAGCTAGTAGAACCCTACGCGTGCTATAGGCTAATCTAAGAAAGAGCCCGGAAATCTAACTAAGCCTCCTAAATAACCGCTCATTACAAGGCTACGATTTGCTGATGATCTCGGAACCATATCTTTTCCTAATGAACGACACTATATACTCCTATATGTATGCTAATTAGACACCGCTCTAGCCCTCGTAGTAGCATCCGCCACTTAGACAGCTAAGGCCGCACCGTAGTATAGTCTGGGTGAACCAAAAGACCTTTCTATATAGATAGATTAATATCGCGTCCGCTGACCTTACCACTGTTCTCTTATTCACGCCCTCTCTAACTCTAGCAATATCTATATATATTATACTAGGAACGGGGCGGGAAGGAACAAGGGCATTGAATAAAGGACTAGAAGTAATTCAGAACGCCTGTTAACGGGTCTAATGCGAGTATGGGGACAATTTCGACACCCTTATTATAGGGGACTTTAACCGCCACAACTAATTATGGGGAGGTAATGAAGTAGTAATACGTAATCACTAGGGGGAAGCGGAACCGATTATGCTCTTTATGGCATATTAGGGCCTAACTAGTCTACTACCACGAGGGACCATTATATAGGAGTAAGGCCCACATCGGTCGACCATCGATCTTATCCTCGCGTTAAAGGGACTAAGTAGGCGGGTCACGCGGTGTTATATCTATCCCGTCGAGTATGGGTCTAATCACCATACTATCGAGATAACGTTCTAGTATAAAGCGCCACTGGCGCCGCCCCTAGTAGCTCGCTTCTCATTCCGCGATGCGCTATAGGCCAATATTAGTTGAGAGTTAAGTAACCTGAAGTCGGAGATCATCGATGTTATAGACTACTTAGAGCTAGACGGAACTACTAGGCGCTTAACCTATAGGATTAGCGCGGCTATTCACCGTTTAGTCCCGGTTACGAGACCATCTCCATACGGGAAACGATAGTGGACCCGGGAGCTAACGCTATTACGAGACACGTACACATAGACCTAAAATCGATACACATAAGCCTAGTGGTATAGTGTCGACTGTGGTGCGCTAGAAGACGACTCATTATACCTATAGAGATAGTACCACCAAGTAATTCGCAACGCTAAGCGACTACACTAGAGGGAGTTCCTCGCCAATACCAATAACGTTTAGAAAGCAGCACAATACCTCTAGCCAGGAGACCAATCCATAGGGATAGTCCCTATACTACGCTCAGGTAAGCAGACGATTAACGATGACTAGGGAAAGGCCTATACACTCCTTAAGACCTTCTTCCCCCCGCTACCTAATATTTAAGATAAGCCCACGAGAGATAGGCCACTACTAGACGCCCTCCTAATAGAAATGATCACTAAGCACAAGATCGAGGTGGCTCTAATAAGAATGGCGTCGTGGAAAGCCCCTAGACCAGACAGGCTATTAGTGGTGGTGTGGTAACGAGTATAGTCTACCATAAAATAATAGGTCGTCAAAATCTTTTAAGCGTCACTCCGACTTAGCTACTTCCCTACTACGTGGAAGGTCGCTAAGATTATAATAATACCTAAGGGTGGACGCGACCCGTCTTTACCGAAATCATACCGTCCGATCTCGCTATTGGCCACGCTTAGAAAGGTACTAGAAGCGGTCGTCGCTAATCGTATCTCGACCCTAGTTAAAAAACACCAGTTACTACCCATAAATCATCTTAGGGCTCACCAAAGGCGGCTATATAAGCAAGCGCTCAACATCCTAATTAAAAAGATATATAATACGTGGCGCGAGGGCAAAGTCCTTAGTCTAGTGAGCTTCGATGTGAAGGGTGCCTATAATAGGGTGGATCTAGGTATCCTACTACGAAGACTACGGGAGAGAGCAATCCCGGATATCCTAATCCAATAGGTCGGTAGTTTCTACTCCTCGCGGCGAGCATTAATCGTCGTAAACATATACTAGTCCGAGGTGATGGCCATCGAGCACGCGGGCCTCCCGTAAGGGTCGCCGCTCTCCCCCGTCCTCTTCCTATTCCTGAATGTAAATCTAGTGGATATGTCTATTACTAGAAGAAAGGGAGCAATCGCTTTTATTAATGATTACACACATTAGATAGTGGGCTCGTTAACTAAGGTGAATATAACCGTACTATAGTAGAAGGTCATCCCACGGGCGTTAGACTAGGCGGCGTAGTCTAGCGCGGTGTTTAAGGCAGAAAAGATATCGTTCATCTACTTTATAAGGAACTAGCGATAGCGCTAACTTCCCGCGCTCCCATTAGACGTGAATAGAGTAACGGTCGCCCTAGTATCTAAAGTTAAGATTCTCAGTATGATACTCGATTAGGGATTACAGTTTAAATCACATATCGGGAAAGCGACGAATAAAGGTATAAAAGCCATCCTAGCGCTAAGACGACTATATAGGTTACCTCTATTAGTAGCTCGCTAGCTCTTTACCTTCACAGTCACATCAAAAATCGACTATGCGGTATTGGTATGGTGTCCTCTCTAACTAGATACTACCATTGCGATAGGAAGCGCACGACCATTTAGAACCATCTAGCGTGTCGCGTCTTAGGCGATCGTGGGCGTATTTCGAAGTATGGCTCTCGCTATTACCGAGGCAGAAGCGGGGATTAAACCAACCGCTGTGCGTCTTCCCGCCCGTATCTTAAAGCATTAGATTATCTACTACACCTTACTAAAGGACCACCCCTTCTAGGCCTATCGAGCAGCGGCCATAATATAGAATAAGAGTTATATATCGCCGTTTAAAACACTAGCGAAGCACGGACCATAATACCTATCTAATATAGAGGTCATCTGACCCTTTCCTCTTAATCCATAGCAACGGTCTCCTAGGGAGTTAATTACTTCCGCCAGATCTAATATATAAGAGCTACACGAGGCCAGCCACGCACGTCTCTAGTTATTTACTAGCGCTAGCGTCCACAATGGTCTGGTCGGGACAGGGCTAGTGGTTCGTGTTAATCAAGTAGATATTCTCTCATCTAAACGCACGATCGGCAATAATAACGCGCTTAACGCACACTACGCGTAGCTAGGGGCGGTGTTGGAGGCTGTGTCGTACGTAGAAACGATGCTCCCTCGTATCCAGATATCACTATGGAAAGTATAGGTCACGATCACTATAGACAATCCTTCCGTCCTGATGTCGCTCGCAAAGCCATATCTCCAGGGCGGGCAGGCTCTAATCACTTAGACCACGGAAGCCGTCACCCGACTATTAGAGATAGGCGCCAAAGTCCAACTACGGTCGCTTACAGATACAGACTACGAGAATACAAGCCGAGCGCATAGCCTAGCTCGCGAAGCGACAAGAGAGAACAGCGAAGTCAATCCTCCGCCTTAGGCGCGAGTCCAGCTCCAGGCGTCAGCGTTGCGATAGGCTCGTGTGAATACAAAACAGCACCAGAAGAACAACTTCCAGCTATCGACTACTGGTCGGTTTACACGCCGGCTAGATTCAGCCCTACCGGGACCCCACACAAGGGTGCTATACGATAGCTTGGATCGGGAGAAAGCGTCAATACCAGCTCAACTCCGCACGGGCCATGTCAGAATAAATGGATATCTCCATCGAATCGACAAGGCCGACAGTGATATATGTGAATGTGGCGTCGAGCGTGAAACAGTCTCACATTTCCTACTTCGATGTACACGATGGAATAAACAACGCTGCGCACTGGCTGAAACCGCGGGACCGAGTCTCGTTAGTCTGTCAAAGATCCTAGGAGGTAAGCCTGAGACTACAGGAGAGGCAAGTGAGCTAGATGGAAGGGCATAGAAACCGGATGTCAAAATTGTCAGAGCCGTCATCGCGTTTGCAATGAAGACTGGCCGGTTGGCCCCGGAAGGGTGAAGAGGAACTAGGTCTGAGTCGAACAAGTATAGGGGTTTGCTATCAAATATACATAGTCAATGGTGCAGCGCACACTACATACGACCCAAGGTCGTGAAAAGCCTGAGGAATAAATAATAATAACAATAATAATACCTCGGATAGTTTGTTTACCCGCCCCGTGTGATACCTCAATTTGCGCCAACAAAGAAAGCTAGCTTAATTTATGGGTTTCACTATAGGTTCAGTCGCAGACATTTTTGGCTTGAGCAAAGTACTAGCCCCACATGCCTGTCACAGGAGAGGTAATATGTGGACTGCTCCGTATATTTGTTTCTAGGGGTTGTCGATCTTTGGCAAAGAATGTTCGCCCCACTCTGACTATTTTGAAATAACTACATGTATATCTGTTTTGGCTGAGATGAATGGATGGGGAGCGGTCAGAGATCGGGTCGGGTTCTTATCAATTGCGGAAACGCAGTTGCACAACCAGTCAAAGTGTCACGAAATTCGAAATCTGCAAATAAAAAATAGATTGAAAAAAGCTCCATCCTAATTGAGACCCTCGTCCATGTGGGTGGGTAGGCACAGCAATTTCCCAATACCCACAGCCGATCCCCAATTCTTGCCAGAACTGCCACACCGGCACTTTGCTACCAAGGAGATGGCTTGGGCCTCGCTTAGCCCTTTAACTCCAATGCAATGTGCCTGTGTGGATCCTGTGCGGATCCTGTGTCGGGAAGGGTGGGTAGTATTATGCAGTGGCCTCGTTGGCTTATTTTAGTGCATACTGCATCTCTCCGATCCGACATTTCAATTCCTATCTACGGGAAATATGGGGTACGTGGACGGGGCACGGGGTCGTAATACAGTATATCAATTTATTGAATCAGAACCACTAAAGTTCTCGCACTTCAATAAAGGCAGCTTCAATGGAACTTGTCGAGTACTATTCGATATACTGCATCTCCATATTGACAGAATATCGTGACTTTGTTCGGTCGGCGAAGTCCGAGCCAAATCGCCAAAAACGGGTCTGGGCAAGCCATCCCTGTCTCCTATGGATGACCTGAACTTGAAGCTACCCCGTCCGGCTCCGACGTATTGCCGAAACCCGACGAATCAACGCGATACATGCATGGAACGGATCGCCGGAACCAACACAGGATCCAGATCTTGCCCGGCACTTGCCTCCCGACACGAGCAACCCTGCCCTTACTCATATTTCCAGGCCCTATCTCCCTTCAACGTTTTCGTTGTAACTAGGCGCGCTTTCCTAAGTTCTCTAGCGGTAGACGTTTCCTCTACAAAAGTCCGATCGGATTTCAGCTTGCCCACGGCTTCCAACATGCCGACAGCTTTCATCGTTCCGCAGACCCTGGGCGATTACCACCGAATGATGTTTCAGCACACATACAACCAAAGGCAATCAGCTATCGATTCTCGAACAAATACAATTCAAATCACGCAACAGCCGCAAAGCAAGGTCAGCACAGGGGGGAATATTTCCAACAAAGGTCTAATTACACAACAATGACCTCAACTCTGCCGATGTGGGGGAAACTTTGCCTTCCAACCCGTTGGCCGATCCGACCATCGAAGTCAAGGAACGTCTTTTGCTTCTTCTGCTTGGAGACCCGTGTTTGAACACAGCGTCGGTCGGATACCATGTTTCGAGGATTTTCGCTATGTTGCCCACATGCTGCTAAGCGACGTTCCCAATTCTGCATCCGTCCGGCAACGTTCCTCGATCTCTTGACCTCTTGCTTGAGCTCTTCTATGCGTTGCTGCGCTGCGTGGAGGTATTCTTCCTTCCGCTGCAGCGATTGGGAAAGTTTGACATTTTCGTGACGCAACTCTTGTAGGTTGTCCGTCAATGTCTCATTTATTGGACTAAAATAATCACGGTCATGTTTAGTCTCTCCAAGAACGTTATCGAGGGAGGAGCGAAAATACCTTCCGGTCTGCCGTTTCCAGTGATTGTGCGCGATCCGATGACTGTCTGAAGTGGGGAGGGAAGTGAAAGAATGTTCCTCCACGCTTTGTGAAGTCATGGCTCGGAGCTGATGTCTGCTAAGTTGAGATATTCAGAGTGGAATGCTATGATTGATAGAAGCTCCTCAGGGTTCTCTAGCATTTGAATCTTCTGTAGGCAACTGGGCCAGCTGAATCAAGAAATGCCGAGCAGGGATATCATCGTGATTGATTGGCGGGGGGGGGGGCTGGGCAACCCGCCACATGGCCCTAGAAGTGTATCAGTGATTGCATGGGCCATTTTATGGATCCGTAATAAGGCAGTGCATCGGGCAGAAGCCTGCACGTGAAAGAGCCTATCTCAAGGATGACTGTCAGGGATATAGATGAGGCCGACACGCTAAGCCGAGAAAGTGGACCGACATGGCGCACCTGGGTTCCCCTGAACGCGAGGGAGCTATCTTTATTTTGCTACCTCGCGCTATGTCTTGTATCTAGAGTCGACTATACCTTTTGTGAATATTGATCCTTCATTGAAAAGACACGCTCCTCATCAACAGATACGTGATACCCTCACATAAACCGACCGTGTGAATAGGTCTTCATGGGTCTGGGACAATATTTTGAGTGTGAGCGCCACATGGCCGCAGTAGTCACAGATTTGAGCGTTCGCCCTCATCGCTAAGCCTACGCCTTGTATGAAAAATTAGTTGTAGCGCGAGCGGCGGGCTATGCAGAGATTGGGCGCCGGGTTCAGGGGATCACTCAAACATCCGCAGTGGGTAACGGTGATGGAGTATACCGCGGCAAGCAGCATTTCGCTTGATCTTTCAGGTAACAGCACGTGGCAAGGGGCCTTTGTGAGCTCGCAACAAGGGGGTAGCATGTTGTTCGGGCGGGCCGAGCGCAGTGGGCCATGGAGGCAACACAGTCCATTTAATCAAAGAGCCTGAGAGATTTTAGTATCCACGAACCAACATGAACGCGGTGCGATACCTTGCTCGTATGTGTTGCGAGTGTCGCGCATAGAGGCTCGGAGACACCCGCACGTCCAAGGTTGAGAAGTTGATGTCGCATCGGCTACGCGCCCAGCCACGATGCACGTGATTGAGATGGTCCCTCTACAGACCATTAGACCAAGGTGCTTTACTTTCAGCTTTGATTAACAAGACTGGCAGTTACATTAGTTCTAAATTCGTGGTACTGTAGATTTAGTGTTCTACGCCTTGCGAAGAGTGGGTTGTAAGCGAGTCTTGCAAACAGCCCTGGCGTTGTTATCAAAAAGAAACATCACTCAATCAAATATCGTTTCGAAGTTTCACCCAAGGGTATACAATTTTTCCCAAGGTGGTTTCTACGGTAGTAATCAAAAGTGTCGTAGTTCAGAGGAATGAATTTATTATTATTCAGAAGGGAACTTGAGACTATATATACAATGAGAAGAACAAGTTGATTGGAAAACAACTTGGTTCTTGTATAGATATCTCGGGATTAATTCCGATGGTTCGGCTTGGTTCCCGATCTGCACCAGCCTCATATCACAACAAAAAGGGATCTATTCTTGTCGGCGTATCTCTCTCTACTAGCGATTATAAGGTCTCCGGCTCATCTGCATACACCAAATATATCTCTATAGCATTGTCGCGCAGTGTCTCTTTTCTGGCCATACCAAGCGGAGTTTAGTTTTCAGTTCTACAGTCAATGTGGTATGGCTGCACACAATGAAAATACTTTCAGTGGAATGTGGCTAGGACCATGCGCGACCGTACTCTATTATTTCATATTTTGAAATGAAACGGTCTCTACGTGGTTAGGGGCGTATAAGGAGGATTTGGCGATCTATGGGATAGGCGATCGGCCGAATACATCCGATTCATGATAATTTCGGAGATCAAATTCTTGATTCATGACTATATCTATGATTCAAGCTCTTTTATGCTTTTCAAGGTTTTCACGAAAAAGGCTAATTGGGGCCATTAAGAATGTCGCACAGGTCCATCGTTGCGAGAGTCAACCTTACCCTTACACTTGTTCACATTTTATGTTAAAGACCTTCAATCAAGCCACCCTTCCAAGATTTGAATGTGTAAATAGAAAACAAAAGAACAATAATTCTGCCCTTGACGAAAAGAGGATCTCTGGTTTCATGCTTCCAAATCATGGTAATAGTTGAGTGGGCTCAACCACACTAGTGGGACGCTGACGTGGAATCCGATCCGAGGTGGTTGGACAATCTCTTTGCACCCCACCGAGACTCACAGCCACATCCCTTCCTATGGATGCATGAGCCACAAGCTCGGCCTCTCTGCGGCTAGTGATGTGGCTTTAGCTATATGTGTGGCTGAGCTCAATTGTCGCCTTACTCGATAGCTTCTCCTGTCTGATCCACTTCCTGTCAACGCCGAACTAACCCGCCCTTAATCCTCAAATGTGATAATTTCTAACACCACACCGACACTTGGGGGGCCTCCGTCTTCCCGACGTGCGGGAGCTATAAGGACTATCCCTCACCCCCAGACTCGTCCCTCAGCTCATTCTACAGTATCCCCATCTGACTTAACATTTCGTGTCTTAAATACTTCTCCATCGCACGTCTTCTGGACTACTTAATGTTCCTCATACATGTCAACGGACGATCGTGTCACTCAAAATGCAAGGCTCAGGAAGAGAGTGCTGGGAAAGCTCTGCACATATGAATCTATGCGATCATTATTCTCGCATGCGTCTCACTCGAGGTAAGCGACTCTTTCTACTTTTTGCTTCCCCTTCCTGGTCTTCTTGTTCTGAGACCTCCCTCCTCCAGGATCTGTCGAGAGAGAGACTCAACGCACCTCCGGCAGGCGGGCACCTTACCCCGAGGGAGTAAGCTACCCTGATGCACAATCTATTTTAGATGATGGAGAATTTGGCCGGGTGGATCCTACTGGCTGGTACCCGCACTATAAGAATTGCTTGCACTACTTCCTTGAGTGCAGTCAACATGTGCCGACGGTGCAATCAGTGGCGGCCTTCATCAACATCCGTCTCCCATATCAGCGCGCTTCAGAGGCGGGTCTATCTACACAGCAACCCCCGCCATATATTTCTCTGCGGCCTTATGTCCGGCGCTTGATTGCTACGGCGCAAGACTGTGTTATTACGATGCACGCGTTCTTTGGGCCTGACTGGGAAGCTGGTGTGGGTTGCATTTACAAGCAAGAGCGCATCAACTACCTCTTCACGGCTAAGTGTAGTGGATGGGCGAATACCAAGACAGCCTACGATATACAACCCGATGAGCAGACTCCATTCTTGCGTCCACTGCGGGACCCATCCGAGGAGGAGATTCGGGGAGCAGAGGCCCGATGGAGTGAATGGCTAGCCATGGAAGATTGGATGGTGGGGGCCCGGAGCCCTTGGTGAAGCAAAAAAGGGGAAAGGCTAAAGCTTCCCCAACTTTACGAGACATTACCGTTGTTTTATTTTGTAGTTTCATTAATTTATTTTTTCCTTTGTTTTTATTCGGGATAAATCATTATTGGGGCTCGTGTCGAGAATATAGTTCCGGCGTTGCAAGCTTAGGAAGTAGGTAGTTTAAGCGTTGGAGTAACTATATAACCTTGAAACTTCATGTATTTTTCATATGCAGAGTATATCATCACCTAAGTAAGATATTAGGGAGCCAAACTACCAGTTCTTGAACAAATTAGCACAAAATGATCGCCCTTCACCCGCACGCCAATGCACAGATGATAGTAATCGTCAACGGTTCCCCTGTCAGAATCAATAGTGCCGCACCGCCACAGGCACAGACCAGCGTGATAAATACTTTTTAAGGGTGATGGTTGGTGTATCAACCTTTCGTACGTAACCATCTTTAGCGCGTCGGAATTAATCTAAAGCCGTTTAATTCTCCTACGTAGGTCTAGCAAGGGTCGGAACCATATCTTCCCCACTTACGCGACCCGCCAAATGACTCACTAGACCGGGCATAAGCGTACATCAACCTGTCAAGTCCACAATTTGCACCCCAACCTCAATAATCCCCGAGTTTATTCCGTTTTCTGGGCTAAGCTGAAAGGTCCCGATCGTCCGGGTCACTACGCGTGTGATACGTCAAGTTTTGCGTAACCAGATTCCCTGGAGTAATCTAATCGTCGCCCGAATAGAAAATTAGAGAAGGAGAAAAAAAGAAAAAAGCCAAAAATGAATCCCCAGAACCGCGCATCTACGAGCACGATGACAAGGCCACCACGCTAACGTATTCGGTAAGCGAGTCGGCCATGTAAGTGGCCCAGCCACCCCATCAAATTCAAATAATTCAAATCATCGTAAATTCACCAAAACAACGTAATATTTAATATATAAGCTATTTAACCAATTTTGGGCAGGTGCGTTCTCTTATGCCTCTGGATATTACATTCTGAACACGTTGGTGGAGCTCGACGTCGTGGTTCTTAAGCTTGAAATTGGCCGGTTGACGTGATATCTTCTGGTTGAACTTGAGGTATTATGTCTATTTGACTTAATTGTTCAAGTTCATCTGCATATAAACCTTCAGATCGAACGATTTGCTGCTTAGATCGAGATTGTTTTCGCTTCTGTTTTTCGCTGGCAGCGCGTAAATCGTGATTTTCTTGTGTAAGAATTATCGCGCTTTGTATCGACATTTCAAACCCTTTCACAAGATGATTTAGAACACGATTTGATGGGCTTTGTGGACTTGTTGAAGGTTGATTTAAGAGCTTTTTGAGTGAAGAAGCTTGTTGATGGAGTTGTTTTAGCGTTCTGGGGGTTTTAGGGGTGAAATTTCGACTTGATTCACTTCCACGACTTCTTAGTGGTGTTGGAGTCCGAAGAAAGATATTGAGCTTTGAAAGTACTCGATCTGGGTTAAATGAATATAAACTAGTCGCTGCGAAGCTGCTTTTAGTTGTCCCTGATTTAAACGCTTCAGAACGGGCGGATAGATACGCATGGAGAAAGTCAAACTTATCAACGGTGGTCAAGACCTCGCCGCATCCGCGTTTCAATAAGTCGCCCATATGCACGCTTTAAAACCGCAAAACAACCCACATCAAGAGGTTGTAAAATATTTGACGAGTGCGCAGGCATGCAGATTGGAACCACGTCATTTTGAGAGCAAATTTCGTCGAATTCTGGAGTCAAATGACTTCCATGACCATCAAGAACCAAGAGTCGATATTTCCCCTTCATCCTCGAGAAGGTCGAAGGAAGAAAGACCTTTTGAAGCTAACGAAGACCAATTGCATCCGTAGTCCATCCATTATCGCTAACCTCGAAATACCAGTCTTCTAGAGTCCCTTGCCCCCACCCAACAACGAACTTTTTCCCCTTAAAGATAATCGTTGGAGGAAGGCTAAATCCGAACGCGCCAATACACTCGATTGAGGTTACCCACTCACGATTTCCAGGTTGTAAAATAGCGCGCCGACCGTAATATTCCGCTCTTGCCACAACTTTTGCGGTTGCGATTAGCCCCATCGCGAAACCTGTCCCATCAAAGTTGTGTATATCAAATGATAACACATAACCTGAAAGCACTGGGTAGCACAAAGTAGTGACAGAGTGGTGACGGGAGCAAATGTCCTGCAACGCTCGAATCCATTTGCTTATGAAGTCTTAAAAGATAGCACCCAAAGCCATGCAAGGAAGTCCAGCACCGATGCCATCATCGTCCTGCATATGTCAGCCCACGTTTATATGTAAATTGGGGGAAAAGGAAGAAGCCTTACAACATTGGAAGGGGAGTTTGTACAGCACGCAATGTTCTGTTTGCAATGCTGGTTCAAAATATCCTGAGCAGAGATCAAAGGCCCGAGAACTGGGAATAGAGTCAGTGGATGTAGGATGTCACGGAGAGATAGGGAATACATGCCTCTAGCATCGAGCTTAGAACACAGAGCCCTAAGCCGTCCGCTCCAGAACCAGTTCCAATCAAGTGGGATAGGAGACCGCCGAGTGCACCGGAGTTTACGGTGGTGGTGTCACCTGCATAGATAGCTTTGTTGCAGCAGGATAGCTGAGCTTGGTCACCACATTTTGACCGAGCCTGCTCCACAGTCATGCTAGAAGGGACTGGGAATCGAATTTCACTCTGGCCCTGATTCTGAAAGTTATTGCCAACAGTGGAGGTGGAATGGGAAACTGCAGTCCCCAGAGTGGAGAAGACAAAGGCGGCACCGGCTAGAGTGAACTTCATTGTGACGTTGGTTGATAACGAGGATATAAGCGTCCAATTTCGCGTGCTAGAAAAAGAAACTGGACAATCCAACTTCAATGATACATGGAAAAAAAACAATGGAACTTGAAAGCGAGGCTGGGTCAAATATTTATCATTTAGATCCAATTCACATCTTTCTGAGGCCTAAAGTTTCATAACCGTCGCAAATATGTCGATTGGAATGTCATAATTCGCTACTGAGGTTGATTCAGTTATGTCACATTTTTATTCTTACCACGAAATTGTGAGCCCTTAACCTAGCTCATCGCACTCTCAATCACCGATCATGATCACATTGCAACGCGGACCATCACAGGGTCTTCCTTTTCTAGACTCAGTGAAGGGGAACCACCTCCAGCACTTAATATTGCCATCTGAAGTTGATTGTTTGATCGAACTAGATTGTCCTTGAACTGACGCTACAGGGTATCAAGGGTTTGTGCGGTCGCAATCAGAATGACTCCTATATCCATAAGGACAGTACGATTCAACAATAATGAATGCCCACGATCAGACTTTCATCCAAGGAACGTCTATCCTTTGCTTTCATTTGTACTCAGTCGCGGGATAAAAATCTACAGTGGATTGGACAAATTTAATTAGGGGTGGCCGTTAAGGTACTGCCCCTTGAACCCAGTTTAATGGTCGAGGAATATGTGACCTGGGATATGGAACATTGGACTAAGCAATCGTAAATGGGGCAGTACCCCATCGCCCTTGAATGTGAGACCACAACCAGGTGACCTGGAATATGTGACCACATAAACGAGAACAAGTAAAGAATAGGAAGTAGATATCGATTTAACCAGTTGCAAAGACAACAATTGTAATCGAATTAAGTGTTAATGTACATATTAGTGTATACTATGCATGCACGTATATTTTGTCATCAGAGTTTCGCAATCTATGAATAACCCGTAACTCCTATATTTATCCGACTTCCTGGTTTCCCTTCCTATCTTTTGCTTGAATGGAGGATTGTGAGTTCACTCGTGAAATATGTTAGACATTTTCCTGATTTGTAAAGATAAAAGCGGCGGTCACAATATTGAACCCCAATAAAAAGCACTAACCAACAGGGTTGCCCTACGGACCGTGCTGTTGCGGCATTCCGCAATGCGCGTTGTCCTTGTTCTCGTCAGTCTGAGAACACAATGGGTAGTATCAAGCAAGATGCTCGAAATGACTGGATCTTGAGACCAGGGTTGAAGGAGAGCGGGTGCCACTGCGAGAATGATGTTTGCGGAACAACATACTCGCTGCGATGCATCGTAAAAAAGGTGTCAAGAATCTTGACGGCAAAGGTTTGGCCTGCTGACTTGATCACAGATGACATTCGAAATTTCAGGCATCCTTCCCTACAGTAGTGGGCCGCCGTTGTGTATGCATCTCAAACTACGAATCCGGAATGAAGACCCTCGTGGCCGTGCGAAAGAAATCTGCGACCGACTAGGAGCTGTGAAAACAGCCGTCGAGGAACTGGTCATAGCAGAGAAATAAAGGACTGAGTGGAAAGGTCGCCTACATACTGTATTAGGATCCCTAGGTCTCCGATCCTTTAATCTTACCGATCTCATCGACAGTATGATGACGTGGTTAATGGTTCAGGAATATCAGGAGGTCATAACTGACTGGCGGTGAAGTCCCGAATTGATGAGACTTTACCGCTTTTCTCCTCTACTTGGCTGCGCTGAATCAATCTTATCGGGAGCTATTGCTGACGGTAACCCTGAGACCCTTCTGTTGTTGTTATTTGGAGGAATTAATTAACTGTGTTAGAGGGGGATCATTAGACTATATATATGATATGACGAGAAGACTAAGTTGATTGATGGACCCTTCGGGATTAGATTCAATGTTGTGGTGTCGTACCTGATCTGCACTAGCCTTAGATCACAATAGAGTTAACAAATATAAATTCTGGCTATTTAATGTTGCCTTCTGTGATTCCAATTACAGTACTTGAAGCACTAAGATTGCCTACATAGCGGCACTAACCACCCCAACTCTTGAGACAAAACCAGCAGGGTATTGACGACTAGGTGGAGTAGCATGAGGAGCTATCGAGGAAGGGAATAAATGGTCAAGCCACAATCTAAAAATGAGCCACAGTTAGATCACTAGCCACTTTGAAGTTGACCGCGTGGCTAGACCCGTAGCGAATGGGGCTTGTGGTTGTGAGCTGACGTTGGAATCTGATACGAGATTATCTGTTTTAGCGCGTCAATAGTCAGATCGCGTCAGCCAATTGTCATGTGAGATTCTCCACCCGAAGTTCAGAGATTATTTGGAATTATAAGGCTCCCTCGCCTGACTATTCCGTTTTTTCTCTAGTATGTCAATTTTATCCCACGAAGAGTGACTGTGTGATGGCATTCTTTGCAGCCCCGTCGATCCACGTCGGATGCCCCACTTCAACTGTTGTAGGCTAGCTTGTCTTGTTCAGCCGATTCGGATGTTCCTATATATTGCGATGGTAGGGGAATTGGGCCTTATCTCTCACAGCCCCTAATCTTGTCCAATCACCGGTCAAGGGTACTTAGACTACAGTGCTAATCTAGACCATGAGCCACATCATATTAACAACTAGATCGTCCCCGCCTTTGTGGCTGTGGCTGAAGCATCATGAATTTAAACGTGCGAGTGTCCGCAGATGCATGTCAATATCTCAGCTGCAAATTTCAATCTCCCTGGTCCCATCGCCGAAGAGAAACCCGGAAGACTACACAGAGAATTTCTCTTTCTTCACCACATATCCCAGCCCTCGCTATAATGTACAGGACCAATTATGAGTTCTACGTATGTAGTCTAGCACCTTGACCACTCACTCATCACCTAACGTACGCTACAGAAATATGAGAGCGTGGACAGTGAACAGGCGCCACTTCCTGATGAGATCTTGTCCCCATTGGCAACGCTATACCCGCATGTCACCGCCCTACAGCAACAATATACCGCCGACGGTTCCACCTTTCCTGGGTTCCCGCACACAGGCTATTGGGTGGCAGCCTATACTACGCAGCCACTTGAAGAGCCTTCGTTCTCAGGACGGCGAGGTAATGGTATATGCGCCTTTTCCTCTTTTGCTTGGCCCACCTCCATTCTGACGGTCTGTCTTTAGACCATCTACCGCGTCGCTTGATATCCAAACTTCGTCGGCTCTTTATTGGGGGCAATAAGAAATGTTTTCGACAATCGGAAGCGACTGATTAAGCCACAGTCTCTTTGATTTCCATTCAGGCCTGCAAACTCGGCAATATAGATATTGTCTATCGATTGATTTCCCTTCGTGACTACTGGAAACATCTGTCAGCACTTCGCAGGTTTATAAGCGTGGCAAGCCTGACGGATTATATCTTTCTTATGTTGTAGGTTATTGAGCTTTATTTTGTTTCTCTTTCAACAAGCACGTTAGCGAGGAGTTGGGGGCGGTGCGGGACCTGCACGCGATAATTTAAGATACAGTACTCTGTGTATATAAGAAGAATATTCTTGGATCCTGTTACGAGTCCTTAAAACTGTGTTATCTCATTTTCTTATTTGTAAATATGTTCGCAATTGTAGGCATGGTGGCAAAACGAACGAATAAATCAGTAAAGTTGACAACGGCGGAAAAGAAATGTCTTGACGGAAGATTTGTGAGACATCTACTCATCAACAATGGAATAGACTCAGTCACCGCCGCTCTAATTCAAAGTGTAGCTTCTCCTATCCCTAACCTCAATCCAAGACCTCCAAATGCTGAGGTGTAAGATGATAACATGGAATTGCTTTGGTTTGTCGCCTTTATCTATATGCCAACATTGGTATCAAAATAACGGGTACTTCCTACCGCGAGGTGTGCTAAATAACCGCAGGACTTTCCATGAAAAGTGTTAAGAGACCAGATGTGTTGGGACTCTTTGGTATCCGCCACGATCTGCAAGGTGTATAGCAGTGAAATCAATACGGTCAAAGCTGGACAGATTCCACCTTGGGGCTGATTGATTTATTTCAGCCATTATGAACGAAGCACTATATTGTCCGGAGCATTAGTCTTGTCGCAGTAGCCTACAATATAAGCTCTTGCGGATAGTTTTCCCGCAACAAGAATAGTTCTCTGGTACCAGAGCCGACGCCTGAATACGAAGTATGCCAGACCTAAGAGTACACCACTTGAATCCTCCGAAGTAGGAAACTGACCCTGAGATCTCGGGCAAGGTCTCTAGCAGCGCGCCCGCTCCGGAATCGGTCCTTGGAATCCCAACACCGACTTCACGTCGTAGATAAAAATAAGAGTTGCAGCTCTAGAAGTAGATTGCGAGCAAACATGCAGTTCACGACCCATGGACAGTCTTCTAGGTTACAGGGTCCAATACGACAGAGCTTTTTTTCACACGCCAGTAGATAGGTACACGCTGTGTGAAGATTTTGTCTGAGTTCCAGAAAGAGGTGCGAAACTAAAGTTTGCTCGCAGGCTTGGCTTGTCACGGAATACCCTCTCCACCTGGCAGACAGACCGTCCGGCCGCCGACCCAGCCAGTTCGATAAAAGTCAATTGGAAGGGCACCCACACATCGTAATGTAAGTTCGTGAGTCATATCTAATCAAGGGCACGAGTAAAACTTTACATCGGAGGCCTATTTGGGTATATTTCGTTTTGTAGCCAAAAAATTGCGAGCCAAGTGAGAGTCTAGCTTTGCTTGCTGAAGGACAGTGATGTGGTTCTTGATGGGCGAAAGTTGACACAGGGGTTTAGAATCTTAGTCCTAATTGCTTTCATAGACGTAGTCATCCCTTCATGGCTTTCGCGTCTGTACAGAGGCTGACAGCCCGCGAATTTCCTCCAGGTCGCCGCGGATAGGAGATTATTCCAGCTGGTTTGGTCGCTCAGTTAAACTTGCACAGGCCTAAAAATAACATCAGGGGTTTAGGTTTCTCTTGAGGCTAGCACGGCTGAGTTCATTCGGATGTCTAGTCTGATAATAGTTAGCAAGAAGGCCACACAGCACCATCTCAGCATTGGAAGGCAATCACGTTGCAGTTGCCAGAGGCACCATACTACTAGGACATTTCCTGCTCCTTTCCAACAGTTGACTCCGTATTTCAGTCGTGCGGGTCACCTTCCTCGATACTGCTCACGGAGGCGCCCTGTTGCCTTGCCGGAGACTAGAGGCTTCATTCTCTTCCATGGAACACTCGTTTTCTGTGATCTCACCATGTGTCAATATTGGGGGCCTTCGGAAATTCTCGGGTTTGGAGGATGAAAGGGAAAACGTACTATTCAATCGATCCCGTATGTTCTGTCTTGGATTATGAGAGGGAAACTATGGAACGGTACTGTTGAAATGTAGGGTATTTTGAAAGAACAGAACTATATTGAGAAATACGCTCAATCACCAGTCTCATCGTAAAGATGCCCGGTGTTTGAAAGATATACTTTGGGACCACAGGTGGGCCGGCCCACAATGCAGACTCTTGTCATTCTCGGAGCCGATCGGCTTTACGGCTTGTAGTGCAAAACCTATATGAATGAATCATGTAAGCCCATGTGGCCTGTCGAAAATTAGCATTATAAGTTGTCTGCAAAGTTATCCGACTGGCGAACGAATTGGAGCAGGGAGACGTAGAAGGAAATGTTGGTTTCGGAGAGAGTATACTCATGAGGGGAAGGTAGATTCAGAAGATACATAGCTCCTAGAATGACCTGCAGACTATATAGACGGCTTTCACCAATGCTGGCCATTAAAAATATCACCGGTCCTTCGCCGCGATGATTGGGCTAGCTCGGATACGTGACGAGCGCCGAGATCATCAATCTTACCCTGAATAGTTCTCGAGCACAATCGTTCGTTGTATTTCAAGCGCTCAGCTGTAGCACAGTTTCTATTGGGTGGAAGGGTGCGTCATAACAGGTAGTTGACTGTATCACATGTTTGGGATATAACAAGGAATGTCAAGTAGGGATAGATATACCCGTAACTATGGTGCACGAAGATCAGTTGTTCACTGCCATAGTCAGGAGGCGGGGTGCGCATGGGCATTTATAGTCTCAGTTCAGCCTATATTGTCTGGTTACTAGCTATGCGGCGCTCATGAAATTGAAGCCGTTTTGGCCAGCAAGAACTTGACCTGGTTTAGAAAATACGTCCTAAGTTGAAATACTGGCGTCCCTCTACAAAGGATGCTAAAATGGAAGCTGCTGCTTGAGAATTGTTACACGGCCACATGACACACAAATTTGCGGTCTAACAATATCTTAGCGATTGAGGACTCCGTGATGCTTGTTGTATTATGGGGCTGGTGCAGATCGGGAACTAATAGTAATAGGAGCCACGCAATCACGTGCGTCGTGGGTGGGCCGACACGCCACGAGCACCTCAGCCCTGGCCGTGCGAGCGTCTACCGCGACACACGCAAAACATCCTAGTACAATGTTGTACAGCATTTTCGCTGGCCTACAGATACCACAATTGCTCAGGACTACCGCGGGGTCTCCGAACAATGCGATTGTCGCCTCTCTAGCCTACTTCGCTCGACCCGCTTAAACAACATGCTACCCCTTTCCTCGTTGCGAGCCGACACCGGCGCTCGCAAAACGCCTGGATACGTGCCTATCGCCCCGGAAGATTGATTGAGATGTTGTTTACTACGGTATACTCCCTCACTATTACCCACTACGGACGTTTGAGTGATTTTATGCCCCTAGCGCCAATATCTGTATAACCCACCGCTTATCCTTTAAATAATTTTCCATAAAAGGCGTGGGCTAGGGATGGAGCATACGCTCCTGTTTGTGATTACTACGGCTATGTGGTATGTGCGTTGATTAAACCATAAGCTAGTCCTAAGCTCATGAAGCCGAACTCTATTTCCCACATGGTCGAATATAGGATTATATTGATTAGTCCTAGGAGCTATAACGCTCCTAGAGCACTTACAAAAGATCCTAGTGCTAGGGTTATATCTCTAAGGTTCTAGGTGAGGTATACTTAGGACGGACACTTTGGTCTTATGTGTAGGCTTCCTAGCCGGAGCGGGTTACGAGACGACTAGTCCTAGGATCTTACTTAGTGATCCCGCGTAGACTTCCGCAAAGCCCAACTTAGGCCTAAGAACTCGGCCCAAAGCCCAACCCAGGCTGGGTCCGGGCCGAACTTCTCTAACCCGGACCTAACCTAGACCTAACGCTAGGCCCCTAGTAAAACCCAACCAGGCCTAACTTAGCCTAACTTTTGCATAATTCTTGTCATAACTCTACTTAGTTATTAAGATAATATACCGTTCTTTACATATATCTAGTCTATACAACGTAGCACTATGCCTTCTTTTTATAAATCATTTGAAATTTTAAGAAATAGACTTATATTCATAAGGAGTTGATTTAGTATATACTAAATTACAATAGAGTAATATAAAAGTTCGGTTATTCTAGGCGCGGTCTATTAATCATGAGATTTCTACCTTAAATTAATAATGAAGTAATAAAGATATATATTCATAATAGAAGGTACCTAGTGCATCTTTTAAGAGTAAAGAAAATTTTTATCGAATTACACTAATTTAATAAAATATAGAGAACAATATATATAGAAGTGATTTATTTTATTCATTTAATTAGATTAGTTTACTCAGAAATTAGCTAAAAGAAGACTATAGAGTAGGAAGGCCACTAGAAGATTAAAGTTTTTCTTCTTAGCGCGATGGGTTGAAATTTTTTGACGATCTTAAATATTAGTTAGGCTAGGAATTAGGTTATTATTAGGTTTTTTGGGCTTTTACTAGGTTTTAGCTAGGCTTTCTAGGTTATTACTAGGCTTTAGCTAGGCTTTCTAGGTTATTATTAGGCTTTCTAGGTTATCTCCATATTATATAGAGCTCTCTAGCTAATTAAACCTAATTCTTCTTATTACCCCCTCATCATAATTAATATATTATATTTATTTAACTTATTCCCTACTACCTAAAGATACTATTACTTAGTAGGTGTCTCTTTAATCAATCCTCCCTTATATTTAATATTAATCATAGAGCTAATTTATTATGTCACAAAGTCAGCACTCTAACTTCGCATCCTCAATTTATAATAGCGAGATAGATAATCTTAGCTATCTTATAACACTAAACCCCTTAGCCACTCTATCTAGTAGTTAATATACGCTTAATGCCTCCAAACAAGACTTTCTCCGACCTCTCTGACTAGTAGTTCCTTCCTCTTTTACGCGCGTTAGACCTAACCAAAGGAAAGCCTTTGTTCTCTATAAAAGAATGGCCTATAGTAAATAGGTAGACTAGTAGTTATAGACTGATTATAGAAGAAAAAGTAAGATTAACTAGGACTTAACCCAATATATGGAGATTTAGAGCTAGTTCCACTAAGTTACCTATAATATAGATAGTGCGCTAAAGGTAATATATTAACGCTATAGTGCTATCCTTAAGCATCTATATATAGTTAATCTAAAGGCAAAAGATAAGGCGTAATACTATAGCATATCGATAATATAAAGATACCTTAAGATAGTAGGGTGTTTAAAGGCCAGGCAAGGGAAGGGGAATAAGATCACTAAATTTCTAAAGAATAGGGTATATTCGATCATTTCTTTAATCCTATCTTCGGCCAAAGTTAGTGTCTAATATCTTAACTAATATATTTTAGGGAATATTAGAGACTACTAATAGATGATAATACGCCCTTTTTATAAGAATTATAGGAAGAAGACCTCCTCTAATTTTTAACACTTAATCGACTCCCACTTCACCTTATTAAGTATCCCTCGCTCTAGCGGCTGATTTCTCGGGCTCACTACGCCCTAAGCCTACTAATAATCCCCTCTACCGATATAATCCGCCGCCGATTAATAAGTATTATTAAAGACTAGTAAGAAGGCATACTTCGGAGATTACTAGTTAGCTTAAAGATATTAATTGCGCTTAATTATTAGACGTCCCCCTATTCGTAGTCATTTATGGCAATTATAGGCTATTTTATTAATACTAATTAGAGGTACTATAAGGTACTTCTTGGCTTTAAGCTAGTTTATGGTTTATATATAGGTATAAATCTAAGTAGTATACTCCTTTAAACTCTTATAGAGCATAATATTAAAGGCCGAGTGTTTAGAATCACTATAGATAACGCATCGAATAATAAGACTTTGGTTACTTCTCTCTAGTAGTCTCTCTAGTAGGCTCTTATAGATGATATGATTCTTCCTTAAATTCTATGCCTTACTCACGTTATCTAGCTTAGTCTCTAGTAGCTTCTTAGCTATATTAAGGCAAATCCATTAAATGAGTTAGCTAAGACAAAGTGGATAGAGAAGTAGTTAAGACTAGTAAAGCTTAACGCGCAATACTAAGTACGTGAGATTTCCTATACCTTAAATAAGGTCCGCTTTCTCGCTATCTACGTTAATACAAGTCCTTAGCGCTAGGAAATATTCTATAATCTCTAGATAATAGACGTGAAGCTAGTGCCTATCTAAGATATAAAAACTCGATGGAATTTAACCTTCTTAATACTTCGCTAGGTAAAGCGTCTACGTGATATCTTTACCCTATTCTATATAGAGTACGACTACAAGGAGATACTACTAAATAATAAAGAGTGGCGCTAAGTTAACTATCTTCTTTATATTACTAAGCCTTTCTTTAATTATATAACTTAACTATTAAAGACTCATAATATTATAGCGTATTATATCTTTAAGATTTATAATAAGCTTTTTAAACACCTTAAATAGTCAATAAAACAGCTACGACGAAAGCGCGTTCTATAGAAGCAAGAGATACTCCACGCGCTAGAAGCTAGTCGGGTTAAGCTTAATAAATATTACTCTTAAACTAGTAGTATTTAAGGATATCTCTACGCTATTAGTATAATACTTACGCTTGTGAATAAGTTTAAATTCTTCCTAATAAACGATTAGGATTAGGAATAGCGCGATACGTATCGTAACTCCTTCTAATAGGCACTTATTCTATACTAAGAGTAACTCTTAACACTTAGCTAGTCCTTAGATAGAACCCGCCTAGTTATTTAATTAAGCTTAAAGCTTAATAAAATATTAGATGAAAGTATAGCATAACTAGAGATAGCGACTAATAAAATCACCTAATATCTTAATAGCGGTACGTTTTCAACGAATTCTTTACAATAATATACTAACTAGTTAATAGATACTATTTATCTTAGGCCTCTTACCTTCTAGAGAGAGCACTAAACTCGCTTTCTAGTAATTGCTACCCTTATACGGGATACACTTTCCTTCCCGGCAATAGGTATAGGTATTAAACGACTCTTTAATACTACTCGGGATATCTATTATTATCGTCGAGGGAGACAGAAGAAGTAGACAATTAAAGAGCTAATAATATTTCTTTATACTTTAAGGTTTAATATTAAAGAGAAGGAAGCGAAGTATCTAGAGAAATTCTTCTCTTATATCGAGATAGAAATAGCGAAGGAAGAGAAAGATAATAAGCTTAAGGAGATAGAATTTAACTTAATTAGTGATACTAAGGAGGTAGACGAGGAGATAAGTGATTATATATAGGTAGATAAGGTAGATAAGCCCTAGCTTCCGGCACCTAAGAATAGTACCTAGGTATAGGCATTAGGACGGAAACGTAAGGCTTAAGAGGATAAGGTCTTTGAGTATTACTTAAAATGATTATATATAATTTTCTTATTAGGGGGCTACCCCCCGATAAGGATTTAATAGAATACACTATTTCTATCCTAGCATACTTTTCTTATTATAAAGGGAATACGCACTATTATAGGCAAAAACCGCATAATTAATACAAAGAAGAGAAGTCACGGGTCTTAGCATATCTATTATGTTTATGGCCTAAGTTAGGGGCCCGGACCTAGGCTGGGTTAGAGCTCTAGGCCTAGAGCCTAGTACTAGGTTAGAATCCTAGGCCTAGAACCCAACCTAGCCTGGGTTGGGCCTGGGTTAGGCCCGGGTTGAGTTAGGCTTTACGGAAGTCTAGGTGCGCGAGGATATATACTTCCTATACTTAACTATAGAAATCAAATATGGGAACTAGGCGCTGGATTTTGCCAACCGGCAGAATATATATAGTATGTGTATTGCTCTACGGGCTATTATATCTCTATGTTAGGTAGTAGGCTATATAGAAGAGGTATACCGGCGGATTTTGGGATTTTCGATATCGCATGATCTCGGAGGTCTTTAGATATATGGCTACTATCCCGAAATTGATAATGGTAAGGTATTATTCTATCGCTAGCCCGTTACGTAACCTAATATCTAGGTTAAAGAGAATTGGTGGATATGTTATTAGTTTATGGAGAATTTGGACCGTGAATTTCTACCTATTCATACTAACCGATTAATGCGGATACTAGAGGAAGTTCCGGACCCAGACGAAGATATCTCTAGTATTGATATTGATGAGCTTGATTCTTAGGTGTCCATGGTCGGATTGCAGGAACGTCCCAGCTTTCGTAGGGCAGCATCTTCGCAGAATCGTGGTCTATAGCCAGAGCTACGTATAATGGTACAAACTTTATAACAATAATTAGCAGAACAGAAGGAACGAGAAGAGAAGCGAGAGGCGGAACAGAAGGAGAGAGAGGCGGAACAGAAGGAACGAGAGGAGAAACTTCTCGCTTAACTCGAACAGCAAAAGCTACGAGAAGAGAAGCGAGAGGTGGAACAGAAGGAGAGAGAGGCGGAATAGAAGGAACGAGAGGAGAAACTTCTCGCTTAACTCGAACAGCAAACGCTACGAGAAGAGAAGCGAGAGATGGAACAGAAGGAACGAGAGGAGAAACTTCTCGCTTAACTCGAACAGCAAAAGCTACGAGAAGAGAAGCGAGAGATGGAACAGAAGGAAATGCAAGGCAAGCTTCTTGCTCTTTTAGAACAGAAAGAGAAGTCGAAATGAATATTTGACCTGTGTTTTTGCGTGCTAGACGGGCCAATCGGATGTAATATGGCCCGCTACGTAAATGGTATATCCTTCCTTTCTTGGGTTGGCGAGCTCCAACCTGAATCGAGAACAGTCGAGCTCTGATCCTCAGCTACAAGAACAAGATGTGAATCTCCGAGGCGCTTACGGGCGTATCCTTGTATTTGAAAGATCCAACTTGCTAGTACTGTACTAAGGGAGTGAACTCTGAACGTGATCACGGGTCTAAAGATCAAGAGTCGGACGTAGTAAGAAAGAAAGGTAGACGATAGCATGAAATATTACCGTCGTCCTTATACTCGAAGTCGTCTCCTGCTATAAGCACATAAGGCCGTGCTTAGAGAGATCAGCGTAGGGGTTATGGTGGCAAATGCTAAAGTATATGGTGAATGAAGCGAGCTTAATTCTAGGTGGGATAACAACGGGTATACATAAGGCGGGGGAACTAATCGAGAAGGCGTGGTAGTTACTGCCCTATCGTAAGCACTAGCGCTCTTGCCCTCCTAATACGCAGTGGATAATATGCCAATCACACTAGGGACGCACAAACTAGGGCCATCGGTCTAGCCCAAAGGGCGATTAGTAATGTCCGAGGCGTAGCAGTAAGTGGTAGTTCCCTAATCTAGGTTGCCGCTAGAGGCAATAGCGCCGGAATTGTAAGCCTAGGCGGCCTTATAAAATAAAGCCGCATCTATTGAACCGCCCTCTTAGGCTATTAGTTACTTTAGGCTAGGGCCGGTTAAGGTCCCCTCGACGCTATCTATAATTATTTAATAGATCTCGCTTTTAGGATAAGGATTCTAGATATTTCCATCGCGGTTATAGGAACTAGGCCCACTATGGCTTTATATTAGCCCTAGATTAATCACACTATTATCTATGGTCTAAACACGAACGCACCCTTTACTTTCTTATATGACTATCGATATGATGAAGCGCGTATTAACGCCGCTCGATTGCTCTACTTAGTGAATGGCATCCTTTATAGAATTAGTCTCGTCTTCTAAGTTATTAGGGAGACCCTATTAAGAATAGCTAGCGGATAAAATAGCCTTATTATTCTTAAATATAGCTTCAAAAGAGTTAATCTATTAGTTAACGCTAGGCTAGCTATTAGCGACCATACTATTACTACCTAGCACCGCGGTATAAAGACTAGTACTACGCTTATAAAGGGAATTTCCAGATAGATAGGAAGAGGCGTTAGACACTTTAGCAATTAATTAAAGGCTTTGGATCGCTAGAAAGAATGGCTAAATGGCCATCTTCATACTAAGGAACCAACTTATTAGAAAGAAAGCGTTAAGCTTAAGAGGAAAGAATGCCCACTAATATAAAACACGATAAAGATTTTAGGAAAATATTGAGAAGACCGAGAGATCTCTTGATATAAAGCTTAAAGTGGGATATAGAAGCCTTTAGTGATGCTTAATTAGATCTAGGAAATTGATTTAATATAGCTAAGCGAAAATCATATACCTAACGACTAGATATAGAAGAAAAACACCTTTCTATAAAAAAAGGCACCTTTTATATTAACCACTAAAAGACAAGTCCTATTACTACACTAAGATATTAATGCTAAGAATATAGTAGCTTAAGAAACCTTTGATTAATAACACGAATTATGTAGACGTCTCACACTTTAGGAGAGTATATCAATTAATAAAGACACTAATTTATATTATCGAGCCAAAGGCCTAATATTAACTATAATCGCAGTTTTGCCTCGCGAAACGAACTATAGCGAAATAACGAGCACGTATAAAATATAGAACTAGCTACTAGTATATTTAATCTATGGCTAGCACTAGATTTAGCCATAAATCTAATGTATACTCGGTTATTTAAGACAATATATCTAGTTTCTAGGTCGCTTACTTATACAGGTTATGGTTATATACCCAGTACTATTATTTTATGAGTTATTCTTAAGAATATAATATTAGTATACCCCGAAATTGATCGCTAGGGTTAATATATTTTATTCTTCTTCCTTATTCTATCTTTATAGCATCTTAACGTCACGAGATCAAAATTCTAATCCCCTAGAGTAGGAAAACTTAGTATCCTAAAAATAATAGGAGACTTATTTCTTTTCTATATATATAGACGGTCATGGCGTACACCATGATTATTAGTAAGGCCAGAAAAGCATAAATAGCTCCCACTAAATATATCAGTCTAGCTTAGAGCAACTATTCCTCTGACCTATTATTATGCTATCTAAGGGTGTGTCCAAAACGTCAGGCTTAAAGCCAGATAGTATTAATAAGCTCAAAAAGGTAGTAGAGGACACTTCTCTATCTTCACAGAAATTAGAAAGTGCACATTAATAAGCAATCATGTCTGATGCGAATCTAAATATGAGCACGAAGTCATATTCCAATAAAAGCAACTCAGACCAGACGCAACAGAATATCACTATAGACAACAATTTAACACTATACCCTAATAAGCCTATCCAATCGATAGAGGGTAATAGAGGTAATAAGATTAAGATAATAGATTTTGGTGTAAACCGTAATATTAACGACTAGCGAGAACCCACGCAAAACGGCTTATTAGATATTATATAAAATAATCCGAACCATTCTAACGTGCGATCATTGCGCGAGTAGAGTATTAGTAGCCTAGCTAGGGGGCTTAGACGTTTAGCTATCCTCGATCCGCCTATAAAAAAGAATAAAGGTTATATTACATAAAGCCTATCTCCCGATCCTAATAAAGTTGTGGATAGATAGGGTACTTTAAGTAATTCGAACTTCATAATTATATAAGAAGGCCTAACCGCCTATACTAAATATATATTTAAATAGAGACATAGATACACTAATAAGACCACTACTAATATCTCTAATAGACACTTCCAAGTTATTGATATCGAAGATTATATTAATAGAAAATAGAAACCTTAGTATGGGAGGGAAAATGTCGTCTGCTTCTCTAGAGCCATAATCTAAGATAATATTACGCAAAATTCTACGCGTAGCCTATACTTATGGTTACGAGTCAAATAGACGGGTTTAAGCGACGATAACTTAAAATTATGCCAAATTATAAAGGTTAATAAGGATTCGTAGGGATATTCGTGGATTCTAAAACGTAGTGCCGCTTAGTTATGCTATAGGTAGGGGGAGAGAACGAAAAGGTTAAAGAAATCTAGGATGCCTAGGAGAGGGACTACGTGGCCTAGGCCTAAAAGCAACCTTAAAGCGATAATCGTAGTTATTCTACTACGCTATATCTATTAAATGACTCTATAATATGGCTTTAGTAATAGAGAGCCACTCCCTAGAGGGCCACTTCGCGCTAGGAGACACCTAAAATCTAGGTTTCTTCTCTAGCTAATGATAGTCATAGTGCCCGTCCTTCGTTATAGCGAAATAACGTGGTAGGTACTAGGTCAAATCTAGTTAGTGTTACTAAGGACACAGAAAGCGTCGATCCTACTACTTCGTCAAAATTGCCATATACCACTATATTAAATAGAAAGAATAATCAAGATATACCCGGATATAAGGGCCAGCCTCCTATTATCGAAATCAGCTAGGCGGAATTTATTAAGGAATAAGGAAGCGAAAAATAGGTGAACATAGATCCCTTAGAGAGGTAGATTTAGGAAGTGAAAGCCTTAGCTCTTTATAAAATCTATAAGGCAACGATATTATAGAACACCGAAATCGTGGTTAAGGATTTAGATAGGCCCGATAGTACGGAGGAGGATCTTTGATTATTAATAGATAAAAACACGTCCGAATTACGCTCTACTTTTATTAGTTTGTCTCGTTTAAGAATATAAAAGAGGAGAGGGAAGAAAAGAAAAGGAAAGGGAAAAAAAAAAAAAGGAAAGGGAATAAAAAAAAAGGAAAGGAAAGATAGAAGGAAAGATAAATTGGCTAGTTAGGTACTATAGGTAGTTAAATATATAATAGCGTAGTCTTGTTTTCTTAAAATTCCTATTATTCTAGCTTTGATATAATTATATATAGTCGTCCGTCCCGTAACGTTTATAGTACGCCTAATTGATACTAAAGTAAAGGATCGCTATTTAGATTCTTTAAAGTATTTATTTTATAAGAGATAGTTATCATCTTCAAATCCCCACTATTAATATAGGTGTAAGTCCTTTGGGAGGTTTTAATCCAATATCGAGGAGTAGCCAATAACGATAGAATATTGCTATATAGGGCGGTCAGCTTAGTAGTGGTCAGACCCTATATCCACTAGTTGACTTATAATCGTTTACCAATTTAAGTGCATAGATCTCAGACATTTAGATCTATTAGTAATAGATTCTCCTACCTTCGCTATATTACTATAATCCTCTCTACTCCTCACCTATAAATAATTCTTATTTCCACTAACCAGAAGTAAAAGCCTCGACATTAGTAGGAGGTTACCTAGTGTCTACCAATCAACTCTCCCTAATGTTCTAGCCGCTACTCCCGAACTTCACGAGTAAGAAAATAGTAACCCACTATATTAATTTGGTTTATTAATTAATAGAACATAAAGACGCATCTATTAGCTATAATCGATCGCCATAACACTATAGCTTAGACGGGGTTTTTATAGCCCGCTAATTAGTGTGGTAATAGAGATATGGTTATAATAAGTCATTAGTTAACAACTTAATAGTCTTAGCCTATAAAATAGTTATTCTATTAGAATAAGTTTCGATATAATAGTCGGCCATCGCCTCAAAAAAGCAGCGAGTTAGAAATAAAGTCGCCTAATATATAGATAGCTACTTACTCCTATACTCCATCCTAAAGTGCCAACGTTTATTTCTAGGATTAACCTTAGATTCTTAGGTGGCTTAGGATATAAACTATTAATTTAAAATATAAGCGACACGTCTACTATAGTGTTAGTTATATTAATATATCTAGCTACTAGTATAAAGACTCGCCCTAATATTATACTATATTTAAATAACTAAATAGTCCGATGGTAGCGTGGCTCGATCTTATTAATAAAGGCGGAGCCTAGACTTTAGTCGATACTAGTCGCCTAGAGGAGCTAGTATAGGGACTACTATCTCCGAAACGTTAATATCCATATTTAGTCTACTTCGCTAGGAGCTTAAATCGTCTAAAGGCTCTACGAGCGCTAAACCCCTATAATAATATCATATAGAAAGGTCCCGCGGGCTTTATCTAACTTTACCTAAGTAGGAGAACCGGCTATACTAAAAGCCTAGTCCTTTTTACTAAGAGTAGCCTATATCTCGAAAAAAGCTAGGGAGATTTAAGGTGGTCTAAATATTATTCTACACACTAACATCGCTAATACGCTATATCGGATACTACTAATGCTTGTTTATTAGTAAAACTATACTAAGAAGTAAAAGCTTAACTTATTCTACTATAGACCTAAATTTTGTGCCTATTTATCGACTCCTAATCTAACTTATAGTCTACCCAAAACCTACTCTAGTAGCCACGTTAATAGCTTACGATTAGTGGCTAGCCTATCTCTATAACTATATAGATAGTTATTATCTTAACTAAGTAAGATAATTTATATCCTATATTAGCGCGGTAATTCACTAATTTCGAAGTATTTACTAAGACTAGGGAGACCGTCGTCCTAGATCTACGCTTAAGATATAGCCTCTCTAATATAGCTATATTCAAACCTCTATAGACTCTTATTATAGAGTAGCTATCCACTATTCGGGATTAGTAAGAGTCCACTAGGCGTTATATTTTAGTATCTTATCTAGGCGCCTTCTAGAAGTCTTATATCTAAAGCTATAAACGATATCTAAACGCACCGCGCTTTGATCTCTTAACCAAAGCCTAGAGAGGCTACCCTAATAACGAGTTAATAGGTCGCTTTCTCCAAGAAGGTACTTATACCATTATATTAGCTAGCCGCTCTAAGGAAGAAATATAGATCTTTATGGCCTTAGCTATTCTAATATATATATACCCCCTAGAAATACACAATAAGATCATAATCTCGTTTATAAGCCTATACTAATACGCGTAGGTTTCTCTCTACCTACTATCTTTACTATATTATATAAGAAGTATTATACTAAGATTTCGGGTATTAGTGCCACTTATAGTCTCTACGATAGTATCAGTTCGTATTTTAATTAGTAATTCCTATAACTAGGCGCTAATAAGGCCTCTACTATAGCTCAAAAAGATTTCCTACGGCGTTTCTTTCGCTAATAGAGTAGCCTTTATTCCACCACGACCTATATAGTATGCTTATATTAGCCGCCTAAATATATAATACTATATAAGTATACACTCTATAATACCTATATTATGATCTTTAGTAAGTCAAAAGCTCGTGGCGAATATTATTAGGACCTTACTAAATATCCTATATATAGTAAGCCTTTCCTCATCTATATTCGCTAATTACCCCCTACTAAGCACCTAGTAATCCTTAGTCTTAATAGTGGCGGCGTCCGCGGTCTGATCTAACTAGGCCTACTATAAGCGTTAGAAAAGCGTATTAGCTTACTAATCGCGTCTTTCCCTAAATATATCTTAGAACGAGTATTAGTACGTCCTACGCTTCCCCCTTTCTACTACCGCGCTAATAGTACTATCTATAGGCGCGTTAATAGCGATTAATATATTCTTAAACCACTCTTTAGTTAAGCACTATATATAGGCGTTTCCCGACCTTACACGGAAGATATTCTATACTTCACTAGTCCTAGTGCCGCGATTTATTTAATAGTTAGCTTCTACTTTTAACGTGATCCCTAGTAGTCTCTATAACTCGTAGAGTTTAGCTTAGACCCTAAAGGAAGTAGTTCCCGTAGACTATCGTATTTTCGACATGACCACTACTAGTCCTACTAGATATTAGGTAGCCATTATTACGAGTCGCACGTCTAATAGTAAGGCCTATATACTTACTAATTACTAAGGCATAGGCTAACGCTAGGTAGACGCCACCTACGAATTTTTAACACCTAGCCACAATAAAGAGAATCCATATTTATACGATATATAAGTAGAGTTCTATAGATAACCCGTGCGATTTTACGGACTATAGTGGAGGTAGCTAACGTAATTCTATAACTAAAGCTAAATATAGCGTAGTAGCGCTATTATAAGTAGAAGGCCATCGACCCTAAATAAGCATAGCTAACATATAGTAGCTATTTTTAGCTAAGACGGCTACTAGGCTTCGGCCCTTTTTAAGATAGCGGGGTACGCGCGAATAACCTACTCGCTATTACATAGAGGGAGTTAGGCGTTATCTAGCCTAGAGTAAAACGACACGATCTACTATTATTAATTAGCACAGGATTTACTACGCTTAATTCTACTTATCGCTCACGATATACGACCTAGGAGGGCGCGCTCTCTCGCTTATTTCGTGCTATAATATTATCACCCTCGATAGATAGCCCCTAAGGGTTTTCGGAAGCCCTAAACTACTTACTATATTAGTCAAAACTAGATATACTTCGACTCGACTAGGTTATTCCCGGTCCGCTACCTAAACTAGATAACACTAGCGCGTTATAAGAGTTATCTAAGATAGAGTATCGGGTTCTAGGCGAGCTAGTAAGGATAGTACTCGCGTCCGTAATATTTTTCTTTAAGTTTAACGTTACCCCCGTCCCTAGTGAGATCGGATTTTACTATAAAGGGTCTATCCTTTGCTTATGGCTAAGGGCTAGCGAGATCCTCGCGCGCGTCTTAGTCAAGATCCCTAGTGCAAAATTTTAGATTAGTTAGAACTATTCCTTAGGTAATATAGACCCTAAAGACCGCTATAAACCGTATAGGTATTATAGAAAACGCGTTACCTTTTATATTACTAGTCTTAAAGAGTGCTTTACGATTAACATCGCCAATAGTGTCTATTGTGAGAAGATTAGCGGATTTCTAAAGTGCGCGCAGGAGTTTCTTAAAGCGTAGTAAGTATTTGCTTACTTTAGCTATATAGACCATTAAACGCCACCCTAGCTACCTATAAGATACTACTACTATACTTACGAGGTAAAAAGAATAATTCGCTTTATAGAGCCTACATCACAATAGAAGCGAAGGTGGCTATAATATTAATAGGGCCTGGTTAATTAAGAGCCTTATACCTACTATATATATAATTAGGCGTTTATTTCCTTAGTTTTAGCTTATAGAGTATACTATCGTGAGTTTCGTAAGAGAGAAAATAAAAGAATATATATTATTTATTAAAGTTATATCTTACGCTCCACGACGCACTACTAGTAATTATAAAGAGACTAAGCTTTATAGTATATTAAGATCCACTATTATAGAGCTAACGTAGACACGCTAGCTCGAATATTAATAACCTAATCCTAATTTAATATTTTAGTTCTAGTCTTTAATATATACTCCCGCGCCTAGAGAGATCGCTCCTACTAATTTTTTAATAATATAAACGCCTTCTATAAAGCCCTCTCTATCCATTTTCGCGATAGCGCCATAAGTATCTATAGTTAGCCTACTAACCCTATATAAGATACTAAGCTAATTATAATGACTATTGTTACTCCGCCACTCTAAACGTCCTTCCTAGAAATCAATTTACTCGATTACTAGATTACTATAGCTAGAGGGTCTACGATAGCTATAGAAGTAACGCGGCCCTAACTTAGGATATTAAAAAGGTCTCCTAAGACCACGCCTTAGGCACTAAAATAGTAATAGCTATAATAACGAAAGTAGTAAGAGCGAGAGAATGATTTTTATACTGATTATTTTAAGAACTTTTATTAACTCATCGCGACTATAATAGACTCTACTTAGGATCTAGCTCTATAGTACTATTTTAGCCCTAGAGTAAGTCCCGCTAGAGATCCCCGCCTAATCCAGATAATCGTCTTACTCTAAACGGCTTTAGATAAATCGCGTATAGAGGAAGCGTAGGTAGAAGTCGAATAGAAACGATAATATAGGCTTTTAGATAAAAAAGTTGCCACGAGGTGGGTATAAGGCGAAGGGTCTTCGGTTTCCTAGCTACGTTATAGATCTAGGACAAAAATCCTATATAGATTTATAAGACGTATAAATATATAGATTATAAGCTAGATAAATACTAAACTTCTTGCTTCGAAAATGATTGCGTTATTCTCTTAGCGGGTGCTATATCATATAATAGTCAGATTAGTGCTCTAGTGACTCGTTGGCTAGTCTATCGCCTACCTTAACTTATAAAAACTCGAGCTATAGAAAGTCTTGAATTTAGGACACTATGCGCTACTTGATGTTTTTAAGAACCCTTTTCGTGGGCCCTAGTAGTAATTATAATTAGTATCTAAGTGGTTAGGGTAAGCGTTATATAACTACACTTATATTCTCACTTTATCTCTTAGCTAAGCTTATAGGCGGTCTAAGGTATAAAGTATAGCCTTCACGAAGCGATAAAGTTAACGGAGGCTTCTTAAGCTTCTTCCGCTAGCGATACTTTCTATAAAGCCAATCGCGTGTCGTACTATTCAAAGTATAATATCTTAAGCTTATAGAACGCGGTGTATAGAAGCGTGGCGAATATTACTAATTACACGATGCTATTTCTAAATTAATTACGCTAGTGGACAATAAGCTTACGATTCTATTCTTTCCTTATAGTTAGCCAAGAATCTAAACACCTTATATAACTTAATTACCTTAGTATAAGTCTAGCCTACGGCCTAAGACTCGACCAAAAGCTATTTCTAAAGGAATTAGAAGATATAGTCTTTAAGGTGGTTCTAAATCGCCTATAGAATAGTGTGTTAAGTAGGGAATGGAATCGAAGACCTTAAACTTTTTAGTAGTGGTTCTATTAGATCCTATACGCCTAGTACCAAAGAGAGTTAGCGCTAATTTAGGTATCGAATATACGCACTTACCTATCGACACTAAAACCTCTTCTAATAGTATATCTTCTTTAAGATAATAGTGTAGATCTTTATGAGCTTTTTCTCTAGGAATATAGCTAATCTAATAAGAAGGAAAGAATATAGTTTAAGGTAGTTAGACTCGCTGAATATACCTATGTATATATAGTATTTACGTGCAAAAATCTATAGCCTCGCGCTTTTCTATAGCTAACCAAAATTAAGACTATATCGCTAGCTAGGGTAAGATAGGCTTTTTAGCTAGGCGATCATAATATTAAGATTCTATGGTAAGCCTTAAATATTTTAGAATAAGTTATAGGGTATAAATCTAATTAAAGAATCTATAGGGCTATTATATTAGACTATATATATTTACTATAATCGCGTTAAAGATCTTTATAATAGGATTATTTATAGCATACTTAGTTACGTATACCCTATTCTGCTTACCTAACCTACTTATATACTAATAAAATATTAGATATCTAGGCCCCTTTAGCTATCGGCCTTAATTTCTAAGGAAAGCACTACGATTAACTAAGTAGGTATTTTACTAGTATTCTATACATAATTAGGGCTTTTAGCTAAACGATATAGACTACTCCCTCCCTTCTAGCTTATAGTACTAACTAAGATAGAGAACAACATAATTATCTCTTAGATATTCATTACTTCCTTACTTATAGTCTAAACGTCTCTAACCTAGGATATAGTCTATCTTAATCTAAGTATAGGCTATAGAAGAGCTTATAGATACCATCGGCGGTATTTAATAGACCCTAGTTAATCTATACGACGTCACTACTAAGTAGCTAAGGACTATTTACTAGTAGCTAGAAGGGGATAGTATATAGGACTTAATCTAAAGAGCAAGACTATTAGGAGTAGAAATTAGTAATAGGAACTTATAATAGTGATATTATATTCTAGATAAGACTTAATATGTTTTAAATCGTGGCGTATATAATAGCCGCGAAGATTAGTAAAGATCGATTCTCCTAAAGCGCGCTTCTAGTACTATATATTCTAAATCGGTTTTTCTATAGATATTCCTCTAACGCTTTCTAAGTATCACTTAAATAGGCTAGGGAAGAGATTATAGGCTACCTTATCTTAGTAGGCTAGGTAGAAACTATATAATCACAAGGCGTTTTATTCACGGCGGAGCATTTTTGCTTTAAATAGTTAGTATCCTAGCACTTAATTCTTTAGACTCTAGAGTCTTATAATCTCTTCTCATAAGGGTTAAGGAAGGTAAGAGTGCGAATAGTAGGTAAAAATCTGCCTATCTAGCTATTCTATAATAAGCTATGTTTTTATCCCGTATAAAAGCCAAAACTTATTATAGCGCCGTAATAGATTATTACGGCGTTTACGGAGTTACTCTCGCTTAACACAACTTAAAGGTTAAGCTATTAGTGGGTTTAGAGATAAGAGTAGATCGCAAAAATTATTAACGCCAGGCGTACGCTCTTTATATTTAATAGGGGTAGGGATAGGGGTTAGCGCAAAAAAGGCCTGCTTAATGATCACGATAGGGTTGTGAAGCTAGCTTAGCTATATCCTATAACCGTAGAAACTAAAGGTTAGCTATGTCTAAAAGGGTATATAGAGCACTAGTATACTCTAGTGATTTACAATATTTAAAGCATTATTTTCTATATACTTAGTTAGTCTTTAGCTCCGCTTCCCTATAAAAATTATAGAACTAGTATTTAGTATTATCTAACGTTTCTTAAATTCTATATAGATAGACCATATACTAAGATACTATCCCCACTTCCCTATTCTTAGACCACTAACTTATATATATATTCCTATATCGTTTATACCCTAGTAGATCCTTCGCTCAAACATACTTACTAATACTTATATAAAGAGCTCTAGTATAAAGAGCTCCCTCTAATATAATACGTCTATTAATACCTACCCGCCGACACCTATTATAACTAATATCACTTAAGACGTCACGTCGCCTAAAGATATATTATATCCTACCCTCTAGCCTATTTTTGAGCCATATCTCACTCTGACTTAGATAGACCTAACTCCCCTAGATATTATTTTATAGCTTTTATATACTAAGCTTAACTATATAAAGAGCGTAATAGGGGTATAGGCTCTAGTAGAAGATAGTTCTACTATAGCCTTACTAGTTATTATAGTTATAAGCATAATATAAGAGATAAGTAGTGGCCCTAGCGGTAGTATTACTAATTTTTTAAGCTATACTACTATAATAAATAGCTCTATATTATAGTTATTAGATACTATTTATAAGAGTATCTCTTTCGTAGTTAAGATAGTATATACTAATCAAAAAGCCGCGGAGGCCTTACTAGCCTAAACGTCTCGCGCTACTTCTAGGCTCTCTCTAGCTAACTTAGAGTATATAAGCACTAAAGCTTCTACCCGCTACGACGATCCTATAGAAGCTAAGAATGGTATAGGTTTTAGTAACTCTACTATCTAATATTCGCTATCGCACACAAAACTCTCCTATAGGGCTTATAGTAGTAAAACATTTCTGACCACTGACTATAGAGACTAGGTTTTAACGTCGATACTATTAAGTATAAATATAGACACAGGAACTTAGACCCTAAGTTCGTTAAATACTACGAGAACCTTAGTCCTTAGACCGCATAGCGCTATTATAGATAGGACCAAGTTTTTAAGACAGCTTTCCTAATAGGGTATAGTATTAGTACTTAGTAGTATAGCTAGGGGAACTCTAGTTTTTATCTATATAGTTCTTTTATACTAACTTATTCTTTAGTTATTATATAGAAGCGAGTAGGGATTAACACGTTATAGGCTATTATTAATAGATAAACCGTTTATTAGGTAGATCGCCCTAGTCTCTTCTAATATTACTAATATTTCACATTTTTCTACTAACTCTTAAAATATACGCTATATTAACTATTAAAACTTAGTA
The DNA here is from genome assembly GCA_028829675.1 of Penicillium tannophilum. Lineage (NCBI taxonomy): Eukaryota > Fungi > Ascomycota > Eurotiomycetes > Eurotiales > Aspergillaceae > Penicillium > Penicillium tannophilum. Next base: position 2,615,782 of record JAQKAK010000004.1, on the reverse strand, counting down.
AAAAGGTATATATATCGCTTTAAACCGCTAGATAGATTTATTTCGGCGTATCGTAAGATTAATAAGTGAATAGAGAGTTATAATATAAAACAAAGTATTATACTATTTAATAATATAGCTAAACTTTAGTATATATAAAGCGAGTATATCTTTATTATCGCCTTAATTATATCGATATCGGATTTACGCGATTATACTCTATTCATATATTAGAAAAGTAAGTTCGTCCGATTTTTAAGTGATTATAATCTAAAGTGCGAATTAGATATTACGCTATATTAGAACCTTAAGGAATTAGTATATTACTATATACTTATAATCCGCTCATAAAATATGTTTTGGCTATTATGATCCCGGGCCATAATATTTAAGAATTTACTCCTCGCTACTTCTTAAGCACTAGCGCTATCTATCTTCTATCTTCTTATAAGCTTAAATTTTATTCTATAGGAGAGGCTATGTCTTTTCCTATAAAGCTAGTACCTATAGTGACGTTTCCTAGAAGAAAGTCGTCTAAGTATTAAACTCCTTAGCCTAATAAATTACCTATCCACATCTTAGTTATTCTCTTCTTAATACTATATAATAAGCCTAGCTCGCCTTCTAATACTATTAAAAATAATACCAAGCCACTCCTACCTAGTTATATAATAATTAGTAAGTCTAGTCCTTACCACCTTCGCTCTTTAGATTATAGGATAGCTTAGCAGGATCTATAATAGAAACTACTTTCCTAATAATAATTTGCCTAAGAGCAAAGAGACGCGGAATAAAAGGGCTTAATCTCACTAAATAAGAAGCTAGTAGATATAGCCCCTATCTAGAATAGACTTAGGTGTTTAAAGAAGAGAAACGGGTCTAAGTTAAAACGAGCGTGCTAACTCCTTCACTATAGCTCGCGTTATCTCTCCCATATGCTTTTAAGTATAGATCCACCCTTATAGAAGCTAGCGACTAACCCAAACATCTAGTTATAGATCGTATTAAAGGCACTAGCGGCCTTTATAGAGTAAAAGAATTCGTTAGGAGCCGTTACGCTTCGATAGCTCGCTAGAAAGCTTTCTAAAGTGTCTACTAAGAGAACTACGATAGAGTTTTAGAGACTAGCGACTCTAGTAGCGCAACACTATGCGGCTTTAAAAGCATGATCTCTTTCTTTTATTTTCAAAACACGAGCCTAGGGGGATCTATATCTCCCCGCTCCTAGTTAAGTACATAATCAAAGTAATTTATATTTAGAAATAATACTCGGCGGATTCTAGGTAGGACCTTAGAGGTATAGATTCTCCATTAGCTTCTTAGTAAAGATCTAGGTAGCTTAGTTTCTAAAATATGATCTTAGGGCTTTATTAATTAGATACGTTCGCTACCTGATCTAAGACCATACTATCTATACTAAGTGCTCCCTATGTCTATAATATGTGTATTAAGACTTATCTTATAAATACCAAAGAATATATAAACCAGCTTTATTATAGATAAGTCGGAGAAGCCTTAACATAAAATCACCTTCTATATATTTATTACACTATGCCTACCAGAACGACCTCAAATTGTCTATGCTATATACTAAACGCTAATATCCATTATCTATGGCATTATTCTACTAAGAGTCTTCGCCTTTTGTTCTTCTAACCACCTTATTGCCCTTTGCATCAGGGTTTCTCTATCGATCTATTTTCTCTTCCTAGGTAGGCTATCTATATTAATCTCCGTATAGAGCTCTAAAGCAGGAAAGTTTAGGTAGTGGGTATAAATATCGTCTAGACTAATATAACCACTAGTTATTCTAGATAAGATATTAGAGCTAGTCCTAGGAGCGACGTTAAAAACGAAGACCCCAAAGTTATGTTATATAAGCCCTTCGCCAAATTTGGATATAAAACACTGATCGATTGGCAAATTTAAAGTCTCTTTGTTCTGCCTAATCTTAATATGCATAATATATCTAAATAGTTATAAGCTATCCACTAAGGCTAGAATTAGAGGAGTAAATAAGTCAACCATAGGGGTAGATAAAAACATCGATAAGTCACTAGGGGCTTCTATGGTTATATAGGGCGCTGTTAGGGCGGTTAGATAATAAGGGTGTCCTTTAGCTATATTAGTGCGAAAGTCCTATACCGCGCCATCTACTTCCAAACCGTGATGCCCTAATATACTACTCCCGTCACAGTCTATAAGGTACCCAAAGAACGCTTTAAAGACCCATCAGCGGAGAAATACTACTAACACACGCGTCGCTGGTTCTAGCTACTATAGTGACTCGGCTAATAGGGCGAACTAATCTACCTACCGCGTATTGGCAAAGGGCTTTTTGTATCTCTTAGCAGTATCGATTTCCTACGAGGGATCCTCTAGGTAGTCGCAAGGTACTAGACGCAGAAGCTTGATCGCGGGGGACGATTACGTTATATTACTAGGCGGCTAGAATCCCCTAGCTCTCAGGATACCATAGAAATGCCGCTATATGGCTGATTGGTGAAGCGGAAAAGCTTAATCCGTGTCTTAGTCTAGCGTATGCTTATTATTAGGGCTCTTAAGATATTTACGGCGCTAATGATCGGTTAACTTAAATCTATACTAGAAACTAAACCGCTAGAATTCTAGAAGATCTACCTATAGACGTTCCTTCCTTAGCGATATTGGGATAGTAGTGTCGAAGATACTATATACCCTAGTATTAATAGTGAACTTCTCGTCACGCGGCTAGATAAAAAGTCGCTTTATTATACTTTGCGCGACTTTAAGGTAGAGGCGATCCTTAAAGAACGTCTTTAGCGTTAGAATTAGATAGTCGATTTATTTTAATCATTCCTAGATTCTATACCGCTATTCTTCTTTAAACTCTATAAAGAGCCTCCCTTCGTCTATTTAAACCTATAGGAATTAAAGGTTATTTATAGAGAGCTTTGGTATATAGGCTTAAATCAAACTAATAGTGACTCCGTCTATTAAAGGTAGTAGATTACTCCTCCCTCTAACTAATATTAGGAATATCTAGAAAATCAAGTCCTAATAGTAGATCATTAGCTATATATAGCATCGAAGTTAGCCAGGATCTACCTATTTATTTAAGGGGGGCGGAAAATTAACGCACCTTATTGTAGTATATAGCGGTCACTTTATATAGTAGTCTAATGCGTATGCCTTCCTAGAGACCCTAGATAACTAGTAAGGAATTTAATTTCCAATAGAGGGCTGTATTCTTAAAGAAACGTCGTAGATATCTACCTTTTTTGCTACCCGCTACGGCCTACAATACGACCCACTAGTTATTAGCGGCTAGTTAGTCCTTAGGTCTATCTAGATAGCCTTTATAGTAGTTGATTCGCTCGTATATTAACCCGTTAGGAGGTCGGTTATCATTTAGGTATCTTTCTTTTAAGGACTAAACGAACTTTTTCTATAGTAGATCTCTATCAAGATCTTAATCCTCTAAGATAGTACTAGGTCAGCCGCATCAAAAAAAGCTTATGGGGTAGAGCTTCTAGGCCTATTAACGTACCTTTATCGTTAGTCACGTAGACATCCATAATCCACTACTAGTCTTCTAGATCGAGCTTCTTCTAGGCTACTATAATCAAATTTTCGTGATCCAACGCACGTAGTCAGTAGTCCAGGTCTATATTCAAGCTAGACATAATGCCATTACCGTAGCGCGGACTCACACGACGCTCCTAGTTAGACCGTGGCATAACTATAGGCATATGATTATCTCCCATAAGCCAGCGACAGCCTTGAATTTTTAGGGTTTTTTCTAGGCGCTAGATATTATCCTGGTCATCTATCCATACGCGAAACCCTTTTTCGAATGTCAGGTGGGAGAGATGCACTCTAGCAGATAATTAGAAGTGACTTTGATAGTACAAGAACAACCTACACTCTAGATCTGCTAATTCTGATTATCTTATAGGGGCTATAGTAGGCACAAATTGTTCTTTTTTTGAAAGTGCACTTAGAGGGCTCTAATAATCATCTAGAGGCACATAGCATCGTCGTGAAGCGACTTTATATTAAGTCAAGGTCTTAATATAGATATACAAATCTAAGGCGACAGCGATTTCCTTTTGAGTGGGGGGCTCAAATTATGCCTCGCAATACTGGTTCTTAGATATTTGTGTCGTCTACTTATTGCGGTCAGTGCTTTAGGGCATTACCTAGCTTGAGATATAAGCACTGGAGTTTACGCGAGTTCCCAGATCTACGGGAGAATATCGCATCTTTTCAGCCCGTATAACGATAAACGCTCCAATTCGACGCATTAGTGGTCGTAAGAAAGAGTCAATCCTTACAAAGACGGCAAAGACAAAAAAACGAGGCTCCAAATTGCATAGATAAGACATCAGCTTCAGGACACCAACCACCTCTCTCTTACTTAATATAGACGCTCACTACACGGGTCATTAAAGCTTAATAAGTCTTCAATCATCTCACTTAGAGCTTTTCTACCCCGCTAGTCTACTTTGACTTCTCGTGCAGCTATTATAAAGCTCCCCGGGGGAAGTAGATTAGACCAGATTATCTTAGCTATCGCCTTATCTCTATCGGTAGTGGTTCTTATCTATTTGTCTATTGCCTTTGTTAGCTATACTTCACCGTTTGCGCCGAAAGGGCTATACTTTATGAAAGTAAGATATAAATTACTTACACTCCATAATACATAGGGCTTGGCTAAACATAAAGTAGATCGATCTATCCGAGTTTCTATGATTCGACCATTTGGTCTCTCGCGACTCTCCTATCGTTCCTAATTTCCACCCACTAGATATCAGTGATAGGGCTAGTAATAGCTTCACCAACACGGTATCCAGCGTGTATACTAGCGCGATAGATATAGCTATAGCGGGTATATCAGCCGCTTAAGGCGCGATCCATACTCAATTAACAGAGTTAAAGTCACACCTATTCTAATATTACTATATTAGGCTCTAGGGCTACTACAAATCACGCGATGGCTCCAAGGCCATATGCTTAGAGCCTCGCATATTCTTCGCCTTTGATCTATCTACCGTGCTGGACTCTACGCCCGTGGATATCGATAAAGTGCTGCTAAAGGTAGATAAAAAAGCTATCTCGGGCTATCGAAAGCTTTCGCATAGCATTATCAGCCTTTATATCGCCAGATTTATCTCTACCGTTTTAGTCGTAATTCTTAGGGCTTAGAGGACCTTTTAGGCTTAGGGGAATAGACTCCTTACGCTATTTTGCATAGTAAGTGACACCAGAACTGCCTTTATAACACTTCGCTAATATAACCAGATTTCCGCGGTGCTAATCGCGTTCGCTATAGTCGGAGTCACCATCATATACAGTCTCTTCACTACGGTAATCAAAACAAGCTTGCACCCATTTAGGGTTTAGGCTAGCTTAGGAGGATTAATGCTAACGCTAGTATAGCTAGCCGTATCCTACTCCGTTGGCGCCTTTTTCATATGGCTTATTTAGCCTTTTTATTGTTATATTTAATTCTCGCCCTAGTATCGTCTTATGGGTTGTAAACTAGGTAATAGGGCTTTAACGCGTTCTATGGTCCTTTAATGCTTACTCTCGTAATAGAACTTATAGATACTAAAGCTCTAATATTATGTCTTAACTAATCCACATCTAGAAGCTTTGCTCATGCTATCCACTATGATTTAACAGGCCTAGCCATTGGCCGTTCTACTAGTAACAAGACAAGACAGAAAATACAAATTAACAGGAACCACAAGATAACTTAAATTGATCTTCTAAGACTACCCTCCCCCACTCTTACTAGCTTTTATCGGCCAAGCTTTAACTTGGTCTATCTTATCTCTGATCGCATATCTACTAAGCGCAGCTATATTTACATCGCTATATAGTCTTCTAATAGGTTCCAACACTTCCTAAGCGGAGAAGATGCGGTCGACCAGACACAGCTCTTCACACATGGCTTACGCTTCGCATGCCTATTTAATCAAACTAGACACTTAATTTTGAAGTTTCCACACGATTCGGTGGACGGCGTAGGCTAGACGGCTACTATCTAATATATAGATGCTCTATAGTTCGTGGGACGCCTACTCCATAAGGTCTTATAATAGTTTGAATAGGGCATAGCAATCTCGGTAGTATGCATTTCGTGCCCGCTACCGACTAAGTTCACGGACAATGTGCTCGATCCCGTTCATTTTGGTATACGGCGGAATCTAGAAGCTCTTTCGGCGCCATGAGATAAAGCCCCCTTCCACTAGCTACAACAGCCAAAAGGATAAACGTGTTTTTCAGGAGTACTAGCGAGCTACAAAAGGGTCTAAGATACTCGAGACTAGTGATTCGAGATGCTTCAACTGATGATCAAGTAGCCTTAAGCACATCGCTCTAAACTTTTCGCTTGAGTGACGTACAGTTTCACCACTCCGTTTCGAAGGTCTTTAAATGGTGATCGAGTAGCCTTGAGGGCCTCACTCAATTTATCCAGTCAAGTGATATAGAAATTTCGACTTTCCGTTTGGGACCTTTTCAACTACATAACACAATTTGCAATCAGACTCCCTTAAAGATAGGGTCACCAGTATACTACATTTCTTATCTATAAATCCAGCGATGTACTAGTCACTCTAGAGCAGACTTCCAACTTCAATCTCACACTCCAATCTCATAATGAATGCAATCCCACCCCAAGACCTGCCCGATCGCGCGCTCGCTACCATCATCAGCGGGTTTAGTCTCTCTTACTTCTTATTCTATACGCTGCAGTTTCTTCTATTCCACTTCCCTTCACTCCAAGAGGATATTCCAGAAGGCCTTATAGTGATTGCGTTTAGTATAGGTGTCATGTTTTAGTACCTAGGTGTTTTCCTCCATTAGATTTTTCGCGCCTCCGACGAAAGTTCCACTACGAATTAGCTAAAGTTACAAGCTAGAGCTTTGTTTTTGAATTATACAACGGCAATCCCGACCGTTATCTTTCTTTTCCCGAGTTAGCTATAGCTTTAGCTTAGATATACATCAGCGTTAGTAGTCATCGCCATTAGAAACCTACCACCAAAGCTCCTATATAATATAAACAATAAAAAATGCCCAGACACATCTTTTATTTAATTAGCATCGGTGATTATATTATCTTCAACGCCGATAATCCATAGCCTAGCTAAGCTAGTGACCGGTGCCTCACCATTAGCGATTACTTTTAGTCAGTTAGTCGTCGTCAGTTCATTATCTATCGCGTTATACTTACTTCAACCACTAGAGCGCATCAACTTTATTAGACTCTAGAAATTTAGTCTTCACGTGATATACATAATATTAACATATAGTCTCGTGGCCTATTCAAAGGCAGTATTACAGGCTACAGTTACTCGCATGCCTTAATCTACATATTTAGGACCGACTATTTCAGATATCGGAAAAGTCCTTATAACAATTCCTCTTCTCTCGAGCTTTCTTTACGAGTACAGAAGAGGATCGCCACCACGATTTTGGGAAAGTTTCGTATGCTATATCTACATTCATTTCCTTAGTCATCAATTCAATTCAATCCGTCCTACTTTTCGACTTATCGTGAAGGCGCGGTAAAGGAGCATACATAGTACAGAATCAACGTAGTCCCTAATAATTAAAAGGGTCAACATTTGAGTCTGCCTGGTCGACCTCCGTTGCGTCTTTAACATATAGATCGCGCGGTCATCAGGAGTTATATAAAACACTAGACATATCCCTTGCACCCATTAAGACAATACTTTAAATTTCTTATAACGGTTCTACTAGGCGTGCACTAGACTTTGATTTTGCTTTTGCACAAAACTCTGGTGCCGAGACAGCAACTACGCAGAATTTCAAAAAGATCCATTCTCATCGTTTGCGAATAGAATCTAATCTTAGTCAATTTAATACTCTGCTCTTTTTGATCAACCCTGTGTCGCCGATCAATGGGCTTCAATCTGCGCACTATCAGTTCTCCATACACTCTATAGCACAAACTTATCCTCTCTCGTCTTGTCTTCAGGGTCCGATCAATTCCTATCTTTATTCTCGGCTCGGAATATATGGCATTAGGATACAAAAAAGTGTTTCTTTTTGACAATACTTTTTAAACTCTAGTGCGCCGCTACGGTTAATAAACTATACCTATATGTTTTCGAAGGCCGCCTATCAGGTGCTATTATTATTCTATATTCTATGTGTTAATATAGAGGCATATAGAGAAGCTAGAAAGCCTCATAAAAAGTCTAAAGTTAACTTTCTAGAGCTATGATAAATCAGGATCCGTGTGTCCATCTCTCAGCTACATAAAGGCTATCGCGTGCCGGGAGATAATCAAGATTCATTATCGTCCAGAACCATAAGAATGATTTTCAAACAAAATATCCCGACTGTTTTAATAGCGGTGATTCTCCTCCTCAGTCTCATCAGATTACTTATTTTATATTATTTTAGATCTAAGTGGTCCTCCTACAAGATCGACTATAGGGTAGGTATGACGTCCTATATCCTTTATACTATTCTTTTAGGCCTCTTCTAGAGCGATCGATCTCCAATATAGAGTCGAATCCTACTTTAGTTTTTAATTATACTGCCTCCACTTTAAGTAGTACGTGTTACATAAATCTTAGAAATACCTTCAGAGCTAATGGGTTATAGTTCCTTCGAATCAACTCTCAGCAGCGCCAATATAAAAGGGCACCGCGAATACTCCTTATCCTTACCCGAACGCTAGTTATATTCTCTACCGTGGCCATACTAGTTATCGCTCTTATAGGAGTATTCGTTAAAGAATCTATTCACCCAGGCGGTCTTTTCATCCTCTATAGGGATTATTTTACAGCGGCGATATGGTATTAGTGGCGCCTACAGCACGAGACCGAACGCCAAACCACCTTCAGGCGGACTTTATATTATTTAGCGGTCCTGACTATGATATTACTAGTCATTATAATTGTCAGCAATCTACGCGTATCGTGGATAATCGCACTTAAGGCAAGTTCACCAGTTTCTATAGATGGCTCTAAAGCTAACAAGAGATAGACTCAGCTAATCACCGTTTTTACCTAGGCATCACTCGATAGGTTCGTCGTGTGAGCGGCATAGCTCATAAAGTTCTTATCTAGAGATACAGTCTCCATGAAGGTGGGCTTAAGAAAGATTTTAATTAAAAGAAGGGCCCTTCGAGGTGGCAGGAAGACTTAGACCTCTATAAGAGGAATACAGTTAGGTGGTCACAAATTATTGTAAATCTACCATCTTTATAGTCTTCGATAGTAGAAATCGAAAAGTGGAAAACAAATCAGCTCAATTTGCTCTCTTTTCCTCTTCTTAGGCCAACCTTTGGATCCATTTAATCAGCTAGATGCATATGTAGGGGAGACATCTAGTATCAAGAGACTCTATTTGTTGGAGAAGTATTTTATTTATGATTTTCATACGCATCTAGATATCTTTTCAATATTCATAGATAAGACTACTTTAATAAAAAGTCACTACAAAGACATTACGCATAGATTACAGCAGAGGAGAAAAGTATACAGTCTTCGCTATTCCCGGCTATAAATCCTATCAACTCTCCCATTTGTTCTCCTCTTGTTAGTGACTAGACGTGACGATGCGGTTTAGGGCGAAGTCTGCGCATCCAATCTAATCTCAGAGCATCCGGCGTGGGCGTCTCTTTTCTTGGTCGATCTTTTTTAGTGGGACCATTTCGGTTAATGTCCGGCTGTCCGACTAGGAGAGAAAATTGCTGCCCGCGGGCCTGGCTCCAAATCCGCATTCGAATAGTCATCTTTACTACGTCCCGGACCTTGATCCGTCGGGAAACACCAGGAGCATCTCGCCGTGGCCAAGGGGAGACCGTCCTCTTTAGAGAGTCGCAAGTATCTCCCAGAAGACTCGCCCGTTCAGGATCGTTCCTGTCTTCTTGGTGCTTAGACGAGCGAGTTCTTAGAGCCATTTCAAGGAGATTAAATAACTCGGGTGTGATAGAGGCTCGGAGACTCTATGACTAAAGAGGAAAAGGTTAGTAGGTGCAATAGAGATAATGAACTTCCGATGATTTTATACCCCTAACTCAAGGCTAGGTATTAGCTAAAAAGTAACTGCAGTCAGAAAATGGTCAGCTAAATTTAGTATTAGTTGCTACAAATGCCATTCCAGATGGGCCGAATATCGAAAAAGGAGAAGATAATTATTCACAACAGATTCTTTTTATGCTACCTCACTATAGTAGTATTGGCGACAAAAGAATCTTATTCTAGCCGCCGAGATCTCAGGATCGGCCTCACTTTTAAATCCTTCTCGAGAAATCAGTCTAGGATTCGACAAGAATAGGATGGCTTATGACGATCCAACAGAGTATTAATTCTACCCATGCTTCGTGTTATTTAGAACAGGAACACAAGCAAGCCCTTTAGATTTTCAAGATCTCTGGCTAAGGGGATTATGTTATTTAACGATGATTTCATCCTCTTCTCTTACTTATAGACAGAACGTCCTTAGATTCCACATGATTCGTGGAGAACACACTCTATTTAGACATCACATGGTAATAAAAAAAGCATTTACGATATGTGCGGCATTCTTTGTTTCAAGCCAGTCGCTACATGATCTCTAGAACCTAATCAGTGCCACCCCAATTAAGCCAAGGGCTAGCAGAAGATAGCATCTTTCTTTTAGGATCATAGCCTCAGATCCCAGACGATTTCATAAATGGCTCCTAGAGCACAGGGCTAGATCCTAGGACCGGATTGACGGGTTTTTTACAAGCCTACCCTTTAGCACCAATATAAAATGTTTTTGGCCACCTTTTATCGTCGTGGTCTATCCTATAGGGTACCAATAGAACTCCAGGTATACCTCATCGAACGAATACAGAGAATAGCTTTCATTCTACGCATCCTAACTCGACATATCTATTCAAGAATACAGTCAACTATTCCTAAATATATGGACTGTTCTCTAATAATCTATTAGATAGCCTAGCAAGCATATATAAACCACCATCCAGATCTTTATACCATATTTATCAACCCAACAATATCTCATCCCTTATATCTCGTCCAATAAATCCATCTTCACCACCACCATATCATCAGCTTTATCCTACCCCAACCTTCCACTTAGGCAACAATCCTCCTAACCCGATGCGCTCTAAAAGCTCTACACGTACACGACGGATATCAACAAGATATATAGAAGACACACGCCCTTAATACTTACCATACAAGCGTGGGATCACGCGGCGGTGGATCTCTTATTAGAGTATAATAATCTTCGTGCTTCTTAATACAATACTTACGGGCAGACTACGCTATCGATGGCCATCACGCAAGGTAATATTTCAACCGAACGACAGCTACTCCGGCGCAAAGATATCGACTTCTACAGCCCCCATCGAAAAGTCTAGCAGCCACTCCTAGTGGCTTTAGAATATCAATAGTATAAGATTTTACAAATGCTCTTACGGGATCCTCAGGCCAAGATCAATTAAAAGAATCACCGCGGCCAAACACTCCTACATCTAGCTATGATCTACGGAGACCTTCATACTATTGTAAGCCTTACGAGAGAGGAGCTAATTGATGTTCATTATCCTGATCAACTAGGGGAGACACCCCTTATACTAGCTACTAAGCTCCATGCCTACGATCAGCCTAACAGCGTCAAGATCTATAAGTGTTTGCTCTCGCGGTCAAAAGTCAGGGTCTATCAAGATCGAGGGGTCAATCTATCCTTTCGCATACCACGAAGGTTTTTAATACCGAGCTGCTCTAGTTACTTAGCTTCGTTTAAATAAATAATGTTAGGTATCGATAGAACTACTTTATTGGCTCAAGTAAGAAGTAATTTACGACCGTCAAAACTCGGTTCCTCTAACCCGCGTACCATGATATAAGTCATATTCCCGCTCTAAACATATACGAAGGGCAATTATGCGATAGAAAATAAGCTTAGGTAAGCCCGTATTAGTAATAGAGAATATTCTTAAGATCTAACTCCTAACTATGAGGTGTCTTATCTTTGCGCTTATAGAACACTTATTATAAGTAGCATTTATACACTAGCTCGCTATCAATATCAAATAAGAGATAAAGACAAGTTTCTATAGCTAGTTTGTAAATCCGATTAAGGATAAACTTCTATAGCTCCTAGTCCAGGATATTATATCGATAGTGGGTCTTATACTATAAGGCAATTCTAGAAAGTAATCAACGCCTACCTAAGAATAGGCTAGCGTCTAATTAGTTAGATATAGTGGGGTTATGAGTTATAGTAGACTATAGATGCCTCACTAATTAAGGATATTAGAAATAGAAGCGCAGCGGGTCCGTGGCTAGTAAGTTTAAGCGGTAGGAGTAAGGCCTATAGATTAGCCAAAGTCTTACCTAGGTACTTACTAGGGTACTTACAAAGTTACTACTAAACTCTTAGGTTTTGCCCTACTACGCGTGTCGATTATAGAGATAAGCAAGACAATACTTTATATTAAAAGTAATTAATTAACCTTCGATTCAAGAATTCTTTAATAGCTAAGACGATCATCCTAAATAGGGCGTATAATTAAGATAAGGGTGGGAAGTAGGGCGGCGAGATCAAAATAATCGACCAGTACTTTAAACCTTAAATAGCACGTGGGTTAGTCTTAAGGTCTAGTCCTATATCTTACTAAACACTAACTATTTAGTTTTTTAGAGTCGAGCAAAGACAAGGATAACGTATACTATAGTAGCTCACGATCGATACGCGACAACAATATTAATAGTTCCTATGATTATATATCTATGGCCATTACGTCTAGCCCTCTATAAATACTATATTATATTATCTCTAGCGCGACTTGTAATGTAACGCAATTTGATTGCCATAGCGATCATATCTATAGATTCCGTTCTATCAATTCTAGTACCCTATCGCTAGTGTAACCTACCGTAGGAAATAGTTAGTCTAGATGATCGATTTAATGGAACCAAGAGCTAGTCCCCCTAGCAATATAAGGCCAACCACGGATCTATGGAAGGCACGTCTTTTAACCAAAGATTTTTAAGTCACTTTTCTAATACCCTCCCAAATCAGTGGCCGTTTCTATGAATTTGCGTAGGGGGGTTCTATGAAGAAACGTAGCCGACTTAACATAAAAGGCGCGAGATTCCTAGCCCAAAAAAAATTAGGACTTCCCTCCTCACGCTCCCGTGTATCATGGTTTCCATCTCTTGTCTATAGGCTTGAGGGTGTCTATGGCTAGGGGTCCGTAGTATAAGCTCTACGTCACCAAACATGCTTCGTAGGACGGGCTCTGCGATACTAACTGTTCCCCGTAGGATAGGCTCTGCGATATCAACTATTCCTCGTAGAATAGGCTCTGCGGTATTAACTATTCCTCGCAGGACTAGCTCTGCGATACTAACTATTCCTCGTAGGATAGGCTCTGCGATATCAACTATTCCTCGCAGGATAGGCTCTGCGATATCAACTATTCCTCGCAGGATAGGCTCTGCGATACCAACTATTCCTCGCAGGATAGGCTCTGCGATATCAACTGTTCCTCGCAGGATAGGCTCTGCGATATCAACTGTTCCTCGCAGGACGGGCTCTGCGATACCAACTGTTCCCCGCAGGACGGGCTCTGCGATACCAACTATTCCTCGCAGGGGGACGCTATGATATCAACTATTCCTCGCAGGACGGGCTCTACGATACCAACTATTCCCCGCAGGACGGGCTCTGCGATACTAACTATTCCTCGCAGGGGGACGCTGTGATGATAATCGAGACCCGTAGGAGACCGCTGCGTTAATAAGTTCTCTGTAGGAGACCGCTGTATCACTAAGTTCTCCGTAGGGGACAGCTGCGATATCAAGGGACTCCACAGGGGACAGCTGCGACACTAAGGGGCTCCGTAGGGGATAGCTACGAAACCAAGGGACTCCGTAGGGGATAGCTACGACACCAAGGGACTCCATAGGGGATAGCTACGACACTAAGGGACTCCGTAGGGGACAGCTACGACACCAAGGGACTCCATAGGGGATAGCTACGACGCCAAGGGACTCTGTAGGGGATAGCTGTGGTACTAAGGGACTCCGTAGGGGGAAGCTGCGAAACTAAGGAACTCTAGCAAAGTATAGGCACCTCTACGTGGTGCTAGGGACCAGTATTCAACTCTCGCTCTATAGTTAAAGAAGCCAAGACCTACGCTAACATCGATAGACCACTTATATAGGCCCGGGCCACGGGCGAAGAGACTGGCAATAGGGCTAGGAGAGCGTATTCTAGTGTCTATTTTCACTCCAAGATAGCATTATATAGAGAATAATTAAACCCAGAATTTTGCTATTACCGATTTCGCCATATATAGTAGTATTATATCCAGGACCTAATCTCCCAATATGCATATACATATTTAGGCTGGTTGGCTTGGTCAAAGACCATCACACGGTAAGAAAGTATTATACGTCTATCTTACGGGTCAGGAATCCCACGATGAGAGTTAAGGTTAGCGTTAATGGTGATAGGTAGATGCGGTGATCTATAGTCTATGGTGGCAGCCAGTCTATTTTGGTGATAGTTGACTAAGCGTCGTGAACCATTAGGGGTGCTTAAATAGTTGACTAAGCGTCCATAATTAGTTAAATAGCCATTCATAAACAGTTAAGCCTGGCCTAGTAGATAGTGAAGCTATTTTTTATCAACAATTAAGGGCTTAAACAGTCGGCCAGCATTCTTTAACAGTTGATCAGCTTTCTCAATAGTTAAGCCTGTGCTGATAAATAGTTAAATAAGCGTTGGTATATAGTTAAGCCTACTCACATAACAGTGGCTAGCTTAGATCGGTGACTAGCTTAGATCGGTGACCAGCCTAGAATAGTGACTAGCCCAGAAGAAAAAGACTAGCACTAAAAACAAATCCTAGAAATAGTGACAGTATCAACACGTCGACGAGCAGACTAGTAATACTAGCTCTAGACGCGTTATTAAACGGAGTCGCTCAGGCGGTGTGTCACCCCTTACGCATATTTCGTCCAACTCGGGAAAAGACCCCACCCACATCACTATATTTTTCTCAGGCCAACAGCCATTATCAAGTCCTTCTAGATAGGAAATAGAGCCCTCACATAGGGCTAGCAATTATATAAAAAAGGAAAGCTAGATTAGGTCATTAACTTAAGAGGCCCTACATTAAGGATCTAGTTGGCTAGAGCTTCCCGGTACTATACTCTAAATATATATTATAGCTATACCTCTCTCGATAAATAAACAATATTTCCTTTTTAACTACAGTATAAACACCATAACATCAAATCCGCACGCGTGACTTATATATCTCTAGTGGCCTCACAAAGACATGACCAATAAAGCCTATAGCCGTCGTTTAAAGTATGATAGCGATACATTATAAAAGAAATAGGACTTGTTTAGTTCGAAGTCAATCACGTATGATATAAATACATATGAAATCAATGCTCAGCAACTCCACAGCCGCAAAAGTAGGTTCCATATAAAATTGAATATAGCAGTGAGCCTTAGATTCGACAAAACGACACTATACACGTACAGTGTGTATATACATTTTATAAGCTACCCTACCCCACACCCAGACGAGGCTGCCATAGTACGACCATCGAACAGTATGGTATATTACATTTATTTACCGATAGCAGTCATTAGTCTACAAGGATATATTATCGAGCTCCTATTAGGGAACTACGTAGGCGTAAGCAGCGTGCACAATAAGCCTTATAACCCCAGCCTAGGGTCTGCCCAGCATAATAAGCAATCTTCTGAGAACTAGAGGGAGCACCCGAAAATACTACAAAGGAACCTCTAAGTCGCTCGCTCTTCATCAGTCAACAGCTCACGCGGCACATAAGATATGCCTAACCAGGCAAGTCAAGGTCTTATAGTGATCGTGCGTTACGAGACATCAGCGACGCACAGCTATATGTCTAATAAGACGTGACTATATGATCACTGAGATGTGTGTTTAATAAGGGGGCCAACAAGCGTGGTGTCACGACACATCACTAGCGATTGACGATGGAATATTTTACGTCAAAGCCAGCAGAGCTTACTATATTTAGAAAAGGAGCAAACAAGCGCGCTACAATACGCCTAAAACGAGCAAAGATAAATCCGCGCAGCCTGTAGCGTTATGTCATAACGCATCGCCCACGTTCACACGGACTAGACAGGACGATACAACTAGACTTCCGTAAAGCCCAACTTAGGCCTAAGAACTCAGCCCAAAGCCCAACCCAGGCTAGGTCCAGGCCGAACTTCTCTAACCTAGACCCAACCTGGACCCAACGCTGGGCCCCTAGTAAAACCCAACCAGGCCCAACTTAGCCCAACTTTTGCATAATTCTTGTCATAACTCTACTTAGTCATCAAGATAATATACTATTCTTTACACATGTCTGGTCTATACAACGTAGCACTATGCCTTCTTTTCATAAATCATTTAAAATTTTAAGAAATAGACTTATATTCATAAGGAGTTGATTTAGCATATACTAAATTATAATAGAGCAATATAAAAGTTCGGTTATTCTAGGCGCGGTCTATTAATCATAAGATTTCTGCCTTGAATTAATAATAAAGTAATAAAGATATATATTTATAATAGAAGGTACCTAGTGCATCTTTTAAGAGTAAAGAAAATTTTTATCGAATTACACTAATTTAACAAAATATAGAGAACAATATATATAGAAGTGATTCATTTTATTTATTTAATTAGATTAGTTTACTTAGAAATTAGCTAAAAGAAGACTATAGAGTAGGAAGGCCACTAGAAGATTAAAGTTTTTCTTCTTAGCGCGATAGGTTAAAATTTTTTGACGATCTTAAATATTAGTTAGGCTAGGAATTAGGTTATTATTGGGTTTTTTGGGCTTTTACTAGGTTTTAGCTAGGCTTTCTAGGTTATTACTAGGCTTTAGCTAGGCTTTCTAGGTTATTATTAGGCTTTTTAGGTTATCTCTATATTATATAGAGCTCTCTAGCTAATTAAACCTAATTCTTCTTATTACCCCCTTATTATAATTAATATATTATGTTTATTTAACTTATTCCCTACTACCTAAAGATACTATTACTTAGTAGGTATCTCTTTAATTAATCCTCCCTTATATTTAATATTGATTATAGAGCTAATTTATTATGTTATAAAGTCAGCACTCTAACTTCGTATCCTTAATTTATAACGGCGAGATAGATAATCTTAGCTATCTTATAATACTAAACCCCCTAGCCACTCCATCTAGTAGTTAATATACGCTTAATGCCTCTAAATAAGACTTTCTCTAATCTCTCTAACTAGTAGTTCCTTCCTCTTTTATGCGCGTTAGACCTGACTAAAGGAAAGCCTTTGTTCTCTATAAAAGAATGGCCTATAGTGAATAGGTAGACTAATGGTTATAGACTGATTATAGGAGAAAAAGTAAGATTAACTAGGACTTAACCTAATATGCGGAGATTTAGAGCTAGTTCTACTAAGTTGCCTATAATATAGATAGTGCGCTAAAGGTAATATATCAACGCTATGGTGCTATCCTTAAGTATCTATATATAGTTAATCTAAAGGTAAAAGGTAAGGCGTAATACTATAGTATATCGATAATATAAAGACACCTTAAGATAGTAGGGTATTTAAAGGCTAGGTAAGGGAAGGGGAATAAGATCACTAAATTTCTAAAGAATAGGGTATATTTAATTATTTCTTTGATCCTATCTTCGGCCAAAGTTAGTGTCTAATATCTTAACTAATATATTTTAGGGAATATTAGAGACTACTAATAGATAATAATACGCCCTTTTTATAAGAATCATAAGAAGAAGACCTCCTCTAATTTTTAATACTTAATTAACTCCCACTTTACCTTATTAAGTATCCCTCGCTCTAGCGGCTAATTTCTTAGGCTCGCTACGCCCTAAGCCTACTAATAATCCCCTCTACCGATATAATCTACTACCGATTAATAAGTATTATTAAAGACCGGCAAGAAGGCATACTTTAGAGATTACTAGTTAGCTTAAAGATATTAATTACGCTTAATTATTAGACGTCCCCCTATTCGCAGTTATTTATGGTAATCATAGGCTATTTTATTAATACTAATTAGAGGTACTATAAGGTACTTCTTAGCTTTAAGCTAGTTTATGGTTCGTATATAGGTGCGAATCTAAGTGGTGTGCTCCTTTAAACTCTTATAGAGTATAATATTAAAGGCCGAGTGTTTAGAATCACTATGGATAATATATCGAATAATAAGACTTTAGTTACTTCTCTCTAGTAGTCTCTCTAGTAGGCTCTCGTAGATAATATGATTCTTCCTCGAATTCCATACCTTACTCACATTATCTAGCTTAGTCTCTAGTAGCTTCTTGGCTATATTAAGGTAAATCTATTAAATGAGTTAGCCGAGATAAAGTGGATAGAGAAGTAGTTAAGACTAGTAAAGCTTAACGCGCAACACTAAGTATATAAGATTTCCTATACCTTAAATAAGGTCCGCTTTCTCGCTATCTACGTCAATACGAGTCCTTAGCGCCGGGAAATATTCTATAATCTCTAGATAATAGACGTGAAGCTAGTGCCTATCTAAGATATAAAAACTTAATAGAATTTAACCTTCTTAATGCTTCGCCGGGTAAAGCGTCTACGTAATATCTTTACCCTATTCTATATAGAGTACGACTACGAGGAGATACTACTAAATAACGAAGAGTGGCGCTAAGTTAACTATCTTCTTTGTATTACTAAGCCTTTCTTTAATTATATAACTTAACTATTAAAGACTCGTGATGTTATAGCGCATTATATCTTTAAGATTTATAATAAGCTTTTTAAACACCTTAAATAGTCAATAAAATAGCTACGACGAAAGCGCGTTCTATAGAAGTAAGAGATGCTCCACGCGCTAGAAGCTGGTCGGGTTAAGCTTAATAAATATTACTCTTAAACTAGTGGTATTTAAGGATATCTCTATACTATTAGCATAATACTTACGCCTATAAATAAGTTTAAATTCTTCCTAACAAACGATTAGGATTAGGAATAGCGCGATATATATCGTAACTCCTTCTAATAGGCACTTATTCTATACTAAAAGCAACTCTTAACGCTTAGCTAGTCCTTAGATAGAACCCACCTAGTTATTTAATTAAGCTTAAAGCTTAATAAAATATTAGATAAAAGTATAGCATAACTAGAGATAGCGACTAATAAAATCACCTAATATCTTAATAGCGGTACGTTTTCAACGAATTCTTTACAATAATATACTAACTAGTCAATAGATACTATTTATCTTAGGCCTCTTACCTTCTAGAGAGAGCACTAAACTCACTTTCTAGTAATTGCTACCCTTATATAGGATACACTTTCCTTCCTAGTAATAGGTATAGGTGTTAAATAACTCTTTAATACTACTCGGGATATCTATTATTATTATCGAGGGAGATAGAAGAAGCAGATAATTAAAGAGCTAATAATGTTTCTTTATACTTTAAGGTTTAATATTAAAGAGAAGGAAGCGAAGTATCTAGAGAAATTCTTCTCTTATATCGAGATAGAAACAGCGAAGGAAGAGAAAGATAATAAGCTTAAGGAGGTAGAATTTGACTTAATTAGTGATACTAAGGAGGTAGACGAGGAGATAAGTGATTATATATAGGTAGATGAGATAGATAAGCCCTAGCTTCTAGCACCTAAGAATAGTACCTAGGTACGGGCATTAGGATAGAAACGTAAGGCTCGAGAGGATAAGGTCTTTGAGTATTACTCAAAATGATTATATATAATTTTCTTATTAGGGGGCTGCCCCCCAATAAGGATTTAATAGAATACACTATTTCTATCCTAGTATACTTTTCTTATTATAAAGGGAATACGCACTATTACAGGCAAAAACCGCATAATTAATACAAAGAAGAGAAGTCACAGGTCTTGGCATGTCTGTTATGTTTGTGGCCTAAGTTGGGGGCCTGGACCTAGGCTAGGTTAGAGCTCTAGGCCTAGAGCCTAGTACTAGGTTAGAATCCTAGGCCTAGAACCTAACCCAGCCTAGGTTAGGCCCGGGTTAGGCCCAGGTTGAGTTAGGCTTTACGGAAGTCTAGATGCAACATAGAGACACCGAGCTCGCATCTCACGCCACAACACTATGGCGTAACTCCCACTATTATACGTAAATAATAAGCACTAGAGCTAGATAGCCAGCACTAATACGCAAGACCCCGTCTTTATTCTACCACGGCACTTCGACGGGTAGCCTTACACGGTCATAGCTTCCTCTTCGTAGATCCCCACACCCATTAGAGTGAATTCCTAGGTGAAATTAATATCACTAAGTACAGAATCTTCTACATTTTTCGATTCGCCAAAAAATTAGGCATGGATTTTTAGAAGCTTAAATCGACTTCTCTTCAACAGCATCAGGGCCCGAGCCACACGTCACGTGATAAGATAATAGGGGGTGTTTAGAAACCATAGTGGTATCCGGGTTAGTAACTAATAGGAGTCGAAAAATATCTATTCCGTTTAAATAGCAAGCACGTGATTTGGTCGATACTACGAGAGACGGCGTAGATTTACGATAACTTATAGAAAATCTCCTAGACCTCAGAATAATTAACATAATTAAGAGAAGGCTTTCTATAGTACTAAAAACTAAAAGACTATATATAGGCTTATCGGCCGAGGTTAATGGTAGCGGCGCTTTAAAAAGGCTATATTAAATAGGCCAGAGTTACTAGTCTTATAGACTACACGGTATAGCTACTAGATATAGCTTTATATCACCCATATTTACACACTTCGCTCCGCTAATAGAATATTAAGAACTAGTAGGCGCACTCTTAGAAGCGTCACTTTATAGTCATATCCAATCGACCTATAAAAGGGCTAGTCTATCAAGATTCTTATTACCTAAGATAATTCACTATACTAAAGCTCTACTAAAGTTCCAGCTTTCGCCTTATCTCGATCGCATATCTCTATTTAAGTATAAGTAAAGAATCCGCTAGTATACCATTGCTAGCACTAAGTAGATAGTAAGCTATAAAGCACGTGTGCTTACTTACTACTAAGTATTCATAGAGGTTAGTAGAGGTTAGTCGCGCAGTAGCTAGATAGGTTAGCAAGAATAATAACGTTCGCTAGCTAAGCTACTTATCAAGTAAGAATGTCGAATAGTATTAGCGCTCGCTCATCATAGATAGAAACACAGCGTTATATCTCTAAAGCGAGAATGGTTAGCATTAGCACGCCCGTCCACTAGTACTTAGTAAGGGAGGCTACTCCCACGCGATAGCAAAGGCGGTGACGTCGTCCTAGATATAGGGCCGTATTGTTTACGCGACGTCCCGCGGAGCTGGTCCGCACATAATAGTGGCTATTTAAAATAAGTCAGTCAATATCAGATCGAGAAGATCTCCCCATAGCTCTTCATACTCGACTTTACTTAGTTCTCGGCTCGTTCTAGTGGCTTTCGACTAACAATATAGCCTATATATTAGTGGCTCTACCGGTCTCAAGTTTAAGTCAATCAATGCTCGCTCTAGTCAACTCTTAAAGATCGCTTCGGATTCCTCTATCTCTCTATCTCTCTATCTCTCCCTCTCGTAAGTAATATCACAGCTATAGCCGACTATAATGACCATAGAGCATACATCGAGTAGATATATCTAATTTCCTCTTAGCTCCCGGCCGACTTCCTCGAACCACTCCCACGAGCCCTCTCCCACAAGACCAATGCCCATAAGCCAACTCCCACAAGCCCACTCCCACAAGCCCACTCCCACAAGCCCACGCTCACGACACGAGCAAAGATATAGAAGCCAACACCCACAAGACCGACACCCATAAGCCAACACCCACAAGACCAACACCCACAAGACCGACACCCACAAGACCAACACCCACAAGACCGACCAAGTCTAGCCATGGCACTGATCTAAGCCAGAAAACCATGGTAGTCAAGTCCTTCGTGAGCATGTTCTTTAGTATACCTTTCGTTTAAGAAACCAGCAACGCGTACTTTGACATGAACTACATATCGTAATAAGGTAGTTAAACGCCTGCGGCGGTAAAGGCGTGCTTTAGGTTTCGCATAGAGGTATATTCTGCTGGGCATAACTTAGTAAATACATTAGAAAAGGAAAGGTTGACTCACGTTTTCCAATGATTGATCAGCGTCTTGATAGGCGATTAGAGGATAGGTGACGGGTGTAGAATTTAAATCCATAAAACTCACTCTAGCACTACCTAATCACCAAGTGACCTTTTAAAAATTCTAGCAAAAGAGCCAACGCTCAACATTTAAGCTTAAAGGCAAAGGATATTTATAATAATCCTCGCCTTAGATCCCCGCCTTAGTCTATACGATAAGGGCTACTTATATTAGGACTACCTAGCTATCTATGTATAGTATAAAAGTGGTCTTATAATTAGCGTCTTGGCTAAGAGTAGAGCACTAATACCTCTAAGTTATCTAGATTAGCGAGGGATACTTAGTGTCGGCATTCAACCTTAAGGCGATAGGGGAATTACCAATTCACTATAATTGATTATATGCCGTGGAGCCTATATATTAATATCGAGACGGCATACCTATTATATGGTATGCTTAAATAAGGAGCCTATATCTCTCGCTAAAATAGGTTGGCCGCACTATTAGATTCGTCGAAGAGATTACTATACTAATTATGCTGATTAAGCGTCCTATAGTCGCGCCAAATTCTAAGTAGCCTATTACTATAGACTTTCGTCTAGTATTGCTCTCCTTATCTATATCGGTCTATAGTATTCGTGGGGTAAAAGGCGGGTCGTTAGAGTAATCCGAGAGTTTGCACTATATCTCGTTAAGTTATTTCGCACTTAATAAGTGACCCTTAAAAAGATGTTAGTGTATATCTGTCAATATAGGGTCCACTCATAATCTTTTATCTTCGACCTAAAACACTCATAAGTCTATTTATATTGCTCCATAATAGTTCTTTGCCTATAGCGGAGGGTGTTTATAGTCTTATCTAGTATATTGATTCTATTATTAATTCTAGCGAAACATTAGCGACGGGTGGGTTGATATAAGATAGGCTACAAGGTGGCAGTCTATTATATCCTAAAGCCCAGGCCATTCGCTTAAGGCGCGCCCGAAGGCATATCCTACTAGACACGGTGTTAGTGACTAGACTAGGAAAAGACTTCTAACTCACCTTTCTAGGTACCCGGCTGATAGTTATACCACCCTTATAGTATTAACCCGAGGGGGTTGACTATGGATTAGGCTGGTCGCAAGTTTGGTGTTTAGCGTAGTCTTTAATAGTATTAGGCTGGCCGTCATAGCTACCCAAGATAAATTACTTATGCTATTTTCCTTAAAGAGGCTTAGAGAGGCAAAGTTCGGTCGACTTAGTGGCTAGGCTTATAGATATCGTATATACGGGATATAGTGATATGGATAAGACTTATGACCCTGGCCCTACTAATAGACGCGAGTAAGACGAAACATTAGCGGGCAACGGAGCTAGATAATAGCATCTATTAGGAAGTATAGAGTCTATATTAGTGAGTAACGAGCACCAGCACCAAAGACTAAAGGCGAGGAACTTATCTTAGGCAGGAGCCTATAAGAATAGAGCGATCTATCCATATACGATTCTATGCTTATAACATAGGCTCGTAGACCTTTATCGTGCCTATTCCTCCCTTAGGGGCGTTAGACGTTATATAAAGGAATCGTTCCATAAACGCTTCTAGTACACCACGCAGAATAGGTTAGATGACTTTATTAGCCTAGTAGGAGTATGTAGTCGTAAAGGATAATATATATATAGTAGATCACGAATTTTAATGCGCTAAGGAGGCAGAAACCTAGCAAGCTACTAATAGAGACGTCTCGCGTAGTTATTAGAGGCAGAACGCAACGCAACGCTTGGTTAATTATAACTCAAAGAACTTTATCTTAAGGGTTAAGCAACAGTCGCTTCATTAACTTATCGCATAACTATAGGGAGCTAGTACTATCGTCGAAGTGGATAAACGATACGCCTATGATCTACTATTGCAAGACAGTCGCATGTCTCTCTAAAAGAATCATTATCGTCGAAAGTAATGACTTTCTACCGTTTAGAGATAATGACTTCCACCAAAATTAACAGGGGCAGGGAGATAGTAGAAAGCGACAACCCTTATGGCAGATCTAAATACTTATGGCCATCTTTATAGACTAGTTTATTACGATCGACGTCTATTCTAAACAACGAGAGATATCTACCCATCAGATAGACCTCGGGCATACGCCTTACTCGCATTTTCCGCGGTTAAGGAACGCGGACTCGCCATGAAGGTATTCTTCGAGACCCAAGCTTATCAGACTAAGGCTTCATTACCTCACTAATCATCATGTATTATCGGTTAGTATATTAGTTGCATGGCTGTCTCAACTTCTTAACTTCCTAGAGATATAGAGTGATATTCTTAGGAAGAGCATAAGTAGTAAGGCGAAAGGATAGAGGGGTCAGACAATCACTATTCACGTCGACTTTCACACTTCGAAATGGCTTTTAAATCGAGATACATCGCTTATTAAAGAAGGTAGCGACGGTGCAAGACGCGCGAGGCTCGTTGAGCTATACATTATATCTCGTAGTGTCTTGGCTAGCGGCCCTGCAAGATAGTCAGTATATATCTAACGAAATAAGAGTTCACTCACAGTCTTTGAATTTCCTTTTCACCCTATATTAACGACACATGATACTACCAAGATAGCGTAGCCATTAACTTACGGGGATAAGTCTTATCTCCAAACCAATCCAACACATCTTCCGTCTCGTAGCTCCCTAAGATTAGTCGGGTCCGTCTGTCTTCTAGCTATGATCACGGCTAACGATGAATAGGTAGTAATGGGGCAAAAGCACTAAGCAGACGTACCTATCTAACGGATATCCAGCCGCGCGAGACCTATGGCGGCGATGGCGTGCCTAAGTAGCCATACTTAAGACACTATCAGAACATCGAACCATTCAGGATAACGGCGACATATACATAGGAAGGGGTCAAGGTAGCGGTGCTTAAAACTTAGAGGTCTAGCTAATGGACTCGCTAAAGGCCCTATTTAACAAGCATATATCAAGAGTAGAACCAAAGTCCAGGCCCATGACTCACATTAAGAGCTTAGGGCCCATAGGCGACTCGGTTATCAATATGGCTAGTAGGTAGATATATAGCCCTTAGAGTGCTGACTTAGGTGCGTCCTATTTGACATGACCTGGCTGGTCATAACATTAGGTGTTTCAGCACTAGCCAACGATATAGGGCTAATAAAGGACTTACCTACAGGATGCCCTAATTACACTCTTAGGGTCAAGAAGCTAGTCAGAAATCACATTATTAGCTCAACTCGACAAGGTACATAGATATAGCACTCACTAAAGGATTATCGCCAGTTAAGGCTTAAGCTCTAGCCTACAGGCACGACGAAGACGGGTATAGTAGAGTGAACCACTAGTTAGTAGAGAGAGGTAGGTGACTTGGTGCCCTCTATATACACCATGGGTATTAGTAACAGTAAGGGCTTAGGGTCAAAGAGGAGGGACTTATAAGTCTACTGTAGGAGGGCACCTTAGTTTCAGCTCGAAGGAGCCCTTTAGATACGGTAAGGAAGAGAATTGTTTCGATAGAGAACTAGGGAAGGAGGCCATATATATAGGTCTTTTAGCTAGTCTTATTACCGCCTGCTTTGTACTGCCGCGGTGAAGTCTTTTCTATCTATCAACTTTTAAGGGGCATTGTTTTCGGGGGCATTAAAATTGCCTATACTAAGTTAGGCCTATTAAACCTCAACTTACTAAGGTGACGGGCCAGACAATATCTAAGTACAGGCTAGTGAAAAATGAACGGTCATCTCAATAGGATCATACCCTTAAGTAATTTTCTGAAATGTTAGAATAATAGTAAATCATTAAAAAATAAATATCTTTTATTTCATTAATATTTGTCCTGGAGAGCGTTAATCAACGATCAACCTTATCTCAACGACCATATTTTCAACACTTAAACACGATGGGCAGCGATCATCGCTTGACTACAATAGCATGAACTTTTATCACCATTATCTAAACTTTAGCGTTGGCTATTGATTTAAAACAGAGGCCAACGATCATGCTATGTTTTAAGGAAATCTACACCAGTGGACCTTATTCGTTGATGATCGGATTTTTAGGGTCTAAGCCATCGCCCACTCAAAATGTTTCCACTAAGTGTACTGCAGCCATGCCACATTGACTGTAGTGCTAGGGCTCTTACTTTGACCTACCTGGGATAACACACATTGATAATTAACACCATTAGCCGGACTTCGGCTAATACTAGCCAAAGAGCCTTTTATATTAGAATTCCAGATCTACTAAGATCAACAGTCAAGGGGCGCCTAGTGACTATAATTCTATACCTAATGTCTATCTATGCTGCTTTTCGGGACTGATATTATTAGAATGTAAAAATACGATTATTACCCTATCCATTAGTATAGATATGGCGATCGACAACTAATGTCGTTGTGAATATACCAGGGCAAGACAAAGAAACACAGCCAATCTAAATCCAAAAAAAAGCTACGGACGCAAATATCTCCCAGGTGTATTCACAAGCTTTCTGAAGTATATGGTCTCTCCCACGTAGAGAATCGAGCTGTTCGAGTCCCCAGCAAATCTAAGCCATTACGGACTCTTATATTTCACGTCCGAGTTAGCACGAAGAGGTGACTACAGGTATATATTGGAGGCTGCGACAGAACCTCGCCAGCATAATTAATTTCAAAAATGGGACAATTCAGAAGGAAGGCGTCTACAGAGGCTCATGGCCACTTAATGGTGAGTGACGGAAATATGATTATATATAATCACCCCTATTTCCAGCAGCCATTAAAGGGATTGATCAGGCAGAGTGGCAAATGCCATAGAGAGTGACGAGAAAGAGTAAGGTCTAGCTTACAAAGGCGGATGATTTATCAAACGCTCGGAATCAGCCCCAGACCCTGGAGACCTATCCCAGCTACAATTCAATAGGCGCGAGGATCGTCTTGACCAGTCCTAGGAGCTATAGCGCTCCTAGAACGCTCGCTCAAGATGCCAGGACCAGGACCATGCTTTCGGGAATCTAGGTAAGGTATCCTTGGGGCGGACACTGGTTTCATGTGCAGGCTTCTGGCCCGAACGGGTCAAGCGACAACTGGTCCTGGGATCTTAATCAGTGATCCCGCGAATGGCTGACCTAGAATTAGGAATACAATCAGTGGGCCTGGGAGCTAGGTCGCTCCTGGGGCTTCTCAGTCGTGTTCTGGAACTGTTGTCCTTGATCTCGGGGCCATGAAGGTTCATTTGGGGATTCAAGTAGGGTATCCTCGCGATCTGCACTTTAGATCCATGCGCATTTCTGGCCCGAGAGACTTTAGTCGCAGAACTCAATTTTTGGAGTTTGAGTATGCTAGGCTAAAATATGCACATAAGGGGAAGCACATCTTGCGTTGTGAGACCCCTGGTGATCAAATCCGCTGTCTCCTGAATTTCGAATTTCATTCCCGGACATAAACAAGACTGCAAAAGTACACTCTTATACTTTCAAAACTTCCAACAGAGCTCCTGCTCTAGATTTATAGGCCTCTATAAAAAGAGCACATTCTGAAGCTACGCCTGGTCTGCCAACGATTTCACTCGCTTTTCACCAATACGCTCTTCCGATGCCTTATGTGCGATAAAGTCCTACCACTTTTTCGTGCCCTAATAGCCTAAAGACTGGATATTATAGCGCTATTTATCGAAAAATACCACGTGGATATCGATTATCTATACGCTAGCAAGAATGCGCTTCTTCTCGCTATTGACCTACGATACCCACAGGCCGTGGATTTGATATTGCAATATTAGCCTAATGTTCGCTATTCTTACGACTTTAGAGGTCGAGGCCCACTATCACTTATAGTGATTAGTGGAAATGTTGCTAGCGTTAAGCGGATTCTTTAGTCTCGGGAGATTAATATGAACGATCGATGCTAGGACGGACTATCTACCCTAGTATATACGCTAAAGCATCGCGAGTACTATATCCTATAACTCCTACTTACTAATTCTCGAGTGGATATCAATATCACAGACTCTCTTAGCTAGACGCCACTATAAGCTTCGGTTCTTAAAGAGGATCATATAGCAGCCTAGATGCTAGTACGATATATAGGAATCGATATCAACCACTAGAGCTCCCATAATAATACACCTATCCTTTTAGCTACGAAAATACTTAATCGACAGCGATCTATCCTTATAGTTAAGTCTCTCCTCCTATATTCGGATCTTGATATGAATATCTCGGATTCTAAAGGGCGAATAGCTCTATAGCACGCTATTAACCATAGCCACTATAACCTCGTGAAATTACTTCTACATTAAAGATATTTAAGATTAAATAATCTAGATAGATATAGGGTAACGCTATTAGCCCAAGCTACCAAGAACCCCCTTCTACAAATTCTTAAATTATTATTAAAATAGCCAGAAATATATATTAACTCGCAGAATAGACAGACCATACCTCCACTTTAGTCTACATACCGCGCAGGCAACCTTCCCGCGGCGAAGGCACTCC
The DNA here is from genome assembly GCA_028829675.1 of Penicillium tannophilum. Lineage (NCBI taxonomy): Eukaryota > Fungi > Ascomycota > Eurotiomycetes > Eurotiales > Aspergillaceae > Penicillium > Penicillium tannophilum. Next base: position 2,587,188 of record JAQKAK010000004.1, on the reverse strand, counting down.
TTCGTTTGAGGTTAGTCCAGGTCAATCAGAAAAGCCCTACTAGAACGACGCCACTCTAAGTAGCTATTAATTTAAATCATCGATCTATTATATCTCTTCTTCTCCAAGTAGTAAACGTAGTCAATATTAATACCCATGGCCATCAATAATAGACAGCCATTTTCTTTGCTGTATCGAATAGGTATATTTAGGTGACCAAATTGTTGCTAAAATATCCTGATATCGACCTAAACTTAATTAATGACCAAGGACGGACACCACTTTGGTGGGTAGAGTATAGGGGGCATTCGAGAGTCGTTAATCTGTTGCGTAGGCATAGTCGACTGAAGAGGCAGAAGCATCATTTAGCGCGAGGTGTGTCTAAATAAGATACGACTTAGGGATTTTCCGTGCTAGGTGAGGCGCTATAAAATGTGATATTACAAGCGTTAGTCTCATCCCTACACGACCATTTCCAAGGCATTGTCTATTCTAGTTTAAGATTGGGAAGAGTAAATAGAATCTTTTACTCGATGATAACATACTTGAGTTTCCATAGCTTTAGGGCCTAAATTCGACGTTAAAGCTCCGTGCCATTTTTTAACCTCTCCTTTAGCTCTTTACCTCCTCTCTCTTCCTTACCTCTTCCTCTTATCCTTATCTCTTCCTTATATACTAGTGATAGTACTCCTTATTATTATTGCGTTTATGTTATAAAGCAATCAAGCGCGCCCGACTAAACTACAAATTGTCGGGGTTTAAGATAATTTAACCGCGAAGCCTTTGCCCTGTTCTATTAGTTAGGTGCCTAGTAAAAGCTTTATCTTCTATTCTTCTAACTCCACTATTTATCCTTTATAAGCGCGTGAGGTAGATTTCCTAGTGACATTCTTCTCCTTCTAACCCGCAAAATCCTATCTACCTAATTAAGATTTGCTGGTTATGCTAGAAATAGAACGAAGCGAGCTACTAGGTAAGTCTATTAGTAGAAGTAAAGTGTTAGCCTTACTAATAAAGCCCCCTATAGCTGTTTCTCCTAAATATCTATATGCTATATAGAACGTTAACGTCACTTCGAAGTCTCTAATAAAGAAGGAGGAAATTCGCTAATCTAATTGTCCGGAATTCGAGGAAGAAGATGCCGTTGACTAGGATTTCTAGCTTATCCCCGAAGTACTTAGCGGAGAAGGCCCACCACCTTTTAGATAAGCATTACGTAATAAGTATATCGCAGACAAAATGGCTATTATTACGAAACATCTATCATGATATTTCATAGCTAATACCAGGGCTATCACGCTTTTAGTAGGACACTCTAGGAATTACGTCCTAAGAACGCATGGCTAAGCTAATCCTGGCCGCGTGGTAGACTATACGCAGAAGTTAGAGACTCTAAGAATTACACTTAAGTAAATAGAATCCTTGTCTCTAATCATATAGTATACCGATCCCATATGAAGATATTTCTATATCGAGTACCCTTAGAGCCATTATATATAATTATGACCGTCTATAATATAATACGTCTTATCTTTGTTGACTATGTTTTCCTATAGTATTAACTCTATTTAACTTCACACCTAAGCGTCTAGAGCACCTTTTAACCTCTTCCTACTATGTATTTATATAGATAATAGAGAAAAGCAAATCGCACTAAGGGACTATAAGGTAGCTAGAAGTTCTGCCCCTATTGGATTTCTCTCTATAACCACGAATTTTAAATTCACTTTGGTTTTAAGTCACGCTCGAAGATTAACTGACTTTTTTTAAATTACATTATCTTGACTAGCACCATAGAAACACGTGAAGAGCAAAGCAAGGCGAGAAGATATAAATAAATCCACTAAAGGCCAGAAACCAAATCTTAGAACTAGAAGTAATAGTCTTAATAAAATGAAGGTAATGGGTGTAGTGGATATTGAGTTGAATTTATTATAGACAAATATTGCCGACTCCCGCTCTAGTGGATTAGTAGTCTATAGAGATAGGCTTAGGTGCCATCGGGTTTATACTCGAGGCGGCAACAGCACTAGTTTCTATAACCTTAGTAGACGAGATCGATATAGGCGTTTCTGTGGCTGTTTCCGTCGAACTACTATTAACGGTAGAGCAGAAAGTCCCTATATTAAACTCTTTGCTAATTATGCAATTTACTGTGTCTCCTCCGATGTTTTAAAAAGTGAGAAGACCGCTCTTATTAGCTATGATCTAAGCAAGCTCCTAACCAGCCTACTAATAGGGACTATAGACGGTCATATTAACTACGTTTGTCTTGGTGCGCTTATTATAACCTATCGTGCTAAGGTCTAGTGGTAGTTAGTGGAATTCGGCTAGAACTAATCTATATGATATTACTATACTATACTCACTAGAACAAGAAGTGCCCTCTAACAGCGCGATAGCCTCTAAGGATCCCGTGTAGCCCCGTATACTGTTTGAGTAGATATAGTATACGCCGCCCACGTCCATAATCTCTAAGGTGTTGCCGAGAACTACCGGGCAAAGTATAAAGAGGAGCAAAGAAAAGCGCATATTAGAGGATTTGCTTCTTTTACACGTGTGGCTTATAGGGAAAATGACGACTTAGTGGTATTTATAAGCTTTAGTCGTTTATATAATAAGTGGGTAGACTTATACTAGGTGAGCAGATTTAAGGCCATCACAGGCTAAGAGTCGGATATATACCGCATAAAGGACTGGACTAGGTAAGGTAAAGCCGGTCGTAAAAAGAAATAAAGAAAATAGGTATGATATTACCGAGAAGCATAAAATATTTTGACGGATCATTTTACGTCTAAATCTTAAATCTAAGCATAGTCATTAGGCATGTAATTTAAGGTAGTCCTTGGAAATATTAAAAACCAGAAAGCGGCTTATTAGTACGGTCTATTCTAGACGAATACGTAACTTACGAGAAATGGCCGTGACTTAAGTGCTGCTTCTAGATGTAGAATAATAAAATAGTCATTTTCGAACGCGGCTTGACAAAGCACACTAGAAAGCCTTTTAGACGCAATACCATAAAGTAAGCATAAACTTAAATCGTGAATGAGTTGCATCAACAAAAATGTGCATATTTAGAAGTTCTTAAAGCGAGACTCTATATTCTATGTCGTTTAATTGTATCTAACTCTCGGACTACTATTTAAGACTTTTAGAGATGAGAAGTAACAATATTTCCTGTAATGGCTATACCTCACTATATGATAGGATTTGTGAATTTAAATGACGATCTCTATTGGTTCTACACCCCTATGTAGCCTCTAATCAGTTCCTGTGATACCTCACTAACCATTTATACCCATGCCTTATAGCCCTAGCTTCCTAGTAGCGTAGACATAGTGTATATACTCCTAGATCTAAGATAATAGTCGTGATCTTTTAGGAAAGTAATTGGTAAGCACTAGCGTTAAGCGATCTAAATGAGAAATTAGCATATATATAGAGGATGAATTTGGCGGGCTTATACCCGAAATCGAACGCCTTAGTAGCATTATTTCGCTGCTATCGGTAGAGCTGGGGTCGGCCGTGAGGATTGTCTGAAACCATAGGTCGATGTTGCTTTGCGTTGTAGCTTTAACTGGAGCGTCTGACTGCGAGGCCTTTATTCTAATCTGGCGGCGGCTAGGCCCTAGTCGTTTACGGCTACCATAACTCTTATGAGATCGGGCATTAGTGCGACCTATCTTTCGTAAAATATGGTACTTTTTGCCACGTAGTGATTTAACGCTTCGGTTTACACCAAATCGTTCACTATACGCGTCCGGAAGGGCTTTCCACGGCAATATGCGGTTCTCGTCCAACCAGGGAAGAAGGTTCTCCTCTTCTCGCTTAGACTAGCCTATAGTACCACGCGGGGACATCATGTTTTTTTTTTTTTTTTTGATCTTGTGTTAATGGGGCGGTTGTGAACGTCGGTTGAATAGAGGTAGGCTGAAATTTAAATTCTCACTAGGGTTAGTTAAAAGCAAAAATCACTAGCGAAGTCGGAAAACTTACTTAAGTCTAATTATATTCTGTGGGTCTATCTGATGAGCCATTTTGGTGACTGAGTGCTAAAGGCCCGCTCTACATTCTAGACCTTCATCAATTTTTCCAATATTAGGTTTGAAGATCAACGGTTCCGCATTTTTCGACGCTTATATATAATAATAGTAATAACGGTTTAAACCGGATAAATAGGTAACCATATGCGTTTAAACGTGATTCTAAGGACTTTAACAAAAAGAAATCTTATTGAACTTTATATGTTGAACTTTGCCTATTGAACTTTGCCTGTTGAAGTTTTGCCTATTGAAGTTTTGCCTATTGAAGTTTGGCCTATTGGAATTTTGTTTATTGAAGCTTTTCCTATTAAAGTTTTGCTTCTTAAACCCCTGCTTAAGCTCACTAGTAACCATCAACGGTGTGTATTTCGCGAATCCCTTAGAAAACATGGGCCTTTGTCTTTTTAACGGAAATAGAAATTACGGATAGGAAGTTTCACGTTTCCACCATAGACAACTAGACCGGTTACTTACTTAGATATTATGGACCAAACCCTATAAAAACTGCGTGTTATTTCCTTAGGGATCTCAACTTTGATCTTAACTTTGAAAATTCCCTATATTAGCTTAGCTCTTACACAAGCATAGGTGGAATTCGAAAGGTTTCCTAACCCAACCTATAAGAAGATTTTCGGCGTCGGTTAGAGCGTGCTTTATCGTTATTACCTTCCGATTCTAAGACTACACAAAGCTTATCGCGATCGACAGAAGGTGACACCATAGAGATTAAGTCTCTCTAGGACGAAAATGGCTTCTCTAGTCTCCAACGGGGGACAAACCCAGTGGGTAGTATCTCGCAAGATACTACCGAAGACTAGATATAGGAAGAGGAACTTAGAGAAGAACTAAATATCCAAGGAGAACCTAACAGTACGGACAGTCATACCATAATCGCCTTCCAGTGCATCGTAGAGTAAGTGTCTAAGTTATCTAAGTCTACCCTAAAATCAGTTCCTTTAGACTAGCTGCTAACTATACATTTATTAGATTAGACACCAGAGTAAAGTCAGTCGCACCACCTTTACATAACATAACACCGCTAATACTATTATAGGTCTATTCAAGGCTCGCTAAGCGCTTTTACAGATAAGATTAAAACTATTTATAGTGATCTAGAGGATATTATTCATCGGCTACTAGCTGTGGAGATAGTAATAGAGACGATAGCATTAGATTGCCAGGATAATAATAAAGAGCGTAAAACGACTAGGCGGACACGCCGTCGCTAATAAGCTTTTAGACTAGGATATAATTGACTTTTTGTTACCTAAGTAATACTACAATTCATATATTAGAATTTTCCCACCTAGCTACCATATTATCCTACTTCATGACCAACTAGAATAGCTCCTAAATTAACGCCGCTAATTATTAAGTGGTCTTGAATATCAATACCAAAAACAGCCACCAGTATAAAACCAAATCTGGCCTGGCTAGAACGCTCGCACGGATAGATCGCCACGTGCCAGTTAAGCTTTGCCGTGCCGGCGCATCATTGCATTTGACCCACCCACTTTAATTGCACAAAACTTAAACCAGTATTTAGAATCTTAAGCGATTGGCCAAGCAAATGATTGTCGTAAATACTAACAAAGTTTTTCGGCGTTGCATTCAGGGCTCTTGGCAGATAATTCCAAATCGTATGACTCGTGGCAAGCCTTTAAATTGACTTTGCTAAAATTGGCTGACTACCATCTAGTGTCTCAGTAGCCAAGGCTTGCTATGATTGGATGAAGGACCCGAGCAGCGTGGAAGATCATATCTTCCTTATAGGGGGACTAGGGTGGAGCAGAGGGAGCGGCGATCATGACCCACCCGAGCGGGCGGGAACCCAGCAGCAATAGAGTCAAATCACTAGCTGCTCCGATTGGCTGCCTCACTGGGAATTCATCTATTTTTTCTTTTAGAAAAGTTATATATTCTATAAAGCCAGCGAATAAATTCGTATTCTATTTTCAACGTGGTCATACTACGGCTGTAGTACAAAGGCACAAAGATAACGATGCGACCATGAGGTATTTAAGTTTATCATAGTTTCTAATATCAAAACGCAGCTTCATCAGTTTGGATTGGATCCACAGCAACCCGGAGATCATGACCCTTCACACAAGCGAATCGAATACATTGTTTGCCACAGGCTCTTGCTGGGTGCTCAGCGGGGGATTACCCGAAGCGGAGAACCCGGGAAGGGCATCGTGTCCCAAGGTTCCTAGAGGGCCGTACTGCTCCGTCCAATTTCCGTGGATCACTCCAGAGCCGGGCAAATAGGATGCTAGTCTGCGGTTTCGAAGAGCCTCGATCGCCTTCCAGAATTGCGTGGTCGCCGATACTAGTCCGCCATGTGTCTGATGCCAAAGCAGCTCAATATCGTTCCATGGGATGTTATCTTGTATCGTGGCATTCATCGACTCCACTTGCTGCTGTAGTTGACGAATCTCACTTTGAAGTCTCTGGTTTTCAGCCAAAGTCTTTTCTCTCATCACGATGGCCTGCTGCAATTTCGAACTCTCTTCGGTCTTTTCGACCTGCAGCTTGTGCAACAATTGGGACTGATAAGCCCTCTCGTCGTCTTTTTCCGCGAGAGCCAATCGAAAATCCTGACCCAGCTTGTCCATTTCATCAAAACACTTGCGGTGGGCAGCTATCTGCTCTTTCTTTCGGCTATCTTTCGCCACAGATTGTCCCTAGGAACTATGGTCAGCACGGAGCATATAACATCAGCAGCATTACGCATATAAAGGACAAATCCAGACGCGAGCAATCGAGAATAGATCATAATTAACATACTGGGACTTTGGACGGCTTCCTTACTGAATGCCGCGTACGAGAAGAAGAGATTCCCGGATGCACAGAGCCAGGAGAATTGGCACGAGAACTCGCCGCGCGCGTCACTTTCTTGGTGACTCCGGTAACCGGCTTCTGTTCAGAGGAGCTTCGTTCCTTTGCCATGCTGCTTTTCTGATGAGCGAGTAATTTAAGAACGACAGCAAAGATAGAAAAGGATAGACGGAACTTTAAGATTAATAAATTTCCAGAGACTGGGGGCACCAGGCCTTTAAATCCTGGGGAAAGTCATTTTTAGATGGCCTGAAACGAAACGCAGAAATGTGCCCCTGCCAAGCAACCATATTGGTACCAATTTTCTGAGTCTGGAGACTCAATGTCCGTTCACACCGGCGCTCCAGAATATGTTAGCGTGGAAAACAGAGGACTGCAAAAAGAGTTGGATGAAGGTATCCACCCGCCGCATGAAAGTGGACACTGATCCATTTATTCATGTTCCAATGTGGGCGACCTGCTGCGTACACGCGTACAAAGACACCAATATGATCAATAGAAATGTCAATGTTTTGATGCATACATGAGATCATCATTTGCAGCGGCGTAGACGCTGAGAACTCTTGATTACCAAGAGGTCATTCAGTGCACCCCTTTCTTTTTTGAGTATAGCTCATAAAAGTAAAGACATCCAAATCGGAAAAATCTAGAATCTATATTCTATTTGTCATTACCACTTTCCTTGGTACGACCAAATGCCTCAATTCTGATCTTTCTATGGCTCAAGAACAGGGACAGCAAGCGTAACCCAGTCTCCATGGTAACGCGACGAAGAATTATTGGTTTTGAACGCCATTCGCCGTGGTGTCCATCAGGGACCCTCCATTGCAAGAGGTTGCAACACTACTATCATACCCTGACGGCTCGCCGGGGCATAATAGCCACAGGAGGACCGCTCAAAACCCGCCGTGGGTTACGTGACTCACGATCAGATCGAGACGATGATTGACGGGACACTTAGACCATGGGGCCCGTGTTTGTGGTATGGAGATGACAATCTAAGGACCAACAAAACCGACATTCGATTCACAAATCGAGATACGATAGACGAATTGATGTGCGACTGAATGTAGCGTTCAACACCAATGCCTGCTAAATACGGTTGCGTAGCTCACGGTTTGGGAGCACAATATCATACCAAAAGGATGCCTTGAAGTTAATTCGTGATCGCCCCTTTGACGGGTGACTCCACATAGGGAAGATCTTCCCCACTTTTCTATTGCCAGGGTAACTTCTTTGTCGATCCAGTCGAGAGAAAGTTCTAGAAGCTACTTACCATGCATCAAACCTTCCTCCAACACTCTACTCGTCAACTCTGATAATTCATCCACTTTTCCTGATTTGTGTTTCCGGTCTAGAACCACGAGTGGAAAGCTAATTCAGAATTGTCTCATGTTTGGCAGGACAAAATGGACTTACGTGAAAGGCGCTCCCTAGTTCGGTGACAGTCCAGACATCGATTGGCTTTCAGAAAAGTTGGGTCGGCGTCGTGGGCCATACATATCTGTTGTTCCCAAAGTTTATTTCTTAGTCCCGCTGGTGGGTCTGGTGTTCGATAAAGTTCTGCCTGCGACCGTTCGTTTTAGAGCACTAAGTAACAACGTGGGATGAGCCACAAAAAGCGTAGACGACCGATGGTACCTGTCGCTTCGCGACTTCTAGCCAGTCACATTGCAGATGACTAACAGGTCTTCGCCACCATGTCTTTAACAAGGGATCGTGATCTTTCGAAATCCATCCTCTGTCATCTAACAATAATGTCTCAAAACTTGCATGGGGCTTCTTCAGCCCGTATGCCGAAAGCGCGAGCAGAAAACTCCACGACGATGTCTGATCCTTTCGGTCTCCCAGAGAACCGCAAAGTTGAAAGTGAAGCACATACCAGAATTCCAAAGGGACAAGCAATTCGTGAAAATGATCATCCTTTCAGAGCGGTTTATGCGGCACTGAAAAAATCCGGTAGAAAGTAAGTGTTTCAAACAGAACCCACGGCCCCATCTTCGATTACTCATTAACGTCTTGCTCGCAGGCCCTTTCGTCAAGTGAGGTCAGTCTTCTGTCCCTTTAGATTTGAAGCAGATTTGTCTTTGCTCTCTTGTGTCCAAATTTTGCTTAACTTGGTTGAAAGACATTTCTAACATAATATTATAGATTTCGAGAAGACCAGGGCTCCACAAATTGGAAGATTGAACATCTAACCGGGCAAGTGCAAGCTCTAGAAAAGAAAGTGGACTTTCTTACGAACAGATAGGAGTTTGCAGAACCATTTTTGGTAGCATACTACAAAAGTCTCGGTACCTCAACTCCACAAAAAAATCCCAAACGTCAGAAGTGAGCATTACCTTCACTCTCGTTGGATTGTCCCCTTATGACGAGAGATATATATATCTCTCTTAAAGAAAAGTGCAGCTCCACAATTTCCAACAAATATTTCGTATTCAATACAGAAATGGAACCAAAAGAGAAGTTAGTAGATATCACCTCGGGCATAGTCGGTAGAGGAAGCCTAAGGAACCTTACTTTCACTAATTAATCATCTTCATTTACTCGACGATAGTGTACCTCATATTAGAATAACATTCATTTCATCTCTGTAGATCAACCTAAGACCTTTCAGCATGTGGCATGGCTTTAGAGATCCCCTACCATGCAGTGCATTCTATGCTCCTCTATCAAGTTGTTTCTGTTATAGATACTCATTGATTTGGCAAAGTCGCAAAAGGAATAGAATGGTGCATCGAGTGACTCTTTGAGCATATGAGCTTTGAAGACCTAGATGGAGGCTGGATCAGAACTTGAAACGAGGCGAAGGTGCGTTTGGTTCCTCCCAAATAAAATGCTTACATCAATACCATGAGCCAAGAAGTCAAAATGCTTTCCCATCTAGAGATTCTGGAAAGGTGCTCTTACATCGTAATCTCACTACGGACGCAGTAATCGGCCAGCCCACATAGCGACCTTCACTGATGCATGTACTGATGTCACATCATTGACCGGAGCACAAGCTGTATATTTTTGATTCGCTATCAATATGTATAAAGATATTCGTGACACGACTGACACTGGGAGCTGATCCAGCAAGCTTCAACACGCTGCTTCGGCCGTTGTTGACTCGGGAAAAGCACCTATGTGGAGCTGAAATACGAGTATAATGCACTTCTCTCTCTCCCTCTCTCCCTCTCTCCCTCTCTCCCTCTCTCCCTCTCTCCCTCTCTCCCTCTCTCCCTCTCTCCCTCTCTCCCTCTCTCCCTCTCTCCCTCTCTCCCTCTCTCCCTCTCTCCCTCTCTCCCTCTCTCCCTCTCTCCCTCTCTCCCTCTCTCCCTCTCTCCCTCTCTCCCTCTCTCCCTCTCTCCCTCTCGCTTGATTTTCTTTTGATATGGCTTCAAGGTCGATAAACCCCAGTCTGGTACAAATAATGCAAAAGTCGTACTACTAACTGCCCTTTCGATAATGCTATCCAGTCAAACTAAATTGCATCTCACCTCTGTTTTTTAGGATCAATCTTCAAATTATACCTGGTCGTCAAGTAATACCTTGTATATACATGCCGCTGCAGTGTCATTATGAAAGCCACCAGGCTTTACATTGATATATCAAACCTTGCTAGACAAGGGCCAGAATAAATAGAGCATAGTATATGTCGAAACCGTACGAGGCATTTTCTACTCACAAGGCTCAGTATCCGGATAACCCATTTAAAGCTGATTTTCATCGCGATGTAAGGCTGAAATCGCACATCAAGGGCACGAGACACTGAGCAACCACCACGGCAATATATGAAGCACTGAACGTAAGAGCGGTATGAGAGATGCTTCTCAGGGCTGAAATTCATAGATGAGTGAAAGCAAAGCCATTTCCGTCCTAGACGTCACAACGTAGCTATTGTTGTAGCAGTCAAATCACGGGAGATAATTCATGTGACTGCAGAAGAAGGCATTCCAAAACAATTTCTTCACTGCTTGCTGCCATCATCTGACTACTTTCATCGTATAGTGTGCATCAAACAATTTTCCGTCTTACTGATCCACAAAAAGGATACCGGAGGGTCCGAAGCGAGATTGCGGTCTTGGACAGCTAGAGGGTAAGAGTTCCACCCACCTCAGATCATAGGGACAAGGATGGGATACTTTAGCGGATAAACTGGACACACTGTTCTAGTATGTAAGAGTCTAAAAATTCCAGAGGGAATGCTTTCGTCCTGTCTTATTAGGATACACCGTGGTCTTGAAAGATATGGTGAGGTGACAGTAACCATGTGGAGAGGACGCTCAGCTCTCTTGCAGAGTCTGTGCGGTACAAGAAACCCGAAGTCCGCACTCCGCCAGCCCCCGCTCGTGTGCTGCCCGAATTACTGTCTGCCATCTGGTGCTATTGTAATGACAGCCGGTATTGAATATTGACATTTTATACTTATGCATGAAAATGTTAGGTCGATCCATCGGGAACGCCAAGTTTTTGTGAATTTTTGAAACTCAGCAGGTGTTGTGTTGTCCAAAAACGGAGGTTTACTTTAGCAGGTATTCATCATTTCATCCCATCCAACATAGTGAAAAGTTACGTCATTTGTTTAATCATTGCTCTTACCGCTGTAGTACACAAGAAGTGACCCCATCCCGGAGAGACCTTTCTTCACCTCTGTTCAGTAGACTGTCTCGACTCTTTGTATATTGCGCGATCTCATTGCCGCAGCATTGCAGATCCATGCATTCATCTTCTCCTTACTTATGTTCTCTCACAGGATCACTTAGCGTAGAAATTGAGGAAGCCCGACTTTCATGAAGCTCGAGGGCAATCCCTCTTGGCAAAACGAGGTCGGCCGAGAAAATCGAGAGGTGCATCTTTTGGTCAGAAATTCCGGAACGACTCTCCAAACACCTGTTTAAACACTTCAACACCCCTCCAAAACCAGCGACCGTCACTTAATCTGCGCAACCGGTTCCTGTGAAGAGACGTAGCCAACTTGACATAAAAGGCGCCAGATTTCCAGCCCAGAAAAAATCAGGACTTCCCTCCTCACACTCCCGTGTGTCATGGTTTCCATCTGTTTGCCTACGGGCTTGAGGGTCTCCATGGCCACGGCTCCGCAGTGCGAACTCTGCGTTAACAAAAGTGCTCCCTCGCTGCCACGAGCCCCGCGAGTGTAAGAAGGTGCTTCGCAGTCCGAACTCTGCGTCAACAAAAGTGCTCCCTCGCTGCCACGAGCCCCGCGGGTGTAAGAAGGTGCTTCGCAGTCCGAACTCTGCGTCAACAAAAGTGCTCCCTCGCTACCACGAGCCCCGCGAGTGTAAAAAGGTGCTCCGCAGGGGACGGCTACGAAACCAAGGGACTCCGCAGGGGGAAGCTACGAAACTAAGGAACTCTAGCAAAGTGCAGGCACCTCTACGTGGTGCTAGGGACCAGTAATCAACTCTCGCTCTACAGTTGAAGAAGCCAAGACCTGCGCCAACATCGATAGTTCCCTTGTGTAGGCTCGGGCCACGGGCGAAGAGACTAGCAGTAGGGCCATGAGAGCGCATTCCAGGGCCTATTTTCGCTCCAAAATAGCGTTGTAAAGAGAACGAATAAACCCAGAATTTTGCTGTTACCGAATTCGCCGTGCATAGTAGTATTATGTCCAGAACCTAATCTCCCAAGATGTATACACACGTAGAGCATGTATACACACACGTTCAGGCTAGTCGGCTCGGTCAAAGACCATCACGCTTGGGCAAGAAAGTATGATTCACGTCGATCTCACAGGTCAGGAATATTAAGATGACTGTTGAGGTTGATGTTGGTGGTGACGGGTAGATGCGGTGATCAATAGTCTATGGTGGCAACTAGCCTGTTATAGTGATAGTTGACTGAGTATCGTGAACCGTTAAATAAGCGTGCTTAAATAGTTGACCCAGTGATGATGAATATTGGAGCCTGCTTTGATAAACAATAGAGCATGTTTTCATAAATAGTTGAATGAGCGGGCGTAAACAGTTAAGCCTTTTTTCATCAACAGGTGACTAAGCGTCCATAATCAGTTAAATGACCATTCGTAAATAGTTGGGCCTGCTCTGATACACGGTTGACCGGCTTTCTAAACAGTTGACCGGCTTTCCAAACAGTTGACCTACTATGTAAACAGTTGAATGAGCGTTGATAAACGATTGAGCACGACTTCATAAACAGTTGTATGATCGTGCGTAAACAGTTGACTGAGCGTCCGTAAACATTTGACCGGCTTTAGTAAATGTTGAGATAGGTAGTTGTTATGTTCTTATTGTTCTTCTATCAGAAGTGGGAACCCCATCTATTTAAGTGTACATCGCTAGTCACGCCACACAAGCTTAGACCACCGTGATATTCAACACTCCCACTCGATGGCAACCATCTCCGATGGTGCCAGCGACATTTCAATCGCGGTTGGGACAGGTCCCATTAAAACCTTCAAAAAACTTCATTTGAGAAGAAAAGAAGGAAAGGGTACCCTGCACTTTGAACTGGTTCGAGTGAAACAAAGACGTTGTCACTCGATGCCAAGTTCTTTTCGAAACCACTCAAATCTTTGCCGAGTCAAAGGTTTGGTAAGGCCGTCAGCAATCTGCTCTGTGGTTGGTACATAACCAAGCTGCACTGTTCCGCTATCCTGGACCTCTCCCTGCCACTTGCGTTGGATTTCCATATGCTTTGTGCGGGAGTGATATTGTGGATTTGAAGCAAGAGCGATAGCACCTTGGTTATCACCGCAGATGATCGTGGCGGTTGTCCCTTGAGCCAGATTCAATTCATTGAGAAGTCTCCTCAGCCAGACTGCTTCTTTGGTGGCTTGCGTCTGCCCTAGAAACTCGGCTTCGCAGGTCGAAAGGGCAACGACGCCCTGGCGTTTCGATTGCCAACTGATTGCCCCACTGCCAATGCTGAAGAGGTAACCAGCTGTAGATCGTCTCGTGGCGCGACATCCTCCCCAATCTGCATCTGTGAAGCCTCTCAAGGTCTGAAGCTGACCTTGGTAGGTGAGTCTGAGATTCTTTGTTGCTTTGAGGTACCGCAGGATGCGTCGGGCCAGTTTCATGTGCTGAGGTCCAGGGTTGGAGAGATACCTGCTAGCCACAGAGACCGCATACGCGATGTCCCCCCTGGTTCCAAGCATGATATACATCAGGGATCCGACAATTCGTTGGTAATAGGTCCTTTGCTCTGAGGGGCAGGTATAGTCTGAACTATTTTCCGGAAGTGGTGAATTCTCGATTGGCGTGCTGACAGGAGCGCAGTTCTCAATTCCAAATTGCCGAATGACATTGTCGATGTATGCCTCTTGGCTTAGGAACAATTTCCTGTTTTGGCGATCTCGCTGGATGGACACCCCGAGATAGTAACTGCATGGTCCCAGGTCTGTCATCTGAAACCGGTTCCTCAGACTTCGCTTGATTCTTTTGATCTCAGCAATGCTTGGACCCACGAGTAGCAAATCATCAACGTATACTGCGATGTATACACTGCTCCGGACGAAGATGCCGAGGTCGGCAGTGATTGGCTCGAAGCCAAGGCTGCGAAGGAAGTTTGTCAGGGTCTGGTACCAGATTCGAGGGGCCTGTTTCAAGCCATAGAGAGCTTTTCGAAGCTTGCAGACCCGCGGGGTGCCGTCCGTCATGTGATGGGGCTGTTCAACGTAGATCTCGTGGTCGATGTCTCCGTACAGAAATGCGGTTTTGACATCCATTTGCTCAATCTCCAAGTCTAGGGCCGCACCGATGGCGAAGAGAGCCTTGTAGCTCATTGGCTTGACAACCGATGCGAAAGTCTCATCATAGTCAGTCCCTTCTTCTTGTGTGAAACCTCTCACAACCCATCGACATTTGTGGCGGATGATTTCGCCATGTGGCCCGCGTTTGAGTTTGAAGACCCATTTGCCGCTGAGCACCCGCCGATCTTTGGGGGGATTCACCAGCTCCCACGTCTGATTTTGGTGGAGTGAGTTCACTTCCTCAAGCATGGCTCTTTCCCATTCCGTCCAGCTTGCGTCGTTTTTCGCTTGATTCAACGTCCTGGGCTCGAACGGTTCTGTCTCCTTTGCGGCCAAGGTCAAGAAGGTTGGAATGACGTTCTCTTCCGGTATGTTCATAAGCGCAAGCTCTTCGTTCTCACCAGGACTGTCCAATGGAACTTCCGAAGCCCGAACTTTGAGTTCAGGGTGGTGATCTAATGTTCTTTGTTGAACTTCATGGACTGGCCGATGAAGTTCTGCATATCGTTGCCATTGCAACATTGGCCCTCGTTGGTGTTGCTGGTCGCCACCGGGTGGTGAATCAATCTCATGGACAGGATCCTGATAAGCAGGTAATCGTGACCCGGGAGTGTTCCCTTGCCGTGTGGACGACAAGGATATATTTTCCTGTGCAGCAACCACGTCCCTCAGTTGCTGGTCGTCACCGGGTGGCGTTTCATTCCCACGGACAGAATCCTGATAAGCAGGTGATAGAGGTCCGAGGGTGTTCTCACTCCGTGTGGGCGACAAGGTTACATGTTCCTGTGCAGCAACTGCGTCGCCCTGTTGCTGGTCGCCCCCGGGTGGCGATTCAATCCCAAGGACGGCATCCTGATAAGCAGGTGATAGAGGTCCGAGGGTGTGCTCACTCCGGGTAGGTGACAAGGTTATATTTTCCTGTGCAGCAACAGTGGGCTGCGAGTCATCGTTACTCGATTGAGACGACGTTGGGATCCGCGCGTGTTCCTTCATTCGAGGTGAGGGATACGAGATAAGTTTTCTCGGCGAGTTAAATTTTCTCGACTTAGGTAGGAGCCCCTCCGGTGGTTCCATGGATAATTGAGACCCCGAGGCTGGCACGGATGCTTGCCGTATTCCTACCGACGGTTGGTTTATTTGTCCCACCGTCTCGCAACCCCCTGCGGCAGCAGCCGTTACCGCAGACAGGCCGTTTTGTCTGGCTGCCACGTCTTTTGTCTGTGTGGAAGGAGCTTTGAGGACTTCATGAAATTCAGCGTTGGGGGTTCCGATAATTCTTCCGTCGTTCAGAAGAATGCGGTAATTGACGTTCCCTTCATAGCCAAGTAGAATGCATGGGCTGGTCCGCGGATCGGTCAGCTTCTTTCTTTGCTTAAGCGGAATCAAGTATTCTCCTCGGGATCCGACTACCCGGAGTCGTGATAGGTCCGGTTTGTCTCCATACCACGCTTCATACGGGGTCATGTGGAGTTTTGACGATGGCGACCGATTGGAGAGAAAAGCTGCCGTTCGAGCAATTTCCGGCCAGAACTTGGGCGGCAACTTTGCATGTGCCAGAGTCGGCCCAATTCGGTCATACATGGTCTTGTGGGCTCGTTCGGCAACTCCATTTTGTTGGTGTTGATTCACTCCGGTCACTTGGGCGTGGATCGCGCGCGAGAACAACATGAACTTCATTTCATCTCCCACTTGTTCAGAGATCCGGTCCAGACGGATGTGTCTGCATTTCCGTTCGGGACGTTCGTTGTGATCGAGGAAGAAGCGGAGCGATTCTATGACGAAATTTTGTCTTCGTGGTATGGGGATTACCTCGATCCAGCTCGTAAAGTCGTCCACGATGGTCAGCCAGTAACGACTGCCATCAAGGCCCTCATCAAATGGCCCTGCGACATCAATATGAAGGAGGTTCATTGCATAATCTCCTCTCCTGCTGCCTGTGGAACCACTATGAGGCTTTTCGATCATTCGACCCTGCATGCAGGGATTGCATGGATGACGAGGTTCGATGTCCCGGACACCGTGAGCCTGTTGTTTAAGTCTTCGAAGGTTTGCATCACTTAAATGAGCAAGTCGATGGTGCCACAGAGACATTTGCGGACGAACATGGTACGAGGCAAAAGTCAGACTCGCCCACAGGTCGAGTGCGTAGACTCCATAATATGCACTGGCAGTGAATAGGTTCTTGCCGTTTGATTTGTCGTGAAGAATAGCGTTTCGGCTTGAGAATTCGACCTTTGCCCCTCTTTTGAGAAGCTGAAGCACCGAGATGAGATTGGCATGTGCAGAGGGAACATAGAGGACGTTGTCTAGCACGAGCCATTTCTTTCTGCCACGTACATTGCACAGAATATTCACCGTTCCCACTCCCGAAGGAGTCGTTGACGTATCAACGCTTCTCAATGGCGGGCCATGATATTTGGCCATTTGGACAAATATCGAGGCGTTATTGCAGACGTGCTGGGCGCATCCACTATCTACGATCCACGCCGCGCGGATAGAGCGAGTCTTCATGGCCATCATGGTGTGGACTTGATCAAGAAAGGTAAAATTGCCTTCGACATCGTCTCGAAATGCATCGTTGACATCTTTCTCGGAGACGTTCGTCGCCATGAAAGTCGGTTTTCTCGGATACTCCGGGTCATCCGCTTCATTATCCTCTTCATCCTCGTCATCTGTCGAGGGCCGTCTTTTTGACTGCTTGCGCATGCCTGTGAGCTTTCTGCCTGGCTTTCGCTTCAGTCCGTCTCCGTCTTTCTTCTGGCCCTTCAGCTTTGGATTTCTGTGGAAACATTCGGCGTCGGTGTGATAGGGTCTTTGGCAGAAAGAACAATATGGGGCGTTATCGATCTCGATTCGACAGGTAGTTCTGTTCGACGATGGAATGACCTTCTTATTCATGGTCTTTCGGAGGAGAGCAAGAGTCGGAAGCTCTTGCGTCTCCATTGCTGGTCTGCCCAGTTGCCCTTTTCGATGCTCTTCCTCAATTGCCTTGTTCTCGATATAGTCGAATGTGGGTGCCGCTTTAGTGACATTTCCATTTGCGTCCCTTTCATTAACCAGGTCCATTTGTCGGAAGATGTGATCGCGGAAGCTTTCATACTCCCGACCGAGCGCATGCACGAAAAAAAACGTTCGCTCAATCTCGGACGTGACGCAATCAGGGTCCAGGAGGAGCTTTTCCGCATGGATCTTCCTGATCTCGGCCCCGAGGGCTTGCATGCTTCCACACTTGTCCCTTGTAAGAGACATAGACCGTCGTTGGAGGCCCACATACGTGCCCGAGCCTTCTGGTTTGAAGCTGTCCTGAACTACCCGAAGCAATGCTTGAACGTGAGGGATCTCAAAGGCATTGATCCTTTGTGCCGCATTGTGAGTCAGTTTCGCCGTGATCATTGCAGAATAGAATTTTTGGCGGCGATTCCATTTCTGTCTGTCTTCTTCGTCTACCGGTGGAGACGCTGCATCGTCGGCCACGGCAGATATCCGAATGAACTCATTGACCTTCTGATTCCACTTAAACCAGTCGTTGGAATTGTCCAGTGTCGGAATTTCATTGTAAAACGTGTTGATTCCAAACTGCTCGAATTTTGTAATTTCAGTCATTCTGACAATGGAACTCCTCGGGACTGAAGAATTCCGAACTTGACACGTCGTTGAGCTGATTAGAAGTAACTGAATCACGATCTGATGATCGAGCCGAGCGTGCTTCTAAGCCAAAGAGTTCAAGGCTTGAAGCGGCACTGGGAAGACTTGAGACAATAGACACGCTTTGCTCTGATGAGCTTCGCGTAGGAGTTTGAGATGGAGGAATGTAGTCACTGTCCGAGAGTCTGTGTAGACCGAAAGAGTATCTGTACGATCTGAAGAAGTGGGGGAAATGACGCCGGTTGACTAGATATTGCGGCTCCTTTGGAGGAAAAACTGAGGGTCTGTTTGGCCGAAGATTGTAACGACTCGAATTGCGCTCGTTGGAAATGAATGGCTCTTTTCTATTCGCAAGACTTGGGAAGCCTTTCTTGGAGTTACGAGGATCGGTGATTGGGATGCTCGCTTTCGATGCCCGGCGTACGCGGTCCTCAGTGGACTGGTGCCAATAGGCTCCTCGGAGTGCGCTCGAAGAGAGTGATGGGAAATATGACTCTTGGATTTGTTGAAAGCGCCAGTGGCAAGTGTATCGGAGATACGAGAGGATTTTTAGCTCCTCGTCTGTCCAAGAGTGCTGCTTTTGTGATCTGCTCCGCATTTTTGTTGCCAATTTGAAGTAGCCTGGGAGAGGGCGAACCCAAGTAGATTTGATGCAAACGGTGACACGGCTCAGCTGTAGAAACGACTCTACAATACCCCATGCCAGTACGACGGTGTGACCGAAGTAATCATGGCGTCATGTCGCTGATTCTTAGGCTAAGGATTCATTGAAGCTTGCTGCAAACGGTGGCATGTCGTGGCTACGGAGCAACCCTGCGATACTCCATGCCGGCGTATCTGTAACAGTAGCAAATGTGAAACTTCTTTCTCTGTGAAACTGAGAGTGTCCGTAGGTGTTATTGCTTTAAGAGACTTTTGAGCAATAAGACTTCGTATCGTTAATCAAGATACTGAGGATACATGATCAGTTTCATAAGTTCATGGGCTAGTATCTAACAGAGATGCTTAGCTGTAATGACAGGTACAGAGTATCTGTTTTCCTGTTTAGATCCTTGGGGGTCTGAAGATAAAGCCACCCGGGCTCATAACCTGTTGAGATAGGTAGTTGTTATGTTCTTATTGTTCTTCTATCAGAAGTGGGAACCCCATCTATTTAAGTGTACATCGCTAGTCACGCCACACAAGCTTGGACCACCGTGATATTCAATAGTAAACAGTTGATCCTGCTCTTATAAACAGTTGACCTAGTGTTGATAAATAGTTGAATGAGCGTTCGTAAACAGTTGAATGAGCATTCGTAAACAGTTGACTGAGCGTGCGTAACAAGTTAACCGGCTTTGGTAAACAGGTGAGCCTGTTTTCATTAACAGTTGAATGAGCATTCGTAAACAGTTGACTGAAGGTTGGTAAACCGTCGAGCCTGCTTTGATAAACAGTTGACCCAGTATTGGTGAACAGTAGAGCTTGTTTTGAAAAACAGTTGATCAGCTTCTAAAGATAGTGACCAGCTCTAAAAACAATTTATAGATAGTGACAGTGTCAACGCGTCGATAAGCAGACTGTCAATGCTAAGTCTGGACGCGTTGTTAAGCGGAGTCGCTCAGGCGGTATATCACCCCTCGCGCACACTCTCGTCCGACTTAGGAAAAGACCCCACCCACATCACTTTATCTTTCTTATAGACCAAGAGCTTTTATTAAGTCCTTTTGGATAAGAAATTAAGTCGTGGCATAGTGCTAGCAACTACGTAAAAGGAAAGCTAGATTAAGTCATTAACTTAAGAGGCTCTACACTAAATATCTAGTTAACTAGAGCTTCCCGACACTATGTGCGGTAAATATATATTGTAGCCGTACCTCTATCGATAAATAAACAACATTCTCTTTTTAACTACAATACAGACACTATAACATCATATTCGCACGCGTGACTTATATATCTTTAGTGGCCTCACAAAGACATAACCAATAAAGCGTATACCCGTCGGTTTAAAGTATAACAGCGATACATCATAAAAGAAATAGGACTAAGTCAGTTCGAAGTCAAGCACATATAATACCAATATAAAGCTAATGCTCAGTAACTCCATGGCCATAAATATAGGCTCCCTATAAAAATAAATATAGTAGTAAGCCTCGGATTCGATAAATTAACACTATACACGTATACTATATATATATAATTTATAAGCTACCCTACCCTTTACCTAACGAGGCTGCCGTAGTACGACCATCGAATAGCATAGTATATTATATTTGTGTTATCGACAGCAGTCATTAGTCTACGAGAAGGATACACTATCAAGGTTTTATTAGGGAAACACGCAGGTAGAAGCAGCGTGCATAATAAGCCCGCATCACTAACCTAGAGTTTCCCAACATGACAAGCACTCTTCTCAAGACGAGATGAAAGACCTAAAAATACTACAAAAGAACCTCATAAGTACTCTTCGTCAGAGCAACCGTTGTGTTATAACGTGTCACCCGCGCTTAGCACGATGGCATTTTTGAGGATAAACCTAGTAGAGTTCGCTATGTTAGGAAAAGGAGCAAATCAGTGCGCTAAAAAGGGCCTAGAACGAGCAAAGACGAATTTACGCGGCCTGTAGGGATATACGCGACGGAGCAAATATTATAGGGACTCGATAGCACGATATAACATAGGGAGACACTAAGCTCGTATCTTACACCACATCACTATGGCGTAACTCTCACTCTTTTACGTGGATGATAAGCAATTAAGCTAGATGTCTAGCACCAATACGTAAGACCCCGTCTTTGTTCTGCCACGGTAGTTCGACGGGTAGCCTTATATAGTCATGGCTTCCTCTTTATAGATCCTCACACCTATTAGAGTGAATTCCTGGATAAAACTAATATCACCGAGCATAGAATTTCCTGAATTTTTCGATTCGCTAATAAAATGGGCATGGTTTTTCGGAAGCTCAAATCGACTTCATTTCAGCAGCATTGGGGCCGGGTAGACCTCGCCAAAACCCGCCCACCGCCTAAACCCGCCCACGAAAACCCGACCCACGGGTTGGGTTAGGTCTTAGTCAGCATACCCTTAGGCGGGTTATCATCTAAGAAACCCAACCCAAGACCTAAATGGGTACCCTGTATAACCCAAAAAAGCAAAAAATAGTTGACATATCATTTTGCATTAAATTGTGCAGTAATCTCTGATTACGTGATGGTATAGCCATTATATGGGTATTTTAATCTATAGCGAGGAGATAGGGAACAAATATTATAGAGACAAAGGGAATGAGATTGGCGCATGGAGTCTATGAAAACTAGTATAGCTCGTACCTATGTAGTCGACTTAAGGGCATCGTAACCCTACTAGAGGATCTCTTCTAGCTTCTATCGCCCAGTTGTACTAGTGGAGGTGGAAGCGAATCTGTTTTATTGGCTTTAACTACCTCCCCCTCTTCCACCTCCTTTACGTCTCCATCTATATAGTTCGTCTAATTATGCATTAAAGGCCGGTCAGCCTCTACCCGTATACTCTTAACTTGGTATAACGCCTCAATTTCCGAATTGCCTTCGATGTCTTTACTTTCTTCGACCTCCTCCTCGTCGCTGATTGGCTTAGCATCCTCTTCATTTGCTTTTAACGCTTTATCCTCTTTAATGTCCTCTTAACCCTCGATCTCTATCGGCATTTCTAGACGAGCTAGCTACTCGCCCTCTAGTGTAAATTTTTCTAAGCATATGTACATTATCAAGTCTTAAATAGTCACTTTATGAAGAGATCCTCGGCGATAATGACAGATATCTCGCGCACTGTTGAAAAGCCGTTCCACCCCCGCGCCAGTGGCCGGAACCGAAAGCAAGTCGCGTGCGAGCCAAGAAAGCACAGGGAACTCACGTTTATGTTCTCTCCAATAGAGCCGTGGTGGAACGGGAACATTTACTAGAGAAATCAGTTAGCGGTCTATTTATAGCATGCTAGTTACCCGTACTTTCTTAGAGGTACTAATCTACCTCGTCATGCTCTACCCCTTCGTGGAGCATAGAGTCATTAACTAGTTTAAGTAACTAATCAAGTTCCAAACTTTATAGCGCCGATAAACGATGCACTATACAAAACAGTAACTTAGGGTTTTATTATTGGTACTGCGTGAAACACGCTCTTAAGTATTCATAGTACCTTTTCAAAGTATCCTCGTGGCAATTAGAATATTCCCTATTATCAAAGGCAGATAGTTTATATTAAGGAGTAAGTAGAGCTGCCGTGCTATAGAGAAAGCTATAGTCACGGTAGGTCTTCTTATAGTACTCTCTTAATTTCTGCTTCGCCATAAGTAGCGCGCTATATATATCCTTCTTCTAAGGCGTTGTCTTTTTCTTCAACTTTTGATTCGACCGTTCGATATACTCTAGAAGTTTCCTATATATAAGGAATACGCTATAAATTATCACATCTTTGGTCTTCATTAGAGCCATAGTAAATTGGAAGAATAGTTTAGTCAAGTAGACCAGATAGTCAACTTGCCGCCATTTAATATTAGTAATTTTGAACTATAAGTATTCATGATCGCTGCAATACTTATCGATGATATTTCTTAGTCGACGCGCGCGGCGAAGCATCAAAAACGTGGAGTTCTAGCGCGTTTGAACATCGTGCAAGGGAAATAGCCAGGTACCGCCTAATTAAAGACATAAAAATATATCTCGCCGTTGTGGGCTTACATTAACAAACACCGCAAATGACCGAATCTGCCTTAGTTAGTACTCCGTCTATATTTACAGTCATTCGTGGAAGCTCTAGACTTACCTTTGCTAGGGCATAAGCTACGTCTCCATAACTTACTAAGTCTCTTAAACCGATAACTTAAGTATTAGACCAAAAGGTCTTAACTTCTTTATTCTTAGGCGCTGCTCTGATATGCCCTAAAAGCTACTTTAGGCAAAGCTAGATCATATGAGCTATATAGGGGACCTGGATAATAGATTCCCTAGAGCCAATCACGCTAGTAGAGATTAGCTTTTCTTATAAAGCGCGGATCAACGTCTTATTATTAGACGCATTATCTATAGTGACGCTAAAGATGCGATCTAAGAGCCCACGTTCCTTTAGTAACTAATAGAGAACGTCACTAAGGTTATTCCCCGTATAGGGACTATATAATAGTTCAAAGCTAAGGAGTATTTCTCGGTAATTCTAATCTTTGTTAATGAAATAGACTATAATTACCATAAATACTTGCTAGAATAGACTAGTCTAACAATCCAACGCGAGTAATACCTTAGCGTCTTTAGGTAGATCTTGTAATTGCGACTCTTATTAAATCGTAACTATATTCCGGAGTCGTCTTCGCAGCGTTTTCGCTAACGGAAGTTCTAGTACCCTAGTTCCCGAGTTTACAAGGTTAAGTAGCCTCTAGAACACAGGGTTTTCCACTATTTAGAATAGCAACCGAAGATAGGTGATAGTCTTTAACAGCTACTCCTCAAGTTAAAATATTGTCACCTTATATATATTAGGCGGCTCCCTTATAGAATGGTTTTGCAACGAATTAGGGATTAGACTTTGATGAGATCCTCTCTTCTTTCCCTTACGGTAGGAATTTGACTTTTGGTGTCTACTTATAGCACTTATCCTATTACCTTTGTACTATAGATGATTAAGCAAAGTAAGATAGGCTTTGCAAAGGACCCGTGGGCGCCTAGAATCGATATCGGCTACCTAGTTAAAGTGTTTCCAAACGTCGGCGTGACGCGACTCGGTAGACCACTTGATTTAGGACTAACCGTCCCTGTTTAACTTATGGCTATATTCGGTTTTCTCCCACCATCCTAAAAATTCTCTCTCTAGGTACACCTCGTACAAAAACCAATTTTTTCTGTGGTGGGGTCCCACGCGTCTTAACGTCGCTGGAGGTCTTCGTGTGGTTAAGTCATAGCTCTCGCGGGATTCGGTGAAAGGCTATAGGCTATCTTAGCATACTAGTGGGGAGCCTCATAAGAGTCAATCAAGCACACAAAGAAGGAATTAGTTCTCATATAGAAGACTGAATATCCGAGTCTAATAAAACGTTAGACGATGGCTCAATGGAGAGCAGAGGGCTAAAGGCCTAATACATTAATTGCGATAACGAGGAGGAAGAAGCCGCCATGTTGATGGCTTGTCCCATCAGGGTTGAAGACAAAAATTTTCATCTTTTATGCTTAAATGTGGATTTCGTTAGAGTCGCGTCGTGCGTTTAGATCTATCTATTCCTAAGTCGCGTAAGCCCGCGGGTACCCAAAACCCAACCCAACCCAAAAGCCCGCGCGACTTAAGGACGATAAGAACATCTTAATGGCTAATTTAAGTGCGTCAAATTAAATATAATCGAATGAATACAACGCAGTAAGCTTAGATTCCATTAAAATTTCATAAGCTCATCAATATTACTTTAGATTCCTTAAGATACGGAAAGGCCGTCATAAGAAACAACGAGACATACAGAATATATATATTTTCTGATGCATCATAAAGGGGCAGTATTTGAGCGTCACACACACTCAAAAGCGTGACAATAATAAAATACCAAAATTACACAAAGTGACTAATCAGTTTTATTCACGATTTATCCATAGTTTTAGGTATTTTAGGTAACCCGCGGGTGCCCGCCAAGAACCCACGGGCGGGTTCATGAAGGCCAAAACCCGTGGTGGGTTACCCATGGGCGGGTAAAGAAATTAAAAACCCAACCCAAACCCACGCTTAGCGAGGTCTAGGGCCGGGAGCCATAAGTCACGTGATCGGATAGTAGGGGGTGTTTAGAAACTATAGTGGCCTCCGGGCTAGTAACTATAAGGAGTCGAGAAAGATCTATTCTATTTAAACGGTAGGTAAGTAATTTAATCGATACTGCGAGAGATAGCGTAGATTTATAAAACCATATATGAGATCTCCTAGATCTTAGAATAACTAATATAGCTAAGTAGTGATGCCTGAAATAAAAAGGTAGATAGAACCTTATCTACTGAAGTTAGTCTAAAGACTGTAGTATTTGGTAACTGGCTTTGTAATGTTAGTTAGGCTAGATTTGCCGAGCCTGTAGACTGCACTACTAGATGTGGCTTTATGTCACCCTTATTTACACACGTCACTCCACTGATAGAATATCAAGTACTAGTAGGCGCATTCTTAGAAGCGCTACTTAGTGGTTAAGTCTAATCGACCTATGGAATGAACTAGTCTATTAAGATTCTTATTACCTAAAATGATTCACTATGCTAAAGCTCTACTAAAGTTCTAGCTTTCGCCTTATCTCGATCGCGTGCCTCTATTTAAGCATAAGCAAAGAAGCAAAGAGTCCGCTAGTATACCATTACTAACACTGAGTAGATGGCAAGCTACAAAGCACGTATGCTTACTTACTACTAAGTATTCGTGGAGGTTAGTAGAGGTTAGTCGCGCAGCAGGTGGATAGGTTAGCAAGAATAATAACGTTCACTAGCTAAGCTACTTATCGAGCAAGAATACTAAATAGTGTTGGCGCTCGCCCGTCATGAATAGAAACACAGCGTTACATCTCCTAAGCGAGAACGGTTGGTATTAGCACGCCCGTCTACTAGTGCTTAGCAAGGGAGGCTACTCCCACGCGATAGCCAAAGGCGGTGACGTCGTCCTAGACGCGGGGGCCACATTATTTACGCGACGTCCCGCGGAGCTGGTCCGCACGTGACAGTGGCCATTTAAAATAAGTCCGTCGATATTAGATCGGGAAGATCTCCTCATAGCTCTTCATACTCGACTTTGCTTAATACTCGGCTCGTTCTAGTGGCTTCTGGCTGATAATATAGCCCATATATTAGTGGCTCTACTAGTCTCAAGTTTGAGTCAATCAATGCTTGCTCTAGTTGACTCTTAAAGATCGCATTGGATCTCTCTCTCTCATAAGTGATATCACAGCTGTAGCCGACTGAAACGACCATGGAGCATCGTCGAGCAGATGTATCTGATTTCCGCTTGGCTCCTGGCCGACTTCCACGAACCACTCGCACGAGCCCATCCCCACATATCAATGCCCACATATCAATGCCCACGAGCCAACTCACACGAGCCAACACCCACAAGCCAACTCCCACAAGCCAACTCCCACAAGCCAACTCCCACGAGCCCACTTTCGCGAGGCCCACACTTAGAAGTCAACGCCCACAAGACCGAGGCTTTTCACAGAGGCACATTTTGCCGGGCACACGTTAGCAAAAAAGGTCAGAAAAGGGACTCTTGACTCACGTTTATCCAATAACTGATCGGCGTTTTGACGGGCGATTAAAGGATGGACAACAAGTGCAGAATCCAAAATCGAATGAACTACCGTAAAGGTAGCCTTTTAGAATGTCTAGCAAAACAGCCAATGCCCAATATTTAGG
Source organism: Penicillium tannophilum (assembly GCA_028829675.1). NCBI lineage: Eukaryota > Fungi > Ascomycota > Eurotiomycetes > Eurotiales > Aspergillaceae > Penicillium > Penicillium tannophilum. The sequence continues at coordinate 2,560,588 of JAQKAK010000004.1, read as the reverse complement.
CTTAAGGGTAGAAGATGTTTGTGATGACCACCGCCTCAGTCTACGTGACGAAGGTAGCTTATATTAGGTAGCGGGAGAACCAAGGGCTCTAGGAGTGTATAGAATATAAATTAGCCGCCATTGATCACCCAGCCACGCATAGGTAGTATAGAGACGATTTTTATGTTTGGCGTCTTTGCTGGAGGTATCACATTGGCGAGGAATACATGGCGTTAAGATGTGACTTTGAAACGATAGGGGAAATACTATTCCACCGTAGTTAATTATATATAGCCAAGCTCGCGTGCTAATGTCGAGGCTTATCACACGGTATACTTAACTAAGGGGCCCATCTTCTCGCTATGATGGGTTAGCCGCACTACCGGGACTATCTAGGAGATTACTAGAACAAGCGTCCTATAGTCATACCTATCTCCGACTAGTCTGATACCGAGCACGTTCTTCTGGGACTATTTATCTACGTTGGTTTAGGGTGTTCGTGGGATAAGAGGCGGGTCGTTAGATTAATTCGAGCGTTTACACTATATGCCGTCGAGATGTTCTATACTTAAAAAGTCATCCTTTAGAAGATTTTAGTATATATTCGTCGAAAAGGGTTCCCTTATAATTTATCATCCTTAACCTTATAACTCTTTAGTATATATAGTGTGGCACGATAGCTCTTTATCTATAGTGGAGGGTATTCGTAGTCTTGTTTGGCACACTGTTTTAATTCTCATATCTCGCGAGATATTAACGGCGTGTGCGTTGATATAGGATGGGCTATAAGGTGGTAGTCTATCGTAGTCTAAAACCCGGCGCTCAGCGCGTGCCTATGGGTATCTCCTACTAGGCACAGTATTAGTGACTGAATTAGGAAACGAATTCTAACTCACCTTTCTAGATACCGGGCTAATAGTTAAACCACCCCTATAGTATTAACCTAAGGTGGTTAATAGATTAGGCTAGTTATAAGGTTGGTATTCGGCGCAGTTTTTAATTATATTGGGCTAGCTATTATAGCTACGATATATTGCTCTTACTATTTTCCTTTTAGAATACCTAGAGAGACAAAGTTCGGTCGGCTTAGTGGTCAGGCTTATAGGTATCAACGTGCGGGATATGGTGATGCGGTTAAGACTCGTGACCCTGGCCCTAGCTGATAGACACGAGTGATGTCGGAATACCAACAGGTAATAGAGCTAGATAACTTTATCCGTTAAGAGGTGTATAGTCTATACCAGTGAGTAAGGAGCACTAGCACCAAAGACCAAAGGCGAGGAACTCATTTTAGGCAGGGGCCTATAGAAGCAGAAGGGGCCCTTTCGCAAAAATACAATACTCGAGGCACGGGCTCGCAGACCATTATCATGTCCATCCCTCCCTCAATAGCGTCTAGCGTTGCATAAAAGAGTCGTCCCATAAACGCTTCTAGTTCGTCACGCAGAATAGGTTAGATAATCTACTTCGCCCAGTAGTAGTATATAGTCGTAAAAGACGACATATATAGGGTGGACCACGGATTTTAATGCGCTATGGTGGCAAGAAATAGCAAGCTATCAATAAGATATCTCGCGCAGTTATCACAAGTAGGATAGACGCAATGCTTAGGCGATTATGACGTAAAGCATATTGTTCAGGAGTCAATCAACAGTCGCTTCACTCACTTATCGCGAGACTGTAGGGAATTAACGCCGTTACTAGTCCAGCATAAAGTCCATAAACGATATGCCTGCGATCTACTGCTACAAGACAGCCACATATATCTCCAAAGGTCACTGTCGTCGAAGGCCATGACTTATACCCTCTAGAGACAAGGACACCAGATTTGATAGGGGTAGAGGAAGGTATAGAGAGCGACCGTAGAAGCGATAAGCCCTCTAGTAGATCTCAACGTTCCGTTCAACTTCTTAGACTAGTCTATGGCGATCGACATCCGTCCCCAGAAAGCAAAATCCAAGTAACATCAAATCGACCTTCAGCATCCTTCTTACTCATACCATCCCCTCAACACCCAGGCTCATTAGATAAAGGTTCTAGCACCTGAGTAAGCACCAATATTAGCGGTCGGTATATTTGTTATAAGGCTGATTCAGCTTTTTAATGATATGGAGTAGAAGCCAGTGTTCTCAGTCAAGATCAGTGGGTATGGCGAAAGACTAGAGTGATCGGGCAATTTTGATCACATTAACCTTCGAAACGGCTTCCAAAGGAATACAAATCGCTTCATAGCGAGAGTGACACAATGCAAGACACGTGCCAGGCTCGTTAAACGTCATGTCTTCCAGCGTCGTGGCTAGTGGCCCTACAAGATGGTTAGCATGTGTCTGATAATAAGGGTTCACTCACGGTCTTCTAATCTAGTACCACCCTACACCTACGACGGACGACACTATCAAGATATAGTAGCGAAAAAGTCGTCTTGTAGAGATAAGTCTTAACTCTAACTGACCCGACGCATCATCCGTCTTATAGTTTCATCAGCTTAGTTGAGTCTGTCTGTCTTCTAGCAAAAATCGTGGCTAACGATGAACGGGTGATTAAGCAGAAGCACTGGTAGGTGTACCTATTACAACGAGTGTCTAGCCACACGAGACTAATGGCCGCTATGAAATGCACGAGTAGCCATGCTTAAGACTATATCAGACCGTCGAGCCATTCAGACTAACGCCGACGTGGGTAAGGGAAGGGCTCGAGGATAGCGGTGTTTAATACTTAGAGGTCTCGCTAATGATCGCTAAAGGCATTATTTAATAAGCACTTATTAGTAGAGAACCAAAGTCCGGGCTTATGACTCATATTAAGAGCTTAAGGCCCAAGTAGACTCAATCATTGGTGTGGTTAATAGGTAGTTATACAATCTTTGGAGTGCTGACTTAGATCCGACCTATTGATATAACTTGGCTAGTCGTCATATTAGTTTTTTCAGTAGTGGCCAATAGCATAGGCTAACGGGGGACCTATCTATAGGATGCCTTACTTACACTCTTGTGGTCAATAAGCTAGTCAGAAGTCACGTTGTTAGATCCACTCGATAAGGCACATGGATACAGCACTTACTAAAGGATTATCGCTAGGCAAGGCTTAAGCTCTGCTGACATAAAGATAGGCATAGCGGAGTGGACCACTAGTGGGTAGAGAGAGGCAGGTGATATGGTGGCTTGAGTGAGTATCAATAATAGCAGGAGAATGGGATTAAAGGGAAGGAACTCGTTATCTACTGCAAGAACACCTCTTAGTTTCTACTTGAGGGAGCCCTTAGATATGTTAAGGAAGATAATTATTTCGATAGAGAACCGACGGGGGTGGCCATATTTATAGGTCTTTTGCTGGCCTTATTACCGCTTACTTTATACTATTACGGTAAAGTCTTCTTGGTCTATCGTTTTTTTAGGGGCATTATTTTCGGGGCCATTGTTTTTAGGGGCATCGACGTTGGCTATCCATAGTCGGGCCTGTTAAACCTCGTTTTACAGAGGTAGCGGGCTCGGCAAAAGTCAACAAGCAGGTAAAAAGGAATGGTTATAGCTAAGATAAATCATACAATCGAGTGATTTCCTGAAATTTCAAAATAATAATTCAAAATAATAATTTTTGAAATTTCAAACTTTTTCTTAATAAAATCTTTTAATTAGTGATCATTTATTTAAAGACCGTTAATTAACGTTAAACCTTATCTCAATAACCGTACTTTCAACGATAAATAGTAATCCTCGCTCGACTCCGACAGCATACACTTTTATCACCATCATCTAAACTTTAGCATTGGCTATTAATTGAAAACCAAGGCTAGTAATTATGCTATGTGTTAAGTTAGTCACCTCACTCGTTGATGATCGAATTTTTAGGGTCTAAGCCATCGCCCACTCAAATGATTTCTATTAGGTATACTGTAGCCATACCATATTAACTATAGTATTACGACTCTTACTTTGACCCGCCCAGGATAATATATATCGATGATTCATAAGCCGGTCTTTAGCTAATACCAGCTATCGAATGTAGAGTCTCGAACACTAGATCCCTAGAAATACTAAGCTAAATGATCAAAGGGCGCCCAATAGGTACAATTCTATACCTAATATTTATCTATACTACTTTTTGGGACTCATATTTTAGAATGTAGAAATGAATTTTTCACGGTATCCATATGCACAGGCATACCGATCAAGAAGAACGGCGGTCCATAGAGGCTCATAGCCACTTGATGCTGGGTGGCGGAAATTTAATAGTATATAGTCACCCCTATTTCCAGCAGCCATTAAAGGGATTGGTTAGGTAGAGTAGTAAATAACATGGAGAGTCGCTGTAAATCGCTTATCTCTAGGTTAGTCCATTGATCCCTGTATGAATTTTCGTTAAGCTTAGATTCATACCAAGGAAAGAACACCTATAGGCAAAGGTTAGATGATATTCGCGAAGATTGACTCGGGCGGCTTACGCAGCCAAAACATATAAATTTCTCCATAGCTAGGTCCAGTAGAGGCAGTTCCACATAATCATAGAGTTTTAAGGTCATTTTAGCTTCCACAATTATTATAGCGGTGGTTTTGAGATCCGAGAAGAAGGAAAAAGACAATACCTTTATAGGCTAAAAGGACAACAGAACAGACGAGGTCTTACGGCCTAGAGTGCAACTAAAGATATTTTAAAAGTCCCTTAGAAGCTAGTCCCAGGCCCCTAAAGACCAATCCTGATTGCAGCAGAAATAAGTATAGGATCGTATTAACCAGTCCTAGGAGCTCTTGCGATCCTAGAATGCTCGCTCTTAGTCCTAGGACCAGGACTACGCTTTCGGGGATCTAGGTAAGGTATTCTAGGGTAGCTTTGGTTACCTTACAGGCTTCATACCTAAGTAGTAGTTCTTAGCGGCCCTAAGCAGCTATTAACACACTTCCTGGACTATATAACGACGTTCCATCTATTCGACGTTCCCTACTATCCCTGACTAAGTGACCTACAGAATACTTAAAAGCCAGACGACCCCAAAAGCACGTTAATACAAGTTATTCTCTTTAATTATCTCACTCTAGCGAATACCTTCTATAACTATGACTTCACAGAGCGCAGAGAGCGACTATTCCTTCGTTACATTTCCTACTCCATAGGATTATCAATTCAAGCATAATCAGTGGATACCGCGGGCGACGAACGTTGCTTAGCCCAGTCTCATAAGCATAACGATTAGGAAGATCGAACAAGAATTTAATTAGTTAAGACGAGAAAAGCTCGACTTAACAGTTACCCTACAACAATCGCATCAGGAAAACGTTAAGCTTCTCCAGACGCTACAGCGCAAAGAGCAAGATCTGCAAGCAGCCCAGCAACGCACAGGAAAGCTCGAACGAGAGGTTCATATAAGGAGAAGCGTTGCAGGATAGATGTAGAACTAGGAAGATCGCTTAGCGGCATACGAGAAAATGATATCCATATATCAATAATCATACAAGGAGAATATCTAACCGACGCCGATCTCGAATACAAGTGCTTAGATAAACGAGCAAGGATATGTTCCCCGTCTCCGGCGGTCAGGTCAGTCAACGACCTAGAAGGTAGAACTTCCGTCAAGTTAGTAATTCCCGGGACAAGTCCAGCAACCAGCGGTTAACCAAAAGTCACGACTCGACCAACGGGATTAAGCCGCGTGCCCGCTTCCAATATTTTGCCTTATACCGCATTATCTAGCGCATATATAATATGGGGCTATATGAATATGACAGAGGCTATTAAAGACATCTTTCATGCTCTCGAAATATCCACTTACATTATTTGTTAATTTGATGTTACTATATAGCGTGTTTCCTAGATATATAGTCAATTTAATCATCCACTCCTTTCCCTATACTTACTGGTCCTTCTAGTAATCACACTATAAATTTTTATAGCAGAGCATCGAAAATAGGGGTATCAAATCATACTAACACAAGAGTAGCCTATTCTAGGAGTGGGATAAGGCTACTGCAGATCAGACAAGATCCAACACGTGTGAAGATCTAAAAGCCGCCTTCGATGATTTTCTGCCGAACCTACCTTTGGTGATTAGAACGCGAACCCTCATCAGCCAGCTGATCACCCTACCAGGATCGTCTCTCGTCGACGAGCGTTTCTCCTAAGAGCCGCCTGGTCTACGATGGGGTGTGACGCGTGTTTGATAAGGAAGCGGGCGTCCAAATAGGCCCGGTGTCGGTACTAGTCTCGGCTAAAGTTGGGTCGAACAGATCATCGTTTATCTACTACCACAGGCAAGAAGGTTCTAGATCCAGGTCAATCAGCCAGAGATAACCACTCGCTTTGGTGTGGACGATATGACGTGCAGCTACACGTAGTAGATCGCTTACACATACTAAGATCAATTAGCGCTGGCTAAACCTCAAAAGATATATATTAGTGGACACTTACCCAAAACCGCGGTCGTTCCGCCAGTACTATCTAGCGGGCGCGCTAAATCCTTAGCGATATCAATAGCTTCAAAATAGTACTTTAAACGCGTGCGGTTACGATAACGAAGTTAATCCATAGGTCGAGCGCCTAGGATGTGTGTGGTGAATTACAGGATCTATATTTAAGTCAGCCCCACCCTCAATATCATCGACACGAAAGGCCTCACTCATATCAAACCCCCGGTTATCCCGATAGCTATGCTCGGGATAATCGTCTCGGTCAAACATTCGGTCAAGTTCCAGAATCTATGTGATTTCATCCGCGACCTAGCGGGGATGGTCTTTATGGTCAGCACGACAACAGGCATTATATGAAAAATAGAGGACCTACTAAAATCTTTTAGCTCGACTTACCAGAGAACTTCTAGCCGTCGCACGATATTCCGCCAACTTCGGCTCTCTTAAACGAGATGCCGGATAAAGGGCAGCGCACGGAATAGCCCAATCCCTTCTAGTACAAAGATAACAGTACCGTATTAGCCTAGGGGAGGCGAGTGTCCATAAGGACCCAGCACATATATCGGAAAATGGATCTCATGCGCACGGTCTACGGCTCGTGCGATTCGTTTTGTCATACCTAGTCAAGGCTTAGTGACTATTCGTATTACGCGGGTTATTCGTGTTTCTAATGTGCTTTCCACGGTATCCACCGAAGCCACGTAGAATACAGGAAGCTATAAGTATGCTCTGAATCCCTAGTGCGGTGCCTAGAGTTATACGTACTACCCCAGACGAGCCGCCCACTCTAGCGGCACCACAATATCAAGCTATAAGAGCCGATTTAAAGACCGCGCGAGGGCTTATCAGGAGGTAATACGCTATGACCTATAGTGCTATATGGTATATAGACATATCCCGGCACTCTAGACAAACCCGGCATAAATACCTCCAAGTAGAACCCAGCGGTAGGGAGAGACTCAGTTAATTAAATGATAGATAAGAGCGCTGGTTGTAACTAAAGCAAGCATATAGTGGACTTTAAGGCTAAGCTATAGCTACCATCGAAGAATCGTAGCGAGCGTCTAAGGTAAGATCAAGACGAGACTGTATCTGGCCTATATAATATAAGCCACTTCAAGTCAGAGATACCACGGGGAATTTAGGAGGGCCGCTATTCTCTAGCCCGCTTCACGTACTAGGAGTAGAATAATGAGGGAAGTTCCAAGGGCAGTATTTCGAGCAACTATTCCCAAGACGGAACCATAAATCAGGTAATATAGCACGCATATGCGGCCTAGCCACCAATAGGCCCACTAGAGGGTGCGCCGTTCGACATAGTAGATATAGGCTAGAAGATCGATACTAAACCCAGAGTAGAGGGGAATAAGATAGGTCACTACTAAGCGTGCCGCTCGCTTCTGCACGTCCGCCTAGTGCTAAGTATGAAGGCTGATCGTAATAATATTAGTAATCACTAGTGCTACAAGTACGCCCCCGTGCACGTATAACGGAACGTCGAGCCACTAGAGCACGGTCAGCATCGGCGCTTAGAAAAAATGTCTCCACGATACTACGCGATATAGCTAGAGGGGCATATGGCCGAAGCGGCGGCCGAAGCTATAGCAGACCCAGCATATGACTACGAGGAGCCCACACAGCGCGAATCTATCTAGGGTGGAAGTGCTAGTAAGCTATTTCATGAACTTTAACGCAGGGTGAGATATGCTCTAATCTTAGGTAGTATTAAGCCTCGTAGGTCTTCCTTTAATCTTCTATTAGTAGCCTAAACAATACTAGCGTGAGCTATTGATAGGTGGTCTAAATGATAGGGTGAGATTAGTGCTGGTGAGCAAGATCAGAGTCTTTTCTCATATTCACTAAGTTTATGACGATTCGTTAGTCGTTATTAGCTTTCGGCAGAAGATATTCAAGAGCAGAAATAAATTATTCTAGTTCCAAAGGTGCGTCCTATATAGTTTTCATTCATCGATGAACACCCATTTCGGTAATAGAAAATAATGCGACTTAGAATCCCAAATTTCAACAGTTAAACTCGTCCAGAATCTTAACACCAGCCTCAGATATCGCATCGCCACTTATCGGATTTATCGCGACTATCATTATCGAGAGAATAATGGTAACACCAGCCACAAACGCCGATCTATAATAGCATTTGCCTCATCAACACAACCAAGCGGCGTTGCTAGATCGAGAATATTCAAGCTAAAAACAGCTTTTATAGCCATCACTAGCCATGACTTAAACACTATCTATTTTAGAGGTTCTTTTAGATATAGCAGTGTCGATGCAAGAATCTCATCTACTTTCTCGCGCCTGTCGCCCGCTCAGCAGGTAGCCCTCATGCTGAATTCGAAAACACTAGTCCCACAATTTCGCCCCTTGCTCCTCAAAATTATATCTCTAGGAACGAAAAAGCTGGTCCTAGGAGCTATTCTAGTCCCAGGATTTATACAGTATAGATTAAAAGATACCAATTGAGACTTGAAATATGAAACGTAACAAGACCGGAAAAGTCAAATAATCAGCGTCAAGATATGCATTTTGCCCATAATACGTCTTTTATCTTAATACCATATAAAGGCATAGAAGCGCTTTTTGTCTCCGAGATACCATGAATCCCCTGCTTTGGTTACTATAATAGAATATCCGCCTACCAGTCAGTACTCTTACCATAACGCTATTCCTACTCCGGGTTTAAGCAGACATGTTTCTGGTTCTATTAGATATGAAATCAGTTCGCCGACGCTATCGACCATATTCTATTTCGAAAAAGGAATACAGTCGCGATTTGCCTTCATACCAGACGTGCGTCAGACGCGGTAGACCTGATCTCTATGTATACGAAGAGATAAGCCAGTAACAATATAAACGACAGAGGAAGCGGAGAAGGCTTGGCCCCAACGACCAATCGACATAATCCAAAGAGCCATTCAACCATAAAACAAAAACCAAAGAAGAAGATTACAATAGAGAGATACCTCCCGCTATCTAGCGCACAGATTCAGGGGACCCTAATATCGATACAACGTCTCCTATACAGGAGTGTGCTAAAGCAACGCCAATACCAGAGGGATGTCATCTAGAATCTACTACACACGAAGTGGACAATAGCCGCTCCCCCACCATTACCAACGCGATTCTGCCTGATGCTAGAAGGACGACGCCTTACTTTAAAATGTATCTTCCAGTAAGTATGAGCGGCAGCCTAACATTTGAGACGCTTCTCGCTAATCATTATATAGACCAACCTCCCATCACGTGTCACGCTTCCACCATCAGCCTCTAATCTAGATATAATTAACACAGGACCGCACACGATTCACCAACTCCTACTAGTATTAAACTACCTCTTCGTTTCTATTATGCTGCCTAGAGATAATAGGGTTTTATAGTGCATCATTCATCGCTATGAAAGCGACTAGGAAAGAAGCTTTGTTCTGCAATCTAAGAGCCTATTATAGTGGTCAGTCACCGTACGCAATACTTTAGCCCACGCGGAAGATCTCTATAGTATATCCTTAGAAGATTTAGAGTTCCAAATCGGGTACATTTTGTTCATTCTAGGACAATATTCATCGCCAAAACCCAGTTTTCTTCGCACGTATGAACGAGATGGCGCGTTTCAAATATTTCGTTTTCTATGTCTCCTTAAAGATTGGTAGATAATCCTGTATTGTTCCTGTTTGTCTTGTACAGGCATAGTCAACTATCAGAACGGAAAGCAGCAAGCTATTCGTGCAGCACAATGGGAGTATGGAAGGAAGTGAAGAATATAGTGTGGATTAAATAAAGTAAATGGCAATAAGGACCGAGTATACCGCGCGATGCACACAAGCGAGATCAATCCTATGCTGAACGAAACAGTACAAGATCACTAGGGTTACAAATTTCCACTAAGTTCCGGGAATAGATATATATATATAAGTTAACTTCTTTATGTTTTATATGGCCTTAGAGAAGAAATAGATACAAATGATTACCGTACTAGCCAATATCCCTACTCTCCTAGGCTGCACCGCCGATTGGCCACCCTTAGGGTATAAGCGATCCACGAAAGTAAGGATCAAAGACTAGAGCTATCTTATCCAGAGTGGCCATATATCGATTGCGTCCTCTATATATCCCGTGTGTGGCGTAATGCGCCTTGAGGTTATCGCTACGCGAGAAGCCGCGTTGGTATCTAGGAACCCAGCAGACGTGAAGCCGTTCCCCCAGATATTGTTTCCGATAACGATCAAGATTTTTTTTGACGCTTAAAATACTGTTTGCAAGCTAGATAGTCACATTTGAAAGGCGATCGGGAAATAGTGCTTGTTATAGCACAGAGGCTTAACGTAGAAGGATTCAGCGTGCCGTCTGAGGGAGCGTGGTATTGATCATGGCTATGGCAGGGCTTTACGGCTTATAAGCTCTAATCAGCATGCTCCGAAACTAAGTCTCGAGGGCACTGTAGGCAGGCACTCGTGTCCTCTAGTAAGTAGGATATGTTATTACCCTACACATACTTAGAGTAACCAGTAGATCTCCCTTACAGAACCGCTTTCAAAAACTCTGTATCTAAGGCGCACGGAAGCTAAAAGATGACGCCCTGATATTGGGAGGTATTTAGACTTTGGCTAATAGCGTAACTCGAGGGTTGGCAAGAATGGCTCTAAAGCCCGCTTATTCTACTTAGCATTAGATCTATTAAGACCTAAGCGTCGGTTATATTCCCGACCCGATAATTCTAAAGATGACGTGTGCCTGGAGTTTTAGCATAATCCGCGTATATCGAAGAGCGTGACTCGTTGCTACCATAGAGTATGGCTATGTCATTTAAGAACAAAGCACCGTCCTCGAATGCGCCCATCTCTAAGGATGCAGCTAACTGATCGTAGCTTATTGACTATGGAGCGTTTTCTAGCGTTATCTCTGAAAGATACATTATAGGATCGAAGGCTATATAGAGCGAGGCTCATCAATTTTTCTAGAGAATTTTCTTCTCGAACGAGGCTTAGGGATACAAGTTTAAATATATATAGGTCCCTTTGAACCTACTTATATTCTACGCCTATAAAAAGGAGCTAATGTTGCCCTAAGCATTTAGTGAGTCTTAGAATAACCTCAAATTATCTAAAAAGGAAAGCAAAAGAGAAAAGGAGAGGCACAAAGATGGGATTTCTCCCGCGAGCTGACCACCACTACTTTCTAAGACGAATATTGCACATTCAGAGGACTGATTTATGATGGTCGGCCAAGTAGAAAAATCGTCACTCCACCATTGAGATTAAGGCAAGACACTCACTCGAAGTCTACCTTCTTCCAAGATAATTCCATGACTTAATCCTAAACTAAGAGAATAAATCGTCGGATAACGTTAAGCGTGCCGGACTCAACGTTTAGTAATATTATTCGGTCGTTTTTCAACATAAATTAAACTCGAATCTCATTCAATATTCCCCCTTTATACTCATAATAGGTTATGACATAAAGCTCACCACCTCAGGTGAGATGCTAACGGGGTCGAAATAGTGTAGTCGTTCAACATCAGTAATAATGGCTCTAGCAAGTCTACTTTACCAAGCCATTATAAAGTAGGCCCACCCTATAAGAGGATAGTGTCTTTTACTATTCCAACTACCATATATTAAACGTAATAGAGGCCACTAAATCTATGCAAGACTAAAACAAGGAGCAAGACTCTCAGCCAAATATAGTTCCTCCCTAAAGCGAGGAAAATACTTCCCAGCCAAAGCCTAGCACCAAGCCACCGCTAGTAAGTCAATCAGAAAAGTAAGTAATAAATACCGTGGCTAACTACTATTAAAAGCAGGAAGCAACGCCAAAAGACGCCTTACTAACCAGGCCCTTTTAAACGGTGTTAGAGACATTAGTAGATCTCGAACACGACGACCCAAAGCTTGCCTTTTAAGCCTCTCAACTAGTCGGAATCTACCGTCGTCTTTAGGAGTCGTGCGTGGCGAAGCACCACGAGTGCGATAAAACAATCGACACCAATCTACGTCTAAAGCAGGCTAGCATACAACTAAGCAATAAGAGGGACAGCCTACAGGCTCGCCACGATCAGCAACTAGCCCGACTACGCTTATTTAACCAGGCTCTAAGATCGTCTCAGGAACAGATGACTAGCATGCTAGTTCAATAGAGTTAGATCCCTAGAGGGGACCTAGCCAATTTAGTCGATGTCAACCACGGCGAGTGAAAGGTTACATTTACTTAGTACATGACTGGATATTTTTTCGGAAATATATCAATTAAAGGTTAGTGTGTATATACTTATTTAAATAAGACTGTTTAAAATGCTCGTTTCCCAAAATGCAAGATAGAAGAACTGTGATTGCGTTTAGAGCAGGATACCTATCATTAATACTCAAGCCTCACTCACACATTGCCCTACTTTAAAGAATAGTTCCCCACCCAATTATATACAAAGAATAACGGGTCTAGGGTTAGCATCGTGGGCAGTGTAGCTAAATGGGAAAGAACCAAGTGACTAGCGTACAGCAGGGGCTCCATACGTGGCCACAGAGACAATCGGAAGCGGGAGATGCTCGGTACAGCGGGGCTTTACGCGATAATATCAAGCATCTATCCCCGTACTCGGCGTAGGTTGCCCATAACTATCTCCATTCGGGGCAGAAAAAACATGTGCTCGCCAATCATCTCTCCAGTGACTTAATCAAGACGCGTTAGTCGGAATTCCACCCAATGTACCTCCTCGGAGAGACAGAACGCTGACAAGTGGAGAAAAATATCTTTAGGTTGGGTTAAGAGTGCAAGAGGGTCCGGACCGGTCCAGTAGAAGCCAGGCGCATCGTCGAGTCTAAGGTGAAAGTAGCATTCGACCAACAGAGGTGGTGGAGCGTCATTTCTAACGAACTGGCGGAGACGGTCAAAGTCATAGGACCTATGGTCAGTGGCAAGATAGGGAGGTAGTGTCGGTATACCAGAAGACTCTCGCCAGATTGCATTAAGATCGAGGTCGAAGTCAGGTTCTATGATATTATTAGCATGTCTTTGTCAGAAGTTCTTATAGAGCTCTTACCATCATAGATTAGAGAGGTGGTCATATTATATCGGTCTTACGCCACAAATACCAGGTACAGGAGATCAGTTTTGCTAACTTACGATATAGGATGTTTCAAACGAACAAAATCAGAGGAGGATGTCAAGATATATATAATTAGACCATAGCAGCAAGGGCGATGGAAAATTCTAATTTCAAAAGGCTAGCAACAAGATACCACATCATTAGTCAGAATTGGCTTTTCATCGAGTTCAACAGTACATAAACACATCTCACCACCAGCGGCATTATTCAAGAAATTCCAAAGTGCGAATCGCTAGCGTTGACTACAAATAGCAAACTCCTTAGTCCATACAGTTCATGTCAAGTAGTCGGTCTTGCCAAAGGTATATCGGCAGGGAAAGCCGCTTCACCACTCGCTTTCAGGACTATAGCGATACCCGCGTGAAGTTCACGAAGCACCCGCTCGCGGCTCCACATCCATAAGGCTTGCTCATTACAGCGCTAGACGAGAAGATCGTTCTCAACCTCCAACCACTCGTTGGACTCTTAGAGTTCCTGCTATTCTTCATCCAAATAAATCTTATCGGCCGATTTCACGACATAGCTATCCCAGAGACCAAAGTAAAAATCGAGCAGTTTGACGATGGGCATGGCAAGGTCCGCCTAGCTATAAAGTACTTGCCTCAGCTACGTTATCAGTAGACTAGCCAAGTGGATAGGGTCCTATGAGAGTATATTTAGTAATATTCACCAGCTACTAGGAAGAACTAACCTTAAGAGCAATCAATGCGTGGCTAGCCTCTACGTGACCTACCTCTCATTAGCAACCTTTAACTTAAATGTCATCCATTAGTGATTCGGATAGCCAGCGCTACCTTTTAGCGGGTCGAGATATAGCAGGCGAAGGTGGGTGATCCATTAGGGTTAGGGTAGGATAAAAAGTATTCGGTTACTAAAAGTAGTGAGCTACTGCGGGAGTATTTATACGAAGAGCCAGACCCAAGTCTCAGGAATAGCTTACGAGGCGACAAGTAAGTGTGAGACATTTCAATATTATTAGGTTGATTTAAGAACAGTTAAAGAACCATCTATTAATTCTCCATTTTAGGCATAGCCTAGTAAGATAAGCAAATTCGGAGCCAATATCTTATTGCGTGCAAACACAGAACAGTCCAAGTGAACACTGTCATTTCCACATATCAACAAGTTGAGTTAAATTTTTTTCTAGGGGTTTGCCGCGCGCGCTCTTTCAACCTATTTCAGCTCTACTACACACCTACCTAAAATGCATCAAATCTACACCAAGGTGACCGCGGCAGCTTTCGAACACCGGTGCCACCAATCTTAGTCAAGATCGATTATCGTATAGGGTCGTTATTTACAGTATAAGGGGCTGCGATCATGCTTTACCGTGATAATCGCCCATCCAGCAGAAGTGCATCAACCACATTTAGGTGCGCTCCTTACGCCGCGAGAGCCAAAGGCCCTTAACACGACCAATTTTCCAGATTAAGATCTATCTGATCATAACGTAGCAGAGCCCGGACCAAATTTAAGCTACCATCCCGCGCGGCGATATAGAGCGCTATGTCATAACCTATCATCGTTCTTCGATTAATCTACAGACGACCGCCTTACTAAACTAAGAGACGCACGGCTTCCACCTAGCCACTTTCCACTACCTAATAGACAGGCAGATAGCCCAGGCCACTAGCATTGATATCTACACGGTCTACGCGCAGCAACACCTTCATCGAATCGACACGTCCATAAGCACACGTAAGAGCAAACGGCGACTAGCCCACTACGCAGCGACCGACGTCAATTCCCGGCACGGCCATAAGACGTTATAGTGCCCCTATGTCCGGCCCTAGCACGGCATAATAAAGGGAAGTCGAGGGTGTCTAGGTTTCGCCATGCCCCCCCCACAAAATTAAGGTTCACCCTTGGCTCCTCCAGAAGTCTCTCAGTGACAGCGTCGCATAACATATATATAGACAACCAGAGCGGCGTGTTTCCTGCCAAATCTCTACAGTTCAAATCGGTATATAGATTTCTCAGCAGGATATTCATAACCTCTCGGCTCTAACTCCGAACCGCTAGATAAAGCGGTGTGTTACCATTACGGTCGTGGGCTTCAAGATAGATACGCTTCTATTTCAGCAGCAGCCGAATAGCATCCATAGACCTATAAGATACTACTTAATAAAGGGGTAGCTCATCATAATAGACGAGATCAAAGTCTATTAGAAACTAAGAGTCAGGTTCCCTCGTGAGCGTCTATAGCATAGAGGGCCTATTACTACGGCGCGCCTAGTCCCAAGGCGAGAAACCGTGGCTATCTTTAATATAAAGGTCACTACCTAAAAAGAGCAGGATCTACACCAGTCCAATCCTCCCCGCCCAGACTACTCGATGAAGCGTTATATGACCTTCCTTATATCTCGAATCCAGATTCAGATTTAGATAAGCATCTACCATTTATATAACCGCCCCGTAAGTGCTATACTTGGTGGCATACCACAAAGCGCTTTTAAGAGCTATATTTTAGAGATTGATGTCTACCCCTAGCGAGTTCAATAAGATCTTAAGCACATCGGTAGCACCATGCTTCAATGCTCTCATGATTAGTGTTTTCCCACGGAAGAACGCATTAACGTCGGCGTGACGTTTTAGCATAGCCTTTGCTAGAGACATATTGTTGGTCTTGGCTGCTAGATGCAATAGTTTGCTGTTTTGGTATTACACTTTATACTCGAGAAAGGCGGGTTGCAATCTATTGTACAAGTTCCTACAGGATGTTCCCAGTGTGAAGATTGCCTTTCCATCCAGAAGTGATGCGATCATCAGCAATATTTCATTCAGGAAACCTCGTAAATGCGGCTGTAATGGTAGATGAGTATCAAATTTAGCAATTCATTGGAAAATTCATGCACGAACCATAATGTGAGAGATATCTAGAAGAAATATACAATACTGATGAACAAGAGCTAATATATTAGCTGCTTAGGGTAGAAAGGCTTTTTATATGATAGTTCTAAACATCTCCATCGCTTAGCTCTGAAGCAAGGGTGATCGACGCCGCCAGGTCAGCATAAGCAATAAGGCATAAGCACGATGGGATGTGATTATGCAGGTTCTAAAACCTCGATTAGGGATCCTGGAGTCGTCACCAATGTTCCTAGGATCAAACTGCGTCCCGGGACTGTTCTAATTGACTCTAGGAATACCTAAACGGCTCCTAGACTATAGGCCTTTCTTAATCGCGCGCGGGACCTTATATACCATAGTGACTATGGAGAGGCAAACTCAGGTGCAACGTAAGCCTGGTTCCCTGACTAAATCATAGTGCAGATTCTCAGCTCTATCATCCTCCGTGTTAAAGGCATCACCTTGAAGCCAGCGATCAGCGACGGCCCTATAGCAGCATATAACGTAATGCATCAGGCATGCTGTGTATCGTCACCTACCGTCCACTGTTGTGTTGGAACGGCATATAATTACCACCGAGTCTAGTTACCGAGATGTTCGCCATCTCAAGCCACATATGGCCATCGGCACACCACTGGCAGCCTTTAGTTATCTATGAAATCAAATTATGTTACTTGGACAACGACGCAGCTGTTACTAGAGCACAAGACAGGAAAGAGCCTCAAGCATCCAGTAAAAACCAATTATGCCGTCAAATGCCATCAGACAGACGCCTCAGAATAACCGACTTTTCAACGAACACATTCGATCTGGCCGGACTGCAGTCTTCACTCTGCACAATTGAGGACTGCTTTCTCTGCACGCGATGGCACCGAAATCAACTCGGGGTTCGAGAGACTTTGCTTACTAGCGCCCTCGGTGATCATATGATATCCACCAACAGCTATTCATGGGTTGCTCCTTATATCACGACTGCGATGCTGTGAGTAAACAATGTTCCATGGCGCGTGTCGCCAGCCCAGCCGGCGATCCTTGCATTCTTCACAAATATATGGGCAGGGGTGCAAGACTTGACGATTCAAAGCGTCACTTCCAGTGACAAAGTCGACAATATCCACTGCATGTTTTGTTTGGACGAGGAGGGTGATCAAGTCGATGAACGCGTGATCTTGCGGTGCGTCGAGTGCCGAGGCTTATCGCACCTGGCTTGTTCGGAGGAGTGGCTGAGAAAGCGCCGCACAGGACGTGGTTCCTCGTGCTGCATCTGGTGAGTTCGGCGTTCATTGAAAATTCAGAATTGGTTGTGCTGACACGCGTAGCCCAACCGAGACCGCCTTGGACGCTCTCTACCGCCCGCCGCGGGACCCCTCGCTACGAACCGCAGAACGCTCCGGAGGAACCGTCGCGACGGTTTGTCACGACTCAGCCATTGATATGGACACCACGCAGCCACGGTTCGATCTCACTTGGACGAGAGAATCACCTCCGCCAAGCGAGACGAGGCGACGTCGCAGAAAATCCATGGCGCCGGGCGCCATACATCGTCCTCACCGGTTACCTCGGCTACAGAGAGTCTCTTGTGACAGAAAGCTCTCACGCCCCTTCCACGCGTCGTCGGTTGGCGCGACTAGGCTGGGTTTCGAAATGGCTGGAAGAATTGGTATAGGAGGGTCAAAATGTCGGTCAGGTCATCAAGTCATTGATGTTGATGTCTCAATTGTCTAAATGCTACCAAAGTCAGATCAGAACGTACGTAGCAATCGAATTTTCATCATGAAAGATAGTGTCAGTCTAGCTATTAAATTCTGTCAAACTTAGGAAGCGGTCAATTACCGCTATGACCGTTTGGGATAGGCTTGTTCATCGTTCACCCAATTTCCCCTAGTATTGGTATGGTATTCGGACTAAATTCGGATACGGTGTCATAACACGCTAGAGCACGGACAGTAGGCTCCAGAGATCGCTGAACCGATATATACACCTTCAATCAATCAATCATCTGATTCTATTGGACATGTTCAGTACTAGCCAGTACATTAATTCCTCATCCTGACACTTTCTTATCAGCCGAAGAGTTGCGTCTTCTTACAGTTTACCATGGTTCGACGAGCGCCACCATCCTTGGCGCTCCTTCTTGAGCATGATAAGGAGATTGGGCCTCAGTACTCCATTACCGAGTGGTGATAATTCCGAGAACCTGCAATGCCTCCATCTTTGATGAACGAAGTTTCGCTAAGCTTATCTCAATTTGCAATAGACGCCCACATTATCATTTTCGCTTCCAGGGCTCATATGATAGTCATCACTGCTTTGTTACCGGATATCCATCATGAGGCGAAGGCGGGGCTGTTTAATTGACACCCGGCAACAGCTGACTCAGATCCTCCAATCAAGTAATTTCGATCTATGCCATCAGCGCCACGAAGACTCCCTGTGTAGGTTGGCCTAAATGCCTCTTGCATGTGGGGCTCCACCAAGAGGGCTAGTCCACCGGGGTTATCAATGTACGCAGAAAATGGAGAGTTCGATTTCACGAATGGTGTGCTTCCCATGAGATCAATCACCTTCCTGATTGGATTATCGACATCCAATTTTGGGATCCCCGGCCAATGATAGCGGCTCACATAAAGGTGACTGCCTGCATTGATCTTCGTAATCCCATGAAACTCTATTAGTCAAAAATCAACGCAAGTTTCTTGGCTTGTACATTCAATCCTTTTTACTTTCCGTGCATGAAATTGGGGCGTTTACTCAAGCCTGGATATTGTCGCACAGGGAATTCATACATAAGTATGGATTTGCATAAAATTATTGACAAGGGAACATACCGGCTCCGACCACATCTGGAAAGACCACATATTGACATCTGCATTTAGATCCATCGAAAAAAATCCCCCAGGTTAATGGGACGACAAAGAAAATCCTTCCGCATGTCTCTGCGAATATTTTCAATGGAACATCGAAAAAGGCAATCCCTAGATTAGTTCAGACCGCCACGCCGCTTTCAAAGGCTCGGGTCTCACAGGCGTGCAAGTACTGCCGATTGGGTAAATCGAAGTGCACTGGGGAACGTCCTCGTTGCCTACGCTGTGTTAACCTGGAAAAAACCTGCGAATATAGCCAAAGTAAGCGAGAGCGCACTGAAAGGTGATTTATTGTCCTCGCTCAAGGCTAAGCTATCGGTTAACATACTCAAACAGATCATTTGAAAGGGTGTCCGCTGAAGCAAAAAATTACAGAACTGTTTTAGAGCGCATCCTCCCCAGAGTGCGCGCGGATGACGCCGAAATCATCAAAAGCGTACTAGCTAAGCATGCTAGCTGATTTATGCAATATTTACCAGGATCACAATATGGATTAATGTCACATCGAGAAAGCCCAGCCCTGATTCTTGATCATCGGGTAAAAGTTGACAGACTGGGAATGTTAAATTGTGACAGTCTGAAAAAGAACGTTCATTTCATCATTTTTGTTCGTCATGATCCCAGCTGCATAAGCCGGTGTAGTTGTTCTTTTCATGTAAAGCAAGCATATCACAAGCTTGCTCATAAGCAGGGAAATCTCTCGCAAGCGTGAGGGCTTGAGTTCCAAGGGTTGAAAAGTTTCAGAAGACCGCTCACTCTTCGGTAGTCCCTCTGTATTTCCGTGTAGGTTACTTGGCCTTTTCTTCCATTCTCTTCTTTATTATGAGGCTACTTCAAGAGGAGAATCAAACCGCACCATCGGGGGTAGTTCCCGTATTGTCCATCCCCCACAATCACATGGTTCGATGGATGTCATCGTCTTCCAACGCACCAGCACCAGCATGTCATATCAAGGAGATTGGACCTCGATACTGGAAAATTGTGGTTAGGATATCTTAGTATAGAATTCCTTTCAACCTGACTACCATACTTGGACATTTGAATGAAGGAAGACTGCCTATTCAAATGAAACATCTTCAACTCCATCATAGGCATCTTGATCTTGTAATTTAGCATAGAAGCCCCCTCCCCCCAAACCACCCCATCTTTTTTTTCTCGGTCGAGGGGCCTGGAAAATTCGAACCACTGTCAAAAAATGAAGCTGAATCTTTTCCGAGACAAGTGATGTCACGGACTGCCAAATAGTTTTAAAAGTGGAAGTCTTGAAGTTTTTGCCGAGGATTCTTTGGGCCGTTTGTCGCTGTTTTCACTAAGGTATTTTCCACGTTGCATCCTTTATATTCGGAACCTTGGTCGCATAGTTCATGGGTGCCCGAACACGTAAAATGACCAGCCGGATGGATCTTCTCCGCTTCGCCCAAACGCCAATGTTCTAAGCTAGCTAAATGAAGGGGTAGCTGTAGTTTTCGAAATCAGTTATACCTCAACTCTTGCGATTACATTCCCGGAGAATAAATCCGAAATGCGCTAATCCTATTTAGGGCCACCGCTCTAATAGTTAGGCAGAAAAATGAGGGTAATGACTATACCATGTGTTAGCACGTATTGTAATGAATATGTAATGGTACATCGAATCCTCTGGAAGCGCTTGATAGATCTGGCGATCTAGCAGGATCGTTTGCTCTCTTTCAGCCCTCCCACCAGTCCCGGATTGCCACTTCCCCTCTGTCTTCCTGCATGCAGCGTAGCCTTTCGTGTATCGCTGTACGCCAGCCAGTCATCACACAGAAGGCTGTGCTTACGCTGTATAGAGCTAATCCTGGTAGGGAAGGATATTTACTTTTTCTCCGTGGATCCTGTCATCTGCGGCGCGTCTCATTCGTGCATTCGTTGCCACTCGAATTCATGTGGCTCATCCCGAAAGCTAACATGGACGTTCCAAGGATTTTGATTATTTAAGAATGAGCTATCATGTCGATCATGCATCTCAATATATTGAACATGAAACGTGCGAACACAACTCCGATTACGCGCCGACCCCTGGGTATTGTGTCAGCCCCTACGCCACGCTGTCTGCCTCGAGCCCATCCCCGTCCTGTGTACTTGAGAATAGCGTCGACCCCAAGAGTAAACGTGGCCCACGTCCTCTCCGATTCCTTTCATTGCACCAGTGGGAAGAGGGCAGGGCATATGATGAGGACACGCCAACTTTTATCCATTACCGTATAGAGTGGCGAGTGACAATCAACAATCGGGAGGTCTCACAGGACACGGAAGAAGACCTTACCTTAGCCCCTAGCTCCTTCTGGCAATTATCTCTGGAGAAAAAGCTCGAGAAAGTTCTTCGACGGAAGACTGCCCGCCACCGTCGGGTGACAGCTGATGATACTGTCATCACCGTATTGACAAGCGATCGTACCAAACGAAAACTGACGAAACGATTTGATGATACCGACATTATTTGGACCGCGATCGAGAAACAGCTTGTGATGTGGTCAGATGTTTTGTGCCGGGGTAAGGAGCTCACGCTGAAGATCAGTTTCAACTACGTAGACGATCATCACTCTTCTCCACCCGCTGGTCGGAAAGGAGAGAAAAGAGGAAAGTCATCTGTTACACAAAGGATGCTAAGCGAACGAGATGCACAACTTGATGCAGAGGAAAATGCTTCTGGTGAAAAGCCAATCTGGCGTAGCGTCTATAATTTGATGCGATGCGACTCGTCGACATGTCAGCATGGCCCTCATTGCTGGGTAGACCCAATGGGGAAAAAACACTATCCAATCAGATCTCATCATATAAAACGTCTTATCACCCACGTTGAGAAGGGAGGGTTTTTGGAGGGTCATACGGACGTGCCCGAAGCCGTACGCGACGAATTATACAGGGAAGAGCAAGAGAGACTCGCCAAAGGCAAGCGCAAAGGAGGTCATGTCGATGGAACTGGAGTGCCATATCCTCCCATCAATATTAATGTCCTGCCCTCACAGTCTACCGTTCATGGGCTAGATGTTTCTACTTCTAAAGCGGCGGTTGACTTGACACCTCTGAGCCCCCTCGAGATCCCGGGTTCCACGGACAGAGCCGTGGAGGAGTATACTGAATGGTTGGTGTCGACTGTCGATAGGGATACCCTCAAAGCTTCATTCCGACAAACTTGCGAGGTGATGCTCGAGAACGGCCTTGACCTCGAGCAAGTGTACAAGGACCAAGACCCAAATTTTTTCATCGAGAGAGGAATAAAAATAGGCATTGCACGTCGATTTGTAGAGAATTTCGCAAAGTGGGTCAAGAAAGTGAAGATAGAGGTGCCTATTTATGAGATTCTTTAAACAGGATAGGTGGTCATTGAAGCATCACGATGTTTGGGGCTTTGCAACATCGATTGAAAATACACAGAATAGTTTCGTATTGTTATATAGCCGAATCTACATTGTATCAGTCTACGTATTCATGTACTCGCTGTGGAGCTACGTAAATTTTCCTAGACGCCTGCCTCTTCATGCCCGCAATTCCTGACAACATAAGCTAGGAGTCCCCATATGAGGACCACAACTTGAGTTCTTTGCCGCAAAGTTTTTCACCATAGTCAACTGTCCGAGCCAAGGGATATACTCAACGATTTTGATAAATGATCCTCAAAATGTTAGATGCCTAGTTCACTTGACAATGTCCGTACATCCATCGGTACTGGTCCGTACATCCATCGGTACTGTAGCATAATTTGGGCAAAATTTCTCAAACAAGCTGAAAGTATGACCAAGTGGCAACACCTCTACGCACTAAAAAATTACGACCAAAAGAATCTTTATATTGACAAATGGACAAGAATCAGCGTCAGCCAATGGAGATCTTCATTGCGTTCTGAACATGATATGGAGAATAATATTCGAAACCTCATCGTAGTGGCTTTATTCATCCGACGGTTTCATATCTCTTTCAGCATGCCGAGGAATAGGAGACATGGTGATATCTGAGCTTCTAGTGGTTCTGTTGGTATCAAATCAATGAGTGTCAAATTCCGTGTTGTATCTCCCAAGAGCAGAAAGGCACCAATATATATATTCTTCCCTCGGATTGCATAAGCTTGGTTAGCGCCGCCATCTTACGCCTTTTTACCTCTGATATGGTGCTCCAATGGCCAAAATAGCTTCTATTAATTGTGCATAGGCGCCCATCTCATACTAACACGTTTAACATGATTAGTTATTTTACAGGTTCGCTAATAACCAATCAATTGCCGCTTGAAAGTTTGAGGCCGCTTTTTAGATCATGTGATTGGCTATTGTTGCCACGTCATCTGCCTCACGGCACGTAGGACTCCTAACGATATTAACATAATCTACACCGACGATATCGGTACAGCGTGATGAACATCGTCTGTGTTGCACCGAGACGTATTGTTCCCTCTAGAATTTTTTCAATTTTCCTTAAGTCTATGTCTACCTATGCCGACAAGAGTCTGATAGACCAGCCCACTTATATTTGCCCTATTAATACCGAGCCACTTCACCGCTACCGATAAGGCGGTTACCACCTAGTCACCTTAGGAGAATGCCTTAAA
Source organism: Penicillium tannophilum (assembly GCA_028829675.1). Taxonomy (NCBI): domain Eukaryota; kingdom Fungi; phylum Ascomycota; class Eurotiomycetes; order Eurotiales; family Aspergillaceae; genus Penicillium; species Penicillium tannophilum. The sequence continues at coordinate 2,536,819 of JAQKAK010000004.1, read as the reverse complement.
GCTGGAAGGTATAAGGTTTTGCATAAATTAGGATGGGGTGGCTACTCGATAGTTTAGGCCGCGAGAGATCAAAGGTTATACATACTAATGTAACGCACGGTAGTCTTAGCTAATTGAAATTTGCCCTTGCAGGATAAAGAGCTACGTCGCTGTGAAGATTTCTACTGCAGAAAAGAATAATGACAAGGAGACACGAGAACTCTAAACTCTGAAGGAATTGGCATCTTATCAACCGAGTCTAACGCACGTGGTGTAGTTACTCGATGATTTCGATCTAATAGGTCCAAATGGATTTCATAAATGCCTCGTTTATGAACTTCTAGGACCAAACATTCCGGACGTAATTAACGCACACTTCTCTAGTGGGAGACTCCCCGGAAGGCTTGCTAAAACCATTACCAAGCAAAGTCTTGCCGGGCTTCATGATTTACACCAACGAAATATTGGATATGGAGGTACTGTATTTCACTCACTTGGGAGAAATCCGGATAAGTCTTACATTAAATAGATTTGCACACTCGCAATTTGGCCTTCAACATGCCTTACTTCGACAAGATAACCGAGGAGACTTTTTTGAGATAGTGGGAAAACCTGAAATAGGTCGTGTCCAAAGGCGCGATGGGAAAGACCATAAGCTCGGCGTGCCGGAATATATTGTGAAGCCTACCTTATACCGAACCTATCTTTGGAACTCGGCTTAGTCAATCAAAATAATTGACTTTGGAGAATCATTTTCATGTCCTACTATTCCTCACACGCTACACACACCTTTGCCTGTTCGAGCACCCGAAGTTATATTCCAGGATAAAATTAATCATCATGTTGACTTGTGGAGTATAGGCTGCATAGTTCGTGAAATGATACAAGTCTAAACGCTATACACGACTGAGTTGATAACCATGATAGCTCTTCGAACTTTTCACAGGCCAGCCACCTTTTAACACCTTCTTAATAACACCCCCAATTCTCATCAGTCAAATACACGAGATAGCAAGTGACGATCTACCTAAACGATGGCAAAAGATATGGGATAAGATGGATAAAGAGGACGGCGTGACCGCAGAAAGCCCCGGACCAAATTTGCAAGAATGGCTGGAAGAATTGTATTTTGATAGACGCCAGATCCCTGATCTCACAAGAGAGGATATAGTGAGGCTTGGAAAAATCATTGGAAGGTTATTGTGTTTTGAACCGTCGGCAAGGGCATCGGCGAGAGAGATCCTGGATGACCCTTGGTTTAATAAGTAAGCTACGTTATGAGTGTTCGTGAGGAGCTCGTCTCCAGCTAGGATCTAACAACTTCCTGAGACATGTTCGATCTTCAACCCTGCATGCCGAAAATGGCCTCTAGCGCTCTCTTCTTTTGCACCCACCATGTTAATACACCATTCAAGGAAGGCATCAAATCCTCTCTCGCGGTCTTTTTCGTAGTAGTTCCAGTTACGCCGAATGAAACTTTTAAGTTCAGCAAAAAATTCTTCGATTGGGTTCAGGTCCGGCGAGTACGGTGGCAAATAGATCAGCTTCACACCTGCGTCTTCACACATTTCTACAAGTCGCTCCGACCGATCAAAAGATGCATTGTCCATAACGAGAACAGATTTAGGTTCTGGCCATCGTCCGCAATACTAAAGTAATTGGGCTATAAAGTCTTCAAATACGGTGGCATCCGTAGAACCGCGGAAGACACGTGAGAAAACACTTCCATCCTGCGCATAAGCAGGCAATATCTGGTATCTCTGGTCACGATGGAATTGCGTCACTTGCAAAGGGCTCTTGCCAAGTGGTGCCCAACCTGTCCGTCTGAATCCAACGCGTTTGTCACATCCAGATTCATCAACGTATACGAGGTGGTACGATTTGAAGTCTGACAAATTGTGCAGATAATAATCTCGCAAATCAGCATTTTGCTCTCTAGCACGTTGCCGTGCAGACTTTTTCGACCAACCCTTAGCGACAAGGGCTCTCCTGATGCTAGAAGTTGTAACCATGGACTGAAACTCGTCCCAGAGGAACACAGCCATCTCATCGAGATACAGACCAGGTTTTCTCGCATAGATGATCACAGAGGGCTTCAATCATCAGTGGTGTCACAGTTCGTTTGCGACCTACTCGGGTTTGAGGGGCGTAAATGTTCCAAATTGTCGTAAGTTTCTGCGGATGTTGATGATGGTCAGCTTGTTACATTCAGCCTGTTCCGCCATTTCAGATGTGGTAAAGGACTAGCTCTCTATCATATCACGAATGAGAACAAGCTTTGCAGGAGAGAGTCTTGGAGCCATTTTCACTTCGCTTTAGAGTGATTGGGAGCTAGAGTGGGAAGACTGCGATGTTTCGGGAAGTTGTTGAGTGACGGGGGGAAAACGGGCCAGGGAAGTAGCGTGTGTATGAGCAATTTCGTGTAAAATACATCCCTTCTAGTCCGAAGATTATATTGTAAAATACATAGACTATTATAGAAAGCGGTCTGAACTAAGGGCCTAGGAAACCCTATCCAATCATAGCTCACATAGGACGGATTTATTCTCCGGGAATGAAGTCGCAAGAGTTTTGAGGTATAACTGATTTCGAAAACTACTATAACAGTCGTTCCCCGTGGGCGGAACGCGTACAGACCGACATTAATAAGCAGCACGAGTCCCTGGCCGAAGCGGGCGGGTGCATACAGGTCGCGGTTAGCAGCTCGGCACGGAATGAGCGGGTGGGGTTTAGAGTAGCCATCGAGAAGCGGCCACCTCGAAATCGAAAACTCAAACATAAAGCGCTGTCCATCACCTTAGCTACAAGAGCAGAGCATAATCCATTCTCTGTGGAACTGGCAGCCATAGCACACGTGTTGGGTAAGTTAGCGGGACTAAAAGACTACACGATTATACTGCTCACAAGTAATAAAGCGGCGGTTCTCACGCTCAAAGACCCTCGACAATAATCTGGCCAGGAATTTGTCTATCGGATATACAGGTTGATTAAAAGGTTGCAGAGAAACGGAGGCTATATTAGATTCCGCTGGATTCCTACTAGGGAAGATAACAAACTACTAGGCCTGGCTAAAGCATAGGCTAGAGCCGCGACACAAGAAGACGCCCTCCTATAAGAACGCGCCCCAAGGATGAAATCAACCATACTTAGTCTCGCACAGTCTTAAGCAGTCCCCAGAAATACCCTACCGGCGGACGTCGGAAAGCACGTTAAACGAGTAGATACAGCACTTCCAGGAAAACACACTCGACTACTATATAATCGCTTGTCGTGGAAAGAAGCGACTGTGTTAGCCCAACTCCGGACCTATATAGCGAGACTAAATAGATACCTCTATCAAATCAACGCGGCCGCTACTGATCAGTGTGCGTACGGACAAGCTAAGGAAACAGTAGAGCACTTTCTCTTTTGATGTCGGAAGTGGACCACACACCGGACGGATATACTACAGTGTACCGTCACACACCAAGGGAACCTATCCTTCTACCTAGGAGGGAAGTCGCCTTCCAATAATAAGAAATGGGCACTAAACTTAGAGGTAGTACAGGCCTTAATACGATTCGCTATCGCCACGGGCCGCCTTAAGGCCACTTAATCATACCGACGAACATAAATCACCCCCTTTCTTTCTACCTTACTCACCAACCACCTCGTGCTACTCATAGTGGATGCGCTTTAACTACTGAAGATAGGATATTAAATACTTAGAGAAGCGCCTTTAAGCTAGTCTACTAACCAAATTACCAACCCACGAGCATCCGCTGTGACACTACATACTAAGAATGACAAATTCGCCAAGGTCTTATATATAGGCGGTAATGAGTCATAGAATTGTATATACTAAGACATATATAGTAGTTTAGCGATAGTTACCCTTTCGGCTTAGCCGCTAGGCGTTAATAAATTATATATATATATGTGTGTGTGTATATATATGTGTGTGTGTGTGTGTGTGTATATAACTAGACTTCCGCACCGGCCTAAAAGCCTAAAGCCCAACCTAGGCCCAACCCTTAAATGGGTTGGGTTTTGGGCCTAGCCCTCGAGCCCGCCGATGGGCTATGGGCCTAAGGTAGAAGCCCACTGGGCTTTTATAGGGGCCTAATGGGCCCCAAACAGCGCAAACATGCCAATTCTTGCCATTTGCATAAGTAATGTAGAATTTCCGAGTATTTTTAAGTATTTAAATTACCATCTAAGGCCCCTAATTAGCTGATTCCCATAAGAATTAATAAAGTCACTGTTTAATGAGATTGATAAGATCAATTGATTAGATATTAAATGAGATTAAACTATCTATATGCTAATCTAATAATGTTTATATAGTTCATCATCAATATGCTTCCTTTTTCTCCCCGATGTCCGCACCTAAGATGGTGTAGTAGTGAATCTAATAGTAGCATCGTTATCTTTAACCTTATCGTCAACATCTATTAGATCCTTAGATATAGATTTAGGTCTATCACCCTACTCTTCAGTATCACTAATCTCTTTAACGTTGATATTATCTAGCATCTCATTAGTTTGTTCCCTTATTACATCAATCTTATTAGATAGGAGATCTTATACTATCTCCTTAGCTTCCTATATATTAAGGTCAAACCTTAATATATAGAGGAATAGCATTAGCTCTTTAATAGTCTTAGACTTTATATAACCGCGGCGATAGTGGTAGATATCGCGTGTAGTATTAAATAAGCGTTCTACCCTAGCGCCTATCGCTAGGATTATAAGGATATCTCTTATAAGTGCGGTAATAGCTAGGAAATAGAATTGATTCTCTCTCTAAAAAGATAACGGCTCCGAATCAGTCACATCTATATAAGATTAGTATTATAAACATAGAGATGAATATAGAGATAAACTTACTACTATCAAGATACTACGTTAGCTTATCTATAACTAGGCCTGGCGTTACTTTAGAGTAAGCCTTCTAGGTTTGAATAAGGTTATGAAGGAATGATCTTATTATCGATCTAGGGGAAGGCCCTTATAGGCCTTAGGCACTAGTATTAGTAAGACGTTCCTAGATAGGAGTAAGGGTATCCTAGAAAGCCACTCGATACTGATCACGTAGCTCTTTAGTATCCGCCTAGTCATTAGAAAGAAAGAACTAGAACCTATTATCTAGCGATAGTATCGTATAGACTATATAGATATACCCTTATATATAGTCTATCTCTTTATAGTAGTCACGTAATTTTATATGGCTAGCTTCGAGAGAGATAAGCATCTATTTCTTCTAGACGACACGCTTCTATTATAACTATATCTTTGATCTTTTAATATACTTAAAGAGTAAGTTATAGATCTAGAAGATAAGATACGATATCACGTCTTAAGTCTTTAAAAGGGTAAGGGTATAATTAAAGAATAGCTTTATAAGATAAAGAAGGTAGTCGATCTAGCGCTATTAATCGTTATTAAGTACGAAGTATTTATAGTTAAACTAATTATAGTACTTTATAATAAACACGCGGAGTCTCTTTACTCAGCGTAGTATTAGAAACGTTAAATTCTATCGAGTTCTAATATCCTAAATTAGTATAAGCGCCTACCCTAGGGCCCTAGATTAGATAGTAGCGAATAAGTCCTAACGCTAAGGACTACCACGGATATAAATAGCAAGATACCGTACCTTATTTAAGGTATGCGATATCTCCCTATATTATATATTTACGTTCGCCCTTACGAGGGTGTCTTAGCGGTCTATCTATATAGTCTTAGCGGCATTATTTAGTGGGACCGCTTTTAAACGATCGAGTAGTTAGTTTAAACTTAATTAGATAACATAAGTAAGGTAGGGGATTTAGATGACCTAAACATCGCTAGATAAAGACTGCTAAAGGGTATTAACTAGAGTCTTATTATTTAACGCGTTATTAGTGGTTAACCTAAAGACTCGGTCCTTAATTTTATACTAAGTGAGCGTCTCTAGAAGAATAGCACTTAGATTCGCACCTAAATACGTGCTATAAAGGGGTTTAAAGCTAAGTAGTACCTTATAGTAGACCTAGTTAACGTTAATAAAGTAGCTAGTAATAGCTGTAAATACCTGCCTAAATAGAGATATCTAATAGTCTAGCGCAACTGAGATCTTTATATGCTTTAGTAGTAAGCTAAGTATATCCTATTGTTGTTCTTTAATATAAATAGATAGCTAACGTTGAATTATATTAGCTGATTATATAATTAGAAGGTTTAGAGCGGACTATAAGAGCGAGACTAAGTTATAGAAGGTTAGATATTTAACGAGATTAAACGGAAGCTAGTTAATGGTGATAAACTATAAGAGTTTATCCTCCTAGGCCTCTTATATAAATAGATAACCTTGCTTCGATAGAAATAACTAATTAGTAATAATTTTAAAGAATAATAGGCCTTTATATACTAATTAAAGAAACCCTCTTAATCCCCCCCTCTATTACCATACTCCTATAGCCTTTTAGTAGGCTAATATCTAAAGATAACGGGTGATTATCATCATGCTATAATGACTAATCTTACTATTAGTATCCTTCTTAGTAGCGTAAGGGTGCTTAAGGATTATATCGCAATACTTATATATAATCTTTAGGCTTCTATTACCCGTATAAGCCACTTACTTAAACTATTTCTAGGTCTCTAAAGCCGATCTATATTATGATTCCTAAGCGATCTTACTATTATTAGATCTATAGTTAGTCTCTAACTACTAGTCGACCTAATTAGTGTGGTTTATCACGTTATAAAGAAAGAATTAGCCTCTCCTACTAAGACTAATATATTAGAAGCGCTTAAGAGGATCTAGAGCGATAGATAAAGGGATAAATAGCTAAACGAACGAGAAGCTATTAACCTACTAAGAGGTAGATAGCGTAGCTAGGTAATTAGAATAGGTAATTAACGATAGGTCGTTAGGCTTAATATCATAGAAACTTAACTAAGATCCATACTCAGTTTACTAGCTTTATAATATAATAGATTAATAGCTTTAGATTAGATAGAGGGCTTTGGGTAAAAGCTTTAGGCGTATTAGGGTGAGGGAGGAGAAATTCGATATGACTTACCTTCTTAACGAGAGAACTACTAACGTAGACGGTAGTAAATAGTGGCTATAAATAATGGATATAAACAGAGACTATAGTAGTTAGTCGATATTAAAATAGAGGATCTTAATCCTAGTATCTTATTAGCTAGATTATATATATCTAGTGGACTCGGCCTATCTAAAGCCTAAGAAAGCCCCTAGATAACCTATCTCCCCGCCTATTTTATAATTTGTTCGCCCAAAAATTTCACCCATGGCTTATGAGATATCTTTAAATATCTCTCACCTCTATAATATCTAAAATACCACGTTTCCATAAAAACAGGCGTCGAGCGTAAGAGGTTACTTAACTTTCGATATAAAGTTGAATGCTGTAATCCTATAAATCATGAAGTTGACTATCAAAAATGTCATACTACAATAGAAAGATGCACCTACTACTGTGCATATAAGATATATATCTCTGTATGCTGACACTTGGTAATTCTCTAAGTGCTAGAATACTACGAAATCTTGGCGAAATGGACCTTTTTTGTATAATCTTATAAATTGCAGTGCCTAGTGTAGCTGGTTTTATCCATAATCTTGATTACTAGGTCATCGCTATTGAATCTTGATATCTTGATTAGGCTTCGGCAATGGGCCCCCATTTTTCAAATTCTAGGGCCCGGCCCAACCCATAAAATATATGCCCCTATATAGGGGCCCATATGGGGGCCCATAGGCCCATTTTTTCAAAATTAATGCCTTATTTTGCCTGATTTTGCCTGATCTCTGCCTGACTTTACATATTTTTTACCAAGACTTTTTTTTAATTATAGTCCGTTCTGGTCTGTATGTGTATAGCAACCACTTTTCCTCTAATATCCTACCATACTTATTGTAATTATATGTAATATAGCTTAATATAAGCTTATTATCCTATATTACCCTATATTACCCTATATTTAGGGTAGCTGGGTATAATATAGGGTGGTAATTTTTGAAGTGGTTGATTGACTGCGCTGATGGGGGAGATATATCTATGTAGAACGTCCAGCTTCACCACCTTACCAACCATATATCTAGGTCTCTGCCCTAACCACCCTTTATATATGTAATTTAAACAAAGAATAAGCTATATAATAAGGTAATAACCTTATATATAAGCTTAAAACCTCTATTTTAACTAGTTTAGGTAAGAATTCTATAGAAATACTGGTTAATCAAACTGGTGTTCCTGATTATATAGCGGGCGGGTAAGGCCACTATGGTAGTATCCAATCAAGGTTATAGGATTAGACCTATATATAATATCTAGCCAATCGGGTTCTAGAAGGTAATATCTTCAAAAATCCTTTTATCTTAGCTCTCTTTTAGCTCCATATGCCCAGCATGTTAGAACTAGGGTTTCTAAACCCTCTCTAGAGCGATCCAATTGCTCCTTCTGAGTTAATTTTAACGTTTTACCCTATCTAAAGTACCCTACCCACCCTAAGCGACCTATCCACCCTAGGTACCCTACTAGATGGAATTCTATAGTTTTCTACGCCTAAAGCAGGAAATTATGCTATATGGTCCTAATTAAACCATAATGCCTTCCTAAAATGGTGGAGAACTACCCTAAATGGGTTAAAGGATATTAAACTATCTCTAAATTGGGCAAAACATGGAAATTCGATGATTTGGTCCTATATTGAACAGATCGCAGAAGTTCAGACTGGACTACCAAAAGTACGCTGTATAGCATATAATATGCTATTTAACCACCCTAATTGGAGTAATAGTGGAGGCTCTATTAATGGGGCCTCTACAATTCGTCGCCATCTCGAGAAAGCCTATAAGTCTAGGGTTATTAACCCTAGCTAGACTTTAATTAAGAGCAGCTTTGCCTTTACTTTAGTAAGCCCACTACCCCACTACCTTATATTATATATATTATATAGATTATATAGATCTATATATTATATACTAACCCTAGCTAGGAAACTCAGTCAAAGTAGTATATTACCTATGAGGTATGGTTTAAGCTGCTTATGAACTTCTTTACCACCCACCACCTACCTTTTAATATCTTAAATAGTCAGCAATTCAAGGCCTTTATAGAAGGAATGGCCCAGCTTGCTTCAGTCCCATCTTTACCTTCCCCTCGAACCTTATCTCGTCGCCTACGAGATGAAAGCTTAAATCAACAAATAACCGCTCTAAGAACGCTTCCAGAAGGTTCTAAGCTATTAATTGCCCTAGATTACTGGATATCTCCATTCTCCTAATCTTATATAGCTATTATAGGCTATTTCCTAGACCTAGACTAGCACTATAGGGAGGTCCTGCTAGGGTTTGAACCCCTAGATGGCCCCCATTCAGGTAAGTCTAACCCTGGGCACCCTATATCATATAGCTCTATATGCTCTATAACATATAGCTCTATATACTCTATATTATATATCTCTATATGCTCTATATCATATATCTCTATACTAATATATGATATATCTATATCTAGGCGCCAACCTTGCACGTATGCTTACCCCAATACTAGAAAGACATAATATATCAAACTAGATCATGGCTATCACCATAGATAACGCCTCAAATAATAAGACTTTGATCTCATCTCTTCAAGAAGCTTATCTAGAGACCTTAATTCCTCGAGTCCCTTGCATGGCACATATAATCCAGCTATCCTTAAAGTAGCTCCATAGGAAGATTAGGGTTGACCCTAAAAATGACAATATCGAGCTAGTTTAGTCTAAAGATCTCCAAAAGCATAAGATCAGCCAGATGACTAGAATTACTCGTACGCTCCAGAAGGTCTAGAATCTAGCGGTCTATATCAATGCAAGCCTATAAAGGCGGGCTAATTTCTGGGTAGAGCAGTCAAAAGATGGGATAAAAGACCCATTATACCCTATCCAGGACGTCCGGACTCGCTAGAACTCGACCTTTTTGATGCTAGAGAGAGCTCTTCGGATCAAACCAGCTCTAGATAGCTATTATAAGCTATTCTGGGGTAAAATGCGTATAAGATCAGCTAAATAGCGTCAAATCACCTATCTTTTACATATTACAAAGCCTTTCTTTATGTTTACCACTACATTATATAAGACAAAGGATATCACTATATATAGTGTTTTCAACGTCTATAATGCCTTATTCCAGCATATTAAGTCTTCTATTACTAAGCTTTAGCAAAAGAAGGTATGTTTAACCTTTATAAGCTATATAACCCTATATAACCCTATATTAACTATATAACCCTAGCTTCCATAGAAACAAGACATACTTAAAGCTCTATATGCAGCTAAATCCAAGCTTCGAGAGTATTACTCTCAGACTACAGACCCAGCTCTAGGTAGCATATATACACATAGAACGATCCTTGCCCCATAATATAAGCTTCAATTCTTTCAATCTAAAGAGTGGGAAGATGAGATAATTGATTATACTAAGGTCTATAGATCAAGCTTATAGGATCTAATTAGATCTTATCAGCTAGATGACCCGATCTCGAGTCCACAAGCCCGGAGATATACCGCTATAAAGCTAGCAGTCCAGTCTATGATGCCTCCAAAAGCTAGCATATTGCCTACACAAGCAGATAAGCTAGGAGATTACCTTTAAGCTAGTAGGTCAGGTCTATATTATAGAGACTCTATATCTATATAGACTATATATCTATATCCTACCCTAGCCACCCTTTACTAACCTAACTAGGGCTAATCAACGAGGAACCCTATATCTTCTGGCGGAATAATCAGACTAAATACCCTACCCTAGCTCGGATAGCTCGAGATCTCTTCTCTATTCTAGTAACTAGTGCTAGTGTAGAGCGTCTATTTAATACAGCACGTGATATATGCCACTACCGGCGTGGTAGGCTCAGCACTTCTACTATAAAAGACCTTATGGTGTATAATCGCACTATAAAGTTCGATATGGATATAGAAGAGCTTAGTCAGCTAGTAGAAGGTCTTGAGATTAAAGAGGAGGCAGGATCAAAGGACTTGGAGACTCAAGTAATACTCAAGGATATTAGTGATATCGAGGATCAAGACCTAGATAGCTTAGGCGAGGAAGAGCAGCTAGGCCCAATTCGGCAGCCTCAGAAGAGAACAAGGGAGGTTTCATCCGAAGATTCTTCAGATGAAAGGTCAGATGATAGAGAATTACCTTTAATTAGGGTTTCTAGAAGGGCTAGAGCTACTAGGCAGAGACAGGATGAAGCAGAATACGCGTATTACTGATTTTAGTTGATTATAGGTGCTTTTCTTGATTATATAGGTGCTAGGGTGTTAGGGTGGCTTATAGGTCTTGCTTTTGTATATAAAAAGAACAAAAAAAATTGAAAAAATAAGGTAGAACCATAGAGTTCATACCTTTAAAAGCCGACTTTATGTTATCTATATGTAATATATGAGGTATTTAAAGTAGTAATTTACCCCTCCAAAACCAATATTTCTATATATTTTATGAAAAATACACACAAATTTAGACCCACTAAAATGGGCCCAAGATGGGGGCCCATATGGGCCCGGGCCCATTTTGAAGGCAAATGGGGGCCCATTTTCGGATCGGGCCCAGCCCGGCCCATTAGGCCCGACCCATTTGCCGAAGCCTAGGTGAGTTTAGGTATAAAACGGGTAAAGAAGCTACCTATTGATTGGGAGAGTCAAATGAGTAAAGGGGATATATGGATAGAGCCCTTAGGCGATGAATAAGTTGTTGTATGGATAGTTTTCATAATAAATTGTTGCAAAAAGTTGGGATCAATACAAAAAACCTCGTTGGGCAGCGGCCCACGTAATACGCCGTAGAGACGTATCCGTGGGCAGCCCAGTCATGTGATTCAAACATGACTAAGCCACGATTAGTTTCAAACCCGAGTGTACACTAGAGCCGAATTTCACGTGAAGGGAAGCGTTAAAAACAGATATTTCGAGGTAAAGACTGGAGTACCTGCAAAAAACTATTAGTAAAGCCAGACCAAAGTATGCCTAACTGCTAAGGTATATTATATAATAACACAACTTTTTATAGGGAACAATCTCCCTAAGCCACTATCTGGTTATGCTAAGTAAGAGGATAATGCTATCATAAGTTACGTTATCGTGTGGGCCATCGCGATGAACCTCGCATAGTTTTCCATTATGATGATTTTGCCAAGAGTACCAAAAACACTATAGCTGTCGTTTTGTTTACTCTCTCTTCGATTACAAATTTTCAATACAAGGGTCCTAATAGGCAGGCAGATATAAGCAAGACGGGGTTTGAGTAGCGGAGGAGAGAAAGAGAGAATAACAGTAGACAAAGCTCTAAGATAATACATTAGATACAAATTGTAGGGTGACTTTACTTTCACTTCAAGTGAAAGTCTCGCTATAATAACTCCTAGAATAGTGGTGCTAAGAAGAATGGATAGAGGGGCAAGAAGGTAGTGTACTAGCAAAAAAAGTACTACAATTTACGACTATTAACCGTAAGTACCTAGACAATACAAAGCCAGCGGAGCTATATCCTAATATAAACTAAGTGTGCGCTAGATAGCGCCTTAGGAGATAAAGAAAGGGAGATTGAAGTTGAAGCTGATTTCGAACATAACTATACTAGTTAATTCTAGTCACCTTGCTCATATTATAGAAAAAATGGATTTTATGCAACGTTTAGTAGCATATGAGTGGCGGTAGTTAAAGTTTACCAAGACTTCCCAATATCAAAATCTGTATCTCCCGACTTGATAAATCTAATGTAACAGACACTAGCTCACTTAGTGAGAAGTCGAGACTGTACTTTTAAACTCCGTTAGTTCTCGAAGCTAGATGCCAAGGGGCACCCAATCTGTTAAATGCAACATCAGTCGGCGATACTCCGATATCGCAAAGTTGCAAACATTCAGCCACCCGTGGATTTCCCGCGGGGTGTATATTGCATAAATTTACGAGTGAATCCTGATAATCCAGTCACTCCGCGGATTTACCGCACTTTGTTATTTGCCTAAATCCTTTAGTATTCCCGAACTCCTCGTACAGGGGTTTGATTCGATGACGGGAGGGCCGAGGTGCTGGTCTGAGCGTCATCCGGGCTTGGTCACGCTGAACCCCGCGCTGCGACAGCTGATTCCATCAATCAGACCACGAATTCGGCACGCGGTGCCGAGATAGCTATACTTTGGTTTAATTGAAAGGGCGTAAAACTCAGACTTAAAGCGCATAAATCGTGTATAATCTCAATCTAGAATATCTAGAATATTAGGAGAGTTAGAAGCTGAGCAGATTTTGGATTTACACTGCACTCCACGTTTTGACCCGTCTCCACATTAAACCCCCCCTTTTGCAGGTTGCAGGACCCGCAGCTTAGAGTGCGGCAATCTAGCCGATATCCTGTAGTTAATCTCCCCAAGTTGAATGTTCCAAATCCCGGATTACAAATCGAAGTCAAAGTGGCGCCTGACCATAGCCTGACTCGCATCCCAGCACAATTTTTATACACACTGCCAAGCGTAATTCGGGCAAATGAACGGGGTGCATCCGTGTGAATTAGCTTTGGTGGGCCACCTCGGGAGGCTGTTAATGCAATGTTTCTGAATAAATGCGGGTTCATTGCCTGAATCCGCATTGTCCGACTTGTTACTAGTTTCGCTTGTCTACCGATCATTCTTGCTCTTTCTTCTACACATATTCCATGGTGCAGGTCGCCGCGTATTATTTACCACTACAGCTTCCAATACTACTTCACATCGTATCCCACCGACTATTGACATTTATCACCATCTGAGGAATCAAAAGACTTGCTCGTCTGCACAACCTTCCCCCATCAAAATTTCCCTGCATTGAGAGGTGGAATCAATAAAGAACTTGTGTACCGGGTCAGAAAGAAAAAAGAACTGTGAGAATGGATCCCGAAAGTATGTCACCCTCCTTCGTTTGGCGTCAAAGCTACCCCCGCAAATAGCCGGAACTAATTTATTCATTTGTCGGTATCCAGAAGCATCTATTGACGGTTCAACGCCGGCCGCAAGCAACCCGGAGTTACAACATGGAAATGAGGATACTTTATCAAATCATGGCGACGTGGATGTCGAGAAAGGAGTTGCACCAGGTGCGACAGCAACGGAGCTACAAACAGACTCATTTCAAGATCCAAATATTGTCGATTGGGATGGTCCAAATGACCCAGAAAACCCTCTGAACTGGACAAAAAGGAAGAAGGTCAACGCGACAGTCTCGATCGCCTTGATCACCCTCCTGACGTATGAAATCCCACATACCCTTCACTCATGCACCCCCACTAACCTTGTATTCACCCAACAGACCTCTAGGCTCATCAATGTTTGCCCCCGGCATTGGGGAATTGGCCGTCAAATTCCACCTGACGAACACAGCGATCGAGTCTTTCGCGGTCTCCGTTTATCTCCTTGGATACTGCTTCGGGCCTCTCCTCATTGCCCCACTGTCAGAAATGTACGGTCGACGGATCATGTACAATGCCTGTAATGTCTTCTATGTGATTTTCACCATTGCGTGCGCAGTCGCTCCCGAAATCGGCAGCTTGATTGTTTTCCGCTTTTTTGCGGGCTTTGCGGGAAGCTGTCCCTTGACGATCGGCGCTGGTTCGATTGCGGATATGTTTGTGCAAGAAAGTAGAGGAAGCGCATTGGCTGCTTGGGCTATTGGTCCGTTGATTGGACCGGTCATCGGGCCAATTGGTATGTTTTCGGATGGACTTCGGATGCGCTTGGATATCCGTGCTAACTATTGGTAGCGGGTGGATTTCTCACACAAGCAAAGGGCTGGCGGTGGACATTCTGGGTTCTTGCTATGGCCGTACGTGAACGCATGTGCGGAAAAAATTTGGTGTCCTTACTGACTGGAATTAGAGCGGAGCTGTGAGCATCTGTTCTATGCTTACCATCCGAGAATCATACCCGCCCACGCTCTTGGCTTGGAAAACCAAAAGGCTGCAGAAAGAAACCGGGAATCTCAACTTACGATCCAAGCTCGACTCTGGTATGAGTCCGAAGCATTTGTTCCTCCACACGATTGTTCGACCAACCAAAATGCTTTTCCTTTCGCCAATCGTCTTCCTGTTGTCCCTCTACGTCGCTCTTGTCTACGGATACCTTTATCTGCTGTTCACAACAATTAGTTCCGTCTTCGAGGGCCAATACGGCTTTACTCAGGGCACAGTGGGACTCTCGTATCTCGGCATAGGAATCGGCTCAGTCATTGGTCTAGGAGTACTAGGCGCAACATCCGACCGCTTACTAAAATATCTCACGAACAAGAATGGGGGAGCTTCAAAGCCCGAATATCGTTTGCCACCTATGATACCCGGGTCCTTCTTTGTCCCGGTCTCATTGTTCATTTATGGATGGACGGCTTATTACAAAGTTCACTGGATAGTACCCATAATAGGCACATCGTTTCTCGGCGTCGGAATGCTAATGGCGTTCGTAAGTTAAAGATGCTAGTATTATTGAGAGATCCTACTGACGAAATTTGCAGATGACCGTCAGCACATATTTGGTCGATGCGTTCACAATATATGCCGCCTCTGCCATGGCAGCGAATACAGTCTTGCGGTCCCTAGTCGGGGCTTTACTGCCGCTCGCTGGGCCAGCTATGTACGATAGTCTCGGACTTGGCTGGGGTAACTCATTGCTTGGCTTCATTGCTTTAGCGATGTGTCCACTACCCGTCATATTCTATGTATACGGAGAACGCATCAGAACGAGTAAGATGTTCAGAGTTGAGTTTTAGACCAGTCAATCTGGAAGTGGCTTATATACTTTTCGCTCGGAGTTCAAGCACATTTGCACGTCTATGGGTTTTCTTTCTATCTCATATCCTGCTTCTATGTATTCTGGTCATCATTTCATTTTCAGGTTGCATCCAGTTGGCGCTTGTCTTTGCGTTTTATCAATGGACTTCACGTTCTACCCAAGATTAGGCTCGGTAGCTTAGCCTTTTTCTACCCTCTTTGGATTGACTATCACAATCGCTCAGCCATTATGCTTGATAGCCGGACATTGATTAGCGAATGCACAAAAGTGATAAACTTCAACCTTATAGCTTGACTTGAAACAATGTTCATTAAAGTCCTCGGATAATTACCCCTATCAATACTTCCCCCAAGTATAACGGCTACCAGAAGCTAGATCACGATCTCTACTCCTCGAATGGCGGAAACTGACTCATAACAACATCAGCCTTCTCCAACTCCCCTTCCAAAACCCGTCGTCTCTCCTCGTCACGAACAAAAATCCCACACTGAAAAGCCTTCGGCCGAATATTGAACCCCTGCGTATACGCAAAAGAGTCATAAACCCGTTCAGACCCATCATGCTCCCTCTCCGGCTCAAATCGAAACACCCACAAAAGGCGGACCAGCGCAATAAACAACGAGTTCTGTGCCAGTCCCGCCCCAGGGCATATACGCCGTCCCCATCCAAAAGAACTATGACCCTCCTTTGCAGGATGAATCTTCTCCGGCGAAAGCTCAACAAGATCTTCATCTGACAACGGTGGTACATATGGAAGCTGACTCGGATCACAGCTCAGGAACCGCAGCGGATTGAAGTGGTGTGGGTTGGGATAGTAGCTTGGATTGAGATTTATGGCCCAACTATTAGAAAGAATTGTTGTGCCTTTCGGTATGAAGTAGCCTTTGTATGTATCCGACACGGAATTTGCATGTGGCGTCCCACCAAGTACGGCGACGGGTCGGATACGAAGCATTTCTTGACATAGGGCTTTGATGTAGGGAAGATTAACTTCGTCAGCGAATGTTGGGAGACGTGTTGAGCCGATGACGTGGTCTAGTTCTGCGTGGGCTATTGCTTGGGCTTGTGAGTTGATGACCAGCATCAGGATTGCAGTACACAGCGTGCTTGCTGTAGTGTCGCTCCCTGCACCGAAAAGGGAAGCGGGTACGAAGGAGAAATCTCTCTCGCTGATGGTTCCGAAGGAAGTCGGATCTGCGTCTCGTGCTTGGAGTAGTAATTTTGACAGTGAATCTGGGACATCAGAGGGCAATTTTGCAGTGCTGAGTTCATTCTTGACTTGATTCAGTAGGTTCATGTTCACAGCGGCTTCTTCACGTCCTCGGCGTTGGATCTCCGCTTTCCAGGGCGTGAAGGTATTTGGGATGTACTTGAGCCAGGGCATTGTCTCGACTAGATAGCGACCTGGGACATTGAGGGATGCAGAATATTGCATGAACTCTAGTCTTTGGCGAATCATTTTTGAGGTCATGGAGTCGATTCTGAGGCCGTATGCGATGCTGAATACCACACTTGCGGTGAACCGGTCGATGAGACCTTCGTAATCTTCTGGTTTATTGAGGAGGGAGCCACATAGTCTTGTGGCCTCGGCCTCCTGGACTGGTTTGTACAATCGTAGTGCAGATGGATTGAGTGCCTGGTGCAGCATTTTTCGTCGAACTTGCCATTCCTTCCCGTAGGGCTGGACTAGGATCCCAGCGTTGTCCCAGTACAGTTCACCCATCACTACGAAGCGTGGGCGAGAGCTGAATTTTGTACTGCGCTTCTCAAGTAGGTCCACGGCGATGTTAGGGTCGGATATAATGATTGTAGGGCGCCGACCGATCCAAAGAGTGAAGATGGGGCCGTATCTGTGAGACCATTTTTCAAACTGGATCCATGGTGAAGAAGCTGGAA
The DNA here is from genome assembly GCA_028829675.1 of Penicillium tannophilum. Taxonomy (NCBI): domain Eukaryota; kingdom Fungi; phylum Ascomycota; class Eurotiomycetes; order Eurotiales; family Aspergillaceae; genus Penicillium; species Penicillium tannophilum. The sequence continues at coordinate 2,519,153 of JAQKAK010000004.1, read as the reverse complement.
TTATGAACTTGTTGCCGAGGAATGGGATTGGGGTCGGACCTGGAGGGAGACGAAGCCAGAGGAAAAAGTCATGGACGAGAATGTATATTATGAAGATGATCATAGCGACGAAGGCTAAGGAATATGACGACGTCATGAGCAGTGAGCTCGGTTGCCACGCAAAATCGTCGAACATTTGAACCCCCATTTTTATTTCTGAACAGTCTTTCAGGTTTGACTGGAGTTCTCTCCAGTCTATTTATTACATCGCAAATTTCTAGTGAAAGCGGGAGAGCCCCACATGGGATTTTGCGGGGGAATTCGTCGTCTCCACCTCACACATTTGTGGTCTCCACGCCTTTTATCTTTGAATTCGAAATACAAGCAAAGCATTTTGTCTTTCTGTAACCTCTCGCCTTAAGTAATGTGCCTTGTATCTACAATAAAATAGCGATGACCTCCATTTATAAGCATTCTAGCAGGAACTTGCTTCTTCAACTGGGCTGGGTATAGACCCTTTCGCCAGTGACAGCCTCATTGGCAGCTACTTCCCGGCAACGATGTTGTTGTACTACAATTGAGCGAAAGTGAATGTGTGGAGCTCGGAAACCATAATCGTGTTGTTTAGGAACAAGATGCGGTGCACCATGGCGTTTTGAGTGAGCATAGCGTTGTACTCTTCCTCATCAACAGATGTGATGACGTCCTTAAGAGTCACTCAAATAAAGGCATCCTCTGACTTGGTGCTGAGCGGCGACGTAGATAAGAGCCATAAGGCTGAGTTGGCCGACGTTGACGCATCAGCGATATGCAGTAGACCGGCTTTGGTGCCAAGCCGTGGCTTCCTTAGCTTGAAAAACGCGTCTCACCGGATGCTCCAATACGACCAAAAGTGCCGGTGCCACCAGTTGCATTGTCAGCAAGAGTTAACCATACACCACTCAGAGGACCAGTTACAGAGATCATATATTGTTGGTCTTCCGACTAAGTTAAAAAGGGGAGTTATCTGCTAGGGTGAATATCAAGTTATCAATTACATGCACCGTTCGATCCCCTTATTTTTGAGGGTATTTAGGAACAAGGAGCCCGGCCCGATAAATCAACCGAAAAATCGACTGACGGTGGCTCCGGTCACTCCCGCTCCTTTATTATCATCTCATTTACCCTCATCCCATCTAACAGGAAATGGGACAAACCATCCCGAACTGGCTGAGAATGTGGGTTTCTAAAACCCTATCCTAGATCCAAGCCAAGAGTCTAAACACCATTTAGAATTCTCATCCTGCTCAGCGGGGCTTCTTACCTGCCCCAGCTACACCGCATCTGGGTGCACGGGGACTGCCAGGGTATCTCGCTCAGCTATCTACTACTAAACCTCATCAGCGCGACCGAGCAGTTCACCATAGGGTTCTTTATCCTAGTGAATCATGAGGGAGGGACAGACCTCTTCGTCGAAACCCCCGTAACGACTGGTGACTGGTTGAACCTGACCCAGCTCACCCTGATTTGGGCCCTGCATCTCCTCCTGTAAGTTCCTTTGAATCTTTCCTCGATGATTTTGAAGGATAGTATTCTAAAAAGAATAGATTTATGCTATGTCTCTGGTTCCCATCCGATAATCATTTTGGGTATAAATTTGGGCTACTGACGGTTTATATCCTCTTCGCCCTTATTTCTATTATACCAATTTTTATTGACGCTATCGATCGTGACTTCTTTGGTCCCCCCGAATGGCGCCAGGTGGGTCAAGCCCTCTTTAGCGGCTACCACGCGATGTTCATGAACCCGATCGTTACGATCCTGGCTCTCGTTGCGCTCCCTTGCCAGGCGCGGGCTATTCGTGCCCTACCTTTTGGTGATCTGAAATCCCTTAGTCTTTTAGGGCTCCTAGCTCAGGGTGTCATATTTAGCGTTGTGGCAATCTCGTGGACGATGCGGGTGAAGTTCATGGACCTGTCTTTTAGGGATGTAATTTCGTACGGGCTTTTAACGTTCGTGAGCTGGTATCAGATGGTCGGATGGGCTGCGGTGAATAATGCGGTGTTTGCGCTAGTGCAGATATCGTTATTCTGTTTGGCGAGGAACTGGAGGGTAGTGAAGATGGTTGTAGCTGATGGGGAGGGAGAGCCTCTACTAGGTGCGCTCCGCCTAGATGAGTAGCTCCGGGACCTTGATCGTCGGGCCAGACTCAGACCTATGTAATTTTGCCTGTACGCGCGGATATTGCCCCAGCGGCACCTGCGCCCAGTCTCGGAAACGCCAGCATATTTAACCTTGGAGTTGCCCCAGTATGCATGCAAAATATGTCATGTCCCTATTCTGTAGATCGCGTAGGCTTCCAGAAAGTTTCTCGGAACTAATACGCGATACATCGCCAGGAAGGGTTCAGATCCACCCATCGCAGATCCTATCTCAGATCTCTACATTTTCCACGAAATGCTTTCGCTAGACCACTAAAGTCCTCATTTCCGCCTGTCTTGGCGCTTTCCCAGCTGAAATAAACACTCCGCTACGCCGATAAAACACAAGATCTGCGGATGAGGCGGGATAATGCCTAGAGATCTTGACAAAGTTATTAAAGGGATGAATAGCCCGAAGCAGAGGGAGATTGCACTTATATGCATTTCATTCATTGAACTAATTTCCTTCTTCTTTTCTTTAATTAAGTCACTCTTTTATTGTCACTCTTTTATAGCCATATAATATGGCACCGATCTGGCCATGGCTGGGCGCTCTCCTTGCCTTGCCCCTGGCTCTAGCCGGAAAGCATGGAGATGCCGTGCCTAAGTCCTATATTATTGAGTTCAGCAATTCTCACATCGTAAGACCCTCTCTAAGCAGAACTGAGCCATGAATCTTAAAGCTCATAAGTAGTAGTCCACCGACAGCTTTATCAGCGGCCTTGCCCGACAAGGTATTCAGGCCAACCTTGAGCGCGACTTGTCCTTTGCTCTTTTCCATGGAGGCTCGTTTAGTTTGCTCGGAGACACGGAGAATGAAGCCGCCATTGTGAAGAAGATCTCATCTTTCAGCGGAATTAAGAGCATCGCTCCTGTTAGCGAGGCTCACTTGCCTGCACGACAAGCTTTGGTGGCTCACTCTTCCACTAACCATGCGCATCGCCTGAGCCGCCGGGACGTGGATTACTCAACCGGGCCCAACGACGTTCCTCATCGGATGACCGGCGTTGACAAGCTGCGCGAGGAGGGATATCTGGGGAGTGGATTCCGAGTCGTCGTCGTGGACTGTGGTGTTGATTACAAGCACCCTGCTCTCGGTGGTTGTTTTGGAGAGGGCTGCTTGGTGGAATTTGGCTACAACCTCATCGACGATAACGATGACCCGTATGACGACTGCGACGGGCACGGCACCCATGTTTCAGGGCTCATTGCCGCCCAGCCAAACCCGTACAACTTCACCGGCGTGGCTCCTAATGTCACCCTGTGACACTACAAGGTGTCGAGTTGCGCGAAACGCTCCTCCACCGACTTGATCATGGAGGCCTTCAAAATGGCCTATGAGGCCAAAGCCGATATCATCACTACATCTATTGGTGGATACATTGGTTGGTCTGAGGAGCCGTGGGGAGTTCTCATTCAGCGGATTGTCAAGGCTGGAGTTCCGTGCATGGTTGCTGTTGGAAATGATGGCCAGTATGGAATGTTCTACGCCTCGGACGGAGCTGACGGTAAAGGCGCCATTGGAGTTGGAGCAGTAAACAACCTGATGGCCCCCATGCTGCTCAACAAGGCAACGTATTCGACCAGGAACTCCACCAAAAATTCGGTTAGTCTATTTCTGAAGATGCAGACTTTGTCAACGGAACGTACCAGTTGTACACTTTGAGTCTTAATGCCTCTGTTGAGAACGATGGATGTCAGGCCTTGCCCTCAAACACATCTGATCTTTCGAGAAATATTGTTTTGATAAGACGTGGTGGCTGCTCTTTCGAGAATAAGGCACTCAATGCTGTCAACGCTGGTGCAAAGAACATTCTGTTCTACAACAATGCCCCTGGTACCGACCAATTCTCTTTCACCAAGCACGGTCTGACCGGAATCGGAATGGTGCCAACGGGTACCGGTGAAGAGTGGGCACAATTGCTGGCAAAGAATACTACCGTTGTTCTGCGCATGGTCAGCAAGAAGTACGCTTCCACAATCTTTGTCAACGAGGTAAACAACCAGGCCGGAGGTTTCGTGAGTGACTTTCACAATGAGGACCTAGTAATGAGCTCGCCCAATTGCCTTCTCTTGTCGCTCCTGGTGGCTTTATGATCTCGACATATCCCCTGGCCCTCGGAGGTTGCGCTGTGGAATCTGGTACTTCAATGGCAACTCCTTACTTCGCGGGCTGCATCGCTCTCCTGAAGGAAGCTCGCGACAAGTCCTCGCCCACAAGTATTCAGTCGCTCTTTGCAACGAATGCAAATCCAAATGTGTTCAACGACGGTGTTTCAACCTATGGATGGCTCGATTCCGTCGCTCAACAGGGCGCCGGTCTCATCAATGCCTATGATGCAGTCCACGCAAAGACTATTTTCAACGTCAGCAGCATCAGCTTCAATGATACTGAGCACATAGCACCAGTTCTCTTCAGCATCAAAAACACCGGCTCCGAGACTGTTCAATACACCATCGACCAAGTTGGCAGTGGAACAGTCTACACCCTCGCCGACGACGGCACTACCACCCCGGTTTTCTTCGACTCTGGCGACTTCATGGAGACAGTCACTGAGTATGCGTCGCTCAATTTCAGCTCCCGCCTTCTATCAATCAGCCCCGGTCAAACAGCCGTCGTCAAGGTAACCGCTACCCCACCAAAGGGACTGGATACCACCCGCATCCCTATCTACAGTGGCTATGTCACTTTGAATGGAACAAACGGAGACTCATTCTTAATCCCTTACTTGGGTGCCGCAAATGCTATGCGTAATGTTACCATCCTTGACACCAAGCACAGCGACAACTACCTTTCTCCAGTAGAAGCAACAGCCACGTCCAGACGAATGACCCGTTCACCTTGCCTGCTCCCGGCACCACTGGCACCAACATCAGTTACCCTATCTTCCAGCTCTCAAAATCGATGGGAACGAGCCTCCTTGACATTGATGTGAAGGCGAGCAATGGCACTGTCCCTGGATCCACTCCTGGTTATCCGAAGAACTCCCTTTCCCGCTCGGCTACTGGGGCCTCAGAAGTACCTTGGTCAGGAGAGCTGGCGGACGGAACCTATGTGGCTAAGGGTGTTTATGCTTTGCGTGTGAGAGCACTTAAGATCTTTGGTGACCCTAAGAATGTTGCGGACTATGATGTCGTTGAGACACCTCGTTTCCAGGTTCAGTATGAAGGGGACGAGAGTTCGAAAGCTCGTCGCCACTGGTGATTGACGATTTCAGCCTTGCAAATTGGCATAATTGCTCGGCCTTTCAATTTAGCCTGCCACATTGGAAAGAACCATTCTTGAACAGTTTATTGATGGTCGAGTGGACAGATATTTTTCTTTCATTATATATATGGCAATATATTCTAATAGTAATTGATTTTGAACGTCATAATTGAGCCGAATCTGCAAGACTGCACTTGAACCTTGGAGATTTGAAAAAGTGACGAGGTCCCCAGGTCTCCAGACCGTAGATTTAGGTGGGGGTTCAATCTTCGGATTTGTTGAACTTGAACAGTCGGTATTGGGCGACATTACTGTACCCGTGAACTCAGCTGAAGTTGTTCACAGGTCGGAAATATATATAACCCCAGCTGTTTGTAAACCCCATGCCACCTCCATGTTGAGAGAACGGCTACCTCGAATCTCAGAACCATATATGGGTACCTAGGTATTGAAACGTTAAAAGCCCTTGTATTATGTGTGTAGGTACTAGTAGTTGCCAACTCCCTTAACAATTCAACAAATGCTGGCTTTTCCCATGGGTCACGTGAATAATTAGTGGCTCGGCAGCTGTCAGATTCGGGGCGATCACCGACGACAATGCAGCATAACAGCCCGAAGCTAACTATAGTCCAGTCCATCCATTCGTCAAAGAGCGAACCCAGAACTACAGGACAATCGATGGTTTCTTTCATTCAAATTTGTGAAAATTTATGAAAGTTTTATGAACCCTTTTGATGAGACGACCCATTTTTGGTCCGCCGGAATCCGGCATCGGTGCAGTGATCCACCAAGGGCCCAACGGGGCGCAATTACATAATCTCGCTCGTCACTTTAGCCACCCAATGGCAGCGCGTCAGATGCAGATCCCCCCACGACCGAGGTCAAGAATATCAGATTGATTCACCCCCTGGTAGAAGGGCAATGAGGGTATACGCTGTCTGGTCTAGTGCCGAACTCTCATATCTGCGCGTTGAGGGGTGAAAGGGGCTCGCAATGCCATTGCGCCGTAGCCACACCAAGTCCCGAAAGGGCTGTCTTGAGTGCAAAAGGAGACATGTCAAGGTATGCAGACTTTGCCCAGTCCCTTTACATAATTGAAATACGAGAGAGCGTTACTGGCCGGTGGCGTATGTGATTCTTATGCAGTCCACGCGCCCTGTTGACGTGTCTCCGATCATCAAGGCGACAATCTGACAAGATCACAGTGCGATGAAGAATTGCCTAAATGTACCTTGTGCAGGAAGCGCAAGTTGGAATGCACCTATCCACCTGATCCCGACAGTCCGCACTCGCCTAGTGTGAGAGATGGTTCTGATAGTGGACCGCGGACGCCAGGTGGCGATCTGCCATTTCCCACCCGCATGTTGGAGATGCGGCTCTTCCACCAGTATTTGACATCGACCTATTTGACATTATCCCAAGATGGATTGTCCGCTTATCATCTCTATATTACCATTCCACATATGGCTACTTCTTATCCTTACCTCATGGATAGTATTCTGGCGCTGTCTGCGCTGCACTTGGCATCCATTGAAACCGATAACCGTCAAATGTGGCTGGAAGCCGCAATGCGGTACCAAAGCCAAACTTGTGCCGGACTGGGGAAATCTCTTCCCGAGATAACAGACCAGCAGTATGAGCCGGCTTTTGTGGCTTCTGTGTTCATCATTCTATACGCCCAGGGGTTTCCCGTGATTTCATCCGATACCCACTCTGCGGATGCATTCTCAAGAGTAATGGAAGTTCGCACATTGATTTCAGGAAGTGCCATGTTTTTCACAAAACTTACCGAACTCGGGATCGAAGGTCGGCTTGACGGGTGGCTGTGCCCACCTGATGCGGAGGAGACATTAGAGCCCCCACTACAATGCAGGTTAGATGAACCCTCTGAAAGATTATCAGCTTCAGCATAAATCGGAATCGGAATGCTAATACCTATCCAGCGATGTAAAGTATGAAGACCGCGAACAATTATTCGACCTACACAAGTGAGTCACAAGTCCATCTATAGAAGGAACAACTTGCTGAAAATATCAGGAAAATAATGCAATCCCTTGAAAATCTGGGATCTATCATCGAGACAGACATATCACGTAACCAAGCATTATACACCGCCACATTGCAAATCCTGCAACACGCCATTGAGCCCTGGCCCAAGATTGGCGCACACGGTGGAGTCATTGCATGGCCCCTTTTCATCGCAGAAGACTTCATAACATTAGTCCAAGACGGAGACTGGTCTGCCCGTATTCTGTTCTTACATTATGCCACTGCTATGCGCCTTCTATGCAATCGGTGGTATGTCAGGGACTGGGGTCGGCGGCTTGTACTTGCGACTATACAACCGCTAAAAGAGATCCCGCCGATGTGGCAAGATACTATCTCATGGATGATGCAGGGCATTGAGGTCGATCATGGGCCATTGACACACAGAAGTGTCAAATCAGAATAATCAGAATAATGAAATATATTCGCGAGAGTTGACCTGTCGTGTATCTTCCAAGACCCCATTCGAGGTGACCGATATGATTCATCGAAGACGTGCGGCATCTTATTCTTCGGCTATTTCGAAATGAAATCGCAAAGACAGTTTGAACCTGCCGACAGACCCGCTAGGCCGTGGGTGCCTTTTGTTTGTACGACTATCCTTTCTTCACAACAAATATAAAAAAAGCGTAATGATTGACTTTTCTTTGTTTGCCTCCAAAAGTTAAGTCCTATCCCTATCCCTATTGCCCTCTCTGTTCCCCGTTCACTTTCCCTTCCCCCATACCCTATCTCACCAAATAGCCCTTTACTCTTGTCTCCTTTCCTAGTACACAAATTCTATCCCCCCTTTACCTGATTCCTTAGGTAATCTAGATAAGCGAAGATTAAGCTTCTGCCCCGCACGTCCCCAAGAAGACGAATCACAGGTTCTTAATCTCTTCTTTTCTGCTTAATATATCGGGGTTCAATGCCACGTGCTGACCAACATCAGTGGGCCTGTATTGTGGGTCATCAGGTCCGTTCTGGCATCACCGTATAGTAAGCTGGCCACCGGAAACCTCGGATATGTAAACCCAAAATAGCGCGATAAGAAAGACCCTGCTTTGGTATGCTGACAAACTTCAAACCCAACGGTCGGAATTAATAATTATTAAGTTGGGGACCTAAAGCTTATTGGCGCAGTTATCAGCGGGGTTTCCCCCGATATCTCACACGACATTAGGGTATCCACATGCACAATCAGTCGGTGGGCCCGGTCAAATCCCCATTTTATCTACTTTATCTTGATTGTGAGCCTGTCGGTGTGGGTGTTTTTATTTAATCTTCGGCGTTAGAGGCTAGGTCTCTCGGGTGTCTTCCAATCCTCCATGTAGATATTTTTCTTTCTCATTCCCTGATCCTTCCCACCCGCTTGCCTTCATATTCAATCATCCTGGTTCTTCCTTTTTCGCAATATATTTATTCCCAACGACAGCTACACTCAGCCGGTGATATTCCGACTAGGCTTGTGAGTTGACTTGGGGTTTTCCGTTCTCTTGGTGTCCTCCGCACCATGCGTCAAGGATTGATCGTCGAGGATGTGGAGAAGCAGGTAAGAACCTCGGCTCTATCCTTGTTCATCCGCCCACGCATTTCCTGAGTCAGATGAAATTCTCATACAGTTCTCTAGAAGGTTGCGCTGCTGTCGCAGAGCACTTTGGTCTCCGATGAGGGCGTTTGTCGATCTTCGGAGCGGCCTGTTACTCGATGGGGTACCATTTCGAACAAGTTGAAACAAAGACCAGGGCTTGTCGTGATATTATCTGTGATTCTACTGGTGCTGTATTTGCCGACTATCAATATATCGCCACTCGACTTCATCACACAGAATGGCCATTGCAATATTAGCTCACATGAGAGCCCTGGGCCCGGAAAGCTGGGAGCGATTGCTACCGAAAGCGCGATTTGTTCGCGGCATGGAATTGAGATGTTTGAAATGGGTGGCAATGCTGCTGATGCGGTAAGTCTTCATAAAAGCGGCCCAATGCGACTGATCCTGTAATGCCCCTTTCGCATTGGAAACCAGGTGGTCATTAGTCCAAGCTAAGTGTAGCCTGTAGATCGTCGCTGCACAGTTCTGTGTGGGAGTTATTGGTACGTACCTAGGGGATCCTGGTGCTTGCCATAATATTAATTTGAAAACACAGGAATGTACCATAGTGGTATCAGTGGGGGCGGGTTCATGCTGGTGCGGGCACCGAATGGATCCTTTGAGTTTGTCGACTTTCGAGAGACAGCGCCAGCCGCGGCATTTGAAGAAATGTATCGAAATAACACGAGAAGCTCGGTTTACGGGGGTTTGGCAAGGTACGACAAACTTCTAGCCTATGTGAAACATGATGTTAATAGCATAGCATAGTGCCGTGCCCGGTGAAGTGCGTGGATTGGAGTATCTCCACAAACACTACGGCTCTCTTCCGTGGCGGACTGTCATGCAGCCAGCCATTAGGACCGCTCGTGACGGATTCCCGGTTAACGAGGACTTGATCAAATACATGAACGCGGCAGTGGGCACTGGGGAGGATTTCCTGTCACATAACCCAACATGGGCTCTGGACTTTGCTCCCAATGGCACCCGCCTAGGCCTGGGGGAGATTATCACCCGGAGGCGATTTGCCGATACGCTTGAAGCTATTGCCGAGCGGGGTCCAGATGCCTTCTATTCGGGCCCAATTGCTGAAACAATGATCAATGCCATTCAAGCTTCGAACGGAACAATGACATTGGAGGATCTAGCGAACTACGAGGTCATCATTCGAAACACGTCTCAAATCGACTATCGTGGATATACCATCACTAGTGGAACGACCCCTTCCAGTGGCACTATTGCATTGAGTATGCTTAAAATTCTAGACGGATACAAAGATTTTTTCTCATCTGAGAAGACTGTGAACCTCAGTACTCATCGAATGAACGAGGCAATGCGATTCGGATATGGCCAGGTATGGTTCTTTTACTTCTTCCCATAGACATATGCTGATTATATCAAAAGAGAACCGAGATGGGAGATCCACTCTATGTTCCGGGAATGGCGGAATATGAAGAGGACATATTGAAACAGTCGACTGTTGATGGAATCCGAGGCAAGATATCTGATACTCACACACTGGACGTGTCGGCATATGATCCTGCTGGCCTTGAAAGTCGGGATACGTAAGGACCTTGTACCCGAAAACAGGGTTGCGAAATACAACTAACAGCTGTTAAGACCAGGGACTTCTCATCTTGCCGCAAGCGATCACTCCGGCCTTGCCATCTCTGTGATCAGCACGATCAACACGTATTTTGGCAGCCAAGTAATGGTTCCAGAGACGGGTATCATAATGAACAATGAGATGAACGGTGAGTCATTCGAGGACGTATTTCCAAGAGCACAGATTCTCATAGTCACACCAGATTTCTCAATTCCCGGATCATCCAACTCATTCGGATATGTTCCCTCTGAGGCAAACTATATTCGACCTGGCAAGCGACCTATGTCCTCCATTACACCAGCCATTGTCACTGGGCCTGACGGAAAGCTATTCCTGATCAGCGGATCGGCTGGAGGTAGTCGCATTATTACCGCCACCGCCCAGATCATCATCAACGCAATTGACCACGGTCTAAATGCCGCTGAAGCCTTGGCCAAGCCTCGCTTGCATGACCAACTACTTCCTAACCAAGTCTGGTTTGAGTATACATTTGATAACTCTACTGTGGCTTTTATGGAAAGTAGGGGGCACAATGTTACTTGGATGGCTCCTGGTTCAAGCACTGCGCAACTGATTCACGTCCTGCCCAATGGAACATTCGATGCTGCTGGTGAACCACGTCAATTGAATTCAGCAGGCTATGCGATATAGAGTACATCTCAATGTAATTATGTTCACGAATAGTTCTGTTTCAAAAGAAGAAAATTAGATTGCACGTCACTGTGTCCGCACGGATTATATTGATCTATCACTCCAGTTCGCGATAAGAGACGATATAGAGATGGTCCGTGCGTCAATCGGAACGCGGAGTCCTTTTTTTCTTGTTAACGCCAGATCCATGACCAAGAGTCTTGGGAGAGGTCTGACTTGTTCTTTTTCACATTTTTCATATCGACGAGCTCGCATCTTTCCTTAGAGCAAATTTTCAAGCCTGTTTTCCTGTATTGCTTTTGTTATCTGTACATTTCTTTGTTGCACGCGCATTGAGGACCCGCGTTCGCGTGTTGAACAAAGAAGTTGATTGTGCTTGACGAGTCTCTCAATACCCTACAACAGCACTGAATCCTGCAATCCCAGTGAGTCGTTGCGCATGTATCTATTCTGATACATCCTGACTAACATTCTCTTGGTGAACAGGACGACCTTGAACCTCCCTACACTCCACCAACCCATGCATCTCATGCACCCCCACACCGACCTTTGAACGACGGAGATCCAAGCCCTCGCGTGACAATCAAAATGGCATTGACTGATAACATCCAAGTTGTCCTCCCTCCACCCAGCGAAGAGTTCTCCAAATTCAAGCCCTTCCCTCCACTATTCGACGCCATCGTGGATGAGATCCTGTCTGAGGAGGCGAGCTTTGATGCTCTTGGAGATGAGGACTGGCCTATGAACAATGCCTGTCAGAGCGAGAGGTGCTCTACTGCAGTATCTGAGCACGTGGCCACTTCCGCATCTGAGACGAAGAAGCATGCCTTGAAGTCACCCTACTTCCCCACCTCCCCGGCCACCTCCAATAACGCAGAAAAGGCACAGACGACACGGCCACGAACACGGGCAGCAGCTCGAAGAAGCATTACAATTGTTGATATGGCCAGCGAGGGCGAAGAAGAACCTGTACCGACGATGGACAACCACCTGAATGCGAACGGTGATGTGGATAGCGTGGTGGACGAGAACGGCACTGATTCGAAGCCTATTGAACCCGAGAACGAAGCTGCTGAAGCCGAAAACGAAGTACCTCAACAATCACTCAAGAATGACAATGGAGATTTTGAACCAGACGATCTTGAAGATGAAGCTGAGGAGGATGTAATCTTTGCATCCGTGGGTCCATTGAAGGGAGAGGAAATCATTCAATATGTCGTGACCCATGAGTTCTTTGAGACACCAGTCCAGCCCGTGTCACGCTCTGCTAGAGTCCAATTTACTACTGACCTGCGAGAGATGGCTATCTCCGCAGGGATGCCCGATGCAGCAATCAGTGGTTTGCTCGAATACGTGCGCCGGATCTACCTGGATACTGTTGGCGCTCCAGCTGGGAGCCCGGATCTCCAGCACGAGATTACGTTCGGTGAAGAAATTGACGACACGCCGAAAGAAGTTCCCTTGCTCAAAAAGAATCGCAAGAGGAGCCTAGACCAGACAGACGAATCCAGCTCCAAAAAACGCAAGACTGGCAAGAGACGCTCTTCCAAAGATTCAAATGTCTCTGTCCAACCCGTAGTACAGGTCGAGGACAGCCAGGGTATCAACGGTGCCGATTCTCGAATTCATACTTCTTCGGAAGAGTTGCGCCAGGAAAGGATTGGTTTCACGGATGCCATGGACGGCCCTAATGAAATACCAGAATCCCCCATCCTCGCTGCACAGTCCCCCACAAAGACTAAAGAACAGCCTCGCGCCGATCAAGAAATCATCGATCTCACCTGTGAGTCTGATCATGAACAAGTCAAATCAAATGGCGACAAATCCCAAGACAACGAGCCCCTGCGGAGGTTGAGTGTTGCGCTCGAGGAGAATTTAGTCATGAGTCCACCAGTTATTGGCGATAAGGGCAATGCGCTTGATGAGTCTTCGCTGGATCTTAACGGTCTAAATCCTCTTGATCAAATGGAAATTGAGCCGGAGACCGAGTCCGCACAAGGGGACAAGACGCAAAGAATACGGCACGGCTCCGAAAAGAACAAAAAGAAGAACATAAGGCTCTCCACTGTTAATCGCCATACCAGCCAGGACTCGGAACCTCAGTCGGAACTGCAGTCTGCGAATGTGCACTCTGAGACATCGAAACAGAATAATAGGAAAACGATGAAAAACAAGCGCAAGAGAGAAAAGAAACGGAACAATAAAAAGGACAAGGCATCAGATTTGGGTATCAATCCGGATGAACGAGTAGTCACTCCTTCACCAGAGACCATACCGGCCAAGGCTTCAGTACTCTCGACACCGGCATCTCAACGAGCAGTAACCACTCCACAAAATATCAACTCGGTTCAATTTCCTCTACCCTCCACACCGGCGTCGGGAAGACCAAGCAGCAACAAGCCAGGATCCCACTATGGCCAATTATCGCCAGATCCCAAACAGTGGGAAATGGATTTTTGATTACCCGTGATTCACCAGGGGTGACCCCCAGTGATGAGGTGACGTCCAGATATTTCCATACTGCCACTATCGACATTCCTTCACCTAGACCAGCAAGACGCGGCTTGTACAATACGACTATTCCCCCAGAAGCATACAGATGCCTTGAAGAGTTTAATCTATCCCCTGACTGTTTGTTATCAGACTCATCCTTGAGTGATGTTCCCAGCGACCTCGACCTAGATCTCGATCTCGACCGTGAAGATGGGATTTCTGTGTGCCCTCCAACCCCTGCGAAGAGTCCTCGGGTTGTATCCACAGAGTCCGCTGTCATCCCTGAGACTCCTGTCAAGCAAATTTCTTTTCTCTTCCCTGACGACCCGAAGCAATTACGATCAAAAGCGCCTAGAATCTCTCCTTATTTCCCAAAGTTGCCCAGTGATCCACAGTCTTGTCTTCCGTTTCCCCCTATCGATGCTCAATCTTTCGGGCTTGTGCAGGAACAGCTAGCCCACGAGCCGTTCAAGTTACTGATTGCAACAATATTTCTCAACCGCACTCGAGGTGGTGTGGCTTTACCAGTTCTGTTCAAAGTTTTCGACCGCTACCCCACTATCGACTCCATGGCTGCTGCCGATGAGTCGGAGCTTGTGTCTATGATTCGCTGCCTTGGGTTCCAAAATCAGCGTGCCAGGAAGTGCATCTCAATCGCTCAAACTTGGCAGACCAACCCTCCGGTGAAAAACAAACGCTATCGGAAGATTCACTATCCCAACAGACTGGATGGTCGGGACATTGGCCCTGATGAATGTGTTGACGATGAAGACCCACGATCAGCATGGGAAGTTGCCCACTTATCTGGTGTTGGTGCTTACTCCCTGGACAGTTGGCGCATTTTCTGTCGTGACGAACTCCGAGGGATGGCTACAGACTGGGTCGGGACTGGAGCAACTACATCTGGATTTGTCCCTGAATGGAAATCGGTACTTCCCCAGGATAAAGAATTACGTGCATATCTTACTTGGCTCTGGCTGAAGGAGGGTTGGGTGTGGGATCATCACACAGGCGATCTCACTGCAGCAAGTGACAAGACGCTACGAGCTGCACGAGCGGGTGGAGTGGCCCACGAAGAGGACGGAAATTGGGTACTGGAGACTTCGCCTGTGAAAGCAGCAAATGGATTGCACGAGTATTGACTGTGTTTGTTTGCTTTTAGTGTTGCTGTTTGAATGATACCCTGCACCATGTCCTTTTCCTAGTATCCGTCTATGTCCCTCTAGTATCCATTGCCATTGATATTCGACAATTTTGAGTTACAAGGTTTTCGTTTCAGCCTTGATTTTAGGCTTCCATGCAGCACTAGACCTCCACGTCAATAAAGCGGGGCCTCATTTGTCGGTCTGCTCACCGCATTGGAATCTGGAACCTTCTCATTCCCCGATCATCACCATGTTTGACTCCAACTTCATGCATTGTACCTGATGCTCATGCTTCCTTTAATCCCAGCTTTTCATATTTCGCTTTAATTGTATCTGTATTATCTTTTACCCCGTAACGGAATGCCGGGGTCCTTCCCGCAGGGCGATCGACGCAAGCGCTGAGCCACCCTTGACAACTCACTGCCCAACCTAGGCGCCAGGCGGAACATAACACAAACGCTACACCGTTGGAGAACCGAAATAGGAAGACTTTCCCCTCAGTGGCAGTATACTCCATTCTGACTCGACGAGTTGCGAAAGCACAGACGAGGTAAACGGAGTCCGATGAACCTGCGGGCCCAAGGGTTTTGAAGGGATCCACATAGTGCGGCTGCGATTTCGCTGGAGTCATGTTTTTTCCAGTGAGACCCAACAGTACCCCCGATAGGACCGCAAAGTCCAAAGCCAAGCACTGGAAACAACGTCCCAAGCGTTCGTCCCAGCTCTCCCAGGTACGGTCCTCCCGCACCTCAACCAAGGATCCCGAACCAGAACCAGCGGTTCAATCCACCATCTCCGCCTCGACTTCCCACAGTGAGCCCCCACGTCGCTCCTCGATGCCCGGCGTTGACACCGAGAGCCGGTCGGGCACGGCCTCTTTCCTCGAATCGAGATCCAGTCTACCGTATCCGAATTTCTCCAAGGCGCACAGCAAGGAAGATGTTCGCACAGCCAATATCCCTACACCGGACCCGACCGACCTCACCGAACAGGAG
This sequence comes from Penicillium tannophilum, assembly GCA_028829675.1. Lineage (NCBI taxonomy): Eukaryota > Fungi > Ascomycota > Eurotiomycetes > Eurotiales > Aspergillaceae > Penicillium > Penicillium tannophilum. The sequence continues at coordinate 2,503,280 of JAQKAK010000004.1, read as the reverse complement.
GATGGGAAGGAGACTCGACAGAATCACCACACCGAGAACCACCAAGCCCCTCCAAGTCCACCGCTGACAGGACTGGACCAACCATCCTCTCGAAGAGGTACACCTGTTGAAGAGGAGGAAAAAGACAATAGCTCAGAGAAGCCAAAGAAGAAAGCAAGCATCAAGATTCGGACGGAGGTGAATCGCTCGTCGTCCAGCCTGAAGTCTAAGAAAGATGATGGAGTCAAGACTAGCAGAACAGTGCGCGCTGAAACACCCAAGTCCAGGTCATCTAGGACTGAGAAAGAGAAGGAAAAAGAATCATCACCCCGCGCCACCCACAAGCCTTCCAAGACCAAGATCTCCTCCGAAGAGAAGAAGCTCCCGAAACGATCTAGCCGCTCTACGATGTCGCCTTCGCAATCAAATTTAACAGCCCGTGAGGTAGGAGCCGAATCTCTGAATGGATCTGATGCCACCTCTATCGCCCCCAACCAGCAGTATATTCCTGCACGAAAACCCTCCCCGCCAATCGTCAAGCCTCCATCGCGCACCCAAAACCGGTCGGCATTTTCTCATCGTCATACTCCTAGCGATGATTCTCTCGAATATGGTCGAAATGTCCCAACCGGCCCATCATTTGGGGCACCGCCGCCTCCACCTCCCCCGCCTGCCGTCCCGTTGACTATCCCGAGAGTTGACTACTTGCTACAACATGGTGGTCTGAAGAACAGGGTATCACGTACACTGCTCCCCGTGCCCAGCTCATCCGATCCTTTTTCCCAGTCCAATACCCATCCTCATCAAGCTGCCGCCAAGTTCTTTGATCCATTCAACAGCCTTCTCGATGATTACCAAAAAGTGATGAGCAAAAACGGCTCTATCGCTGTGGCGACTGGCTATCGCTCTGTTGCGCGACGGCTGCTAGACCGTCTAGAGGCAGTGTTCGCGCGTGATATCTCCTCAGAGCCTTGTAGTTGTCTAATGTGTGAACGAAATGAAGAGGAGGAACGCCCATCCGGAGTAAGCTGGGGAGAAGTGTTGGAGCTAGTTTCTGGTCGTCGCGAACTTCCCATGTGGCCACCATTTGTCATGGCTCCAACCGTTGACACTGGCTTAGCTGGCGAGGAGCATATCCCCATGCAGAAGCTAGATGTTGATGTACCGGAGGAGTACCGCGAACACTTTATTCGGCAATCCCGCAAAACTAAGGTTGCCGTGGATAAATGGCTCTCCGAACAAAACGATACACCTAGTAGTGCTCCTGGAGAGGTGGATGATGAGACCCTGACTTTCGCCATGTTAACTCATCTCGAACCACACCAACGCTCTTTGTTCTGCGCTCTTCTTGGCATCAACTCTTCAACGCCGGTCCCCCGATCCGATGATGAAAAGGTCCGACCTAAGCCCTCTGCACTTGTTTCCTCGTCTCTAGCAATCCAGCGACTCTACCGCCTGCCGACACTTCCTCGCGACCCAGAAGCGGCCATGTTCATGCTCAACAACCCTGGCTTGCACCATGTCCTAGCCACCCTATCAGCCATTAGCGATGACGAGTGGGAGATTCTTATCTCTGGTCGCTTCGACGGCTTCCTTCGCAGTGGTGCCGAAGACTTATCACAGTCGAATCCTCGCTACAGCGGCAGCCGTTCCAACACCCCCTTCAGCGCCGGAGGAATTTCTCGTGGTCCAACCCCGAATTATATGGATGGTAGCTTCCGCCCCGGCAGTCAACCCAACGGAGCTCCAACATCACCCGCACACGGAGGGCCTATCGCACTAGACGAAGAGACCGAAATCGCCGCTTTGGCAGAAATCGAACGCGACATCTTCCTCGGCATGGAAGCACTCGAAGACGCTTTCGAAACCCTGCACCTCAAAGCCGAAGTCGTCCGTCGTGCACTCCGTGAACGTGGAGCAGGCCTCTCCGTCGCCAGCCAGGGCCGACGCGGCTCATTCGTGGAAGCCCGTTTAGGCACACCAGCCTCCGCTATCGGCGGCTGGGACAGCGGCGAGGAAGACTTCCTCAACGACGATGACCGCTCTCTAGCCCCAGATGACTCGGCTAGTAACATCAGCTCTAACCGGCGTCGTCGACCCAAGCGACGGACTGAGCGCCGTACCCCCGCTCCAGTCGAAGAAGAAGACGAGGAAGATTCCCAGGTCGGTCGTCGTGAGCGAAACACTAGACGCCGGTAATTTTGCTCTGTACTCCGAGCTTGCGCTGTTCAAATTAGCGGGAGGACTTTATGGATTTCGTACGAGATCGTTATATTATTGCATCGGGTGCGCTTGATTGATGAACTGATGATACCCAACTCCCTCTTCCTCCCTTTCCAATTCTTCATACGTTCCAATGCTAGTTTTTTCCAACTATTGATGGAATTTGTCAGCCATTTGGTTCATGTTGTCTTTGTTTGCTCTTTATGATTGATGATTGCCATGAGCCGTACTTTGTACCTGAATGTTTACACTTAACTATCAAAATCCACAACATGTTGCCACCCTTGACTTTTGACTGAACATATAAAGCATGATATAATGTCCTCGAGGCCATCGAAGTGGTCTTTGACCTGTCCCACATCGGAGAAATGACGCTGGAACCTTCCAAGCATTCGCCGCCTCAAGTCTAGAGAACCATATCGGATACCCCTATTCCATAAAATCATTCATAGCACCCCCTATACCGGGACCTCGGGGCCTTGGAAGCCAGCATCTGCCGAAATGATCTCAGAAAGTATATCCCGAGATCAGAAAAACACCGCGTCTATACTATTGACAAACTGAAATCATGCTGAGGTGGCGTAATAATGGCCAGCCGGCCGAAAACTACCTTTTTGGGTTCTTCAATTTCTATAATGCCAATCGTAATGACCGCAATATGCCGACAACAGGTCCATGCGCTCTGTGCCGATAAGCGCGTTGCCAGACAAGCCGCTTATGCTAACGCTTATGCATTGAAACCTAAATTAGAGAACCTTACTCAATGTTCACAGATGTGCAGGAAGTAGATCTTGATCGGCAACCCGAAATCTTGGAAATAGGGGAGCTTGGACCTGTGCCGAAAATTGGTCTTGTCTATCAATAAGAATATGGCGTGATTATCTAGAAGTTTAAGGATGATGAGAAGATCTGCATTCATAGATTACGTGCAGTGGTCATCGAAAATACGAGGTGAGTAAGGTCCCCAGGTGGAGATATCAGAGGCGAATGGAAGAAGCTAAGTCTACGCAGTACTGTGGCTTCGATTATATGTGAATCACAAGGGTCATTAAAAAAGTGTTGGTTAAATATCGATCAATATTGGCATTTACTTATTTAATCCCCAGGGGTGTCGTAGATCAATTCGGCTTATTCAATGCCATGCAGAAGCTTGGAGACAATCTGATCTTTGAGGAGATATTCTCCCCTCGAATAGCCATGCTGCCCGCCATGAGGCTGCACTAATAAACAATAGTGGCATTTAAGCTGTTTGGCAATTTAAAGTTCCCTGGCTCCAGGAGGGCCTCACATGCAAAAACCTTGGAACCGGAAAATTTGGGTCGTACCAAGAATGACCAGTCTCCGGATTCAGTTAATGGTTGTTCCTGACACGCGTGGTGGCTGTTGCTTGTCCTGTAGTCCATATGCCAGGATAAGGATATAATTCCAGTACCAGGGTTAAGGAAGATCCCAATCCAGAATATCGGTAGATGCCCCCTTTAAACACTAAATTTACACGTCCTTGCTTAGGGAAGGCTACCGAGGTAATTTGAGTACCTTATCAATCAATGGCATTCAGCATTATTGAGCCATGCTGAATACCACGCACAGTTTACAGAACAGGCTCAAAAAGGGCTAGATTAGAATTTCAATAGCGCGCCTAGACTGCTTTTAGGCTATATCAGTGGGAAATCGGACTTGATTGTGACATCCGCCAATAGGAATTGCAAATTACATCCTAACGCTAAAAACAAGCTAATATTACTGATGTCTATTTTCAGTAAAAGAGCCGACGAGATGGAAGATCAGCGGGGCTAGCGGGGGTAACTAACGGAATCAGGCAGGTGAAGGAGATCAAGGGTTTGCCCCGTGACTTTGGATGAGTTTGAAAGCTGAAGAATGAACCATGGAATTGGAGAACTGTATACATGGGCGATGACATGCAAACCTTGGGCCTGGTACGCTGAAGACAGACTCGTGTTTTGACTTTTACTTCCTGCAAATCGATTGACGTCTGTCATGTTGAAAAATCTCGCATTTCACCGCCTTCCACACTATGTCGCAGGTGAAATGACGGCGTACGCAATGCTCGGGGTTCAGCTCCCTCAAGAGATATGAATGCTTTGAAAGCAATTGTAATCTCCACGATCGCTGCTAGCGGGATGGTCCCAGCGTATAATCATCCTTTGATCACCTTGTTGATCCAATCCACGTTGTGATCCACTAAGCGCGCTAGTTACTCTTCAATGCTACCGCGCATCATCACCTATTTGGGATGACTATTTGCCCTTCTAGATCCTCGGCACATGGTTACCAGAATACCCGAATTATCTTTTGCGGATCAGATCTGCATTGGCACATGGAGAGGAGTCCTGCAATAATCCCCGAGGAGATTTCCCGCGAGCCGTGTTGGTATGTGTTGTTAATGGACGCCACATTGACACACGAGCATTTTAACCTTTGATGAAAACTCTGTATCAGATTAACTCCGTTCCGAAGAGAATACAGGGAGCCGGTACGGTGATGCAGCTCAAGCGCTTCAATATGTGTTGTGGGCTTGTAAGGCTCAGCAAAATTCACTTAGACCGGCTCCCTTTGCCGGGCTCCATCGCATGGGGCAGCCGGTGTGATTAGCGTGGAGCTAAGCTTGTTCCGCGCCCCAATCAAACCATTGCCCAGATCAATATTACACGCGAACTATCCAACTGTGCGATCGTCCAATTCTTGTCAATTCCTTGGCCCGCATGTGCCTCATTATAAAGACTGTCTAGCGGGTCAATACTGCGGGGTTCAACAAGCATTCCCCAACCCCTGGTTTACTTGTTGGTCACTAATCTCAGTTTCTTGAGAACAATCCCATTATCCAATGTGGTCTTTCGGAACCTGCCCGAACTTACTTGAGTACGCGTTTCCCATACACTCTAGCACCACGTACACCGCTAGTGATAAGGTCGATCTGCGACAACACCAATCATTCACAACCATGACTAGTCCACTTAGAGTCTTGAGCTAGAAATATCAAGTGGGACCGGGTACTCCGTCCAGGGGTTGGTATTATGTATTTGCGTGGCGAAACTCGCCCGTGTCTTCCGCTAGCGTTCCAGAAGCCCGCCCCTGCATTAACATGACAGGGTTTAAACGTCAGCACGGCCCGTGAGTGGTCGGAGTACTAGAGCATTGTGGACGTTGTCCGCGCCGGTGCGGAGTGTAAGTTTGTGGCGTTCGGAGTAACATGCTTACCTCGTCATGTTCATGTAGCCAACGACTTTCCCAAAAATGAGTAGATTCGTCGTTCTTGCCTGTGCCCCCTATTCGGTACTGATAATTTGTGATGACGCTCGGATGGTCTTAGTGGGTTCAGCCGCCTGGACCAAACTTTGACTTCACTCGATACCTGGGACAAAATTTCCACTCTCTCCACTTCGACCCCTGTTCAAAGAGGGGGCCTGAAGTGGGTACCGCTTGGCAGCTCTGGACCATGCACCAGTTTCGATGGAGTCTTTTGTCTCAATTCCTGGGTTAGACTCTTCTGTTCTGGGTCCTGCGGAAATGATGGTCAGGCCAAAGGTTGTTGTGGATTAGCATGACGGCAACAAACTCTTTTTGCAGTTGGGTCGCCCCCTCTTAACTTATTGAGTTTAGAGTTTGTTGTGCCCGGCATAGTGTATGTGTGGGTTTTTTCCATGTCGTTGGATCTGGGTCCTCCCGCGTTTAATTATTCCACTCTACGCTGCGATTTGCATCCTTTCTGGTCTTTCCTTTCGTCCGTCTGTCAGTTATTCGCCAGCCTGACTTAGCAGATCTGATAGAGGAGCACACGTTCTCGAACGGACCGGACCGTGCTTTTGACTGACAGGCCTGGATTTGCAGCCTTGCGACTGAAACGAGACTCGACGTCACGCCCTGGACGCTGAAACCAGCGAGCCATTCATTATTTTCCACACTTTTCCGGGGGTGTCCTACGAGATCTCTAATTTTGATATCTTGTTGACATAAACCACAATGTCAGCAATTACAATTCTCAAAATGTTGGCGGACAACAGCCGCTCAGGGCATTCCCATTCCCTGGCAGCTCGGCTTCACGAAGATGTGACGCTAGATATCGACCCGCTGCCAGTGGTGCAACGACGAGGCCTAATCGCTATTAATATTATGGCTTTCTTGTCGTTTTTCGCGACAGGAGGTTTACTATCGTTCATTACCTACCGCCTTATCTTCTGGAAAGGCTCATACACTCGATACATCGGTTACAACCAGTACATTATTCTCATCTACAACCTCGTCCTGGCTGACTTTCAACAATCGCTTGCCTTCCTGATTTGCCTGAAATGGATCGTCACCGACAAGATCAAGTCAGGTACAGCCGGCTGCTTTCTTCAAGGGTTGTGGCTTCAGATCGGCGACCCTGGGAGTGGTCTTTTCGTCCTGGCCATTGCGATTCATACATTCCTTCTTGTTGTTTGGGGTCGCAAAATGTCCTACAGAACATTCATCTGCTTCGTTTGTGGTGTCTGGGCTTTCATCGCTATCATTGTGCTCATTCCAATTGGCATGTACGGAGCCGATGTGTTTGTCCCGTCCGGCGCCTGGTGCTGGATTAGCGAAGAGTATGAGACCGTCCGCCTCTGGACTCATTACATCTGGATTTTTTTCGCCGAGTTCGGCACTGTCTGTCTCTACGCTGTTATGTACTTCCAGCTCCGCAAACAGATTGCTCAATCGTCCATCTTGGGTAACAGCCAGTTGGAAAGTCTGAAGCGCCTGCGTCGCGTGGTTGGATACATGACCATCTACCCCATTGTCTACATTGTTCTTTCACTTCCACTCGCCGCTGGACGTATGGCCACAGCAAATGGCAGTACCCCATCTCTCACCTTCTTCTGTTGCGCTGGTATGTATTCCCTTCACACTTTCCTCTTACGATTGAACAAAACCGCTGACTTTTACCCAGGTGCCTTCATGACAAGTTCCGGCCTAGTCGACGTCGTGCTATACACTCTCACCCGTCGTAACCTCATCATCGACTCCGAGCCCAGCGAGGACCGTTCTTACAACAAATTCGCCAGCAGCAAAGGACGTCGCGGAGATCACTTGACTACCATCACTGCCGAGCCTAAGTCCAAGAAAAACGCCATCTCGGAGGGCACAGACCTGGATGGCTCGACCGATAATATCGTTCAGCCTAGTCTCGAGATGGGTCCCATGGGCAAGGTGTACCAAGAGACCACCATTGAAATCACACATGAGCCTGCATCTGCATACACACCAGAGGGTGCGAGTGAACGTTCCAGCAAAGAAGATTTTGCTGAACCTTCATCTCGAGCATGGAGGCGATGATATGATTTGGTCTAACTGCGTTGTCTTGTTTCTATTATCTCATGCTCGTGCAGATATGCTTTGCTGATGCACTTTAATTTCCTGGTCACTTTACCACCCCTTTTTATGACTTCCGACGTGATCCGGTGTCTTCTTCACATCCTCTCTCTATGTTTACCTTCTCTCATGTCCCCTTTTCTACCATTCATCCTAATGTGGAACTTTGTACATATTCTCGAAAGGGTGGTGTCTTTTTCTTCTGTCATTGGGATTATGAGGACTCCCATGTACACCTATCTATTCAAAAAATTCAAAAATTCCCATGACATTTTTATACCATCTAGCTAGATATCTGAGCGCAAATTTTCGCTGAGTGAAAGAAGCTTAAGAGGATTTTCGGTTTCTGGAATTGGTCATTCAGGGATCAGGCATCTCATTGGAGCTTCCATTTCTTGAATACATCACGGTTCCCATGCATACCTCTCCAATCCGTTCGGGAAATGTTTTGAAATGGGGAGGCTCTTCTGAGGTATAGCCAAAGCTTGTTAAATAACATTCATAGCAACAGCGAGTCGTCACGAAATATCTTGTCTGGTCTGGTTTACGCATCTGAAAAGATGGAGGATCATTCATTGATATGGATGTAGCTGTCGAAGCCAGGAATCTCATCGTGGAAATGAGATAATGCTAGTCATTTGAGAATGTCTATTATATATTGGAATTGAAAGACTTATCCAGCAAGAAGCATCAACAGCCCTGGGGAACTTGCATCAGATCCTTCCGGAAATATACTCGCTCAAATCCATCTTCAGTCTTCCTCCCGGTCTCCACAAATCCCATTTTCACATACATTGCCAGATTCTCATACATCTTCACATTTGTGTAGAGTGTCAACGCCGAGCAACTCTCCGACCGCGCAACATCCTCCGCACAGTTCAGCAACACGCGACCGTACCCACGACCCTGGGCTGCAGGGCCGACGACTAGGTTGTTGATTTCGACTGAATGGGTATTTTGATCAACACTAAGAACGATGGATCCGACTGTTTCATTGGATTCATCTTGCAGAACGAAGATGTCATGCGTTTCCAGCATTTCATCATAATTTGCTGACATTGGTGCCGGTGGTTTGCCTATACGCTCGATATATTTTGAATAAGCGGAGTCCACCATTGACTTGATGAGTGGGATGTGTTGGGGTGACGCTGTTTGTATGGTGAGACCTGCTCTGGAAGCTTGCGGTGGTTCTATCATGTTTGATTTGGACAAGCTGTTCATGATCTTTTGGGTTGATTATGACTCTTTTACATTAGCGATCGCTATCGCCTTGCACGACGGCGCTTCACCGCTCACCGTCCAGCACACTATTTTGCACCTAGCGTTGTTAGTCATCATCAACTGGCCCCGATGTTTGGCGCTCGTTCAACCTCGTTCAACAGTCAATCATTCAGGTTTCATCTGCGGAATCTTTCCAAGGTTTGCAGTCCCGTCCAGGCACCTTTACTCTGCATATAAATATGTTCCCAATCGGACATCTCGCCGCATCGGCCTGTGAGTCTGTCGGTATATTGAAGGACACAGAGGACCATATGATCCGTCGTTTTGTATGAGAAACGATTATGCCGGTAGCTTGTGCTCTCTTGTTTTTCCTTCCATTCATATTGATAACGTATGCTTTACTTGACTGAATGCTAAACAAATGGCTTCTCTTGATGTTGTCTATCTGTCTTCGGTCCAACTTTCATGAGGATATTATAGCACTTCATTTTGAGATTGACTTGAGGTTATACTCTCAGCAGCTATCCGAAAGCTGCGCTACGTTTGACCATGCAATGCTTCATCTAGATCGAAAAGGCGCATTCCAATGAACCGAATCAAATATCACTCAGGTGTATCGGATGAGCCCGATGCTGACGTTTCAACAGTTCCTGGGAACTTGGAGAGAAAGATCGCTTAGCCATCAAGAGAAGTAGCTGAATCTTCACCATCCGAGGAACTGTGGCCGTTCTGTTCAAGCAACTCTATAAGTTCCGCTTTTATAGAACTGAAGACCTTGTCATCATCGATCCCATCAATATGGGTCAATTCAAGAGCAAAATCCATTGCTGTATAGCCATCGGCATTTTTGATATGTGGATCGGCTCCATACTCCAGAAGAAGCTCGACATTCTCCACCAATCCACTCCTAGCTGCAAGGTGTAATGGAGTGGCCCCTATGAAGTAAGTGTGCTTTTGCGACGGGTCGCTCGATTCAGAAGAGTCAGATTGATGGATATAACTATTGAAGTCGGACCCAGAATCATTGTCGGATCTCTGATTGTCGGGTATGGAGGTGTCGTCAATGATTCCCCCACCTTCTGAATCTTCGTCTACTCTAGACCCATTCATATCTCTTTCACTGGCGGAAGAAGGGCCGAACTGCGATGATTTGATCTTGACAAATGAAATTTCTGGCTCATCGATGGTCGACTGGTCTTCGGTGATATCTTGATCCATCAGACGAGCGTTGCTCGATATCTCCCGAAGCTGGAAGTTGACATCTGCAGTTCTCGAGCCAAGAAGCACTTGCAACATTGACAAGTCTTTGCTCATAGCAGCAGAGTGGAGGACGGTCATCTCTACCGGGTCACCTTCCTCTTTCACCTCGAAACAAACATTAGCCCCCGAGCGAAGCAGCAGGCGGAGAATCTTTTCTGTTGCAGGTTCTTCCTCACAAGTGCATGCGATGTATGCTGCGGAGAGCGGCGTTGGGAAACTATGCGGAGGAAAATTTATCTCCGCTCCACGTTCGATTAGATGTTTGACCATTTCGGGATTGTTGCAAATTACAGCCATGACTAGAGGAGTACCTGCAAAGGGCTTGACTTCAATTACGCTGCCCGTTTCGCCGACATCCTCGTACCAGGGCTCCTTCCATTCGTAGGCATTGATGTCTGCGTTGGCATCTAAAAGAAGGTCCACAGCCATTGTAGATTTTCGCACAGCACGCGCAAGCGGCGTTGCCCCGTGGCCATCAGGCTCGTTAGGGTCTTCTCCACTTTCTAGCAGAGAGGCAAGAACATTCAGAAAATCGAATTGAGCAGCAATATTCAAGCTTGTCATCTTCCAAGGGACACGTTTCCGGCCCAAACGTTGGTAAATTGCGTACCATGTCATAAATGCCGGTTTATTCACGCTGCAAAGGGACAAAATCGACGACATCCATTTTGGGTTGCTATCAAGCTTGGCTTTTTGACAGTGTTCCGCCCAATTTATTGCTGCATACTCTAGAAACGGATGATTCTTGGCATATTCAGAAACTCTCTTAATGGGTTCATCATCATTGTCATCGATTGTGAGTGGGGCTTTGGAGAAATGAGTGAAAGAAAGCAGACTGATGCAGATTTTTGCGAGTAATATTTCCGAATCCAGCGGACTGAAACTGTGTTTCCAGGTGTCACTCTTGTGGCTCGTGTCGTCGTCCTTGATCAGAAATTCCTTGGCCGTTTGGTGAATGAGAAATACAAAGCCGTTGTCAATGGTCACTAGAAGACCACAAACATTTTTGATTCTCATCTCGAACGCGTCTGATCGTTCAGTCCCAATTTCTTCATATGAACGATATTCAAAATCATTGGCAAGAGCAGTGGCTATTTTCATGTCATCGACAGCCAAAGGCTCCCGGGCTGCAAGGATGATATGCAGGAGCTGCCTTGCAAGGTCTGGGTGGCGGCATCTCCTTAGGATTGCATCGTAAGCATCTATCAGACTTCGTGGCAAGCCTGAGATTATCTTTTGAAGTTCTCGCTTGTTGGCTGGTCGTTCACTTAGGCGAATCTCTTCCATTATCAGGCTTAGCCACAGATACGTTCTGTTGTCGACTGTGTGCAACACCTTAAGCAGGTAATTTGTTGCCTCTTCGTCGAACCCCTTGTCAGTAGCAAGCTTTGGGACCCTAACATCAATGACTAAATCAATTTCGTCCCTGATCTTCTCGGATTCAAGATCCCCTGATAAGTGAATCGTCGGAGCCTCCTTTATGAGATCGTGGAATTGTGAAAGAATTTGAGAATAAGGACGGCTGGTTAAGAGGAACTTCAACTTAGGCCGATCGTCAACTCTTGAATCATCCTTCGATCTATGGTAAAAGTTGGTGATTGTTTCGATCAGAAGGATTTGATCATCTTCATTGCATTCGTCGAGGGCATCTAGTACGCAGACAATTTGTCCGACTGTGGGGTCAGTAGCCGCTTGACAGAGAATATCAAACATCGGGTTGAATAAGTTGAGTAGCTCCTTTCCACTTAAATTGTAAGGCAAAAGAGCATGTTTCACTAGAGACGGGAACGCCGAGAAAAGCTGGTGTAAGATCGCAGACATGGCGCTGAGTGCACTTCTCTGGTATGGAGAGATGTCTTTAAAGAAGAAATAGCAGACAGCGGAAGGCTTCTGATGGCTCAAAGTAACCAGACCCTCATCAATCATTGTCTTTGCCAGAACAGATTTGCCTGAGCCGGGCTTAGCAGACATCCAAAGGAGATCGGGTCCTTCGTTCTCTCGCCAGTCGAGAAATTTGTCGTTCTCCAGGAACCACTTTCCTGTTTCGGAAACTCTTTTCGGCGTTCTATTTTTCTGATTCTCGTACGGATTTGATTGTCGGAACAGCTGTACACACTTGCGCTCCTCGTCGGTCTGTCGCCAAGCAGATTGCATTATTGTCTGTTGCTCAATAACATGCGTCGTTTTCTTCAACTCTTGCTGGGCTTCCTGCAGACCGCGTTGCATGTTGCGCTCACTGACTTGCAAAGCTACCTCAATCCGCTCGCGACTCAGATCTTGAGCAATTTCTGTGCATCTTGCCTCAAGAATCTTGATCTGACTGGTTAAATTCGTCCAGTCATCAGTTTTGAAAATATCTCGTCCGTAACGTTTCGCCCAGTTATCGGAATGCTGTCTCACTAATCGGATCTGGAATTCGAGAATTGTCTTATACAACTCCACCACCGTAACCTCAAAATCTTTGACAAGCTCCAGGCTATCAGGCTGATAGCTACTCCGAGTTAATCCAGAGTTTCCTGGTCTGACAAGCCTTTCCATGACCCTTAATCTGTGCACACAAAAGGGAACAGCCTCAAGGCCATCATGGGCAGCAGACTTCTGCTCTGATGGATTCAAAAGAAGCTAAGACACAAGATAAGACATTATCGAAGATCCTTGGACATTTTCGGGACATACCGGCAAGAAAAGGCATATCCCAGCCCACGCTAGTGCAGCATGGGGCTCGGCACTGACAGCTGAGGATACGAAATCTTTGGCTGCAACCACAATCTTGACAGCTTTGTTAAACTGACCCCTTAAGTCCACGGAGTGGCTTCCAATATTGACCTGCCACTGTGCTAGATTGACTTCTTCGACCTTGCTCTTTGCTATTTGCCGTAGCTGCTCCTCACGTTCATACGATCCAATGGGCGCTATATACCGGTTGCGTCAGATAGTCAACTTCGTGGTGGGATGTTTTTAAACTCACCTAGATGATTCTGGCTTGAATCACCGTTTCCTTTCACCTGATTCAACAAGATATTTTCGTACTTTTCTATCAGTCCCGGGTCTTCTACGCTGAGAATAGCGTAGGCTTCATCCCATAAGTCCCGTGGCGTGCTGTCATCAGAGGCGATATTGAGATTAGAGTTACAAGAACCTGATTGCAGAGTATGGCTGCTGGTCGCAGTTGTTATGCAATTGTCCTTTGGAGTGCCCACTTTCGATGGTGATGGTGATAATGATGGCGATGGCAGCGGTGACAGTGAGGTAGGCGTCTCTTTTCCACCAGAGGGGCGTAAACCCTTGAGGAGGGTCCTTAAGCCCATCGCACAATAGCGTTGACCTGAGTTGGACCTGTTATAGATCCCCGAGTCTCACTTCGGATACGCAAAGTCTTGAGTGTAATCTGGCGGGGTGTCCTGCCTGCTCCTCCGTCTGACATCGCTAATTTAGCGGCCTTGGCGTACGCTAGCCGATAATGGCCAGTAGGCTAGCCTTATATATTTCATATATCAAAACCGACCGCTCTACCTCCGCCTCATCTATATCGTTCTTACCTCCTACTCTGTTCACTTAATACTCTGACTAAGTGTCTTACGGAGCTTCGGGATATTGTAGATGGTGTTAATCCGGATGATCTACCGCCGCGGGACGACCCGTCTCGCTTAGCCGTATCGGCACGTCTGCCTTTAAACTTTGTCGGCGGGCAAAGGCTCATCATCGATCAGGGGGATCGCCCATATTTTCTATGTGTACGAAGCTATATAGTAAGTAGGATTGGCCTCCGCCGCTTATGAGCCTGGGGCTCTGTTCTTTATCGAATTGTCAAAGCAGTATTAGGAAATAGTAACCCGCAAGAAAGACAACTGAACTCTAGATATTTCAATCTGGACTGAGACTCTGCTAATAAATCCTTATCTTCTCACAAATTCGCACGGATCTGTGCAGATCAAGCAGGAGGAAGGACTCTCTTTCCAACTTCCCACTTATCCTGCTTGAAAACCCATTCAGAAATACCACTGACATGTTCTCCCTTCTGAAAATAGACCCTCAACTGCAGGTCTTTGCCAGTTTCCCAAGAAGTCGCGGCGACCTCGCTCCCGAGGATACATTCAACGTTCAGTTTACCCTCGCGCCACTTACCATCGAAGACCATTTCCTGCAAGCCCTTGGCGGTGACGTAGAAGACATGTATACCAATCTTCTCTGCGGCAATATTATAACTGGTGCATGCCAAAGACGCTCTCAAGGGCACAAAGTTCGAGTTTAAGACTCTGAAAGATCCGTCATACCAACTTCTTCCCTCATCGAAACATTTCTCCTTCAGGGTTTGATTGACGTCTTGAAAATACACACTAAAACTGGTCAGGAGAATTACTTTTGAAGGTTTGAATAAACTGACCGCATGCTAAAGCGAGATCCCTTGAAACTGGTGCACGTAATAGCTGTACCAGGCAGTGCAGGGCCAAGGTTTGCCATTTTCCTCCAACCAGAGCTCTCGTCTATCGAACACGTTAGTCAAGCCCCTTCGATATATTAAAAATATTTGACCAACCACTGAATCCAAACTCTTGAATTGTGTTGTCTGGCAGTTGGACGTACAACCTCCCTCCATTCAGACTGGCACAATGATCTGCCGTGATCATGGAATATGGTGCAGTATGGATTTCCATCCTCCCCATATCACCTTCACGCCAGCCCTTAGTGCGGTCATAGACCGTCTCCTTGACCAAGTTATTCGGTGTCAGATAGAAAAGACGGATCTGTGGATATTGTCAGTCAATTTTCTTCAAATTTCAGGCAAATGAATGCTTGCTTGTTCCAATTTCAGCGAGGCGACCGCAAGGGGCGAGTCAATCTTCGCTGCAGCGACGACGTTCTTCTCGGTGCCATTGCTCCAATCTCTTTCATATATAGCCTCACGGAACTTTCCTATGACATCTTGCATATAGACTCGGATATGTCCGTCATGATTGCACGCTCCGATGGAGGTCCCTGTTAGAAAGTCAGAACCTTGGATGGTGTCAGGGAGGAATATTGATTGCCAGTCCGACTTACTGAAATAGATATCGTGAGCTGGGCTTTGAGCTGGCATGTTGATACTTCAGTGGTCAAAATCAGATAGGCGTCTCTCGTTATGATAATAATCGGGTTGCCTTTCTCTTGGAGAGTTGAGACGCAGCAATTTATAGTTGATTTATCCCCACCACGCCTTTCATGGCAATCGCAAAGAATTTTAAGGTCATGCTGTGTAATATATTCGAGTGAGGAAAAAGAGATCCTCACCAGTGAAAAGGTTTCCAGATATATCTGTAAGCCCCGACTGAGCCGATCAAGAGAGAAGGATGTCAGTCAATCTCTGAGATAGCCAGTCGGCCTTGCCACAAGAGCTTTGGTATAACTTCGTGGGATCCGAATATTCCGGTAATCCAGAGATGTACACACCTCAAGATAAGCTTCAATTGACCATCTTCAATATCAGGTCTGTGTACATTCAGAGTCCTGCTTTTGAGGCCTTTCCATGTAGGCCAGTGGCAAAAAGATCCATTGGATCGGAATTACAACTTTGAGAACTTTTGAGACGATTGACTTGGTAACAGCGGACGACTCACATTAAGGAATTGAAGACACTTCAAGCTTAGAATGTAGCCAAAGTACATCAATGTTCCCCCAAAGCAAGATTAGAGTCTCTTTGTGTTTTATATACGCAAAAGGTTTGATCGTCTGTGCTAGTCTGGACACAGTCGGCCCATCGGATCAATTTCCTGTCCTACCAACTAGATGCGTAGCCTGATCCTTTACAGAGGGAATTGAGCGGTATAGATGACGGGTGATCCATTGGAGCCGATTTGTAGATAATGGATAGTCAATACATAATACTTATCCCACGCTTCAGAAATGACCATCTGTTTACGTTTTTTTTCCACTTCTTCAAGACCCAACAGTTGCATGGAAAACCTTCAGCTGCCAAATACATGTTTATCTCAATATGATTTCAGATTCAATAGCACTTCTGGCATGGTTCATGATCACATGACTCCCGCCATGTCAATATTGTACCTAAATTAAAGATCAAAATTAAAACTGAATGATGCTGCCAAATGATGGGCGACGAAAATGAGAATTGAGCCCAAGCCTTTAAAAAGGAGTGATTTTTCTCTGAGTATCTACAGCTTATCCTGCCATGCAGATGGCAAGGGATGAAGCTAATGGGAGTCGTGATTTATTGGCAAAGTTAAACAATCCAAGTATGTTTAAAACTCAAGATACTGGAAACGCTTATCTGACCCGGTGACGTATGATGCTATTGGATTGCTGCTGGATGATTGATAGAGAGATATAATGCACATCAATTTTGCCAAAGGAAATTAAATTACAAAGGAATTTCCGTCATTGAACCAACGTTTGTCTCATTTAGTATGACTTCGCTAAATCACGGAGCATTAGATAGACCCGACATACTGTAGACAAAATCATTCCGAGGTTCTTGTCTTAAAAATGTGGGTACAAAACGATAGATATTCACGCTATTAATCCATGTTTAAGGACATCGTGGCCATAATGCAGCTTGATGCATGGCATGAGACATTTAGCGCCCGGAAAAAGGACTGCATACAAGCTGACGTCAGTCCCACCCAGAGTGCATTGACACCATGAAGCGGATGCTGCAGTTGAGAAACAATGTATGTCTCATGTGGACCACCATGCCTTTCGTACCTAAGCTGAATGTAGCAATCAACTCCGCGCATGTTGAGCTTGAGCTCTGAATTGTAACTGCAGTGGTATTCACAGACTTTGGTTCGGAGCTTAATTGGTCGACAGGGGTAAAAGACGGTCAACGAACCAGGCCTTGTTTAGTCCCACTTTATTTCCTGTTATTACTTGGTGTTTGAAAAACAAATCACAGAATTGACACATCAGAGATTGAATGCGACCGAAGCGCTTCGGCATATGAATACGGATGGGGACACAGCTAACAACTGGATGATCAGTGCTACAAGATGAAAACTAAAGCGGGGCCTCAGCCTTGCAAGGGGCCGGTTTGCTCAGGACGAGAGCACACGATGCTAATCATCCCTTGAAATATCACGCTAATTTACAAGCTAGCTGAGGTCAATGCGACACATGCGACCGATAATTCTGATTCACTGCTGAGAACACCCTGGGCAAGGGAGCTCAATCTCGGGAACCTCCCACTCTGCACTCTGCACTTGGCATAGGCCGATCATGCAAATCAGGTTGTTTCGCGAGGCGCATCAGTGGGTCTGCAAGCTTTTGATTTGACGATCTCCGCCAATCAAGGGACCCACAAGTATGCATATCTGTTGATCAAATATGTCCAGGAACCAGATTGACGATCAGTGATGTGATACTTAAACAGCGCACAATCGCTGTTTGGTCTGCTGGGTAGGTCTCTCTCGTGTTGGAACGCCTCGATCATGTTGTTCTCTGCCCCTCGTCTTCTTGTACCCGCGCTCACAGTGTCCCTCCTATCAGGGTTTACTGTCGCCGATGATGCCACATCCAGGGCCGTAACAGCTTTGGAAGCTCTCCAGGAGTGGTACAATAATTCAACTGGACTTTGGAATACGGTTGGCTGGTGGAATGGTGCCAATTGCTTAACTGTGATTGCCGATTTGGCTGCCCTGGATCCAACAGTGATGGATACGGCGGACTACGTCTTCAACACCACATACAACGTGGCCCCTGCGTCAAACCCGGACCCTGGCCCGGAAGTGAAAACAACCAAACGCGAATTTCTTGCTCCACGGGCTAGCAGTGCTGGCAATGCTTCTGATTGGCTCGATTCCGCCTATGATGATGATGGGTGGTGGGTCCTTGCATGGATTGCTGCATACGATGTTACGGAAGAGACAAGATACCTGCAGCTAGCAGAGGGAATTTTTGAGGGCCTAGTAAGAACCTTTCTCCTCTTGGCTCAACCTTCTACCTTTGCCCTTGCTGATCGATTTCTAGACAAAAGCGTGGGGTACTCGTTGCGGCGGTGGAGGTCTTCCATGGAATCCGACTAGCACTTACGTGAACTCCATTACAAACGAACTTTTCCTATCTGCGGCAGCCCACCTAGCCAATCGCGTTCCGGCTCGCAAAAGCTACTACGTGGATTGGGCACAGAAAGAGTGGAACTGGTTCGCGGCCCAAGGATTTATCGGGGAGAACGGTACAATCAATGATGGACTGCTGGACAATTGCGAAAACAATGGAGCTACAGTGTGAGTCTCACCAGACTGAGCCGAGGTGTTAATATTCTGACATGGATCTCAGTTGGTCTTACAACCAGGGTGTTGTTCTTGGCGGCCTCGTCGAACTGAACAAAGCCGCACCAAACAGTAGCTATCTCGAATCCGCGAACAAAGTCGCGAAAGCAGCGATTGAAACGCTGGTTGGTTCAGATGGAGTCCTGCATGAATTCTGCGAGCCAGATGATTGTGAACCGGATGCCACTCAGTTCAAGGGCATTTTCATCCGCAATCTCCTGATGCTTCAGAGCGTCTCGCCCCATGACAGTTACAAGAAGGTAATCACCAATAGTGCGAACAGCATCTGGGAAAATGATCGCAGTGACCAAAACAGACTTGGTGTTGTATGGTCAGGCCCGGTTGTAAGCACGGTGGATCCTTCTACTCACTGCTCCGCCATGGATGCATTGGTGGCAGCTATTGCTGTCAAATAATGATTCTACGCTTTATGATGACCTGGATCTTAATAACGGCATATCGGCGCATATAGAGTCTATATTTGCATATACATTTCTGGTTTGTTTTGGATTGACTCCCATGTTCAGGTTTCTAAGCGAGTCACATCTCCCACGTGTCTCTAATATGCTCCCGGTCGACGTGTCCACGAGGGCTGCGGCGCGAGTCCGGGCTTGCTGTAGCCAGAACGGATGACTGCCGTCGGCACTAGAGATAGTCCACCGAGCTGAGCGCCCTCTGCATCTTGAGCCCAAAGAGTAATGGCCACGTAGTTGGTTCCGCTATAGTTCAGAATACCCTCAGGGACAGGGTATGACGTCTGAGGGCCGAGATTGTTGACTGCATTCGAAGATTAGACTATGCCAGATATGCAAATTCCATGTGCAATACTTACTGTACTTTCCAAATTGGTAACCATTGACGAAGAGTTGACAGCGATAATTCAGCCCACCCTGAACATTGTGCGTATGTGCTGATGAATTGAAAACAAAGCTCATCGGGACATCCCATCCATCCGGAATCTCAAGCTTGAAGGAAGTTGTGTAAAAGCCAACACCCGGTGAAGCAAGCCCAGTCTTCACTGGATTTGAAACTTTCCAATCGGCATTAGGTGGCTTAGGGTAGTGGTAGCCTTGTCGTTCGGCATACATTGATCCCTCGTTCAAAGGACCACGGACCAAATCCTGATACTGTTCTCCGCCAAGGTTACCAGTAACCCTCCATGAAACATCAGACTGATTGTGCCCCGGTAGCTCGTAGTTCAAAATGCCTTTCGGGAACTTGATCACATCTGTTCCCGGTGCTTCTTCATCCTGGCCCATGTTATCAATCAGAATAGTCAAAACATAGGATCTTCCAATAGCTAGATCTTCTGTGATTGGTATGTCTTGAATGGCTGTGGAGTTTGCGCTGCTGCCGACCCATGATCCAAGAAACATGCCGTTCAGCCAGACCGAATGACTGAAACCTGTACCACCAGAGACGTTTAACCACAGGTTCGACTCTTGTCCATTTGCGGTAAAATGACCGCGGTAAATCAATGAGCCTGTGTGGAATCCATAGTCCATGGCATATAGATTTGTTGGTGTACTCAAATCCCGAGGGTTATTGGTCGAAGTCTTGGAACATTTGATCCACCTCGAATCATCGTACGAGGTCGCGATTTCGGGCAACGTATCCAAGAATTTCCACGAAAGATCTTCAAGGACAGGGATATCCAGTCGTGGCGGGCTGTATCCGACCGTAGCAGACAGCTTTTTTGTTCCTGTAGTTGAAGTCTTCAACTTCTCCCCATTAAAGAGGATTCCCTTGACATTCTTCGCCGGTGAAGAAATCAGCTCGACCTCCGTCGTCGCATTGACATCGCCTGTCAGACAAATGTTCTCACCGCACAGACTCGCACTGCGCATCAGGTAGCCCGCCTTGACAAGAATCAATTCTTTAGACGGCGAAGAGAAATTCCCGATCGGCTCTGCAGCAGTAACCTCCAAAGGCCAATAATTGTACGCATCGTTTCGCCAAAGCAGATAAACCTCCAAGTCTCCAATGCGAACAATGCGACGGTCCGGCTTGACTTCCCACTGTATTACCGAGGTCGAGCCTTTCTGTTTGATAGTAATTCCACTCCCTTCGGTCACAGTTGGATTTCCAAGATGACGAGCGAGGGCAAATTCGTGCCTTTCGCCAGCTCCACCATACAGGATCAGCACACGTGTTGATCCGGCACCCCGAGCCCAAGTCAATATTTCCGCTGAAGAATATATCAAACTTATGCCGCCGAGATCGTAATCTGTGACGTGGAATTTAGAATCGCGACCGTACAGTGTCAGACTGCCACCAAGCTGAGGGATAGTGACATTTCCAATACTTGTGGGTAGGTTGATGGTGTACTGAGTGTTGTCAGTGGAGCTGAAGTCAGCGTGTCGAACGACGTAGAAGTTGGTGTGTGTGCCATTCCCGAGTAGAGGGGTTACTGCGATTGAGACTGGTGCTCCGTAGGATCCGTTGACTCCAATTCCGGGGGTTGCGGTCAGGTATGCCGGTGATACTTTGAGGAAGTTTGCTTCCAGTTTTTCTTCGCTGAATTTTTCGCGCCAGATTCCACGGTCTTCTGTTATTGCTGCACCGTAGTCGTATGATGTGTACCCATTCATATAGCCCAGATTGCCCCAGTTTGTGCCACCGTAGGTCTTAATGGTCAGCTTGAATGATAACGAGCAACAACCTCATTGGTCAATAAGTTGAGGAAAGGGTCTTACCATGTAAATGTTGAAGATTTTCACTCCGAAGCTGTAGTTGTTCTTATACACTACCCGGACAGCTTCTTCGTTCAAGAGCTCGCCGCACATTTCCTCAAGCACGCCTCCCCTGTTAGTCTGTTAGTAACCTGATCAGGGAAAAAGAAATTGAAAGAAGCCCACCAGCCTTCACCAGACCCTCCTTGAAATTCAGCAATGGCGAAAGGTGTAGTTGGGCTTTGTTGCTCATGAAGAGTTTGCCAGTTGTGTGGGAATTTATATGTCGGCCATACACTTGGATTGGCACCTTTAACGGCATAATTAGCACACAGAGAATCTACATTGATAGCAATATTAAACTCGATGAACTCACAGTCATAGCGCATAGGGTAAGCGTCAATCCCATAGATATCGACAGCTCCCAGTCCAGACCCTGGTGCCCAGTAGCCCTCGACCTCGTTGTCATTAACGATCAAAGGCACAGTGATACCGGCATCTAGGAGCTGGCTCTCCACTTCGGCCATATACTCTTTGTTCATTTGAGAGGGGAATTCGGTGTCTCCCGGCCAAGTCGTAAACTCATTCTCAGGCTGCACCAGAATAACAGGTCCGCCATGAGTGATTTGTGCCTGCTCAATGATACCACCCAAGGTGGACATATATTTGGCCGTTGCATTGAGATACTCAGGATCATCAGACCGAATGGTTGCATTCATTCGTAGAACCCATCCTGGTATCCCACCGGCGGTCGTCTCTGCGTTGATGTATGGACCTGGGCGAGCAATAAGATATATACCCGCTTCGGTCGCAGCTTGGAAAAATTTCTCCAGGCTCCATATGCCGTCTGTCACGACATGTCCTGGGTTGCCCTCCACAAGGCCCCAGTCCACGTAGAAAGAGACACCGGTAAAGCCCATAGCTTTGATTTTCTGGAAAACATCGAGCCACAGATCCGGAACTGGGAGACGAAATGGGTGGAATTCTCCGGAGAAAATCATTAAACGCTCTCCGCGGACTATAATTGAATGCTGATCCCACGTAACCTGTAATGAACTTGTAAGCTTTCTGTCAAAATCCCGGATTGATTCTAGAATGGAATACTGACTATGTCTTGAAGTCCATTTCCTGTTCCAATTGCTGTATCGGAGTATCCTAGGCGCGGAAAGGAAAATATGGCTATAAGCCATAATGCAAGAGAGAAGCACGATCTTGCCAGAAACATATTTCAAAGACCATATCAATTTTTTAATGGAAAAAAGTAAAGCAGAATGATGCCCTATTACGGGGCTTTTGAAGCTTTCAGACCCCGCACCCCCACGTTTTACTCCAGGATGATCTCCGGCTAAATCCACGACCCCGCAAAATAACGAATAGCAAAGCCAGATCAAACGGAGAAATTTCGGCATAGATTGGTAATATTAGCTTCAATTCCAAGGCCCCATCACTGGAAACAATCAGGCTAAATGGAGTGTGTGGCTTGGCTATAGTTTTTGTTTAGTTGATTTAGCCAAGCCCCTTAACTAGAAGAAGCTCCACGGAACTGCTCTCCTGGAACCACCAAGTCACGAGAAGCTAATACGGATTTGACTAACTAAATACGGGAATTGAACCTTGGTACTCGAGGAATAAATCGTTCATCAGAACACCCATTGGTTGTTGAGCTATTAGCATCATAGAGTGGCCAAGTACATGACATCATGGTTCAATCACTCCCCCTACCTTTCTCTCCCCGCACTCACTATTCTTCAACTTTCAACAGGTAACGAGACATTTTACATGCAAAGATGAATCCTCATATCAAACCAGTCCTTCTGCACGTGCACGCCTCCGGCCCGAATCCCATAAAGATTGCAATCGCATTGGAAGCATTGAAGGTCCCATACATCGTTAAGCACTGGGATTTCAGTGACAACCCGGAAACTGGGGTAAAAGGTAGTAAATTTCTTCAAGTCAACGAGAATGGTCGAGTCCCGGCAATCGAAGACCCCAACACTGGTGTTACCGCCTGGGAATCAGGCGCATGCATGAACTACATTCGCCGAGTCTATGACCTTAACAATACAATCGGACCTGCCGGTGGCTCGGGGCAGGATCTAGTTGATTTCGAGAAATGGGAGTATTTTCTCTTGTCGACTCTTGGTCCGATGACGGGACAGGTCAACTGGTTCAGGTAAGTTAATACGATGAAGGGCGAAATGAGATGTCTGATTCCGCTAGGCACTTACATCCCTCGAAGAATGAGGACGCACTGCAAAGATATGTCGCTCAGGTCTATTGGTGCTATGATGTTCTTGAGGGCCAGTTGCAGAAATCGGTAGGTATGAGTGTCTTGCCTAGCAGAATTACTGCTGTCGATTTTCATTTCCTGCCTTGGGTGAGATGCTATTCTTTTGCGGGTCTCTCGCTTGACAATTATCCTTTGATTAGGAAGTGGCTCGGGCTCATGGAAGCTCGCGAGGATGTCCAGGAGGCTTATGCTAAGATTCACAATACTGCACCGAAATAGTCGGCTTCTATTGGTGCTTTCTGTTACCGGGTGCTTGAGAAAACTTGAACACATTACCAAAGGAATCATGGGAATCAATAAGAACCCAACTATATGCAAACCTTTCATAACTTTTAGTCTGT
This sequence comes from Penicillium tannophilum, assembly GCA_028829675.1. NCBI lineage: Eukaryota > Fungi > Ascomycota > Eurotiomycetes > Eurotiales > Aspergillaceae > Penicillium > Penicillium tannophilum. Next base: position 2,479,681 of record JAQKAK010000004.1, on the reverse strand, counting down.
CTAGTCTGTCTAGCCTGTCAGCAACACCTTTGGAACAGAGACAAGACACAGTAGCAAAGCCTTTCCATCATGAGAACGCCCAGGCATCTTCCCCCCACGAACATTGACCTGTAAAGCTTGATGAAGCATTATCGGCTCAGCAAGAGCATGATCCCTCCCACCCTTCCACGCTACAAAGTCTTCCTCAGTAGACTCACCCTTCAAATGCTTATTCGTCTCCCTCTGTTCTTTAACCGTAACAGATGAGATGGGATCTCTCGCAGATGCCTCATTGTTGGGCGGATAATCATGTCCAGTATACAATCGCGTCGTGTCAGGAAATTCCAAAAGCCGCTGCATAGACCTCCATAAAGTCTTCGCATCTCCACCTGGAAAGTCGCACCGAGCACTCCCGACATCTGGCAGGAAGAGACTATCTCCGGTGAACACATCGGACCCAATATGGTAAGCTCCGTGGTCTGGTGAGTGACCTGGTAGATCCATTGCCACCGCGGTCATCTCGCCAATGCTGAACTCCTCATCCGGCTTGAAGAGGTGGTCGAATGAGTGCTTGAATTCCTCTTTGGGTATATTGTATCTGTGTGCACAAAGGCTTTGCACGATGGTGACGTTTTCCCCGATGCAAATTGGGGCATGCGGATGGCCTTTTGCCCACAACGTTGCTTGGATATAGTATGCTGCTGTGAGGTGGTCGGTATGTGCGTGCGTTTCGAGGAGGTGCGTGACCTGAAGGTGTTCTTTGCGGACTATTTTGAGAAGAGCATCGGCGGATTGGGTACTAACTGTGAAGTTTGCAAGGTCATAGTCGAGGACGGGGTCGATGATTGCGCAGTCTTTTGTCTTGGGGCATACGACGATATACTGCCAAGAGCATGTTTTGGGTTCAAATTGTGTGTGGACAATTGGGTTCATTTTGAAGGCAAGCACAGGAAGAGATGTCGAGAAGAATTGATGTGGTTTGAAGATACTGCAAATAAAAATCTACCCATGTCAATATTTGTCTAATGTGGCTCATTACGTATTTACAGGTCATTGTTAGATGCATGGACCGTACCCTAACTTTCCAAGAGGTGGCGAAACCCGGACTTCGCGAGTATCATTCTATATGTCAAATGTGAGATTTCTCAAATGTTGTCTCATCAAACTCCAGTGGATGCGAAAATATGTCATTCTGGTAGTAATCAGTAGTTCTAAGATAGGTTTTATCCCACACGAAGCAAACCTGGTTGCAATTTGAAATCTTAAAGACCGTCGAAACGAATTCTGCACGTATTAGACTCTTTGTCATAACCATTACCGTAACACACTTAGTGTGTGGGTAAAGGCACCGCCGACGAATAAAGCAAAAAGCAACCAGGGCGTAATCAATCTAGTTCAATGGAAGCAATGGATTCGCCGATCTCAAGGGCACAAGCCAAGTGCCCCGAGTGACAAATTCAAACTTCACCCTAGCTAAACCGAAATCCCCGGCTTTATCGCCTCACAATTCTTCAAGCATACAGTGAGCACATCTGAGGTACCTCATCAGTAAGCGTCGGTTGGTCATCTAAAATCTACCGGCGGGGTGAGATTTTAGATCATATTACATCACGTAGACCAAGTTGCTCGGGGATTGGCTTTGAAAAGACTCGCCACTGATGGTTGACCGGTCGTCTCGGTCGTCATCAGCTTCGGTTTGCTCGACAGGCGCAACCCACTGAGAAACTTGGAGGTCAAGCGTGTGCGTGCGGTGGTTAAAGCGGCATTGCCAGCTTTTGACAGCCTTGCAATTAGGCTTTTGGCAAATGTGACCCAGGTAGCACTTAATGGATCGACATGCCCCAGCTCGGGAGCAAGGGTGTTGGAGGAGGATGTATCTGAGCACCTCAATGATGGTATTGGAGACGTCGCTGTGGTCATACTGACAGCCCATATCACCGCACTCGCCGGAGAGGTGGTAGCTATTGCACACTCTGTGTTCCTTGGCTCGGCGATGATATTCGTCAAAGGCCTCGGGGGATGGATGAGGGCAATAAGTGTCGAGCCGGTCACCATCTTTATTGATGGGGATAAATTCCTCGGATTTCAGACTCTGCGTTGGCAACGTGGCGGTTAGAAATTCCTGCGAGCGACCCACTACTGTAGGAGAAGACCACAGTTGCTTAGGCGATGGCGAGTCAGAGTCTGCCGATTTAGCCAATTGTTGATTTGACGGCACATGTTGCTTGTTGCAACCGACGCCAAATTTGCAGATTCCCTGATGATGTGTGAGCATGGTTTCGTGAGAATCGAATATACCATGGACGGAGGTACCTTTTGAAAATGCTTGCAGACAGGCTTGATGCCATTCGTGGTATTAGTGACCTTGGTATTAATTGTCTGGACTGGTGCAGTCTGCTTTGTGATAGCTAGGGGAGTAGACATGAATACAGAGGGTAGTTCTCTGATTGGTAGCTTTAGGTCCTCGAACTCCCGGTGGAACGAGGCCGCTTTGATTAGGGTAATTCGGTCACTGCCCCTGTAGGGAGTGAGCAAAGAGGTGAAGCCAGTATCGTGGCAACCTGCAAAATAGATGTGACGGCATTGGTTGAGATCCACAAACAAGCGGAACATTTCTGCGACGGCCATTAGCATGAGATAAACATCAGGTCCACTAAGTGTAGATGCATACCTCTAATTTTGAAATCGCTGCCCTCTTTCTTCTCGGCAGCATCGACGAAATCAAAAAGGTCCTGGGCCCTAGTGAATGAAGAGGTAAATGGTGAAAGGGAGCGAGCTTCATGCCCGACCATTCCCGCGCGGGCGAGGGCTTTAGACAGCCCAAGGATATTGGCGTAAACACGGACCATAATTCGACACGAGTCAGCTTGCATTCCCATTGTCGAATGCATCAGCTCTCTGACGGAGTCGCTCAGTTCGCGGGCGGCCTTAACACCGCCCTCACTCCCGGCTTTAAGAAAATGTTCCTTGAACTGGAGGACGGTCAGTGAGCTGTTTTGGGGCAATAACATGGAAAAGTAAAATCGGGAAAGCAAGATGGCTCAAACGTACAAGGTATCCATCGCCATCAACAAGCACCAGAACGAATGGGTTGCGCTCCTTGTAAATATAGTTAGTGACCTTTCCCGGAATGTTTAGGCGCCCGCTAGCTTACTTGACCCCGGGCCTGTCTTTTGTACTTCTCTCGACCTTCCTTGACTTCCTCATAATCACTTTTCAAGGAGCTGTAGTCATCGAGGAGATTTTTAAACTGGTTCAGCAGACCCTGCAAATTTTCATGGTTGCGTTGATTTTCCTGAGACAAGGATGCTAAGTGATTGTTCAGGGAATCTATATCGGATTCCCTCAGCATATTGAAGGTAACGGGAAGGCGTACGCCTATCCCATGCAATACAGAATCTCAGGAAAGATCGTGAACATTCAATATGGTTCCAGAACAAAATTTGTAACGATCGGCAAAAACGGTGAGTTGTTGATACGTGGGGAAGGGAGAGGAACAAATTTGTAGCTGCGTTGGCAGAAGCGGTCAAACAGTGGGGTACCATCACCTGATCTCTGCATGTATTCTTCGCGTGGATTATCGCAACCTATTACATCTCTTTACTCTTCGCTTCTTACTCATGTCTAATCACAAACAACCACGCGTTTCAGTCCATGCCAGCTCCCGTGGAAGACTTGGCACTGCAACCTTACAAAGCCGTCCAACGGACATGATCAGTGGAATCAAAAAACCGAAGTACCCGGACTTTGCGGTCTCGGCCATGCTGCTCATGCAGTCTCTTTGTCATCTTTGCTTACGCAGTATCTCTGGAATATGCTAGAAAGCATTTTAGGTTTCTTTTCTCTAGGATGTCCTTCCTCAATTCAATGGATTGGGTTATTTTCCACGGCCATATCCTTGATACCACAGACCCGATCAGCATTCCTCGGCTCCTTCCCGACCTGTGCCTCCTGCGATCTTCCTCAAGGCCTTTGAACTTCAAGTCTCTTGCCCACTCTGCAAGTCCAGGACCACCAAGCCTACCACTCCTTTTATACGCGTGGGAGGCATTCGGAAGTGCCATAGTGTTATAATGCGCCCGGTCGCCGGTGTCACATGCGCAGCTACTACTCTGGCGTCCTTCAAGCAGCAGAGTCTGCGAGAGCCCTGTCAAGCTCCTTTCCCCCGGTGTCACATTCGCAACTACCGCGACAATGAGAATATGCTATCCCCACTAGTTCATTCTCATTATTTTGGTGTCAAAGCTCACAAAAAAGTTGATGCCTAAGGCTTTGGTGGCTCAACTAAAGTTTTTGGTCTCCAACTAACTCACTGCCTAACCTCAGACAAAATTCTCCTGAACAGTTCATCTTACATTATTCCTCTCTACTCCTCGTCTTCTTGCAAATGAGAATTCGCGATTGGTCGTGCGGAGCAGGGAATCATCTGCGTGGCGCTTCCGAGTAGTTTGGTAAGCTCATGCAGTATTGCAATTGCAATCCAGTGCATGACCCATATGTCGAGAAATAGCTTCGTATGAGTAGAGGAGCTTATCCCTTACCGCTTGTCTACTACCAATGACCTTCGCTGTTGACCCTGGGAGTCAATGCTATTTAGCCTGTCCTTGCATCGGGTTACGCCAGAAGTCCACATTTAGCTTCAACATTGCTCGAGTCTCTGCTATCGCAATCTCTTGTGCGATAGTAGCCGCATGATTAAGTTAACTGTTTGATTCAATAAATCATAGTATTAACAATTATTTTTGGTCGATGGAGGAAGATCTTTCAGCAAAGCATAGCCATCATGTAGAGGGTTTAAATCAGCTTCGGGCACCATATTAATTCCTAGGTATACGTAGAGATTAATGCTGTTGGAAGAAGAAATCGGTGGAATAGACAAATGCTCAATTTATACAGTATTATTCAATCGTTAGTTATGAAGAAACTTAAAGAACATGGATACCCCGGCTTTTCCAGCTAACCCGTTTCGGTATGCAGGATGCTCAATACAGCCCATGTGAAATATGGATTGGTGCAAGATCGGCAGCCGGGAAATTATGTTGCAAATCATCTGGAAACTGGTGAAATTCGGTTCGTCCAAACCAACCTCGGCATCCATACCACATATGATACGAGATGGGCGGGATTGTCATTACTCTTCCGTGGAATATAAACACTGACACCCCGCACTAGTTCCCGATCAAAGCCAACGTCCCTTGTAACCGCCATCATGAGAGTCATTTTGTTCTCACTGAGTGCTTTTGTGTTCTATGCGATCTTCTACTTTTCGCAGGTCAACGGACTTCATGAGCTAAGCCTTAAATCTGTGGCTTCCGGGAAGCTCCCGGGTCTCGATGAGCCCCTGCGCACAGTGTATACTGGGGTTGAGCCCGTCGATCGTCTCCTGACCGTGCTCACCACGTTCTTCTATCCCGTTCTTGATGGACAGAGCTCCACACTTTTGCTTCACAGTATTGGGTTCTCAGGCACCTTTGGCGCGGCATGGACTCTGGTGGTCTTGGAATCGTGGCGAAAGGGCAATGCTGGTACCGTTGCGGCATAGTAAGTCGCGACTACAAGAAATACCCATTTCCAAATTGCAACATATTAACCCCGAATTAGTCCTGCGATTTTCGGTCTTGCAGCTCAGGTTTTGACCTTCGCTTTCGCAACTCCTTTAATCTGTGCCCTGCAGCTAGGATGCTCAGTTACCGCGCGCCACCCCCACGCGGATAACATTCGTGTTCCTCGTGTTGTGCTGGCCGTCATTCCAGCTATCTTCGTGATCGGTTTCCTAGTCCCGACTAACTTGATGATTCTTCCCGCACCAGAAGTGATCTCTGTGGACTATAAGCAGATTGCCATCGCGGCGTGGCACCCTTGGCCAGCATATGTTTCCATTCTGACAACAACGGCCTACTATGTCCTAGGCCCATTCTTCACAAACAACCATCGGGCGTCCATGTCAGGCTTGCGATGGGTCTACGCATCAGCATTTATCCATTCAGCAATCAGCCACCTCGTCACACTGGTCATCTCTGTTGGGACTGTTCTGGCTCCTACTCTGTTTGACACCCGATTCGTGGATGCGCTTCACCCGTCTAAGGTATATTCTTTCCCCGTTCCGTGGTCCGGGTTGACGGTTGATACGGTGGCCGATGGCGTGCATGTGTTCTTGCGTTGGGACTATATGATCGGATCGGCGGGCATTCTGCTGTGGGCCTTGAAATTGCACACTGTTGCTCACAAGCAGATTTTGAGCTCTGTCTCGTGGACAAGTCTCATCTTCAAGGTCGGCTTATTGACGGCTCTTGCAGGCCCCGCTGGTGCAGCTGCGGAGTTGATGTGGGAGCGCGATGAGCTGGTCTTCAGTGAGACTGGCTCGCGGCAGCAGGTTACAAAGGTTAAGAAGTCTTCCTAGCGTACCTTTTCTCGAAACAAGTGGGCTTTCTCATCGGGTGGAAAATTTCCGACTTGTCCGACATAACCTTTAAGGGTTCGGCAAAATGACTTGCATATCTTATAATGCAAATTTTAAATATATATTTGATGGCTATCATGCAGACATATTATTCACAACATCATAAATCGCTTTGACGTATGCCTCAGTATTGGGGTTTCCAATAGTGCTAATTCCAGTCATGCGATTCATTGCATACGAAATGGTCATCCGTCGTTCACGATCCATGATCATTATCGAGCCACCCCATCCTCCCCAAAAGCAAAGATCGCCTTCCGGGATCCAAGGACGAGTCCGATAATCAGGGAGACCCACACCGAGACCGAATCTAACAAATTCGGGAGTGACGAGATCCTGTCCTTGGATTTGCTCTTCAAGGAGCTTATCAATTGTAGTTGGATCCACGATGCGCTTGCCATCAACAGTCCCGCCGAGAGAAACGATAGAACCGATACGGGCCAGCGCACGCGCATTACTAAATCCATTGGTCGCACCTATCACAGCCTTTCTGAATGTCGGCGTTACTGCAATTTGAGCGGGGAAGGGAGATCCCATAATAGCTCTGGCCACAATGCTCGTGGGGTCCAAATCTCCAATGGGCAGAGCTGGAGGTGGGATAAGCTCCGCCGTACGATGCCACTGATCTTTCGGTACTCCGTACTGGAAATCCGCACCCAAAGGACGAGTAATCTCATCTGCGACAAACTGCTCTAACGGCTTCCCGGTGATTCGGCGGATAACCTCGCCAACCATATGGCCTTGATTGGAAAGTTGATAGCCGCTTTTCTCACCGGGGGTCCACCAAGGAGCTTGTTGGGCAAGCTTCTCGGTGGCCACCTTGTTGTCACATAGCTCTTCAAAGGTAACAGGCGTTTCCCACGCGGGGATACCAGAGCAATGGCTGAGAACATGGGCTACCGTGATGTTCTCTTTGCCGTTCGCTGCGAACTCGGGCCAGTATGTCGCAACCTTCTCGTTCACGTCTAGTTGGCCGCGATCGACAAGCAACATGGCGGCTAAATTGGTGACTACCTTCGAGCAGGACCAGACCAGTGTAATGGTGTCCTTGGTCCAGGATTGAGTTTTAAGCACATCGGCGTGGCCACCCCACAAATCAAGGACATCTTTGCCATCAATGTTCACGGCAAGGGATAGACCTAGTTCTTCTCCTGAGGAGAGTTGTTTCTGCATAAGCTCCCGTACGGAGTCGAATGCGGGATCATTGGTTCCGTTAATCTCGGACATTGCGGAGATTAATCGTTTGTTGTTGAGGCGTAGTAAACCCGATAGTATATTTAAGGGATTGGACTCGGGATTGACTGATTAGAACTGACTTCCAAGTTCTCCAAGCGATGAAGATGCAAAACCAAGGTTCGACCCAGGCAGCGCTGTTTAAGCAGGCAGCTCTGCTTATTGAATTAAGAGATCGCTGACTCAGTAGATCTGCACTGCCTTCGTGGTACATAATTGGGTAAGGCAGTAACCTTGGCATCGACCCGTCTCAACGTGACTTCAGCGCCCTTCGTCCTGAAATTTAGGCCGCGGTCGCGAAAGGATTTACCCATCGGCGTTGCCGTGTTAGTGCTCCACTTCGTAACACAGGATTTTACGTGCTTCATGATGTAGAATATTTCCAAGGCTGATAAGTGAGCGCTTGGCCTGGTCTCAGACTATGCTTGGCGACACTGAGTAGACTTTCAGTAAGCAGAAACATGGTCTGACCAGTGCGATCACGTGTTATATCACTTTTCAACCATGAATGCTAGTCTGCGCCAGCCAGAAGTCCACATATTGAACATCATTCTTCCGGAAAAGTCGTAACTCAATCACTCTTAGTGGGCCAGCAAGTTGATTTCTTTATTTTTTCACTTTCAATTGATCATCATAAAGGTTGCTTTTCTTTTTTTTCCCTTCCTTTTTCCAACGTTTCAAGCTAGCTGAAAAGGCATCGTGGTAGCTACGTAACCTACGCTTTACAATTTCAAAGGTAAGATTTTGTTGGTACGGTATAGTTTACCTTTGTTTGAGTTTTTACTGCATTGGTCAAATATCAAAGCAAATATACATATATATCCTGAGATCTATGGATGTTGACACAGCTGGACTGGTCGGTGCCAAGAATCTTTGATCTAGGCTAAGCCAGGAACAAAGAAAAAGGTGGTAGAAAGAAACGCATAGTGGAAGCTAAAATCCTGCTAGGTAGGACACATACTTGTCCATGAGCTCTCGGTCGAGGACGGGGAAATCAAGACCGCCTGAAATATTCATCATACGATCTGTATTTGTGGTGTCATACACAGGCATGTTTTCATATAGCTCCCATCGGGTCAGCCCTTCGTGCACCTTTTCAGCGAGCATGGGCTGAAGGGGCTGCAGTCTGTAGGGAGATTTGTCTTCCAGAAGCTTGATCCATTCTTGATAAGGAAGCCCTTTGATGGTGGCTCCAGATGCAGATCCGACGAGATCCATTGTCTCATTCATGTCGATGGACGACTTGCGTTTCGGTGGAACAATGTGGTAGGCATGACCCAGCGAAGAAGATGTTGTGGACGAGGCGATGCGCAGAATTGCCGCGTTGACATAGTCAACCGGAACGAATTCTTTCCTTTGATTTGGAAGCAACGGGTAAGAACCCATTTCAGTACAGGAGTGAATCAAGCGACTGAAAAAGTCATCCGGGTTGCAGGCTCCAGTCTGGCTATGTCCTGTGATAAAGCCAGGGCGGTATATGGCAATGGGAAAATTGCGGTCCATCACACGTCTTAACAAGGTTTCGGCGACCCATTGAGATTGGGCATACCCGTGGTCATAGGGGAGTGCCTCAACGTGTTTGAGAAGGGGCTCATCTTCAGTGATCAACTTGGTCCCTGTCACGAAACCTGTTGGACCAAAGCAGGAGATACTGGACACATAGTGGATTGCCTTGGTGCGACCACCGGCACAGGAAAATCGCAGAATATTTCTCGTACCAACGACGTTGGCAGGTCGGTGAAGAGAGTACGGCTGAGTGTAGTTGACTCTGGCGCCAAGGTGGAAAATAACGCTGGACCAGCCGGCGATTTCTTGGAAACGTTCATACCCGAGACCTAGGTAAACATCTTCTAATGTTCCACACAGAATCAGCAATTTATCGGTGAAGCGCTCCTCCCACTGGCCGTACTTCCCCATCGCCTGCTTGATACGCTCGAGACCTATTGTGGGATTCGCAGCACGCACTAAGCATCCCACTTGATGAACTTCCGGATCGCGAAGGAGGTCGGACAGAAGAAACGCGCCCACAAAGCCAGTGCCTCCTGTGAAAAAAACACGTCCCTCTGTATCCCGGCGCCAGTCAATGACCGGTCCTGATGGAGAAGCGAGGTCATCTGCGATATAGGTGTCTTGAATCCAGGTATTCTGCTCGTGGCGAACAGTTTCGGCGAGGCGATTTCGCGACCTTTCAATAGTCGATGCTAGATCGGCGAGGCTGGAGTTGTCGTAAAGTGTGAGAAGCGAAACATCCGCTCCTAGATTCTTTCGGATGTGGCTAATGAGGAGCGATGCTTGGAGGGATGTCGCCCCAAGTTCAAAAAAGTCGGCATTGGGATCTTCAGGTAGAGACGAAAGCCCAAGGATATCTACCCAGAGGTTTGCCAGTTGCTGCTGGGTACACCCGGTGTTGACCTTTTTGACCGACAGAGTGTTGGAACTTGACCATCGCTCACGGTACAAATTGGTCAGACTTTTGCGGTCAACCTTCGCGTGACTGTTGAGGGGCATCTTCGGTATCAACTCGATTCGTGGGACCATATAGTCAGGAAGCATTGTTTTCAATAAATCAATGGCACTAGCCATCACGAAAGGCTTATCTGGGCTTGCCACAGCAAATGCGACAAGGATAGATCCTGCATCGCCACCTGCTTCCACTTTCAATGCCACAGCCTCGGAGAACTGCCCTGTCTGGAGCATTGCGGTTTCAACAGCCTCGAGCTCAATTCGATACCCCCGTACCTTGACTTGATGATCCAATCGCCCTACATAATCGATCTGCCCATCGGGGCGCCTCTTGACTCTGTCTCCAGTGCGATAGAACTTTTGGGTTTTCTTCTCGTACGGCAAGAAAACAAAAGCAGAATCATTCTTTTCGGGTTGATTAACGTATCCAGGAGACACGCCAGGTCCACCAATCCACAGTTCCCCTTCTTCTCCATCCAAAACAGGTGTTCCAATTGCATCAACAATGTGAGCAACGGTTCTGCCAATCGGCTTACCAATACTGACAGTGCCGCTCTGGACATCTTCTGGCGTTACTTTGTGAACGAGACAAAAAATGCAACATTCTGTTGGCCCGTACGCATTAATCAGACTCTGCGGCGGACCTTCTTTTAACACTGTATCAATAGCAGCTACATTCGCAGCTTCTCCTCCAATGACACATATCTTCAGTTGCGAAAATGCACGCGGATATGTCGAAGCCGCGAGGTTCAATAAGGCGGTTGTCGTAGCCATGATTGTAATACCCTTCTCCTTGATTGTTGTCGCCATTGCTGGAAGGTCTAGCAAGACTAGCTTGCTCAAGACCGCAATCCGAGCTCCACGCAAAAGAGGAACCCATATGTCAAACAATGACACATCAAAACTCGTGTTATTGACATGAGCAACGGTATCCGTGGAATCAACGGGCTCAAATGGTGCGTGATAAACAACCTGTAAGACTGAGCGAGCAGCAATTTGCACCGCCTTTGGCTCGCTTGTTGTACCTGATGTGTGAATCAGGTGTGTTCGGTGTTCGAGTGTCGTGATGACCGGGACGTCTTTGTCTGCCATCGAGACATCTTCAGGTGTCGGAATTGAACCATCCTCCAGGTTGATTCGTTCGAAGTGAATCTCTCGGCTCATGTTCGCTCGGTCAACCAATGTGTATCGGGTGCCAAGCTTCTCTAGACGACCCTGAATTTGCGCGTCTGGTAATGTTGGGTCCATCGGTGCACAACTTCCTCCAGCGTAGATGATGGCCATTTGGGCCACAATATCTGCCCAGCCATGCTGCACAATTATACCAACGGGTTCCTCGAGCCCTAGATTTTTTTTGAACAGTTGGTGGGAGATTTGTACCGCTTGTAGGTGCAGCTCTTCGTAGGTGATTGTAATTTTATCGTCGATCACCGCCACGGCATTGGGCAACTCCTTTGCTTTGGCTTCGAAGAGTTGACCGAGGCCATGACCCTGGTCTACGACCAGATCGTATTCTTTCGAGTAAGATAATTCAGAATGCATTTTTATAGAGGGTAAGACGATGGCGTCAATTTCGTAGTAGATGACTTTATGCGCCAGAAATCGTGAAATTTATAAATTCCGGTCCCCGATACCCTGTATCAGAACCGAGTGAGTACTGCATAAAACCCAAACTTTGGAAGCTAGCTAGTGTTCATCAATTGATCGACAGCTGTACCACATTGGCAGATCAAACTGCAATGTGACCTCATTCAGCTGTGGACTTTCAAGCCCCACTAATGTATCTGAATGCCACATTCAATAGACATAATACTGGCGTGAAAGGCTATACAATGATTACCAAAAGATTTTACAGTGCCTGTGGACCCACTTGCAGCGTACCTTTCCTCCCCTATGCAGTGTTACCTGAGAGATGCAGCTCCACAAGGCCCTTACTTTTCAAGGCATCATACCCCCAAATGAACAGACGAGCGGGAAGATACATCTTAAAACATGAAGGAGAATCTTCCATATGGGCCATCTCGCCTTTACACTGGCCATATCCTTCTATGCCCCCTGTAGATCAGACGTTCTGCAGATGCGCAAGCTACGCAAGCTACGCAAGCCACTTCGATGGCCTTGCTCGGAGCTTGCGTCGCCTACCTGTTTTCGATATTTGTAGTGGATCTATATGCAGATGCACACTAATATCTATTTGTCAGGATATGACTAGGCACCTGCGTATCTGCATGTTTCTCGAGCCAGACCTTCTTTCATCTTTCACACACCGTATCAAATCTCCATACGGTCCAGATTTCCGTGGTCTGCATCTGTAGTCTATGTATTATCCCGCTCCGTGGGACTGTAGCTGAACTTTCATGTCCTGAACCTCCACTTCGCATTGCTATGATCATTGCGCGTGAAGTGTCAATGCGACCATGCAGGGTAGTTTACAGTTCCTCGGAGGTTGAATACTACTTCCTTCACATAACTCCTTTTCTTACTGTATTTTGTTTGAAAATTAAAATATGCCAGAAGCAAAAGCCTTTTGGTAATGGATGTTAGCTATCTTAGATAAAAAAGCAATCTCAGTCTGGTAGGGTCCTGCGTATCAAACAGAGGGCTTTGGAGTAGTTCCATCTTCCTTGCACAAAGTAGCATTTCCAAATCGAGTTGCAAACCATTCCTTTACGGTCACTTGCCTGTGCTTTTCCTCCGGATAGTCCAATGCCACAGCTGTCGCCTTTTTCAATTTAGTAGCGGTGTCGATCTCCGTAGTCTCACCGAAGTATTTGCCGCCGGTTACTTGGGTCAAGCCAAACATTAGCTTCACATCTTCCAATTCGTGAATCCCGTGTGTCTCGAATTGTTCCCAAGAAGGTAGGATAGGGGTCCAAGTCGCCTCCCGCGCGGTAGCTTCCTGGAAGTCCTCAGTAAGCTCTTTGAAGCTGCGAACGTTGCTGAGTGCATGTATGAAATGACCATTCCACGTCTCTGGGTCCAGCAAAGCACCTTGCACAATATCTCCAAAATCGTCAGAGATACTTAGCCAGGGCACGTCTTCTTTGCCACCCCAGTAGGGCGTACGGAAAACCAGGCGTCCTTCGTCATTTGGGAAATGAGGAAAGCCTCCAAAAATCGGTGCCGCCTCTTTACTGAGGAAGTTTTCTAAGAACCATCCTGGACTAAGTGGAAGCACCGACTTGAAAACTCCGAGACTGCGAATGTATTGCTCGGTTTTGTATTTCACTAAAATTATTAGCAACCTTTCTCTGAAGAAAGGATGTCGGTCACTCACTGTCCATTGCTTTCATTGCCACTTTGCCATTGGTCAGCTCTGAGCATGGGGCACCAGAGCTAAACACGAAATGTTGCACTCCTTCGGATGCCGCTGCGTCCACAATTAATTTTCCCATGTCATATTCAGTTGGGCTTTCTGGGTTCGTGAATGTCTTCATTTCATAGTGTAAGTTTCGTGTATTTTCACCACAGCAGGCACGTTGAAGACCAACCTTGTCATCTGAATTGATGTTCAGAAAGACGCCCCAGGATCCCCGAAAGGCCGCTCTCATCTCTTCTGGATCAAGGCCATTCGCCTTCACCATTTCAGCACCTTGGGAACTCAGAGCTTTGCTTGCATCTGATGCAGGGTTACGGGTGATTCCTCTGACACGAAATGCTGGATTCTTCAGCAAAGACCTTGCCACAGATCCGCCCTGGTTCCCAGTGGCGCCGAAAATGGTGATGATTTTGACTTCCATTGTTGATGTCAAAATTCGGTATATTGAATATCTTTCGTTCTCTGCCTGAATCTCTCGGGTGATGGTTGGAATTCCAGAGCTTGCGGGCTTGATTTCTAATTTTTATTTTTGAGTGGCTCGAGCTTCATTTGCCTCTGTAAACCTGACAAATACGACTATCTCAGAGATATGCATCATGTAGGTATGTGGGTTCTGGTTATTGATGGATAGAAAGGAAACCAATGGCTCCACATTGAGACGTGCAACTATGCATGCAGAATTCTTGTTCTGCTCATGAGATCTACAGCTCTGGAGTGTCTCGCCCCATTAAATGGCCATATGATGATGAAAAAATTCCTCTCCTGCATGGCTAGTCAGCGTTCTGAAGTAATAAAATACCGCCATGGCCAATCATAACATGTATTATTCAATTCATATCGTTAGTCTGTATTTCTTAAGGTTACAAATGTGATGAAAAGGTCATGACTTTGATATTATCTGGCCAGATATTGGGCGATCTTCATAGATCCACCTGCACCCTGCACGGCACCTGCTCCACGGGGATATCCAGGCATTAACTAGCCATGGCTGAAGCTGACTCAGTTCAGTTTTGTGATACATCATTATTTTGCATAGCTGAAACCCCCAGTCCCCGAATCAATTCGCCCCCATTGTTGCTTATTTACACTAGACCCACCTACGCCCTTGCATCACGGATCTTCAGGTTCAGCGGAACCTGGCCCTGCCAGACCCCATATTCCTTCATCTCATGTGGGTCAATATTATCGGGCTGGGCCTCGAAGTCAAAGTTCCACAATAGTCGTGCCACGATCAGTCGCATATTCAGATACGCCAAGCTGTAATAGGCAATTGATCAACAAAGATTTTGCCATCCGACGAGTTCAGGGACTTACTTGATTCCAATGCATTTTCTTGGGCCAATGGAGAATGGCGCCCAGATCTGTCGATTGTCCGAGGCAAACTCTGGGTCACCCAGCCATCGCTCCGGAAGGAATTCCTCCGGGCGCTTCCAGTACTTTGGTGATCTGTAAGCTGCGAGGAGGGCGACTGACACCCAAGTCTATGCATGGTCAGTAGTGTCCTGCACTAAGGGGTCGTGACGAAGCAATATATGCTTACCCCACCAGGTACCCATTGTCCATCAATATAGCTGCCAGACTTGGGGGTAATACGGTGTAGTCCGACTGGAACTGAAGGGTGGATTCGAAAGGTTTCCTGGATGACGGCCTTCAGGTATTTCAGGCTACCCACAGCATTGAAGGTGATTTCCTCCTCGGTTGAAAAAGTTGATCTTACTTCGTGGACCAATTTCTGGTAGCTGTCAGGGTTGTGTGTCAGATAATAGAAAAGTGAAGAGAGTGTGGTGGCTGTCGTTTCGCTGCCCGCAGTGGCAAGAATATTCACGTTATCGACCAATTCCTCTTCAGACATTCCTTTGGGGATGAAAGAGGCAAAATCAGCCCGCGCGAGATTTTCCATTGTCTCGCGCTCATGTAGATTCTTTCGGACGTTTTCCATGTGCGCCTTGTAGGGGCCACTGATATCTCC
Organism: Penicillium tannophilum; assembly: GCA_028829675.1. Classification (NCBI taxonomy): domain Eukaryota; kingdom Fungi; phylum Ascomycota; class Eurotiomycetes; order Eurotiales; family Aspergillaceae; genus Penicillium; species Penicillium tannophilum. Next base: position 2,464,261 of record JAQKAK010000004.1, on the reverse strand, counting down.
AGGGATCAACCTCTCAAGGAGCGGGTGGTACGGCTTGAGTCGATGGGCACATTGTAGGAAATGAGAATGCTTCATAGCACCAAAGATCACATTGGCCCACTCATGGTATTCGGCCATCTCAAGGCAGCCGATGGATTTACCGAAGGAGAGGCAGCTCAGAATATCGAAAATGAGAAAATTGCACCAAGCTCCGACGTTCGCAATTCCATTTGCATCGGGATAGCATGCTTTTCCCGATCGGTTGTTTCTTAGTGCATCAATAGCCATGGTGGTGAATTGTTGAATGGTCGGCTCCTGCTCTTTGATTGCCTGCTCAGAGAATGCCGGCGCCATGAGTTTTTTGAATCGTGGATGTTCCCCTGTACTGGCAAAGAGGATATTCTGCGCCGTGCCTTCACCCTGAATGTACACTGCTGAATTTTTCTCAAAAGATTTGTCCTCAGTGTTCCTATTCCCGAAGATTGTCTGATTGGCTGACACTGTCATGTATGAAATCTCGTTGGGACCAGCCCGAACAACTTCTCCATATTTCTCATGGAGACCGGCGAGGTATTTGCAACTGTCTCCTCTCACCATGTAATAAACATAGACAAGTCCAGTGGCAGCGTCCAGCTTGGGTCCAGGGTAATTTCGTAGTGGATGGAAGAATAGATTGTATATGGCGAGGCTGAGGTGAATTATGGTCCACTGGATAGAGACAGAATTAGCTGATTGCTCGAGTAAAGAAGGGAACTTGCTCTGCTGAGCGTGTCATACCGCACCGGTGAGAGCTATCGCCCATTCCAGTAGTTCCATTGTCGCTATATCAGTCTGCGTATCGTGAAGGAAATAATTTGTTAGGACTAGCAGGGCTGAGTTCAAGACGGTGTCGTTATAAATGCGAGGGCTAATCTGCTGACTGCCTGATCTCTCAGGTATGCGTCTTAGGCCATCGTGTTGGAGGAGTATATTTGTACTACGTATCTGTAATTCTACTTACTTCTTGACCCACTGATCGTCGAAGGTACTGTACAGCTCAGCTCGGGGCCCCGATCCTGCAGACTATCGGCGAAATACTTTTCAGTCGATTGGTCACTGTAACCGCCGAGTGGGTCTTCCAGGATGTTTCACTGTACAGGGGATTATTGATACCCTTGGGCGATATTCTCTTATGATTCCTCTTTCACCGACTCGGCTTTCATATCAAGCTCCTTTGCGGGTTCAGAAAAATATCCTGCCACATTCCTCTCCGTTAGATTTCCTCACCGTGATGGGCCGTTTGATTGATAAGGAGCTACCATATAAGCCCGAGACCCCTCTACGGCTGGTGGTTGTGGGACTTTCTCGCACTGGCACAGCGTGTAAGTGCACCTTTATGGTTTCGCCGCTGAAACTGTTACTGAAGTTTCTAGCTCTATACCTGGCATTGCAAGAACTAGGCTATACTCCATGGCACATGTGCGAGCCCGTCGACAATCCCAGTCGGATGTATAACCAATGGACAGAGGCTATGAAATGCCGCTTCTTTGGAGGGAATCGTCCCTACGATCGGAAAGACTTCGACAAACTGCGAGGCCGGTATGATGCGCTGTTGGATATTCCAGCCTGTCTATTTTGGGACGACTTGCATAAGCTATATCCGGACGCGAAGATAATCCTCACAACACGATCTGGGGAATCTTGGTTCAAATCGGTTCATGGAACCATCATCCCCTGGTTGGAGAAGCCCCTGTTGAAATTTCTCCAGCATTTTGATAGAAAACGACTGGGACCCGAGATGCGCATGGTCAGGACTGCATACAAAGTCATTTGCGACAATGATTACCGCAGCTCCAATATGATTGATTCTTTTCTCCAACACAATGAGCGGGTCAGGAATGGAGTCAATCAAGAGCAATTCCTGGAGCTCCAGCTCGGTGATGGGTGGGAACCACTATGCGCATTTCTCGGTGTGCTGGTGCCGGATAAGCCATATCCCAGGGTCAATAACACCAATGAGTTCAATCAGGGTGCAGAAGAGGCTGATGCGGCAATGCTAACTGGCATATTCAAACTGTGGCTGGCTGTATTGGTACCCGTGACAGTGGCTGGGCTGTGGTTCTATCACTAGTAGTCTTGAATAGATGATCTTACTGTATGCAATACATAACTCAGTTCTTGTATGATTAACAATGGAGCATTATGAATCACCGATGTGGAGTATGAGATACAAACGTGTGTAACCTGGAACTTTCCTATTCCAGAATGATGGCGATGATGTAAACCCCCACCGAGTGTATTGAAGCGATCAGTCACGTCAAAGCTCTAGTATATGCGTACCTCTTTAAACCTTCCTGTCTTCACCTCCTTACCGTGGCGAGTGGGGGTAGCAGTGCTCATGGTACAAGCTTACTACGTCATCCAATAATATGTGGTGCGAATTATACAATGCTCCGTGTTGAATCATGACTTTCCTTGATTAGCGCTCCATTGGCTTGGGCCATTAATGCAACTGACGTTCTTGCTAGCGCTGTGATATGCACCGTGAATGCAGTCGACTTACGTACATGCAGGGAAATCAATAGCACTCTGTTAGTTACATACATTCCCGTCCAAAGAATCTCATTTCACATACGTATCAGAGCTGTCAACTCAACATGCACCTGCGAAGTCATGGCTAGCTGAGCTTTTATATAATATCGCATATGACGCAATTCACCCTCTTCCGCCTTCCAGTGGATCTTCGGTTTTCAACTTCCTCTTTATGCACCATTACATAAGCCACCCAAAGCCACAACAAATAGCAATTATTTTGTGTAACAGAGCGATGATGATCAGCAAGAAAGTAATGCAAAGCGACTTGATTATTTTGTGAGGGCTCGGAAGCGTCATGGAGCTTCTGTATCACGGGGCTGAATGTGTACGGCTTCTTAGACTCTGATTGTGTTGCTATTTTGATTTTATTGTCTGTAGTGTGTATCTCGAAATCTACCTTTAAACTTTCAAAATCTAATTCTATCAAGCTTCTGCTTCTCAAATTACTTCCTCTCAGCCTCAGCTCTCTCAAACATGACTGTCTCTACGCAAACCCAACCCAAAGATCTCTATAGTTCGTCCTATTTGGCCGATTACTATGACCTTGTATCGACCTCACAATCTGTTGATGATGCCTACTTCTACTGGAAGATCTACCAGTACTGGAGGGCTTTTCGATCATGTACCCCTGATGATCCTTTTGTCCTCATGGATCTCGGAACGGGCACGGGACGCGTTCTCCATGATCTTGGACGGAGCGCTACCGAGGCCAACGTCGATTTCTTCAACACCGAAGTCTTGGGTGTTGACAATGCGGCCCACATGCTAGAAAAGGCTAAGAGGATCACGACTGCGCCTCTGAAGGACCATGTCAGCTGGATCAATGGCTCTGCAATCGATCTGGAGGCCGTGATGCGAAACAGAGCTCATCCTCATATCGACCTTCTGATATTTTCTTTCGGATCCATCAGTCATCTCTCTGAGCCTGGTCAGCCAGAAACCTTCCTCAATCAGGTCTCCAAGGTTCTACGCCCTGGCACCGGACGAGCTTATGTTTCAATTTTTGATGGCTCTCTCCTCCACAAGAAAAAGAACATCGCATTACATCATTCTAAGGAGATCAATGAGATTCAAAGTAAAATCTTCCCTCATGTTGTGTACCGAGGATCAAACCACCGGGGTGATCTGGAAGGTAACATCAAGTACGTCAAGTTTGATCTTGAGGTTGTGAACATCCAGGATCAGAGCATTTTAGAAAAGAATGACGTTTCCATGAAGATGCGCCAGTGGGAGGAGGATGAATTAGTGCCTCTTGCATCTAAGGCGGGAGTGGATTATGTTGAAAGTATCAGGGGTGCACATGAGACATTCTATGTTTTCGAAAAACTGGCTTAGGGAAAGAGGGATATTCTACTTGGGCTACTCCACAAATCAAGGCAGCCACCTTTCGTCGATCACGTACATATCAACTTGCCTATCTCAATCCTTACTCGAGCGGCGATCGCCAGTATGCATGAGCTGAAAAGTAGTGGAGACAAATGTTACGTATTAGATTCTGTTGTACTACGTACCCACCCGGACCACCCCCTGCTTCTGCACCATCGTCGCCTTATGTATCGTTCATATTGCACGCAATATTTGCAAGCTTTCTTGCCCATTATCATCACCGCGTCGTGGTAAGAGATTTTTGCGTCGCACACGGAGCACCTTTCTCAGCTGCCGCACAATTTTGGCCCAACCCATCTCATCTCATCCAGCAATCTTCCTTGGTATCAGCATGGAGAGATTTCGCGATTTACGAGCGTCGGGCACCTTTATTCTAGTGGCCATGTGCCTTTCTTCATTTACCGATACTTTTGTTTACGGCATGGTACGTATCGTGGGTCAAGGCCTGTATAATATTTAGCTGAAGAGTTGTTTCTTAGGTCATACCTATATTGCCTTACCTACTCATCAGCAACAAGTTAACATCGAGAAATGATGGTATGAGAATATATGCACACCGTCGTGAAACCTCCCAGACATACTTATCAATCTCACAGTTCAAAAATGGACATCAATATTGCTCACAGCATACGGAGCGGCCCTCCTTGTCGCATCCCGTAAGTATTCGGAAAGGCCCCTGATATGATCGTTCTCAGCTCACTGCCCACAGCACTTGTCGGCCTCATAAGCGACCGTATTCAATCTCGGAAATCACCCTTGATACTCGGATACATAGCTATCGCAGTATCAACCTTAGTCTTCCTCTTCGGACATTCATCAGCCCTCCTAGTCGTTGCTCGAGTGTGTCAGGGCTTTGCGGGGGCTGTGGTAGGTGTTTTGAGTTTTGCAATCGTTGCAGATACTGCTCCGCCTGAAAAGAGAGGTGAATATATGGCATGGGTATCCCTTTCATACACTTGGGGGATGGTTTCTGGACCTGTATTGGGAGGCGTTTTGTATGTGACTCCTTTGGACTAATGATTCAAGGAGAGGTTTGCTCACAAGGATACAGGTTCGATCACTTTGGCGTACACGGGGCTTTCGCCTTTCCGGCTGTCATGTTGATATGCGACATTATAATGCGCATGATGATACTCGAGAACAAAGGTGAGTAATGATTCCTCGCTATATCATTGGGAAGGTCATTTTCTCACCATCCGAGGATCTAGTGGACGAAGACGACGCCGTATCACCTCACACTACAGAAGAAGCGCCGTTAATACCCCTAAGAGGTCACACCGAAGCTTCCCTGCGGCTTAGCGACTTTATCGATGTACGCTTCATGACTGCGGTGCTAAATGAAATCACCATTTCTGCCATGCTTTCCGCATTCGAGACAGTATGTTATGCTTATGCTAGTGTCGCAACAGCTTCGGTGTCTAACTTTATCCCAGACTCTACCGCTATTCACTATGGAGACATACAGATGGTCCTCGACAAATGCCGGTCTCGTCTTCTTGGGAATATCTCTCCCGAGTTTCCTCAGCATTCCAATGAGCAAGTACGGTCGTAACTGGAAACGCCGTCGAGTGGTCGCGATCGAGCTGATCTTGGCCCTTTTCCCACTCATTGCACTTCGAACAGCCGATGGTGCGTCTTCTAAACACCAGATTGTATTTGTTGTACTGGTGGTTGTAGTCGGCTTTTTCATGACAACCTCCCAGGCACAGGTAATGGCCGAGGTATCTGATGCTGTGCGGAAGATTGAGGTGAGACATGGTATCAATTCCAACCGAAAAAGTGGTATGGGCACTGGTTATGCGTTTTGTAGCATGGCCATCGCGATCGGTCAGTTTGTGGGACCTCTTATCGCTGGTTATGCGAGGATGGCCCTTGGATGGGGAGGTATGACACTCGTATTGGGCGGGACATCGGGACTTGTTGGTCTCTTCTCCTTGATTGCCAATCGGTAAATCCGATTTGTAACTATACTCGTTCGTAATGAGAGATCGAAAGTCATGTTTAGAATCAAAGGGTGAATAGATACGGTTTGAGCAGTGAATCTATTGAGTGTGCTACACTCACACTTATTCCTGAGGCATATACCACTGACTTTACAGACAAGGTTTAAACCTTTTGTTCGTGACCACGGAGATGTAGCTAATAAGTAGCAAATGCGGCCTCTTACGCCGCTATCTCGCCAGTTGACAGCCAGATGAGAAGAAAAGGTTAGTATATTTATCACTTAGGAAAGGAAACCTAACCTACCTAAACTATTAGAGCATACATAAACATCACACCGCAACCCTATCGGGGGGTCGGGTTTCCGTCTGTAAGATACCTTGTTCAAAATTGCTTCAGTAACAGAAAGCTCGCACTAGTCGGCATGAAAATGGGATATTGGCAAGTAAAGCTGCAAGCTGAGCGAAATGGAAGAGAGATAGGACCGTATAATGAAGCTATTCAGATAGCTGACTACATGAATATAGAACACAGGTAGGAGACAGAGAAAACAAAGAGGAAGAATGAAAATGACGGAGAAACAGCTGTTGGCCTACAGCATTTGCCGTCACATACAGAGGAAAATTCATTCAACGTATTCCACGCCTTCTCTTCTTCAATGTTCAATTCTTTTCCCCTTGGAAGTTCTAGACTTGAGGTACGAAGTCAAAATCACACAGGCAGTTGAGAGTAACATAAAGGCCCCCGCAAAGATCCAGGTTCCCTGGTACTCTCGTTGAACATCAGAGCTAGATATCCCGGACGGCCGTAGACAAGCACCAGCAATAGGGTTCCCAATCAAAGCACCAATCGCAGCTATTGTGTAGGCCAAGCCTATTCGTGTACCTAGTTCTGATGGTCTGGTGCTGAGATTTGCAATAATGGCGGCTGGAAGAGACACCATGCCTCCAGATATCAGGCCATAGAATAGAGCTATGGCGATCAACCCGGGTAAACTTGAAGTGAAACGCCAGAAAAATAGAACGACCGCCGATAGAAAGCAAGCCGGGGCCATTACATTTAAACCACCAAAGCTACAGAGCAAGCAACAAAGGTCAGCCGAGAAAAAGAGAACTTGAATACTTCTTTGTGAAGGAGGGCCACTCACTGATCTGCAAGCAAATTAGGTCCAATACGTCCGATCAGACTCGTAGCATTCATCATGCTTAGAAGGTAAAAAGCCATATCATCATCAACCTTGAGTGAGAGAGCGTATTTCTGGACATAAAAAAAAGGAACGTAGACGGATGCCATCATCAATGTGAATGCTATTTGAGGGTAGTATGGTTAGTGAGTCCAACAGAATCCTACTGGTAAATTTATTGGGAGATAACAGGAAGAGACTGCCTTACCTGCAACAAAAGCCATGTATGACGGATCGCGGAAATGTTTGAAATCAACCAGTGACGTTGATTGACGAGGGCGTGGGCGAAGCTTCATAATAGCACAACAGATGACCAGACATCCCATCATGAGAAAGGCCAGCGCACGTACCGCCCATGGAAAGCCCGTACTTATAAAGAGCCTACGCATCATGATAGGGTATATAATTCCCGCTGTAGTCGTGAGTCAGCTGACCGCAATTATGCCATTTTGAAGGTGTAACTAACCCAGACTGCTTCCTGTAGCTGCGATCCCTAAAGCAATCATTCTCTTCTTTGAGAAATACAACGGAATTACTGCCACGGAAGTCAAACCTAGCAGGCCACTGCCCAGGCCGACGCAGATTCCCTGCGCCAACAGAACCTGCCAGTACTTAGTGCAAAGAGAGGTCATGAACATCCCGAAGACCTCAAGGAAGCTGCCAACGAGGATCAAGGGCTGTAGATAGCCTGCATCAAGGAACCAACCCGCAAAGACCCCAACGACCATCGTGAGAAAAAGCTGGATGGAACCGATCCATGAGATAGCCGAAGCTGAAGACGTTTTCAGTAAGTCTTCAGTGTAAAATGTCTCAAAAACTCCAAAAGAATTCGTCAGACCCCTATACACAACACCAAGGTTTGTCATCTATCGGCGAGTATAACAGTCCAAAATCCAGAGTGAAGGGATAACGAACCAGGTATTAGCGAAGAGGATCCAACTGCCTAGCACCTGTAACCAAGCTTGAAGTCCTCCGTCCATACGATGTTCAACCCTGCCCTCGTCTTGAAAAGCCATTTGACCTTCCTCAGTTGTCTCCTGATCATGAGTCATCTTTTTTAATGCTATATCAGTTTGAATTGCAGGAGAGAAGGGCGGTTTCAACTTCAAACAATGAAATAGGGAGCGGCGAAGAATGAGGGACAGAAATTAGTGAAATCTGTAAGACCGAAGGTCATTGTGGAAACGGAGTGTGGACAACGCAGAGTCACGTAAATGAACCCACCGGACTTCGGGCATAGTCACCTCAATTGAACTCCAATCTTAGTTTTTTTAACTTCTCATAATTCCCACTATCTTTCCATATCTTTGCTTCTCCCCACATTGTTCAAACTAACGGGTACTTACGGAGTATTGCAACGCAAACGAGCAGTGGTGGATCCAGCAGCCTTTGGGGGCACGAGTCCCCACCGGAGTAAATGCTCGGGTCGGACTAAGATTCGGAGTCGGACTAAGGCTTGGAGTGGGACTAATAGTACCAACAAGCAGCACGAGTTAATTCCATCACGCCACTTTAATAGTTCAATGATGGGGACAAGATTGAGGAAAACAAAATTTGATTGCTGAAACTGTATTTCAAAGCAACTCGAATGTCCTTTGTCACTTTCTCGACGTGCTTTCCATGGACTGGCAGGCTTTAGCACGCACAAGCCAATTCAAAAGCACCGCCATACTCAAGGCAAGGGGGGGGCCTTATATATGTGGAGTTGGGTTGGTCCATTCGCCTGGCCAGATCCGGTCCACTTGAGGGGCTGCACCTAGATTTTCATGATCGGGCAGGTAATCGGACAGGGCAAGGAACGGGGCGACCCGACCTCTCTCGTGATCGGCGTATCGTAAATTTCGACCCGCATGGCACCGACCCTGTCTCTCCTACTGCTTTTAGCTTCAATTCCCACTTCACCTTCATAAAAGCGGAGAGGTCCGGCAGGTGGTAACGAGAAAACCACCTTTGAGTTTCGTATTTCAAAGTTCTCGTCTTTGAATGCGTCTCCAAGTGGTTATAATGGGAAGGAATGTGACAAAGAAACATTGAAGCCGCACGCGATGAACGAAATAATCAACTCATGAGACTAGAAAAAATTTGAACAACCTCGGCCAAGGTAGGACCAAGCACAATGCCAATATAATCCCACTAACCTATTTCCCAGACGGCTCGCAAGCGGTCCGCGGTACGGACTCCCACCAGGGCTCAAAACCTACGATAAATCACAACTTCTAATACTCAAAACCACAAGACCCGTAGGATAATCAATTCAATAAAACAATCATGTATGCGGCTAGTAGCTTACTGCTAAACTCATATATATTGTTCAAAACAAATTAACTAATTGCCCTGACCAAAATTTCGACTTAAATAATCCCAACTTGTGGAACTATGAGATAGTGTTTTGTTTGGAGTTTGGAGATAGCCCGCTTTTAGGGTGGCGAAATACATTTCCAGGGCCCCGATTCTGTTTTATTACCTCGACAACTATTCTTTGAGAAAGTTGATCTAATCTCGTGGACCAGGTTTTGGTAGCTGTCACGGTTGTGTGACAGATGAAAAGAAAAATGAAGAAAGTGTAGTAGCTGTCGTTCCGCTGCCCATAGTGGCGAGAATATTGACATTACCAACTAATCCCTCTTCAGAAATTCCTTTGAGGAGTGATAATTAACTGATTGCTCGAGTAGAGAAGTGAACTTGCTCTGCTGAGCGTGTCATACCGCACCGGTGAGAGCCATCGCCTATTCCAAAAGTTCCATTGTTGCTATAGCAGTCTGCGTATCATGAAGAAGAAAACAATTTATGAGCACTAGCAGGGCTGAGTGCAAGATGGTGTGGTTATGAATGCGAGGGCTGTTTTGATGACTGCCTGATCCTTCAGGCAAGCGCCGTAGGCCATGGTGATAGAAGAGTATATCTGTACTACGTATCTGCAATCCTACTTATATTTCGACTCACTGATGGTCGAAGGTACTGTTATAGCTTGCGTATTGAATTTGGCTAAAATCTGCCTGAGATACGGACTTGTGCTTTCGTGGATACTTTCTCACTTAGCCCTCGTAATGTTACTTCATTGTTGGGTATTGTTGTTTGACTGACAAGTAGCATTAGTTGATCGCCAGACTAATCTCATGATTTTATCTGGCTGTACAGACTACTCTGTTGCGCACGGAAAAAGTCCATCTCTGGTTCCTTACATCGAGTGCCATAAGCTGGTTGATTCTTTAGATCGAGCACTACTGACGGTGTCATTTGAACAGATGGTCTCTCGTATGTATGAGTGGGCCTTGTAAAGACCCATGGGAAATCATTGTCAAAGACGGAACCCAAAACACCACGGACTTACCCCGCTCCTCGTCAAACCACCATGTTAGACGACTGGCATGATTAATTAAACACCCCCGAGTATCGCTGGAATATTACACTAATAGTATTCAGTGAATGACAGGCCTCGAATTCCGGAGTATTATTCATCTACTCATGAACTCAGACTATATGAATCATTTGCTTTACGTGATAAACATATGAAATCCACCAAGTAAGCGCCCTTCCTTACCTAGCATTGAAGTGACAGTGTGTATTCTGAATCGAATGAGGGCTCAGTACTAGAGAAGTCAGGTAGCTTCTTATCTGAATTACAAATACTGTATAACACTAGATGGGGTTAGTGGGTGTCCAACTAACACCTTGCGTGTTGAACTAACAAGATCCGAGACTGCCATTTTGGAGCCTCAAAAGAGAGGATGCAGCTCCGACGAATAATATAAGGGTTGATTCCTCTCTTTGCGTAAGCGATGAGTTGTCCCCAATCACCTCATTGATCAATTTGCTTATCGCCTCAAAAGTCCTCCTGAGTGGTGGAGCAAGCCCAGCTCTCTTTTCATCTACTTTATCTCATCTATTAAACGTAGGCATTTACTTTGTTGCCTAACAGTCATCCTCAGAGTACCCCCATATATGATGCGGCTACATCTCGGTCTCCGACACTTGGCTGTTGTCTAGCCTGGTTTTACAGACTATCTAGATTATTTGCTTCGCTTGGTCAGAATTATGTCCAAGCTTGTGGTGGCCGATGGCGTGTGGAATGATTCCTCTTTGCTAGTCGTTCGGTCCAGCATCACGTCATTTGGCCCTGCTACTTCCACAGGCTTCGACTTCACGCCGGTGTTCGAAGATACTATCCTCTCTTTACTACCATCGGCACTCCTCTTGCTCAGCCTACCATATCGCGTAATAAGCCTCTATCGTCAACGGCAAAAAGTTTCTTCGGGAGGTTTCTTACGCGAAAGCAAATCAATCTTCCTGGCCACATTTGCAACAATCCACTTAGCGCTGTTGATTCTGCATATATTGAACTCATCGCTACGCACGGTTGCTACTATTGCCGCGTCGGCGCTGGCTTTCATTGCCAGTCTAGGTCTCTGTCTGCTTTCACGACTTGAGCATTCTCGCTCCATTCGCCCATCCCCCATCATCAACAGCTACATACTTCTCACTTTGATCTTGGATATTGCTCGTGCGCGAACCTTGTTTCTTGATTCTGACAGCGGATCCATCGCTGGGTTATTCTCCAGCATGATTGGCGTGAAGGTGATGGTCCTGCTTGCTGAGGCAGTTGAAAAGCGAAAGATGCTCTTGGCGCCATATCGTGGCTTGTCGCCCGAAGAAACGAGCGGCATTTACAGTAAATCCTTCTTCTTCTGGCTCAACCAACTCATGACATCTGGTTTCCAACGTGTTCTTCGAAACGACGATTTGTACCCAATCGACGGCGAAATGTCCTCATCAGCACTCCAGCAGCGAACGAAGAATGCGTGGAACACTGCGGCACAAGATAAGCGAAGGGCTTTTTTCTGGGCGGTTCTGCGTGCGAATTCGAAGCCGTTTCTTTACTGCGTCGTCCCACGTTTGTTGCAGATTGGCTTCAGATATACCCAGCCTTTGCTGCTCACGCGGGTGGTTGATTTCGCTAATGATGCGTCCCAACCAGACAGCATTGGTTGGGGCCTTACGGGCGCTTTCTTCATAGTTCTTCTTGGAATCGCGCTTTCAAACGGCCTCTTCTACCATATGACCTTTCGTTTCGTGACGAGCGTTCGTGGCAGTTTGATCAGCATCATCTACTCCAAAACGGTTGACCTCAGTGTCACAGCGCTGGATGAATCGGTTGCGGTGACCCTAATGTCTAGTGACGTTCAATCCATTTGCAATGGTTTCCAACTGATTAATGATCTCTGGGGAGTACCCCTTGAGCTAGTCATTGTGATTTATCTTTTGAGTCGCCAACTTGGCATTGCAGCAGTCGTGCCAGTCATTTTCTCAGTCATATCCACTGTGGGTATCATGTCCATGGCAAAATTCATGGGACATGCCCAGAAGATATGGATGGAGAGCATTCAAACGCGAGTTGACGTGACGGCAACCATGTTGGGATCAATGAAATCCGTCAAGATGCTTGGATTTTCTGATTGGCTCGCCGGAATTGTCCAAGGGCTCAGGGTAAGCGAGCTGCAGGAGGCGAGCCTCTTCCGCAGGTTGCTTGTCTTGCGTGTATTCCTTGGGAACATTCTCAGATTCCTTGCATCCCCCGTGACATTTGCCATCTTCACGATGATCCCAGCAAACGAAGGCTCTTTGAACTGGACCTCGGCTTACACAACCCTGTCACTGATTTCGCTGCTAGCTACCCCTGTCAATACCTTCGTTAGAGCAATTCCCGCCATGAACACTGCTTTAGCGTCGCTCAGTCGTATCCAGGAGTTTCTTCAGTCGGAGAGCAGACGTGATCATCGCATACTCTTGGAAGATTCTACAGTCCTGACACGACAGACCCACTTGAGCTCGGAAGGGCTAGAGCTCACTGACCTTAGTCCTTCGAGACACAGGCCAGTCTCGGACGTCATTACTGCCCGAGATGTGAGCTTCGCGTGGAGCCGTCATGCAAATTTCTCGGTTCACAACGTCAACTTGAATGTTCAAAAAGGGCAATTTTGGTTCATTATTGGATCGACAGGATGTGGGAAAAGCACTTTGATGAAAGGAATACTGGGAGAAACACCATCAACCAAAGGCTTTCTATACACAACATACCGAGACACAGCGTTCGTGGATCAAACACCGTGGATTCGTAACACTTCATTCAAGGATAATGTTTTGGGCGCCTCGAATTATAACGAGATATGGTATCATGAAGTTGTAAGCGCCTGTGGTTTAGATCAAGATGTTGCAAGTCTCCCAAATGGTCACTGTGAGTTCCTTTTCTCTGGTCGTTCAGGATTTTCACTAATCACCATTCTGTGGTTTTAGCGACAAAAGTCGGTTCCTCCGGGATATCTCTGTCTGGAGGACAAAAGCAAAGACTGACCCTGGCTCGTGCTGTTTACGCATGCAACGATGTCATTATGCTGGATGACATATTCTCGGGCCTTGATGCTGATACTGAAGAGCATGTCTTCAAAGCCCTTTTTGCGAGAAACGGATTGTTCCGCAGGCTACATACGACTGTTATTTTGGCTACGCACGCTGTACACCGACTTTCCTATGCGGATCATATCGTGGCTTTAGACAGCGATGGCTCTGTTGCAGAGCAGGGTACTCTAGAGGAGCTCAAGGCCAATGGCGGCTACGTTGCCCTCTTGAAAGCACAGTATAAAGAACAAGCAAATGATGGTAGAGACCCCCAGCAGAAAGATACAACAAGCGTCCTTGTTGGTGCTGATCATGGAAATCCCATTGATGATACGGCAGAAGAGTTGGCTCGAGGCAATGGGGATTTCGCACTTTACTCTTACTATTTTGGGTCCGTGCATTGGGCATCCAGCCTTCTTTGGATGACTTTGCTTGTGCTTGAAGGATCATTACCGAAATTGAGTGAATTGGTGGTCAAATTCTGGGTGAGCGCGTTGGAGAAGAATGGCAGTTCTGTCAACTCTTTATACCTAGGCATCTATGTCTCGGTATCAATCATAGCGGTCTTTGCCCTTGTGGGTGGAGCTTACCACTTAATCGTCTTCTTTAGCCCCCGAAGTGCTAAGACGTTACACGAGCGTCTTCTCAGATCAGTTATGCATGCGCCCTTGTCATTCTTCACCTCAGTTGATACTGGCACCACCATGAACAGGTATGTTTTAATTGATCCAGAAAGAAAAGAAAAAAGGAAGTCGGGATTTTCGAAGTTCTTCAACTTTTAACGATCATTATCAGGTTCAGCCAAGATATGACCTTGATCGATCATGACCTACCATACTCTGTTTTCGATCTTATCTACTCTCTTGCGAGCGGATTAATGTCCGCTATCATGATGTGTATATCGGCTCCGTACTTCGCTGCAGTTATACCGCCGGTTGTCATGTTTCTGTGGATGTTACAAAAGTTTTATCTCCGGACATCACGCCAAATGCGACTTCTTGACCTCGAGGCAAAATCACCACTTTTCTCTCAATTCATTGAGAGTCTGTCGGGTCTAGTGACAATCCGTGCCTTTGGCTGGGCGTCTGCATTTGAAGACCAGAGCCTCACTCTCCTTGATGCGTCGCAGAAACCATTCTATTTGCTTTTCTGCATTCAGCGATGGCTGGAACTAGTCTTGGATTTGTCTGTGGCTGTTCTTGGTACGATCCTGATGGTTCTCGTCGTCAAATTGCGGAGCGAAGTTGGCACTGGATACGTCGGTCTCGCCATCCTCAACGTCATCACCTTTAGCCAGTCGCTTTCTGAAATCCTACGAACCTGGGCTGATTTGGAGACGTCTATTGGGGCTATCGCTCGAATCAAAGACTTCGTTACCCATACCGCCTCTGAAGATAAGCCAGGCGAGAACCAGGGGCTCCAAGCTGAAGAGCTTGATCTATCCTCCTGGCCATCCAAGGGTGCAATCGAGTTCGAAAATGTCTATGCATCTTACAAGACAGGTGAAGACCAACCATATGTGCTTCGCAAATTGAACCTGTCTATCAAGCCTGGCCAGAAAATCGGGATATGTGGTCGCAGTGGCAGTGGGAAAAGCTCACTTCTGGCGACCTTGTTCCGACTGCTGGAAATCGAGCCACAGGGCCGGGTTCTAATTGATGGTGTGGACATCGCAAAGATCCCACGGCAGGTTACACGGACGGCTCTTAATGCCATTCCACAAGAGCCATTCTTTACCCATGGCACTGTTCGTGCCAATATGGATCCGTCTAGTACAAACAATAATGAAGACATAGAGCGGGCTCTTCGTCGTGTCGAACTGTGGGAAGTGATTGAGACGAAAGGCGGACTCGACGCTGCTCTCGATGCTAATTTTTTCTCTCATGGTCAAAGGCAGCTCTTTTGTCTGGCGCGAGCATTGTTGCGCAAAAGTAAGGTTGTCGTTCTGGATGAAGTGACTAGCAATGTGGATATTGTTTCCGATGCATTGATGCAACGGGTGATTCGTGAAGAGTTTGCTGATTGCACTATCTTGGCTGTTGCTCATCGGCTCGAGACAATCATTGCCTTTGACCGCATAGCCGTGATGCAGAATGGCGAGCTGATTGAATTTGATACGCCGCAGACACTTCTCAAAACAGATAGTGCTTTCAGGGAGCTTTATGAGTCATGAAGTGGAAGGAAGGCAACCGTTGGAAGTGGGCATGCTCTATATGTATATACGGATATGACGGCTTAGCTGGTGTAGCGTGCATCTCGTTCAACTATGGGATGATTCAAGTTATTTCATACACACACATTCATAGCCAGGAATACATGACGTCAAACCCAATTCCATCTCAAGCCTCGTATCTCTCAGACCTGCAGCATACGCAGCTAAGGCTGAGTGTAGCTTGTTCAAAGAGACGAGTATCTTGGCAACCAATTTTCCCTACTCCCTGACCTGAAAGCGATACTGGTCCTTGCGATTTAGAAACACTACCTTATCCTTTAGACCCGCGGCCTCGATAACGCGACGAAAGTCATCCAGCGGACTGGCAAACACATCATAGTCGTCGTAGTGAATCGGAATCGTGATATCTGGTTGTAAAAGCTGGATCAACTGCAGACCTTGTTCTGCATCCATAGTGACCATCAATGCTAGTGGCTTGATAAGTTTCCCCACTAATGGTGAGGGAATGGTTGTGCCACCAAGGTGGGCGAGCATCAAGTCAATCTTCTGTCCTGCGTATCGTTTAGGGATCTCTTTGAGTTCATCTACCATCAGTGTATCCCCTGATATGTAGATACGATAACCGCAAGTAAAGTCTAGCATATTCGGCTCGACGTAACCTAGTTCGAGCATCCAGCCATTTGTTGGGGGGATCTGTGGTGTTAGGCCTTCCTCGATATAGCCTGAAGAGATATGAGGATAGGGATGTTACGTACGATATGAGCTATCTCGTTCAATTTCTCAATATTTCCACCGGAGGGCACATGTTTGCCCGGCATCCCAGTCACACGTAGTTGAGGTTGCTTTACGCCTCCCCCGCCCTCAATACTGACCCCAATCTGCTCGAAATGGTCGATCGCTGACACAGATGTAAAGGCATCCTCATTCTTCGATTCGAGGTGCGTTTTCGCATGTGGTGTGGTGATGATGGGAAGATCTCGCCTCAATGAGGCCTCAACCTCCTTATCAAAGTGGTCCCTAGCACAATCAATCTTAGGATTCTGCTATATACGTACGTAGTGACTCACTCATGGTAGTGGGAGAGAAGTATCAGATCAATTGGAGGGAGATCGTGAAGATCAACGGCTGGATCAGTCAGGCGACTACTCGTCACACCTGGTCCGAGATGGACATGCTCGCCCGCATGAAGAAAATTGGGCTAAATTTGTCAGCTGGTGAGCGTTGGAATTCTCTGACAGAGCTCACATCAGTCATCAATCGGATACCGGCCCATTCGCTGTAGCTATTAGGTTATGCCATCAGATTGGAATAATTTGAATTTACATAATTGTTGTAGCGGTTCCCACAAAGAAAATTGATGCATTCTCCTCGCCTGCGTTGAATGGATGAACCTTGATTTCTTCGGCTGGAGGGAGTTGGGTTGGAAAAGTCGGCTCTACCCTGTCACGGGTCGGAGCTTCCTTCTTTCGCGAGTCGATAGAGATGTACTTCATGTCTTTGATAATTGACGGGATGTGGCATAGAAAAACAATCAACGACGAGCTTGGCTGCGATGTAGTTATATGGGTAAGTCTGACGTCATGGCAGTAAAGTTAAAAATGAACATGCTTTGTTCATACTGCCCCGTGGAAATAGCTTTCCAGACGTGGGTAGGTCTGCTTCGCGTGATAACTAGTACGACCTTTGTGCGCAGTTGATCTCGTCATTGGGGTCGTGATATTGGGCAGGCATTAAAGCTTTAGACCCTCGGCTGAGGAACAGCCTTGGTCGGGATCCATTGGGAGGAGCTCCCTAGTAAAGCGGTGACTATGAAATGTTAATTGTCTCGAAATATGTGTTAGGAGGTTCGTACTAACCCTTTGAGTTGGCATCGGGGATGAGCTTGAAGAGTGACTTTCAAGATTGCTTGGAAAGAGAGCGGACGAACCCCAATGTCTGCAAATATGATTAGTCCACGAACCTAGATTTAAAATGAAGGTCAACCAAACATTTGGGCTAGGTCGCATGCTCCATCAAGTTCGCAGGTAGACTTCTAAGCAGATCAATGTGGTTTTTGCCCGCGAAAAGAGGGCTTCCTAGTATTGTTTCGGCACAAATGCAGCCCACGCTCCCGATATCCATCTAGTCGTCAATTGTCGCCGGTTAAGCAAGGATCTCAGGTGCTCGGTAGCATCGTGTGGAAGTAACAACCCCATTTAAACCTCTTATACTCGGGCAAGACCAGATCCGCAGATCTTCAGATCGCCGACCTCATTGACTAGGATGTTGCTTGGTTTGAGATCGGGGCGGCTGTCAATAATATGATTCCACACCAGGCCTTAAAGGCTACGCGAGCTTCTTCACGGCCGCGGCCTGGTTCGAAATTTGGTCCTTGGCAGAACTTAAGGGACTTTCCAGCATTTGCCTCAATTCCAAGGTTGTAGAGGGCGTAAGGAGGTCCTACCATACCAAGCCTAATACACCGACCCTAATGGGTTCCAGCTGGCTGTAGCTACAAATCACGTATCTCAAAAATATTCTATGAGCTCTATTCCTGTTTGTATGAACGGAACCTTGACGTAATTTTTAGAACCAGTACCTATGATAGTCTTGTGCGCGGATTGAGCCATAGCCTGACTCGGGGTGGACGATTGAGTGAATACTCCAAACATTGTCAATTTTGGTCGCTGCAGTTAGACAAATGGAAGCAGTACTTAATGGCAGAACTTCAAACGTGGCGATTACCTTCAGCATACTCGATTGTTCACAAAAAAACATTAGGCATGTGGAAAGGTGGTACATTGATCCTCCTGTTATAAACAAAGTAAAGACCAAGTTTTACTTCGAGTGGATTCAGTGGCAATGCCACTTCATTAGACCAGTGGGCAATTGTCCCGAAGAAATCAAGAAAAACATGATCACTCAGAGGACATACAGTAGTGTAAGCTCTGGTGGAACCCAGTCTAACACGTACAGCTCCACCGACCTTCGGGTCAATCCCATTGGACGTATTGTCATGACGTCCAATCCCAACTGCTGGCCCACAGGAGAATTAACTGGGCTTCATGAATGGCTTTAGCTCCCACGAGGGCGGTACCTTTGTATATCTTATTTCTTTATTTTTGCGCTTCGCCCCTGGTCTTATCAGAGGCCCAAGGGTATCCCGGGAGCCTGACGCGTCAGCCCCGCCTCTAATTACAGGCATCCTTGACTGGTTTTGCGCACGTTGTCCGAAGAAATCTGGCGCTTGTACTTGCTACGTTCGACAATATTCTTGTGGAGATGAATTTGAACGCTGAAAGCTGTCAATTGATGAGATATACCATGCGGCAGAGGAACCGCGTATGACGTCACATATCCCCTGGGCCCCCCATCATGTACAGTATAAGAATCACAATTTAATTCAGTGTCGCCAATGCGTAATCATTTGGGCCTCGAAAGAGTACTCACGCGCTTATTTAGGATTTGTACAACTCTGTGGGCTCTACAGTAATGTCCAGGAAGTAGATAAAAATGCAGTACTTACGTATTTCGTCCGATTAGGACGAGTAGCTTGAGTCTAGTAAGAGACTTGTTTGATATGGTCTAATCAGATACTGCTAATCACATTGATGTCATAGAGCAGGTAGGTGCGCCCTTAATAGAGACCAGTATCGTCATATCACAATTAACAACGTCCCTCATTCGACCACGTATCAAAGATCAGCTTTCATAGGACGGGCCAGTGGAGTAGGCTGATATCATCTCGCTGCCCACCCGCTCTGCATGAAGCCAAGCTCACACTATCAAAAACTGCAAAGCTTGGCTTCACTACTACTTTGAGAGTTTTCATAGTCTCCAGTATCACAACAGCGGTTCATTCTTCTACGAGAATGACTATGTCCTCTTCGCCGAAGGATACTTCAGTTCTCCATCTCCCTCTCTTTGCGATCGCATACCTAAGACCTAAGCATCGTCAAGACCAAGACTGGACATATCGGCAAGCATTGGGAAATACAGTTTTGAAAGTATCTCTGAGAATATTCGCAGCGCTTCACATGCGACCATCCCTCTCCCTCAAGCCACATCTTGAAGGCGAACGGTTTGTTCTGGTGGAGCCTGCAAAGTCCGAGCTTTACACAGGTGTCACAATCGACAAAGATGTTGAGCCAGAGACGATAGGAGGCACTTGGTTTCCAGAGCGCTTCACGCCAGGGACTGTCATCCCGAAAAGCCAGTACATCGTACTTCACTTCCACGGTGGATCATACATACTGGGCAACGGCCGAACAGCCTCCTGCGGCTTTCTAGCCAAGAACTTTTTATCCTATACACCATCTGCTTATGTGTTCTCTGTCCAATATCGATTAGCTGGTGACCCGAAAGGGCGGTTTCCAGCTCAACTTCAAGATGCCATTTCCGCCTACTCCCACCTGATCCACACCCTGCACATTCCAGCATCTTCCATTGTGCTCAGTGGCGACAGTTGTGGAGGGGACCTCGTTTTAGGGTTGCTACGATACCTTTTGCACTATGGTACACCGTCTCTTCTTCCAGCGCCAAAGTGCGGCTGGGTCTTTTCTCCTTGGTGCAATGTTCCAAATGCCAGTAACCACAAGGCGTGGATTGACAGCGCGAATTACAAAACCGAGTATATTCCTCCGTCATTCCCCGCTTGGGGTGCGAAGCATTTCCTGGGTGATTTACAGATTACTGAGCTACTCGAGCAATACGTGATTCCTATACGGCATCCCTTTGCGTTGCCTTCGCCTGTTCTCATCGTCACCGGAGGTCAAGAAGTGCTATGCCAGGAGCATCGAGACCTCGTATATGCCTTCCAGCAGCTACCCCAGAACACGTCAGCTATTAAGCTTTACGTGGAGGAGAATGTACCTCATGATGTATTGATGATTGGCTGGCTTTTAAATTTCCGAGAAGAGGCTCGTCGATGCTCGGAAAAAGCCGGAGTATTCGTAAGGGAGATAGAATAAGTAAGAATTTTCATATTGTGACAGAGCATCCATCCAACTCTGATTATGAGTTGTGTCCATCCACTTGAGTTCCAAGACATGATCCCAATAGGAAGGAGAAGGTGACGTAGACGCCGTTGGCCGATTGGGCGTGCGGTGCGATGAAACATTCGCTACCTGCTACGAATCTCCAGCGAAAAATGGAGAATAATGGGCCCGTCCTCGAATTGAATCGGTCGAAATTCCCATAGTCCCTTTGATTTGTATTGGCTAGTAAAGTATTACTTCTGCTCGACTGAATGACTTGACTTTCGGTTGATTTCAACTTGACGGTAAGCGGGAGTGGGGTTTGTTTCTATTTTGCTTCTTCCTGCTCCATTCGATGATCCTGACACACGCGTGTGATGATATATGCAAATTTGAGCGGGTCGGAAAAAATGGGTTGTTGCTTGCCTACCATACGTTGGTCAACTCTACTACCCCTTTTGACAAACATGGAAGGTACTATCAGTATCCTTGCTGTAGAGCTTGATCAGCTCCCAAAAGAGATCGGAGATAGCCCTCAATGAGGTTATCTGGACATTACTGCTAATTGACCAACGCCAATCTTGATCATTTCTCTTCACAAGTTCAATATTCAGTACGAAGATATATCTAGGTTGCAAATTGATATAATTACAAACTTATTTTGCCTTATTATAGGTTCCTACTTGGGGCTCTAGAACCTTTGACAAAAGGATATAGGTTTTCAGTACACCTTGGTCTACCGACTTTGGGAGTAGCCACCCGTGGTAATAACCGAGTGGATGATGCTGCCCGACATAATAGGCTCAATCTTACTACCAACAGCGACCTACCTTTCTCCACTACACTACTCTTACAATGACTCTATTGCTACAACGATCTACTGTGCAGGCAACATGTTGGGTATTAGTATTCATATGCGCTGGCAGAGGCCTCGGATGCGAGCTCAAAGCGCGTTACCACCAAAATCGAATGAACATCGCCAAATTATTCGATCTGTTCTTAGACGATTAAAACGAACATTAAGATCTAATAACCAGCCGTACATCTTGCAAATTCCACAGGAGATCTTAGATGAAATCGTTAGATACCTACCCTTGCTATACAAGGCCTGTCTAGCGACCACCTGCAGGTCTCTATACAACCGCATCGGCATTGTTCTTCAAGATCCAAGCCTCCAACATTCATATTCATTCCACAACAATCACCCATTCATCAAGAAACGTGAAGTAGAAGCCAAAGTACGCACGCAGCTCATCCGTACCATTGGCGAGAATTCCTGCTGGAGATTTTGCCTTCATTGTGAAAAGCTTCATACTCGATCTACATGGAAAAAGCCACCCAAGAAAGAATGCTACGAGCAGCTCAACGAAGGATTATCTCCCAGCATGAACTGCAAAATAGAAGTCCAGCGTGAATTTCACCAGGTCAGAAACGATCGCTACTACAGAGCAAATCACGTCTTCGCTACAATGACACGCCCACTTAGAGCAGGAGAGTGTCTTCCCTGGGCTGGGGTTGTGGAGATATGCCCCTGTCTCAGAATGACATACCAAAACCGGGACCAAATGAAAGATTTGCTCAAATCTGTGAGCAAATCTGTGGGAAATGGTGACCCTGCCGGCGGTACAATCAATGTCGAGAATGTCTTCAGTCCTCCCAGTGGGGAAGAGATAGATCCCATTCTCTACCACGAGTGCACGGTGAGAGATCACCCCTTCGTCATGGTTGAAGTCAGAACAAGTTTCTACTTGAAAGATGACTCTCTCTGGGTGCAAAGTAATTATCAAGTCTACGTGCCGTGGGGAAAGCTACCAATTGAGGTCCAACCACCAATCACTTATTCTCAGCGGCAGTTGAGGAGGTGGACCTTCCGTTTCAGCCGGTTCTTGGATGATCCTAACCCGCAGAATTATGGTTCGTTCCGGGATTGGCGGCCGAGGTTTCAGAATGGGAGAAGGTTGGATGAATTTCATCTTCAAGTGGATAGAAACTTGGGAAAAGGAAGACTGCCTGACAATAGTTGGAAGGAATGTCGGGTTCCGAGGTCGGGAGGTAAGAGATGGTAAATGGCTTTTGGTGATTATGTGTGGCGAAGATAAGTCATTGGAAACATCAACGGGCATAAGGAGAATAGCTCTTCTACGTCAGATGATCTGATCATAAGAGACTAGCAGAATTGCTACGAATTGGAACTGCCGGCGATTGGTTCAGGTACCAGGTGCTTCAATTTCAAATTTGCTTGGAAATGAATAAAATACCAACTGATGAAGCTCCGAACTGACGTCTCCATGACTGCCCAGGTAGTCGAGCCACCGGTCTTTTCTTTAAGTCCTCTTCCAATAAGCCACCAAAGGATGATAGACTTTGTATATAAATGAACGGGCCCCAGTATCTCGCCCAGTATTTCGAAAGCGAAACTCGATGTTGAAGATGTCGCCAATGTCGTTGCACTTTAGAGAGACAAGCAGCACAGGAATTACAGAAGCGATGTCTCATCCTCCACTTGGAACATGTCTTCCGCCCAAAAAAGTAGTGATACCAGAGTGGATCTACTATCATATCATGCTTCTAAGTACAGTCCAGATTGTATCGTTATGGTCTTCTATGGCCGCTGACTCATCTAAGGCCCCTAGGCAATGTGAAGATTGGTATTACTCGAAACTTGGAAATAATTGAACCCTGGATGAAACCAGGTCAAATGATTTAGTCCTTCTTATTCAGTCTCACTCCATAGAACAATATGCAAACCGAAGGACACGGCAAGTAGACACGAAACCAATCCTCCCACAAATGCGCCATAAGAATGACCATAGGAACCGGAAGAACCGTACTCCGCCCAAGCCAGTAGAAAAGAAGCCAAACCGTATCTGAAAACCCATGCAAGAAAACACCTGGCAAATGCTGTTTGAATCGAATGGAGACAGAAGGAAAATGCATCCAACCCCCTCGGATATTTGGGAACTCGTGTAGGAAACACGGAGCCCAATGAGAAAAGAATATGGATCATGCGCCGATGACCAATGATGAAGAGGAAAAAGAGACAAAAAATTGACAGAGAAGAGGAGCTGGTCGTTGTCGACCTCGGGATATCTAGGCGTCGCGGGTGTAATACATCACTCGTTTCAGATCTAGCGGTCGAGGGTTTACCGTTGCCCGGCCTTTTCAGCCACGGCCACGGCTACTGCTACTGCTGCACCTAAGATGGCGCTCTCGGGAGCGGGGTCAAGGCTAATAGCACACTGAGAACCGGGGTGGGATCGCTCGGACAATGCATCCAGATAATCCTGGCATGTGTCCCGGAAGCCGGGGTATTTGTTGATGACGGTACCGTCGCATGCAATGGAAACCTTTATTGCGGACTCTGCACTCTCGACGACCGTGATTTCGGGAGCTTCTTTCAGAGAGTCGGTTACGGACGAAGTTGCGGGGGATTCAGATTCGTTGCCTAGACACCACATGCTGTGGATACCGGTGGCTAGATATCCAGCAGCACGGCGGGAGACCACTTGACAAACACGCCGGAGGAAGCGCAGGTCTTCAACGGAAGGATAACTGGGGAAGGTGTGCTCTTTTTGGAGGAGAGCGGCGGAGGGCGCCAGAGAAACGGAGGAATCTTCCTCAATGAATGCAACAATGCTGGTGTCAAGGGAATACGGCTCACGCATGGAGTGCGGCAGCTCACCGTTGAATAGAGCTGCGGTTTCCACTGCCTCCACGATGATCAAACGAACAACCTCGCCGAGATAACGACCGGTGATCATGTATTCCAACGGCTGATAGTCGGGACGTAGGTGGGTGCGGTTCAGGACATCATCCCAGCGAGTCATCGGCAAAACACCACCTCCAAACATGCTCAGCTCTGTATTGACAATAACATGCTTGGCATAATCGAACCATCCATCGGGGCGAACTCCAAACTTTGTGCGTCCAATCTCGTGCACGGGGAAATGAATGGCCATGTTGGTGCCGGTCCCCAAAATCAAGGACATGCGTGTCTTGGGGTCAACGTACGCACGCGATAGTAAAGCAGCAGAGCTATCATTGACAATGGCGGCCATTTCCACATTCAGGCTGCGCTTCCGACAAGAATCGATCAACAGCTGGCCCAATTCCTGTCCAACGGTGCCGTTCGAGCAATGGAAGCCCTTGCCCATGTGAATCACCAAGCCGCTGCTCGTCGAGGTCTGATCGATCGGGAATGACCAAGAAAGTCCGATTGGTAGGGCGATTTCGCCGCGTCCGTAATCCGTTCCCACGTCCTTCAGCGTATTTTCGATCTGTCCAGCCATCCAGTCGAAGAACTGGGTCCCCTCCAACAACTTCACGCTGTTATCGATGTATGACGATGCGACCCGCACGATACGCATTTCCTCCTCCCGTCCATACAATTCAATCAGAGCAACTCGGAATGTTGATCCCCCCACATCCAGGGCCAGGTAGGTGCCTTTTTCGTTGCCGCTCGGGAGAGAGTAGGTATAGGAGGGGAGCATATTGCAGGGACTATCTTGTAGACAATGGCGAAACTGCGCGCGAATCTTCTCCGACATATCGATCATCTTTGCGGTCGACAGGGGTGTGGTGAACAGGGTCTCGACCTCGCCGGCGAAATCATCGAGGGTGCGACGACGCCAGTGGGCGCCCAGGAAGGGCTTGCGGTGCTTGTGGCCGAAGCCTCGGAAGAGCGAAGGGAAGAGGATCATGGTCTCGAGGGCGGCAACCACGTTCTGGAAGAGCTCTTGCAGACGGTGCAAGACTTTGACCAGCGGTGCCGGCATGGTCGGTTTGTGACAGACGAAACGATTGGAGGGGATTTTGGAAGGGAGGTCAGGGCGACATGGGCGAAGATAAGACTAAAAAGGTAATTCTGGGGGGTCTGGTTTATAGGTTGTGTCTTAGGTGACACTCCCACAGTAGTGTTCAAGGTGGATCGGA
This sequence comes from Penicillium tannophilum, assembly GCA_028829675.1. Classification (NCBI taxonomy): domain Eukaryota; kingdom Fungi; phylum Ascomycota; class Eurotiomycetes; order Eurotiales; family Aspergillaceae; genus Penicillium; species Penicillium tannophilum. The sequence continues at coordinate 2,438,745 of JAQKAK010000004.1, read as the reverse complement.
GGAGAGTGTAGCAGAGGAAGAGAGAATCCCCACCCGTGAACACAGAGAGAGCCGCGCTTTGGAGGGGGGGTGGGAAAGAGAAACGAGGAAAGGGTCAACAAGCCGAAGCATGGATCAACATTGGTCCATTCTTGGTGTTGAGTGTCACTCGGAGTGCAACTTGAAGCCCTTGCGGTGTCGCAATGCGCGAAGTGGGTATTGGTATGGTACGGTAATTTGAAGAGTGCGGTGTTAGGGTGTGGCGAGGGTGGTATTGCCAATGTTAAATTACGGTGAGGGTTAAAGTTTAAAATAGCGACTAGTTTTCGATGATAAGTTCATAATAGATCTCAATACAATTACTATTTGCCTTGAAAAACCATATACTTCATAAATGTAGTCATAGACGAGGAAGTGCCACCAAAATCTGCATTCCAAGCGTGGTATGTTCGTACATGCTCGATGACCCCCTTGAGTGCAACGGTGGTAGCCGGCCCAAGTGGTCGGGACCGTTACACTCATGTGGAACCGCCCTTATAACCTCGTGGAAACCTGTTGCAGCTTCACCCTTTCTTACTTTGTTTCAATAGGTAGCATGTTTAATCTTTTGTAATCTACCCCGTTCTCAATATTGGTCACGAGGGTGGTGGTTGCATCGCTGCTACCATGCGGCCATGTTTCGGGCATGGATCCAGTAGTTAATCTTCTTTAGCTTCCTTTCCAATCATGATCCTGTATCACTGAACTCCCTTCGAGAATTGACACCTTGGCATGTTCGTGCTTTACCGTGACATCATCTCTGTGCATGAATGGCATCATGGTGGCCAACGTAGTCTGCACACAGTACAGTAGAGCACCGCCAAATTGAAACCTTACCATGACATTGTTCTGCCCAGGAGAACCATGTCTGCCAATCATCTACTAGACAAGAAAGGAGAGACAATCATGCAAGGGGACTACGTTTCCATCAAGTCCCGTGGGGGACATCGGGAGGGTGAGGTACGACGAACCCTTGTGGCCCGATATCACTCTAGGTGCTTGTAACTCATCTACAGTCTAGGTCGACAAGATCGTTACCGACGACGCAGGGGCTCAGGCAGAAAGGGCCGTGGGCCCGCCCAAGGCAAGTTACCCCCGATTACCACTCTTCCTGTTGCATTCATGATCTGATGCTCTCTCGACAAAGGTCATCTTCACGGATCACCACGGGCACAGGGTTGCCCACAATCCGCAATCGGTGGATAAGCGGTCGGGTCGGGGGTTAATGGGGATGTAGAACGCAATCCCGGGGAACCATTGGGCCATAGTCCACATGAGTGATCTGATCTCGAGGATTCTGCAAGACCTCTGTTATCTTTGCCCCACAGATCCCGTTCTGATCTGCGGGGACAAGGTTGCAATGGAGGGTTTGGCTCTGTCCAATGAAGATTTCCGTTATCCAAGATAGACTTCGGCTTTCTTGATCCTTGTATTCCTTCAGTCGACGCCAGCGGTCTTAAAGACCCAAATGTTGACGACCCCCCACAATTAAGTCAAAAAGGAACCAGTGTTGCACATGAGCCCGAGGCATGTTCAGTTCAGCAGCTTTTAGGGAATGCTTGAGGCATAGAATTCCTCCTCGGGTTTCCCAATCCCGGCGCTTGCTGCTTTAAGCGGCGAATGGTTTTTGGATACTTCATGTGAAAATCAATCGGGTTGTTCATGTAGGACTCCTCAGGCCACGGAGATGAGCCTCATCGAGCTATCCAATGCGGCAATTGATCACGAGGCCATGATATCTCAGTGATTCGTCCATTGTATCACTGCTTCGCATTGCCTCAACAATCCAATTTCCCATCAGGCCTTCAGCACTCGAACACGGTCTGTGGAATAAAATCACACGCATCGCTGTAGCTGAACCTCAGCAACTATTCGGAACTCGGAATAATATTATCGAGTGCGCACGTAGGATCTTACTTACCTACTTGCATTATTTCGGACATGTACAGTTTTATTAGGTGGAAAACTCGACAGTCAGCTGGGCTCGTCACAGAATCATAAGTAGGCTGTCCAGGTCATCTAGCGCGTGAAAGACCAAGGATGCTTGATGTCGCCGAGTACCCCGATCAATCAACACCAACCTCGACCCATAGACAGAACTAGGAACTGACATTCCAAATGCAGCCTCTGATCCTTCAGCCTTAGCAAGTGGGGGATTTCCAGGGCAGTATGTGATATGGGGAAACCCCCGCTATTTGGTCACGTTCAGATAAGCACGGAATGCATCGTCGCGCTGTCTTGAACCAGAGTAGCAGTCATCCCGGTCGCGACCGACCTGAACATGTTGTGCAAGCCTTTATCGCTAACAGCCGAACGTCCAAGGCAGGCCGGGGGCACTGTGCTGTGTTGCGCTGACTCTCATCGGTGCCCACGTTCAGCTAAGCTGGGAAGCCGAGGGCAGAATCGCCTTCGGAGGCGATTCGCTTTACAACGACATCCCCACTACAACCTATTCAATTTCAGAAACCCGTCTAGCCCTTTTCGGGGCCCCACGCGTCTACACAGCCATGACGTGCGCGCCGTAGTCGCAACCAACATGTCCAGACTCGTCTGTGCGCGCCAACCGGGAGGCTTTTATACGTGAAGCGTATAAACGCCCCTGACATGGGCCGGATTACAACAATCGACCCGCCCGCGTCAGCTAGCTGGGTCTTCAACTGGAGTCTGGAGGCGCTGGCGCCGGCCTGGTCGCTTCCAGACCTATTTTGGACTGAAGGTTTGGTGTGCGTAGCCTCGTGGCACGAACCATTACGGGCTACGCGTCGTTTCGGGCCCGGGCGGTGTTCCAGCGGAGACGCAGACGTCACCCGGGGGCGTTTAACGATTTCTACGATTAACGGGTCTGGATTCAAGGGGTTTCTTCGTAATGCACGTGGGGCATATGATTTGCGATCAAATGTTATACGAATTAAGCGGTTTAAGTATGAGCTTGGCCTTCACTTAATGTTGGATCGAGTCGGATAATGCCAAGAGCTTTCGTGGCCTTTTTGGCCGGGACTCATTCGGCCCTAAGGAACCAATTGCCGCAGGCTGACTTTGTGGGGCTTTTCTTTTTTTCTGACAGATCGACATTGGAGGGGACAGATGAAAGATCAGGAACCACTTTTCCGATTTTTTCTTTCTGTTTTACCATTGTTCCGAGTAGACTATCTGTACTCCGTACTGTACCAAGTCTTCTGGGGTAGGGTTATGCACGATAAGGCATAATAAGGGGCTATTTAAAAGTGGCAGATTCCCAGAACTTCTTGATCATCGTTATCTCCTGTCTTGCCGCAGTGGAGGCACGAGTCAGAGACGGTTAAAATTCCTTAAATTCTGATCCATCTGGAATAGAAATCTTCCACGCCTAGCCGGACTAGGTAATAGTGCCAAGACTCTAATCCCCTGAAACTCTCCCATGGACTGCGGCTCAGCCAGTCATAGGGCTTGTTGTGGTGGTGCCCAGACTTCGAATTCCGGTAAACCGGCAAGCCCCGTCGAATAGAAAACATACGTACCCATGGAAATCACATTGGAAAACGCAAGCTGAAAAGATAGACACATGAGGTAAATAAGGCCGAATTATGCGATAGATCATCATCTCGCACAGTACAGAGGATGTGAAAACCGTAAAGTAACAGGAAAATGGAAGCGAAAAGGGAGAAACTAAACAAACAAGTCAAGAAACCCCCCCCGATTCGGTTAACTATACGCGATACGGGGCGCAATCAAAATACGAATTTCCGCTAAACAACTTCTTTCTCTTGGTTCCACCGAAACAATGCCAAGCCTGGATCGTCAGATTCCATCTCCTGAAGTCGGGGTCTCGTCTAACCCTTTCTCTCCATAGCTCAGGCCCTCTCCACTTAGTCCAAAAACGCCCGCTCCCCAGTACTGACGACGCCTCGCTTCGTGACTGGCGTCGTCGCTCTCTTCTTCCCTCCCCCTTTCTTTCGCAACTCTTCCCCTGCGACATCAAGGGAAGATTTCCTTCCTAGCCACTCTTTCACCATGTTATTCCTCGGCGCATTGTTATTATCTTGCTTACAGAATGTGGTGGCGCAACGGCATGATGCTGATCTCATGTCCTTCGTGACGGTATGTTTAGACTCTTTATTGTGAAACTTGAATCGCCGCTAACAATCTGCAATTGATTAGCTCCCCGAAGTACGAGCCCTCAAATGGGAAGTCACCCATCATGATCGTGAACGCGAGGCCCCAGGATATTGGTTCGTTGCGCCGTACGGACAGATCTCCCCCGAGAATCCCACCCAGAAATACCAGCAGTATCAAGTTGGTCCGTACATTTATGATAACGATGGTGTATGTGGATCTCTTCTTTGTCCTTGGGTATTGTGCAATCGCTGATGTATTGGAATAGATGCTGGTCTGGGCCGGTCCGAGTCTTTACGACAATCGCAACGCCTTCGATTTCCGCGCAAACCTCAACATGGACGGCGAGCCACACCTATCGTTTATCGTGGCATGGGATAATCAAAACGGAAATGACAGGGGTCACGGTGTGATTGTCGATAAGCACTACCAGATTGAGAAGGAGGTTCTTCCGTTGGTGGATGTGCACGACTTCAACATGCACGAGTTCAACATTTTGGACGGTGGAAAGACCGTTTTGGCCTGTGTGTATCGTCAAGTTGAGGTTGATCTGACGGACTTTGGCCGCCCGAACGAGAAGAGCTGGGTTGTCTCCGGCGGGTTCGCTGAGTTCGATATCGAGACCAATCAACTTCTGGCGCAGTGGAACAGTCTCGATCACATTGCTCTGCATGAATCGAACATGTTCCATGCTTGGGACGGTGTCCAGGGCGCACCTGGCTGGGATTACGTTCATGCCAACGCGGTAGATAAGAATGCGGCCGGCGACTACATTATCTCGATGCGATTCACCAACACCATCTACGGTGTATCTGGTGTGGATGGAAACGTTATGTGGCGCCTCGGTGGACTTGAGAGCGATTTCACCCAAGATTTCACTTTCTCTAAGCAGCACGATGTGAAATTCATCTCGTCTAACGGTACCCACCACGTTATTTCGTTCTTGAACAACGCCTCTGATGAACGTGGCGCTGATGAGAACATGTCTTCGGTCCTGCACGTCGAGCTGGACACCGTCGCAATGACCGCCCACGTTGTCAAGCGTATCAACCGCCCCGATGCCGGTTTGACCCGCCTCCGTGGAAGTGCTGAGGTTCTCCCCAACGGCAACATCTTCATCGGCTGGAGTGAGCGAGGCTACCAGAGCGAACACGCCTCCAACGGCGATGTACTGATGACCGCCCGATTCGCTTCCACTCGCTATTCGACCTACCGTGCATACAAGTCCGAATTCACCGGCCGTCCTCTTACTCCTCCTGACGTGGTGGCCTCCGTCTACGGAACCAGCAGCACCGATATCACCACCATCATGTACGTTAGCTGGAACGGTGCTACCGACGTTGCCGGCTGGAACTTCTACGCCAAGGCTTATGACCGTGGTGACTCCGTCTTCATTGGTCATGCCAACAAGACTGATTTCGAGACTATGTACATTGTTGATGGTTACATGGACTGGATCACCGCCGAGGCCGTTGACCGTGATGGTAACTCGATGATGAAGTCTCGCATTATCCGCAGTGATATTCCCAGCAATTGGAAGGCCGTTGGTTTCCTTGGAGCGACCAGCCCTTCTCCAGACGACCCGTCTCTCGTTTCGTCTGCCTATGAGCAGTCCAAGTCCGAGTCTACCGAGTCCACTGAGTCCCCTGACACCACCGATACCACTGACTCGACTGACTCTACCGACGACTCCGCCGAAACTGTCATCGAGGACAACACTGACACCACCGACACCACCGAGGACACAAGCAGCGGTAGCATGGACGACATGGATATGGGCGACAGCTCAGACTCTACCAGCTCATCCTACTCCGACGCAAAAGAGATTGCCAAAGCCGTGAACAAGGCCTACGAAGTCATCCGCGGCGTTGGAGCTCTACTGATCTTCATCCTGGTCTCCTGCTCAGTCGGAGGTGTCGGATTCGCCTGTTACCGCATGTTCACAGGCCGCAAGAGTCGTGCCTATCAGCATATCTCTTCGGAAGAAGATATCCCCACAGAAGAGATCCGCCTGCGTTCTCAAGCCCAGGAGTGATGACTTGATTTCAAGATCTACAGATCTACGGATCTTTGAAGTCCACATTTCGTGATCTTCTTTTATTCTCTTTATTTATTTTTTTGAACATCCGTTTTGCATAATTAGCAGCGTCGTCGCATCTGCCGCTTTCGCATTTGCATCGCATCACTCCCCGGAACCTGTCTCTTCCCGGTGAAGAGACGGAGGAACTATATGATCCCGAGGAATACAAAAATGGAGAATCGATTATACTCCACTCCATACGGAACCTGAATGAAAGAGATGGGAAGGGAAAGCCGGGTAGCTGAGAGGGTATGGGTACATACTGTACAATCAGGTCATGATCGTTCCACGCATATCATACCCCATTTGGCGTTTATTGATTTTTTGATTTTTTTCTTATGGGTTCTTTTCTCATCTCCGGGACTGAGATGTTGGATCTGTTGAAGCTGAATCTGAAACTGAATTGGTTTCTTCCAGGTCCACTCTCCTGTTTCCCTTTGGCCCTATACCTTTTTGTTTCCATTATTCTTGTGTAATATTACCTTATATACTTTACATTTCTTTGTCTTACTGCTATTCGTTGTGAACGACCTGACAGAATCAATTGTACATACTACTACTATAATCCTTGCAATGATGATCATAGACAACTTTGACTATACTAAAATTCTCCAACCAATTACAATATGTCTGCTTCGCCCTTTTCGCCACTTAGAAGATGGATATTTCATCCACGTTGATCCACACAAATGGACGGAGTACAAGGTGTACGTACACATCAACCTGAAGAAAGGAATTGATCTGACAAGTCCCACATGGAAAATACGCGCCTCCCCCTTAACCCACTTTCCGCACTAGGAATACCCATTTCCCCACTTCAGGGCATTGAATGGTCACAGAAAAATCAACGTGGCGTTACACTATTAGTGATGCATGAATTCACACCTATCAGAATTGCGACTGACGGTGACGTGTATACTCGCAGGATCATTAGGTTTCTCAGTGTATACAGAGAACGGGGATTGGTCTAATGTAAGTTTTTATTGCGTACAGTAAGTACATCACAACGTAGGTGGACGCAGGGGATAGCCTAGGATTTAATGCCCACTTGACACAAGATAATGATCAGGCTCCCGGGGCTGTGAGTCGGGGTTATTCGCCGTTTTTGCAAATGATCGTCAAGTGGATCTTACACTGGGTCGGTTCGGCTACTTTGAAGCACGTCCTGATCATCTGGACAAGGTAAAAGGGTAAATCTCGGTGGATACGGTTGACAACAAGCAGAAAAATAAGATGAATGGAAATAAATATTCAAAGAAAGATGAAGTTCAAATAGGAAACTCTATATATCTCATAAATATGCAAGCATAAAACATCGAACAGAATAGCAGAGCAAAAAAATCACTTAAGCCACTAAGCCTGCGACTTGGTCAAAATAATCTCTGCCAAGGCCATCAACGAACCACTAGAAAGCAACTCCAAAATCTGCACATTAGCATTCGCCTCCCTAGCAATCCAGTTTCGAATCTCAATAGCAACCAAGGAATCTAATCCAAGCGACGAAACAGTAACAGAAGGATCCATATCCTCCATTGAAATCTGTAGCACCTGCGCCAACTTAGCCGCCAGAGCAAGATAACAGATGTGCAACGCGGCCTCTTTGTTCTCAGCGCTAGCCAGCTGTACATTCAGCGGCACAGAAGGTCCAGATGGACCGCCTCCACTACCCAACTTCTCTTTAGCAGATTCGTAAAGTCCGCTGAACTTGGCGTCCTGCGCCCAGAAGTGGTCTAGTGTTTTGCCCAAGCTGAGACCTGTGATGCTTTGATCTGAGCATGAGTTGCCGAGGTCACCGGTGATGGCTGCACCGAATAGTGCCAGCACTTCGCCTTCGTCCATTGTGTCGCTGCCGATGTTCTTGAGGACTTCGGCGAGACGCTTGGCATCAACGTCGGCTAGGTAGCCGGCGTCGCTAACTGCTGTTAGGTCGATGGTAGTTCCGGGGAGGTTGAGGGAGCGTCTGTAGGACATGAATTTGTCTAAGAAGACGTTGGCTGCTGCGTAGGCTGCTTGGCCTCTGTTGCCGATCACACCGGCGACGGAGGAGAGCGCGATGAAGAAGTCGAGCTTTGTGTCGGAGAGCACGTTGTGGAAGTTCCAAGCTCCTTCGACTTTGCTTGCTGCGACCGAGTTAAAGTCGTCTAGCGTCATGTTCTCAAAGAGCATATCCTGGAATTTGTTAGTGATTGCTCGATATAAGGGAAGATGGGATGGGTGGATAGGTTGCTTACGCGGAGGACCATTGCTCCGTGGACGACACCGCGGACTGGGGGAAGGTCTTTCATGTCCTCGTTGATGAGGGCTGATACGGATTGCTTGTCAATCACGTCGCAGGCCTTCACTGTGACGAGGGTTCCGTCGACGGCTAGCTCGTCGATTAGAGCTTGGACTTTGTCGTTGACGGATGCTCGTCGGGAGACGAGGACAATGTTTCGTGCTCCCTTGGATGACATCCATTTAGCCATGCTTCGGCCAAGACCACCTGTTCCACCGATCAGGATGTAGGAGGCATCAGCCTTGAGTAGGGAAGAGCTGGTCTTTGGTGCAACGGCCTGTTCAAAGTTAGATATATATCTCATCTGTAGATATTGCGAACGACTTACCTTGACTTGGTCCTCAACATGGGGAACAACAACAATTTTACCCATCGCCTTTCCGGTCTGCAAGGTCCGGAACGCAGCCTCCAACTCGGAGATTTTGTAGCTGGTCAGAGGCAGGATGGGGCTGAGTGAGCCCTTGCTCATCATGTGAGAGACCTCGTCCAGCAGGGTCTTCATCAGAACCGGCTTGTAAGATGCGACCTTAGTTAGATCGACCGAAGAGAAAGTCACATTGTACTCGAAAGGCAGCATGTCCAGTCGAGTGTTCTTCGTGATGTCAGCCTTGCCAATCTCAACGAAGCGACCAAACGGCGCAAGAGTCTCCCAGGTCTCACGGAGGAGATCACCCGCCAGCGAGTTGATCACCACATCCACACCCTTGTTGTTCGTGGCTCTGCGGATACCCTGACCGAAAGACACATCACGGCTGTAGAAGATGTGGTCTTCGGGGATATTGTACTGCGTGATGAGGAACTGCTTCTTCTCAACACTGCCGACTGTCACGAAAATCTCGGCTCCGATGATCTGCGCGAGCTGGATAGCTGCTTGTCCGACACCACCTGCACCGGCGTGGATAAGAACCCTTTCGCCAGCTTGGAGATGACTGAGGTTGAACAGAGCGTAGTAAGCTGTGCAGAAGACGACTGGAACGGTGGCAGCGACCTCGAAAGACATGAAGTTCGGAACGGGTGCGGCACTGGTGGCTTTGCATCGTGCGTATGTAGAGTAGGCACCCAGGGGCAGGGCCATGACTCTTTGGCCGACTTGTAGGTGCTGGACATCCTTTCCGACCGCTGTCACAATACCACTGCATTCGATTCCAATGTATGGTTGCGCCAGCTGTCCCATGGTGACCACAATATCCTTGAAGTTCAGGCCAGTAGCTTTGACTTCGATCTCGATATCATCATCGGCCAGTGGCTCAGGGGCGTCTTCTTTGAAGTACAAGGTGTCCAAAGATCCGGGGCTTGCAATCTGGAGGTTGAAGCGACGGCCGGGTTGGATGAATGGCTGAGTCGTGATAGTTTGCTCATGGGTCTCATTGTGGACAAATGCATTAGCGGCATCATCATTGACAACGCGTGGGACAAGCAACTCGTCACCCTTGGCCTTGAACTCGAAATCCTTGCTCGGCTTTGCACCATTAGTGGGCCACAGAGCCTCGATAGCCGCCAGGACAGGCTTTGCGTTGTCGAGCTCTGCCGTGTTGATGCCGAGAGTAGCAACCTTGGACAGCGCCTCGGACCGCAGACTGCGAGTCAAACCGACGATCATGTGTGCGTCAGGAGTATCTTCACGGTAGACCCAAATCACATGGGACGCAGTAAGTAGAGTCTTCTTGATGTTCTCAAAGACCTCCGGGGTGAGATCGCGCAGAGTCTCGTCTCCAGTCTGGAGCACGATAACATGCTTGTTCGCGCAGTCGACTCCGTCAAAAGCCGCAATTGATGGCAACCAGCTGCTGGTCGCAGCTGAGATTGCGCTGCTCAATTTCTCAGCAGTGCCGTTTAGCTTGCCAAATTGCGTGATCAAGACATCGCTCTGGTGAAGGGTACCGTTGCCGTTGATATGAGGTTTGTCGTCTGAGGTGACATGTCCGTTCGGAGCTGAGTCTCCATTGGTTTGGGCATAGCCGTTTGGCTCCTTCACTTCACCATTGGCAGCTCCCTCAAGCTGAGAGAGCGGGGTCCATTCTAGCTTAAAGCAAAGATCGCGGGCATCAGAGCCACGCAGAGAACCAGCATCCTTGAGAGGAGTCATGATCAGACCCTCCATGGAGATCAAAACTTCCGTCGAGCTCTCCGGAGTAACCCAAAGATCAAACTTGGTCGGCTCGGGAGTCTGCTGAATCGGTCCTCCATTGCACCAAGCCTTCACAAATTCACCAGGGTTTGAAGGAATGTTGTTGGCAATAGACAGGTTCTTGATCATAGTCGGCATGTAAAGTGTCTCCAGCTCCATTTTACCATTACCCAGAATCGGCCAAACCAGGTGCAACAGAGCATCCAAGAAGGTCGGGTGAATAACCAGGGGAGCCTCGAACTTCTTGGGCATCATAGACTTTGTGTCTCGAACATAAAGATCGGCACGTGAGTGACTGGGACTAGAGAAACAATTTTCCAAACCTTGGAAAGCCGGCCCATAGCCGGCTCCTACCTCGGCCAGGACCTGGTACATGTTGCTGGTGTCAATGCTGTACGTTTTTGCGGTGCGCACGGATGCGATCTGGTTCTGGAAGTGGGTTACCTCTGTCTCAGCGACGTTGGAAACGGCAGTCTGTTGCGTCTTGTTCACGCGTGTTCGAACCAATCCTGTGCAGTGCTCTGTCCACCCTCGCTTGGTAGACCAAGAGCAGATGCGGAACTCATCCCATACATCGGAGTTACCCCGGGTGCCCTCGGTGTATGGTCGAAGCGTGATGGTGGTTTCGGCGTCGGAATCGTCGCTTAAGACCAGAGCTGAACCAACTTTAACCTCTCGGAAGTCGAACTGGGAGAATTGTGCGTCTCGGCTCTCTGCACGTCGCTTGGCACCCTCAACTGCCATGGCTAGCTGTTTGATGTCAGTATGTATCACTGAGAAAGGGGTTCAAATACTTACATAACCTGCCATGGGGTACACAGCCATGCCCTGCATCTTGTGTTCCCGGAGCCACGGGACATCGTCGAGGCGAACAATGTTTCTCCATGTGGGCTCCAAGTCATTCGAGTAGAAAGCCTGTGCTCCCAAAAGATCATTTCGCATTCCATCCCTGAGGACGTGCTTTTGTGCGATACGAGACTCGTGCCAGTATTTGGTGCCGTGTTGCCATGGGTATCGAGGAAGGTCCCGCAAGAAAGCTCGGGATTTTCCACCACTGACAGGGAAGTTCACCTTGTTGATATCAAGAGTCACTCCACGGACAAATGCAGCACCGGCAGCATCCAAGACAGACTGTGCAGGGTCTGCATTGCGAACCACAGTAGGAGTATAACCGATCTTCGCAGTGATTGAACCGATGGTCTTCATCGTGTCAAGGATGGGACCCTTCAAGGCAGAATGGGGGCCAACCTCAACAAGCAAGTTGGGGCGAGACTCTTCCTCGGCACACATCTTGGTAAGAGCATTGGCGAACAGGACTGGGGATGTCAGGTTCTGCACCCAGTAGGCCGCGCCCAGCTCGGATGGGTCTGCAATTTGGCCAGTGACAGAAGAGAAGAATGCGGCTGTCGCCGTGCTGGAAGGCTTGATAGACTCGATAGAAGTAAGGTATGCCTCTGCGACGTTCTTCATATGGTCAGAGTGGTAGGCAACATCAATCTTTAGCTTCCGGTTGAAGAGCTGCTTGGCCTGCAAGGCAGTCTCCAACTCGTCAATTGCCTGTGTGTCTCCAGAGACAGTCACACTGGAAGGGCTATTGACACAAGCAATAGTTGCGTATCCCTTCAAGGTCTTCAGCATCGGTTTTATAGTATCGGGGCCTGCTCCAACAGCAATCATCGTGCCCTGCAGCAAGGGGAATGAGCCCTTCAGTAGCTGGGTCATCTGACCACGGCGGTAGGACAGTGCCATAGCTGCTTCCAAGTCATAGATACCGGCAGCATAAGCAGCACCAATCTCACCAGAGCTGTGACCGACAACGGAAGTTGGCTTGACACCCCAAGATCGAAGAAGATCCACCAGGGCAATTTGGAGTGCCGTACAAGCGGGCTGACTGAGATGCGGCGAGTTGATCTGCGAGTGGGTAGTGTCTTTCTCGAGTTCTTCAATAAGAGAAAAGTCCGCGCCGAGGTGTCGCAAGTGCTCATCGGCTCGCTCCATTGCCTCCGCAAAGACGGCATACTCCTTCATCAAAGGCATACCCATCTGGGCCCATTGAGCACCCTGTCCAGTAAAGACAAATGACACAGTGGGTGTTCCCAGGACTCGAGTGGGATTCGCTTTCAACTGAGCCAGACGGATACTCAGCTCATCCAGTGATGTGGCGGAAAGGGCAACTCGGTATGCGAGGTGAGACAGCTTGCTGCCCACAGTGTGGGCGAAATTTCCAAACAGTGATTTCTCAAACACCTCTGGTCGCTGTTCAAAGTAGACACCGAAGTCTTTGATTCGTGTCTTCAGTGACTCCTTGTCGTTAGCCGAGATCAAGAAGAGCTTGTGCGCAGGGTCGAGGTCTTCATCCGCGCTTTCCAGAGCCTCGACTGGTGGCGGAGGTTTCTCGAGAACCGCGTGTGCATTAGTTCCACCAAAGCCATAGTTCGAAACACTAATGTATTTCTTGCCACGAGGCCAGGGCCGGGTCGACGTGACGACCTTCATATTCCAGTCGGCCAGCGGGATGTTGGGATTGGGCTTTTTGAAGTCGGCATTTGGCAGCATCAATCCTCTATCCAGCATCATGGCAGCCTTAATGATCGAGACCATACCACTGGCACCTTCCAAGTGGCCGACATTGGACTTGGCGGAACCAATGTAAAGGGGGTTCCTGGCGTTGCGGTTCTGGCCCAGGGCTCCATGGACAGCCTCCGCCTCAATAGGATCTCCGGCCTTGGTTCCCGTGCCGTGCATCTCTGCAAAACCACATTCATCTGGGTTCAAGTGGCCATCCCGGTACACCTGGCGGATGAGATCCTCTTGAGCCTGTCCATTGGGCAAGGTGATACCCTTGGTCCGTCCATCTTGGTTGACACCAGTATTAGCAATTATGGCCCGAATGGGATCTTTATCACGAAGGGCAGCGTCGAGCGGCTTAAGAAGCACGACACCTGCACCCTCGCCTCGCGCAAAACCAGATTTGGCGCGTTCATCAAACGAGTAAGTCTTTCCGTCATCATTGAACAACCTGAAAATTAAGGTTAGAAAACGGGCCGAAGTGATCCCGACAAACGGGTGCTTATTACTTACTGAGACATTGACATGGAAACAAAATAATCTGGAAGAAGATTCAACCTGCATCCAGCGACCAGCGCTTCTTTGGACTCGCCACTGCGCAGACTCTGGACTGCATAGTGCAATGCGACCAGAGACGAAGAACACGCAGTATCGATAGTGAGACTTGGTCCTTGCAAATCGAAGAAGTAGGAAATTCGGTTGGATTGAATCGAAGGTGCGTTACCAGTGGCCTGGAAGGGAGGAACTGTCTCGATATCACGCAGGTTGCGAAGCTCATAGTCGGCAAAGTTGCCACCGACAAAGACACCAACGTTGCGTCCCGCGAGTGACTCTTTGGGAATGCCAGCACTCTCCAAAGCCTCGTAGGAGCACTCCAAAAGAAGCCGCTGCTGTGGGTCCATAGCCACGGCTTCTTGGACAGTAACATTGAAGAATGGTGCGTCAAATCGAGACAGGGTCTCATCGTCTAAGAAGTAACCTCCTGCCGGGTTGAAGGTTCCCGCCTTGGAGGGTTCGGGGTGATGATAGGCCCCGGGGGAGAATCGGTCTTTGGGGATGGGGGTCCAGCCGCTCCGACCCCGCGTACATAGCTCCCATAAGTCGCCGGGGGACGAGACCTGTCCAGCCAGTCGACAGGCATATCCAATGAGTGCAATGGGCTGGGGTGACTGGGATTCCGGCAATGTCCCGTTGGGGTTGGCGGAGCTAGTGGAGGAGGACATTGTGAAATGATGAAAAGAGTATGAAGGCGGGTATCGCAATGAACCATGAGGTGCTGGTCGTTGACACTTTAAATAGATGTTCCTTGAGTATAGAAGAATGATCGCCGCGTGACTTTCCTAGATGGCTCAATTTTTGGGAAATTCGAGTTTTGAAATTTAGTTTTTCAATTTTTGAATTCTTGTATTTCCATGTAATTGTTTTTCACGCCGATGGATAAGGAACCAATGCTTGACATTGGATGGAATCATTTGGCGTAACTTTGAGCTTTCTGGTTGTACCACTCAACTTAGACACAAATTCAGGGACAGGATTCACGGTTCCATGCAACCCACAGGAGCTTCAAACTTGCGCATTGAGTGTCGATCACATGTGTTCAATGTTTCGGAGGGATTGGTCTCATTTACGGGCTTTTGCAATGTCTACCTTGGCTCTGAAACGATTACTAGCAAAGTCAAAAGGGAGGCAACTCCTCGGTTTCCTATCTTCTGTCGCCTCCCTTCATCTATTTAGTTCCCATCTTTGTCCCCCGGAAGATAAGGAACTGTACAACCTATACTTTACGAGATTCAGTCAGAGCTTGGTCTAGACACATTCAAGATGAAGTTCCTTTGTCTCCATGGCGCCATTGGCAATGTCGATGTAGGTCGGTCCGCGGATAACCCTTTGGAATTGGTGCTAACCACCTCTAGAATATCGGTATCCAGCTAGGTAGGCTTTACACTCAGGTCGGACTACCTTGTACTAACTAGGCAATCAGCACCGTTACAGAAAGAATTGCAATCAGACGATACTGCTTCGTTCCATTACATCAACGCACCCGTGCAAATTACCCCTCCGGAAGGTAAGATTGGGCTGAAAATAAGTAAATGGAGGTGTCTAATGGGTGACTTTTAGGCTTTGAAGAATACTTTGGCGTTGGTCCTCATTTCCGCTGGGCTGATGATGGTGGTGCGGCTGAGGACTCCATGATCAGTCGGGTGCGCAAGATCCCTGACGGTCAGAATCCCGAAGATGTGATGCGCGACCTGATTGGAGAGCGCAATGTCGTTTGGCTCAATTACAATGATGTGATGGAATATCTGTATGATACGTTGGAGAAGGATCCGGAGATTCAAGGGATCATTGGATATAGTGAGGGGGCCGCCATTGCAGCCACTCTCATCGTCGATGAAGAGAGGCGTGCACGGACAACGGGTCGTCTGCGACAGATCAAGTGCGCCATGTTCGTCACTGGTTGGCCCCCGATGCATCCCGTCCATGGAGTTCTTCTCGCAGATGAGAGTGACGTGATGATCGATGTTCCCAGTCTGCATGTTATTGGGGCAAATGGTATGTTTCTTCGCAGCTCATGGTTTTTCGGTTCTAATGGGTTGATTTCTATAGATCCGTTTCGACACGGCGCCTACGCCCTATACAATGTTTGCGACCCCGATACAGCGCAATTTTTCGATACGGGCAAGGGACACACAATTCCACGTTCTGGACTTGTCATTCAGGAGCTTGGGGATGCTATGCGGGGCCTGATTGAGCAGGCATTCAGTCCAGAGGAATACTAGGATCTAGATTTTGTTCATAGCAACCCAATGATAGCAGTCTCATCTCTTTTCGAGAGCTAATTCGCACATGTACCATGAACTTAGTGTAACATTTACCTAATTTTAACCGTATTAGAACAATTGCGGACTGATAACCTCAATTTTCTGTAAACCACTTCACATGTTCCCTTTTTTCCGTATTCTCCAACAAGGTAATGATCTGCGCGTCTGGATCAATTGAGACTGAATCTCTCGATAAGCCAAAGCCGTCATGAGTCCACTCTTCTCCGGTGAATCCTAATTATCCTAATCCTAGATCTACTGGATACCCGTCCTGTCGTACCGGGTCATGATGTTCTCCCGTCCGCATCCTGATTAACATTTGTGTTATCTATTAACGCCGTATTCATCTTACTTACGGCAATCCTGTAGAACTATGAAAACCATGGATGTGACCCCGAGTCTACCATATAATGAGACTATTTGCAGTGGCGAACAAAACCTCGTAGAAAAATCCAGAAACTACGATCGACCAATACCAGCTACCACACTGATTGCGAATAACAGCCAATCGTGCTGCACGTCATGTTTTTCCAGAAACTTGCCTTGCTGCTCACCTGCATTGTCGTACCCTCCAATGCACAGAAGACCCCACCCGAACTCTGCGCGACGGGAGTCCATGCCATTCTCATTCGGGGCCAGGGCCCGGGCGATCACTTGAACGTCATGGTTTCCATGCAGAACCTCGTTTTACAGCTCATCCCCGGCTCCAGTAGTGTAGCTCTGCCGTATCATCATGGTGGACCTGATCATCGAGTTGTCGCCGCCGACGGTGCTCTCCTGATGCAGCAGTATATCCGAGATTATGTCGCCTCATGCCCTCAATCGAAGATCTTTCTCATGGGGTACTCGCTGGTAAGTTAATGGTTGTCTCCACTTCCACGTTTCTTACGTACCGGTACTTTTTCTTTTCCCGTGTATCAATGGTAATCTCCAACAGGGCGGAATTGTCATGATGGATGGTCTTTGCGGAACTAGTTCCCTCTGGCTGGACCCCGTCTCTGCGATTGAACCTCAGTATAACCGCAGTGGTACGCATCCAAGTTCTATTCCGTAGACCCGAACTCTAATTTTAGTAGTGATCGCAGCCGCTGCATACGGCGAGGAGACCTTTATCCCAGGAATGCAATGGAATGCCGGCACTTGTCTCGATGGAATTGGCGTGAGTAAAAACCCGATGCATCAACTCTCGAATCCTTGTCGGGCTGAAACAAGAATCTAACATCTGCCCGACCACAGGTATACCCACGTCTCCATCCGGAGTGGTGTGATCCTTACGCCGCATCGATTCGAGACTACTGTGACGAAGGCGACAGTTCCTGCTGCATGAAGTACCCACCTTTTGACGATGGAGCCCATTTTACCTATATTTTCCGATACAATATCGATCTTCTGCATTATGTTCAGCGTCGACTGGTAGAAACGCCACTACCTTGACCTTGGCCCTCTACAGCCAATTGAAAGCTTCAGACTAAAAATCGGGGGAATCGGTTGGCGACAAGATCGCCAAGTTCCAGGGCTACTTTTTGGGCCACGACGTCCAATGCGGGTGAGCGGATTTAAGTGGAGAAAAGTGGAGAAAACCACCGTTAGAACGAAGTTTAACCGCGGGACCTAAAAGACGATATTTAGGAGATTAGGGGTCTTCTAGGAAGCTTAATTCATTATCCTTTGAACGGCTCACTTGTATAGATCGACAGGCCGGGGTTTATGGTCGGGGTTTGATCCAAGATGTCAGTTATCGCAAGTGTTCTCTTCCTTGCGCACATATCGTAGCCGAACGACAGATTAACGATGTCCGCAAACCGTACCCAAAAATAGACTCGACAACCTTACGACCTCTAATTACAATACTACACATCTTACACATCCAATATTAGAGATTAATTAAACAGGTCATAGCTCCTTTCCAAGCTACCCCATCTGAGCAGCCAAATCCAGCCTTGGGAGCTATCGCACCCGGACTGTTTCGGGTAGGGCGCAAAAATGGGCCATTTCCATCCGCCACCGGAGAAGCGTCCCGGTCTATCGAGCCAAATGCCAGCCCTCGGTCCTCCGGCACCTCAAATTTCGAGATTCCGAATAAGCTTATCATTTTCGGCGCATATAGCCTATTTGGATTAGACTTTGACCCTTTTTAATGTCAGCCCGCGAATCAGAACTAGGATCGCGGTATCTACCTGAAACGAGACTACTGCATCTGCACCGATCATCGCATGGCGTCTACATGTAGAGAATCGGACCTGTAATTAGTCCCCTGATCTACAACGTGCTTGGCGGCTCTGGCAGGGCTGGAGCTCAAATTTGGGTCAAATTTGAGCATCCTTTGAAACGGGCTAATGGCGCTACTGCAGGTAGTTGGGCAAATTTTCAATCTCTCCAATACAGTATTATATTCAGTGTATTTGCAATTTGCCAAGAGGCTTATTTTTTGCAATAGTTGAAACCGGTTTTGAGGCTCCTTTGATCGTGGTTGCCAAGGGAGTTGGTAAGATGATATGTCCGAGAAAGGGATCATCGGAGATTGTTCGGCCTGTCTTAATCTAGTAAGTCTGGCCCAGGCTTTTGTGGATGTCGATAGTACCTAGACTGATACAATGTTTGGGATCAACCTTGAGGACTGAAGTTAGTTCGGCACGATTTTCACATCACCCGGGAAAATCCGAATCCTTCGAACAGACCCAAGATCCTGAATAGGTGTCTATGTATCTGCATTCCTTCGCAACTTTTGGAACATCCTTTTAGGGTAGGTTTCGTCCGCAAAGTTTGATATCAGCGTAACTTTATTGAAACAAACTACTGCAAGTTGCGCCCCGTACTTATCCCAATCGGGTTACATATCTTTCCCGTATGGGCTATGGGGTCTTATTGGCCCTGAAATACATAGAAAGACCGATTGCAACCCGTAAGATTTCAATCATTTACAAAACGAGAATAATTTGAGGGATTTAGTTTCATGATATCTAATAAACATATGGATGATAAGTATGACAAAATGCTAGTGCTCTGCTCATATTTGATTTAATTCCATCGGCGGATTAGAAAGAAAATTCAAGTTGCCAGGCAGTACTCATTGAAATTGAATCAAACATTGAAACGAAGATTAGCCTATAATGTAAAGAATATCCATAGATACTGCTGCTATCGCCCTCTGTAACCTACCGTAAAAGTCAAAAACCAACTGGTTCGATCTGTATTACGGCTACGCGGAAGAAAGGGAATCTCAACGAGGAACAATTTGATTGGAGAACATTATTGAGCAGCACCGTAGTGGAACCAGTAATACAATGCGGAACAAACCTGTGCACGGTGTAAGTATGATAGGAGGGGAGCGAGTGAGGAGACGGTTCCAGAGTGCGCGACAGAGCCAGCCTGTCCAAGGGTGATCATAAGCTTCGTTTTCATGCTATCCCAGAGAATCAGGGACAGGACTTGTAGATGAGAAGGAAGCCAGGAACAATAAAATAATTGATTTAATAAAACACTGCACTCAGGTAAAAGAATAAGAAGGAATATAGAACACGATTATAGGAACTTACTGCCTAAGGCACTTCATCTTTACCCAATATACTATGATAATAGCTTTTTGTACAGCTTTGTTTTTCAATCACAGAGAATGATAGGTAGACATTCATTTATTCATAATGAACTAGACTATATAGATATAGGTCATCTGATTAAAGGTATAGATCAAAAATATCAAATTCATAGTTATTCCCTTTTGCTTCTCTTTTCCCTATATCACCTACATGCCAGACTTCCACTCTGTAATCTTGGCCTTCCCCTTCTACATTAGCTCTCACCCCTCGCTCCTTTTCACTCACTAACCATCGCCTATGTCCTATAATTAATCGACCTGCACGCGAAAGAAGCTGATTGGGCCCCACTGTAGCAGGGTTCTTTAGCATAGCACTAAAGAGTACCAACCACTCGCTGGATGTTGGTAGTGCACCAGTGTGAATGGCTTGGAAATCCCCAACTACTCTGAACTATTCTCATTCAAAGCCCCTCGAGTGCTTGCTGTCTGCTGATCGAGGAAAGGGCCTTTCCCCATACAATGTATGTGACACAGCCTCTAGGAGCAATGTGATCTCGACCTTGCATCCCTTATTAATATCCCAGAATTCGAGGGACCACACCACAACCATTTTCAAGAGACATTCGTCTTCCCTTAAGTCGATTAAATATTTTGTTTTGATACATACAAGGTAAAGTGGGCGGTAAGCTATATACAAGAAAGTGATGCGCTTTAAGCGTCATACATATTCCCACTGGTCACCTCAATCATAAAGAAGAAACGCGGGTATTTCAATCATCAAGGCGAAAACGTAGCAGCAAATCAGAATTCACCTGGACTGCTTGGTGCCAGATCCTTTGTGCTCTCTGAAGCCTCTTCAATTCTGCTGAAATTTCTTTCTCTATCCATATTTGATAGAGCAATCCTTTGAGACATGGGCCTGTGTGTAAAAAGTGATGCCCATAGTTTTCGGCAGGCACCTAGAGATGTGGTGATGTAGATAATGCAATTCCAGAATCCCTGGAGAGGAAGTACGAGTGCCTCGAAATAGCAAAGAGCAAAGTTATCCTTTCCCTCAGCTATCAGGGTGTATACACGGTTGATTGTTGACGGCACCTATTTCAAGCCACATTAGCGCTATACTTGACTCCAGAATTGAATAATCGCTTACCCAAGTAATGAGAAGTGCAGCGAAGAAGAGCATTGCACATTTTGTATAAGCCCAAGCAGCAGCATCGGAGCTAGACATCTTTGGAGCTGATTTGAGCGCATTGGAGGTATTGGCGTTCGTGTGCTCTGCGGATGAAACGAAAGCTGCGTATTGGGAGAATTTTCCATCTTGTCCCACTGCGCAACTTTCCCCGGCAATTTCGGTGGTGATTTGTACTTCGACTCTCTTCATACTTTGAACAGTATCCAGGCTTCGAGAGGCCATAGTGCGGAGGTGCTTTCGCTTTTTATAAATTTCCGTCCCGACGGAGAGATAGATAAAGCTGGTGACAAGGAAGATCATCCTGGAGCACCCGTTAGATTGTGATATTCCCATAGTTGAAGCGTACTCACCAGACAGGGGCGTAGAAAGTGGCGATTCTAAGCGGATCCCATTGTAAATCAACCCAACACCAAAGCTGTCAAACCAAAGAACCAGTCAGCTCGACTCGACGAGGGTGATGCATTTTTAACTGACTGTTGCGGGCCCATATATCCTCCCTTTGGCTTCTGTTCGCACGAATGCGTATGTGATCGCTGGAATAAACGGGATTCCGTAACATGCCAGCAGCCATTTCCATTCTAGGCCCCGAAGCTGACTTGACGAGTATCTATGACGGAATGTGAGGTATACGTTGCAGGCCATGGCCAGCGTCCAGAGAGCATCTGCAGGCATGAACCTTTGCCATATGTCAGCATCGGGCTTGTTTGAGTTGAAGAGGAAAGCAAGGGAAAAGAAACCAATCGTGAGGCATTGGTAAAATCGGCTAGGTTGGTGGCCAAGGGGAGAAGAACTAGGAGGCTCACATTTGAATCAAAAAGCCCTGTGATTGACACATGACTGAGTCTCTGCCTGCTGATATGCCTGACAAAGATATCATAGTCGAGACGTTGGCAAGAATATTTCCCCATGATGCATAAAAGACCATGCGATTCACGGGCTTGTGGAATGAGGAAGATACACTATAGGTAAGAATGACAAACAGAGCACCGCATATTGAGAGCCCCGAAGTGATGCGCTCGGTGATTTCAATGGCCTGGTTCTGCTTCGGTGTGAGGGACATGGTCGCAAAAGCATGCCACAAATGGGCGATAACCAAAGTGAGCGTCTGTTTCGAATAGATCAAGGCCCCGAACACCAAAGATAGATCAGAGGACTGCAAGGGAGAAAAGCCAGCTCTTTCCTGCAGGAAGAAAATATTTGCTTCATCGATCCAAATTTCCGTGGCAAATCCAAACGCCCCTTAAGCCACTCAACCCCGCGCCCACAGAGCTTAAGTCTCAAGCTAGAAAAGCTTAAAGATTAATAGCTTAGTAAACCCGTGCCCGTGTTCTCCGTTTTCAGCTGCGAAAGCGCACGTTCCGTTGGCAGAGCGGGTTTCGACTCCACCTTTGCCGAGCCGACTGCCTAGTTGAGTCAATAGTCCTGGTTAAAACCCGTCAGGAAGGTTTCAGTCCCCATTCTCGGTTCACTAGTGACCCATTATCACCTTTTCATATAGAGGCTAAAGGCTTGTTCTTCCGATAAATTCCCACGGCCATTATCATTGGCTACACGATGTCGAACCTCGCTTTCATATGGGTTCACCCTGGGCCTAATTTCCCTAAGCGACCGAGGGACAAAAGTCTCTACGGCCCGTGTCAATCGTGGCCAAATTTAGTCGTTCAAAATGACTTCAGAACCCCTGAAATTACATTAGTCTTCCACACAAGAAATTCGACTGAATTATTCAATTGTCATCTCTGGGCTTTGCCCTTTCCAACTACGAGCGGTCAATTGAGATCGGGATATGCAATTGTGACTTTGCACAGTCGTGCCTATTTATATTAAACACTGCTCTATATGTAATGACTGTGGAGTACAGTATTGTCTCTTTTCAGATTAAGTATTGCTTTTAGTGTGGAACAACCCATTTCAGGTCCACGGGTGTACATTCAATATATATTTAACGCTCTCCAGGCTTTTAGCCGGCGCTATGGGGTGAAATATAACTTTAAATCAGCCTTGGCAGATGCTGCCATTAGTAGAGGGTTTTGGGACAGACATTTCATGACTCTCTAGGTCCCTATTCAATTATGGTCATTTGACGGTTGATGATTTGTGGCGGTTTGACATCGTCTTGGCTATTAGCGGAGGTTCCGTAACAATGATTCATATTTATAACGCAGGCATATTTAACGTTTAAGGGGTTAAAATACCTCGTAATGAACGCGTATGTGTCTAAGAGCTACCAGGGAAATGCTATATTTGAGAGCCTTAGGAGGACGTGTCGGACTTCTAATCTTTCAAGTATAGACTAGTCGAACTAGGAACCGGTGCATTAAATGTCATGTAGCAAAGCAGAGCAACTTGACCTGATCAATCTTTCTGGTCGGCAGAATTCTTTCCAAACATCTGCCGCCACCGAGACTTTAAGTTTGAAGTCGTTTGACGCGTTGGAAGTTCTGGGGACTTTGGAGCTTTTTGTGGCTTTGGAGGCTCCTCGAGCTTGGGTGGATAAAAAAAGATTTCGTTAATCTCAAAAGATAAGACTTGTTCTCACTTCTAAGCTTGGTAATCAAGCCATCCCACCTGTTATCTTTCTCTTCGTCTAGAAGCTCAAAGCCTCGCCAATTAGTACAGCACCAGCACTCTGTTGTACAGTGACCCCTGCCCTTTCCCCTTTCAGATAGCCGTCTCTGTGAGCAGCACCCACAGCTTCAGCTGCAGCAGCCACCTTGACCGGAGCAGTCCTCAACCATATCTTTCCTCATATACCATATGGCCTTCTGCCTCGTGTGATCAAGATACCCTTTCAAATACCGATCAAGCATGGTTTCTGCTTCGTAAAGGGCATATTCTTTCTGATGATATTGTCTTTGAACATCTTCTAGCTCTTGGCTCACCTCTTCAAATTGTGTCCTATCAGACTCCAAGGTTGTGGCCTTCTGTAAGGCCGTGACTTTGTACTGTAACTTCTCCTCAAGCTGTACCACTTCCCGAAGGCCGTGTTCAGCGATAATTACATCGGTAATAATAACAAACTCATACTGCCTTCCCCGTATGGAAACATGGTAGCCCGAACATGATACAGATGGATACCCCATGGTCTTGTTGAAATCAGCGAGGTAATGTAAGGGACTGGGACCTAAGGCGATGGATAAGAGAGTGCCTCGATGGGGGAAGGATCAAGCATAGAAAATCGAAATATGTTAGAAAAAGAATTGTGAACAAATAAGACCTGAATGATAGTAGAGGATTGGTAAAGACAGCTTTGACTAATAGATGACTCTAGTATTGTTTGACTTTGACCTGTGTGGTCGACCGCGACCCGGAGTTAACTAGTCGTTGCCGCATGCTGGAGACAAAATTTAGACTTATTATTTGATCGAAATGCCAAACTCTGTATTTATGAACGGTAAGACGCAATCACTATTTCTATATGCTCCGTTGAGAATCCAGGCCATCAAAGATTAGTTGAATCACTGGCCAGATATTCACGGGTCAAGGGGCCATGTCAGCCACATAATGTGGAAATGTGGAATTGATCATTGAAAAGACAGGAAATTTTATTAAGCCATCCGAACGTCCTTTAAAGATCAGGCGGACCAGATGATCACAGTTCAAGTTACAGTCCTTCAGCTTCTTTCATTTGAGATGTGTCACCGAATCCATACAGAAGTGGTGACCACAACAAATATCATGGATCACGACCACTGTTTTGAAGTCGATGAGGCCTTGGAAATTTCGGGGGCTTTGGAGCATGAGTATAGTTGTATGAGTGAGCAGCTCTAATCAAGCAGTACGGAGTGCGAAGTGAATGAGTAGGAGGAAGCTGAAAATGAAAGCAACTCCGACACATGTTTGTCTCCTGGTCATCCTTATCTCGATTTATATAAGCCCACTTGAGCATCTATATCTGACTTCTACCTTAATGTATCTCCAAAAAGAAAAGATTACCAGTCTTCTTAAAAACAATGTATTATGATGGATTACAAGCGATAGAGCGCAAGCCTACGTGAAGGATGAAGTTATATACCCAAACTGCAGCAAGTGGCAACTAATCCCGTTCCGGCCAATTCCAACAACTTTTTCTCCCCTTCTCTCCCTCAACAACCAAGAACCAACTCAATGTCGCTATTCACTGCCACTCGTACAGCAACCGGGGTCTTCTCCAAGCCTCAATTCCTGTCAATTGCACGATCCTCGGGACCCCACCGCCTCTACTCAACGCGCCCACCAACCCCCAACACCCCTCAAACCAGCCGCTCCAACTTCCCCGTCCTACCCATCATCGCAATCCTCGCTATCGGCTCTGGCTCCTTCGTCCTCCTCGCGAAGTCTCGTACAGGCCAGAAACCCCCTTCCAACTAGACGTTGAAACCCACCGGAGAACCCGACGGCCCCTGAAACCAGAATCATACCAATCCGACTACCTAATCCGGATCGACACTTAGCCTAAACCCCTCCTGCAACTTCAAAACCTAAATAAACTTACCATCCACAACCCACTCTCAATCAACCACAATCCCACAAACAATTCGCCATGGCTTCTACTCCTCGCTTCTCCCCTGAAGATGTCACCGTCGTCTTCTTCCTCGGCGGCCCGGGCAG
This sequence comes from Penicillium tannophilum, assembly GCA_028829675.1. Classification (NCBI taxonomy): domain Eukaryota; kingdom Fungi; phylum Ascomycota; class Eurotiomycetes; order Eurotiales; family Aspergillaceae; genus Penicillium; species Penicillium tannophilum. The sequence continues at coordinate 2,413,445 of JAQKAK010000004.1, read as the reverse complement.
CGGAAAGGGTACCCAGTCCGCAAACCTGGTAAAGGACTACGGTTTCGTCCACCTCTCCGCCGGTGACCTCCTCCGCGCCGAACAAGTCCGTGAAGGAAGCCAGTACGGCGATATGATCAAGACCTACATCCGTGAAGGAAAGATCGTTCCTATGGAGGTTACTGTTGCGTTGCTTTCCAACGCTATGGCCGATTCCCTCGCTACTTCACCGCCACCTGCCGGTACCAAGGCGCGATTCTTGATTGATGGATTCCCCCGCAAATTGGACCAGGCTGTTTTCTTCGAGGCGACTGTTTGCCCCTCTGAGCTGGTTCTTTTCCTTGATTGTCCTGAGGCTGTTATGGAGACCAGACTGTTGAAGCGGGGTGAGACCAGTGGACGGGATGATGACAATGCGGAGTCGATTCGCAAGCGGTTCCGTACTTTCGTCGAGACTTCTATGCCTGTTGTTGATGATTTCGAGAAGAAGGGCAAGGTCGTGCGGGTTTCTGCTACGGGTTCTGTTGAGGAGGTTTATGAGCATGTGAAGGCTGGTATTGAGGAGAGGGGTCTGCAGGCCCGTTAAGTGGGTTTGATTTTGTATATAGTGGTATTGGTGGAGGTTACTTATTTTGCAATGGTTGGTTCTTGCTAGCATTTTTGTTTCATCTAGCCTGGATATTAGATCATAGAGGATACATTCTGCTCTCATACTGGTTGTGTGTTCTTGACCTCTCGAGGTCTAGGTGTAGGGCGTATTTTGGAATTGTTTGTATTCTTGATAAGAAGTTGTTCCTCCAGAAAACATAAAAAAAGACATGACATGACTCGTGGGGATCCCAAATCAGCGGGGCCAGTAGATCCATTCCTACAAACTGGCCAGGACAAAAGAGATATAAAATGCATAAAAGAAAAAGAAAAAGGATGGCTCCCCTCTATTAGCGGAAAGGAAGAAATTTTTTGTGTTCTGTGAGTTCCACTCCACATAAAACACCGGAATCCATGCACTCCCAAGCAACCCAGCAATCAATCGAGAATTTACTCGGCAGTAGCCTCAATAGAGGCCTGCGCGGGCTGCTCGCGCCGCCGGTCACCGAAGCGGGCCTTGTCACCGTTCTTGGCCTCCTCAGAAGCGGCCTGGATGCCCTCACGGACGAAACGCTCACGCTCGGAGCGGATGACGCTCAGGACACCCTCCAGAGAGCGGCGCCAGACCATCAAACGGCCCTGGACCTCAGACCACTGCTTCTCACCGAACACACGGTAGGTGGCACGGTGAACAAGGAACTCCTGGCGAAGCTGCGAGAGCTTACCCTCAACGAGACCAGCACGGATGGTGTCAATGACCCACATCTCAACCTCGGAGGCGGAGACACGCAGAGCGGAGGCAATGGTGGAGTAGGGGAGCGAGCGGGAGGGAGTGGAGGAGGCAAGCGAAGTCAGGGTGAGCAGGCGCATCTTGTTCTGCAGGGCATCGGCAGACTCAGCAAGGACACCACCGGAGATGGAAGCGAGCGGGGTGGCGGCAATGAAGTCCTCGTAGGCGTCAAGGGTGTCGGAGGTGAAGATCTCCAGCAGCTCGAACAGAGTGCTGTCGCTAGACCGGAGGCCCTGGACGGCATCGGAGGCAGTCAGGGGAGTGAAGTCGAAAACGGTGGGACGACGCAGGGCCATGGCGAGAGCGCGGACAGCCAGGTCGCGAGCGGCGGGCTTGCTGGCATCAGCGGCGGGGATGGTCTCAAGAGCCTGCACGACGTGGGACTGGGCCATATCCTCATCACCAGCCGCAGTAGCCGCATCAGCAATAGCCAAGTGCAACTTCTGGGCCTCCTCCTGGTCCAATTCCCACGAAGAGAGCCATGTGGGGAGCTGGTTGGCCAACTGAGGCTTTAGGGCCTCGAAGGCGTATCCGGATCCAGACTGGCGAATCACGGCCACAATGGCCAGGAGAACGTGGTACCGGCTGGAGTCGTTTCCGGAAAGAGTGTTAAAGATGGTGGTGAGGATGGAGATGGCCAGTGTCGGGCCGAACTGAGGGGAGGTGGTGATGGGCTTAGCGAGGTAGGCGCAGATGCGAGAAAGGAACATATCCGGGTCGGAGGCCAGGTGAACGAGGTGCACAAGCAGGTTGTACGAGGGGATGATTTCTGCCATTATCATCTCAAGTCAGTTTCTTGCATCCTCGAGAGAAAAAAAAAGAGTTGCATCGCCGCTCCCTCGAATATCATTTTTATCTCGTCGGTCGCAACTTTGTATCTTCGCAATTCGCCCACTCACCTTTCTCAGGGGCACCGTTCAGGACAGCGGCGGCGGCCACAATCTTCTTAAGGACCTCATCGCGCTGCTTCAGGTCGGGCTCGCCCTCAGCCTGTTCCTGCTCGCGGATCGGCTGGAGGAGCGGGGCGATCTCGGACTGGAGGGTGTCCTCTTTGCGGAGAGCGTCGACATATTGGGCGAACTCCTCGGCGAGCTCGGCGAAAGAACCCTCAATGAGGAGGGTGTTGGTCGGAGCGGGCATGATGGGGGGTTGGTGTGGTGGGAGAGAGGGAGAGAGGAGGTTCTTTGATGGTGGAGTCTATCGATAAGTTGAGAAATTTCAGTGTGTGCCAAAAAAGTCTTGGCGAAGGGAACACTGATTTGCCCGTACAAGTCCAACGTCAAACCACCATTGATCTACATTTTACACCACCACGAGAACCCAGGATTTTGGAAAGATATTTTCATTAATCGAATTATTAATCGAATCAGTTGCTTGTACGCCACTGGTATTAAGGCACGATGTGCCAATGCAAACAAACGATGCATCGCTGCTAACGACAGACGAACACAATCTTCATAGATATGGGGATAGCATCAATGCAAGGAGACACCCAGAAACGGGGAATAAGAGAAATTTTGACAAAAACCAGGACACGATTGGCGTGGCGCTAAAATATGGGATAGACAAGGGAACACGGTCTGACACTGAACGACTTTCAATGAAAGTGGTGTACCTCACAGCACCAGACGCATAGCCAGGACCATGAGGCCAGCCATCATACCGGTGGAGTAAGTCTCGAGGAGACCTCCCAGGGGGACGGCAGCGTTGGTGGTGGTAGCGCTGGCGGCAACCGACGACGAGCTGACGGCCTTGTTATTGTAGGAGTCGGAGCTAGTGCCGGTGCTTGTGGTCATGGCCAGAGTGCTGGTTGCAGCCATCGACGATGAAGTGCTTTCAATAGCAGTGGCATTCTTGCTTCCACACTTGGCAGCCTTCTTGCAGGCCTCCTGGCCCATGGAATCATTGGGGTGGGCGTCAACACACTGGCCGTAGTTGGCCTCGCAGACATAGAAGGGAACAGTCTGGATATAAGGCGTGACATCGGCAGCCTTGCCATCGGAGCAGATGCAGCTGAACTTGAGGGTGGCCTGTTGAAAGAAATTAGGTCAGAATGTTGCCGGCATCAGGTTTTGTACAGGGTGTCATACCGGGTCACAGGTGTTTTCCTTGGTGTCACCCTTGCAAATCGCCGGGCACTGGTTGCGCTGTCCCTGGCACCATGAGTCTGTTGCGACCTGGTCAGCTATGGTCATTTGAAAACTTCTCAGAACAACGTACTCAGCTCATCCGGCTTGACAAGGCCGAGGTTGAAGCCTCCAGGCAAGATGTAGGAGGAGGTGGAGTTCTGGGCCAAAGCCGAGACCACAAGGGTCGAGAAGAGCACGGCGGAGGAAAGCATTATGAATGGGATAAGTTGGGAATAGTGAGGTGATACACTTGTAGAGTAATGTAGCGAGGAAGAAGGGAGTTACGGAAGAGGAGGAAGGAAGATGGAAGTTGTGGAAAAATGGAAATTGGAGAGTGGGATAATGGTAGTAAACAACAGGCAGGAACAATGGAGATTTAAATGCAAAGTAATAAATAAGGTATTGGTTCAAATACCGGGGAATTGGGTAACTGCGAACAGGATGCACCGCCTGACTTTCACATAACTTTCCTGTTTTTCGTTTCTCCCTTCCTCCATATCAGGCTTTTCTGTATGTTATGTACGACTATCGCAAATATGGGAGACCCTGATTTCTAAGATCACATTCTCCCCTGCCGCTCGATCTAGAAAACACCACGAGCAGGATTCATATAGGCTTAACCTTAAAACACGTCCATATTTCCCTCTACCCTTACTCAAGGTACGGCTGCTGGGAGACTCATACAGTACTCGTGCGGGAATTATTGACACCAACATTGGTTCCTGCATTCCAAGTCAAATTCTTCATCGCAAAGGCCCAGCCTCCTTGCAGCTGTCACGCCGATTGCATACCCAAGTAAGACTGCCAGGAGTCTGGCCAACAACCAGGCTGATCATGTTGATCTGAGACACATGGGGTGAGTCAATCAACTCATAGTCCCTTGAATGATAACCTGTTTGCAGCGACAAACCCATGTTGATCTCTATATAGATCTCAACGTGAGGGACTTTACCCGATTAGGTACCGAGGCACCGAGCTCCGGGATAAACGGTAAAACGGAGCCACGATTAAAGTTGCCCGCTAACAATACTCCTCCTTGCAGCACTTCATCTCCTATGCAACTTCTGTTGTTTTGAAATCATCAGAGGGGCAGGAAATCAACAATGGTGGACACGGCTGCCGAGATCGCCCATTTCCGCTCCTATCAGTGGGCCAACTCCCTGATCTCCTCCGAGGACTACATTCCAATTGACACGGACTCGAGGCGTATCAAGCCCACATCCGGGGAAGATGGATACTTTGCCAGTACCTTAGGCACTTCGTCTACAATTCCACATCTGCTCACCCTCCAACGGCGCAACATTTCCCCCGCGCCCGCTGAGGTCCCAACGTGGCTCCCGGCAACCAAGAATGATGCCGGCGCAAAACCCACTCCGGGCGTAAACCCGCCTGATGTGCTGATGCTTGTTGATCTGTCAAGTCCGGGGTTATCGGGCCACCCGTCTAGAGCGCATGGTGGTGTTACGGCCACGCTGATCGACGAGGCGATGTCCTTGGCCGTTGCCGTGCATGCCAACGGTCCCGCATCCCCACCCGCCTCGGCAGATGATAATCCTCGTGGAAAGATCTTCACTGTCCAGCTGGATGTGCGCTATCGCGGGAAAGTGGACGTCCCGGCTTTGGCTGTTGTCCGGGCTAAGGTTGTCGCCCGCGTTGGTCGGAAGTTCTGGGTGCGGGCGCAGGTCGTGCAGGAGGATGAGGAGGGCGCTGGTGGCCATTTAGAATGGGCGAAACGGAAGATCGTGAAGGCGGATGCTATGGCTTTCTGGATGACTACTCCGGAGTCGCGTCTGTGAATATATTATTTATATAGAGTGAGGACTGATTGTACATATTATGTGCATCCATGGATGCCAAATGTTGACATGTGAATATTTCGACTTTGAACATTCCAGATTCCTGTTACATTCCTATACTGTATCCGTCGTATCTAGATGGGCATGGACATCAATTTAGAACAATTCTTGTCTAATGCTATATCTGAATTGTCTCTTGTATCTGCAAATCTATACCACAGTCAAAGTATAATCTACAACTTCTCCATCTTCCTCGTCCCCACATTCCGACTAGCGCTGACCACCAAACCAACCTGCGTACCCAACGCAACAACCTCCCCATCCTGATCTAGAACAGTAACGTCCAAATCAGTCCGTCCATCTCTAACAACCTTAGTCACAATCCGACTATAAAGCCACTCGACTCCACCAGCAGGCAAATGCTTCTTCATATCAATATTCAACGTAACAGTCGGATACCAAAACTTAGCCTTCACATCAGCAACACTCTCACCCTTCTCTTTCGCAACCGCATTAGCAGAAACACTATCAAACCCATCAAGCGCCATAGGAAACATATCAAGTAGATAGACAACAGCCGCATCTGTCCACTTCCCATTCTGGTCGCCGCAAGGCCTAAACCGCGCCCACTGGTCAATGGCCATAGACCCAGTCCGCTGCTGCTGTGTCTCACCCTTCCCGGGCCCATATAGCTCAAGCTGGGTCGCTGCGCGCCGAAATTCAGGGAATGGAGGGGCGGATTTCACCCATGCGCCATCTTTGCCTGTTTCAGCGAGCTGGGTAAAGTTTATCCGCCCATCTGGAAGTGAGCCTGGGACTGGTTCTGGGTGTGCCTTCCAGCCTGTTGGGACAGTGATTCCAACCTCCGCGTCCGGAGGACTGACGGTTATGTAGCCGACGACTTTGGTCTCGAGTTTAGAGGGTTGTTTCTCGGAGGGTTGGAGGAGTTTGATGTGAATTGTGCTTGTGCGGGCGCCGAGCTTTACGTCTTCGACTTCTAGGGTTGCGGGGCCGGCTGCTGTACGGCGGATGAAGGAGAATTGGAGGGAAATTGGTGAGGCCGGGCTGGAGTATTGCTTTGGGTGGGCGTGCTCGAAGTGTGTTAAGGCTAGTTTGTAGAGGACTGCTGATGTGTAGCCGCCGTGGGGTACTGGAGGATTGTCAGTACTTAGTACAGGTTTTTGTAATTGCGTTGGGTTCATTATTGGTAATTTGAAGGTGGGTAGGCTTTACCAGTTCCAATGCACCATTCTGGGCGGAGGTTGGCGCTATACTTGTTGGCGCCTTCTGGGGTGACGCGGATTGCATCTTCGAAGGCGGCGTTGAGAGGCATCGCTGGCTGTGTATCTCGTGTAACTCTGTGACCTTGGAATATGCGGGTGGATTGAGGATCCTTGTTGATGTGGGACGGAGGCTCTATATACTAGTTAGCTTGGAGTGATCTCCGCTCCGCATTATTCTGGGTTGCGACGAACCTCGGCTCGGCGATTCTACAGGCACAGCCGACGCTGAGTCAGCTTTTCATGGTGGTTTTGGGCAGCTTCAAGTAGTGATAAGAATGGTTCGACTGGTCAAGTATGCGTAGGTTCGAATGTTTTAGGAATTTCAGGACCTTGGAAGGGTTCCTGGGTTTTAGACAAAGGCCCCAAGCTGATCCATAAGAGAGATATTCTACATTCACTCCGCTATATATTCAATAGATTAACCATCACCCGGAAAGAATATTCAGAATTAAATCTCAAAACTATGTAGTCATCATCCGAAAAAAAAAAAAAGAAATTAATGAAAAATGATATGAAATAAGTCCAGCTACCTCTTGACATCGTAAAATCATCTTAACACGCTAAAAATTTGGGAAGTTGTTTTTAAGTCGGGGTTTACCAAGCCCTACTGGGCTTTGGGCTTGGTCGGAGCACTTAGTTGTTGCAAGCAAGACAACACACCTAGAGGAGATTAGTCAACCAAAAACCCAAGATGAATGATTATGAATGAAGACACCTACCTGTCACTCCCTGCGTCAATGTCGCTTGGGCCTCAGTGCTTCGCGAACCTAACGTGACCGTCATGGCGTAATCGACGCCATTAGCCTTTTGCAATTTGTTGGCCCAGCGGAACACGGGCTCATCTTCACGGTTATCACCGATGACCAATAGAAAATCTGGTTTCGGAACCTCCTCTGACTTATCAGAGGACTCCAAGCACCACCGCCAGACTTGCTCTGCAGCTGACGCTTTACTTGTGCTTGCGAGTTCCACGATGAGAGCGCCCTCGACAGGAACGGCATGTACGCCGTAACTAGCACATGCATCGTTGATATGGTCTGCACATTCAGCAGCAAGACGTCCGGCGCCCGGACGGTCCTCGGCAGACCCATAGTGGAACACAAGCGAACAATGACGTTCCTCGATCCAGCTACCCTCGGTTCGGTCCTTGAAGTATTTCAAAATATTGGACACAGACTTCTTCCAGCTCTGAATGTGCGTCTGCTTTGCGAGACGAGTCCATTCATCGGACTGGGGATCACGGACGAAGCATCCATTCTCAGCAATGAGTCCTAAATTATTAACTTGGCGGAATAGCCGCTCCATCTCCTCGGGCATACGTGAACTCATGACGTATACCACATTGGCGGGATCATCAGCAAGTTCAGTCAATGTTGTGATGGCACGTTGAGGAGTGGTGAGAATGATGCTTTGTGGGGATCCCCATGAGGCGAGAGTACCCTCATAGTCGATAATCATGAGCCGGCGCTTGGTCTGTCGGTATCGCTCGATAAGCCGGGGCACAGAGAGTCGAGGGACGGCCATGATCTCTCGCGATGATTGCTCATTCCAAACATGTTTCAGAGATTCATTGAAAGACTTGACCCAGTTTGCAGTAGAGTTGTGCAGGACCGCACGGTGAAGCTCGTCCCACACCTCTTTGCGTTTTTCCTCGCTCCGTGTGAGCGCTGTGTGAATGGCTTCTGCACATTGCCGGTAGTCCCAAGGATTCACGAGGAGCGCGTGATTTCCGAACACAGACGCACTGCCAGTGAACTCGCTAAGAATGAGAGACCCATATTTCTTGTCACTGTAGCTACCATCCTGGCAATACACGAATTCATGACTGGTAAGGTTCATGCCCTCGCGAAGACTTGTGATCATCAAAGCATCCGCCACTGTAATAAGAGCGAGGTACTGCGAGAACGCAAGGTCTTGTTTCAGGAAAACAAGGGGCTGGTGAGCCAATGTCGAGTGAGTGGAGTTTATTCGCATGGCAATATCAGATACGGTAGCCTCCAGCTCGGGCTGCTCCGTAGTGCTTGTCGCGACCTGAATCAAGACCACCTTATCTGCCCATTCTGGGTAGGTGTTGAGAAACAATTCGTAACTCAACAGCTTTTGACGAATTCCCCGTACCGAGTCAATTTTATCGCGGGCCACAATCAGTCTTTGGCCTTGGTATCGTTCAGAAATGATATCGACCCATTGTTCCACATCTGCCGTATGGCGTCGCTTATCCCAGGAAGTAGGATCAATACCAATTGGAAACGTACCCACGTTGATAAAACGGTCCTCCATCTGTATTCCTTCATTAGTTGCCTCCACACAGAGAATGCGACTGCATGTCTGCAAGAAATGCCGGCAGTACTCTGTGGTCTGGAAACCGATCAAATTGGCACCAAGAATGCCTTCCAGCAGCTCCTTACGCGGGGCCAAACACTTGAAGACCTCGGAAGACGGAAATGCAATGTGCAAAAAGAACCCAATTTGAGCGTCAGGAAGCAACTTGCGCAGCATAGCTGGGACAAGTAACAGGTGGTAGTCCTGCACCCAAATCGAATCACCTCGTTTCCAGTGCTTGGCGATACGGTTGGCGAATTCTTGGTTGAGTTTCACATAATAAATCCAGGAATGATCCTCGTAGGCTTTGCTCTTTGGGTTATCAGGGATCTGATAATGAAAAACAGGCCAGAGGATGGTCTTGCAGAAGTGGGTATAATGACCATCAAAGTCGTCGTCATGTACAAACACAGTCAACGAGTGATATTCGTCTTCCAACTTCTCTGAAATATCATTGCGAGTATGTTTTGCCAGGGAATCAGTGGGCATCCCCAATGTGCCTACCCACATCATCTCACCCAGGTATCCTGAATCTCTGGCAGAACGGACGGCATTGCGCAAGCCACCATTGCCTTGCTCCGCGGTTTGAATAGTCCATTCTGCTTTAGAAAAGGACATCTTTCGACTAATAGATCCATTCTTCCGGACCCCAGGGTATGGAGCTACCGTCGTCGCGGTTTCCGGGATTTTGGGGAGTGGAGGTTTGGCTTTGGATTCCTTGACCGGCACAGGGTCTTGGTGTTTCAAGATGGACGGAGAGGGGGATACAATGGTCTTCCGCTTTGGCTGAGTGAGAGAGGTTGTCGATCCCCAGGCCGGAGAATGCGCTTCACTCTCCGTGAAGACCTGATTGCCCGTTGGTGGAGTGGATGCTGGTGGAAACGGGTACCCTGAGTGTTGCTCCTCAGCCTTTGCTAGATCATTGGCAAAGATGCGCTCATGGTCTGTCGTCGCACCCGGGGTGAGACCGGGTTGTATGGTGGGGGTTTTCTTCTCGAACAGGCTGGTCGTGACGGGTGGTGTTACTGGATCGTTGACAGAAATCACAGGATTGGCGGCCGGAGGAGGGTCTGCAGCACCAACATTGTCGCGGGACTTCGCAACATGGAAGTTTACCGTGTAGGGCAAAAAGCTAAGATATCATCAAATTAGCCATGTTGTGTTTTGGTGTCACCGCTTCTTCCCCAGCCAAGGTACTTACAGTGACGCGATAAAGACGGTCATGATGGAGGGGTCAGTCCGGCCGTGGAGGGGCAGAAGGGCAAGGACACGGATGGGTTAGACAAATAAAGCTCCCGTTGAGGGATTTGGCAGTCCACCAAGGTGATATTTTTGTAGCGAAAGAAATAGCTGGAATGATCTAGGAGTCAAGATGTTTGGCAGCTCGTAACGAATTAGGTGAGGATCTGCTTTTCTCTCATGTCTACGTCATCCATGTTGATGGACACGGTGTGTGTTTGCACACAACTGTTGGTCGCTGTCTTACCACAAATCAGAATCAAGACAGTCTACGCTTTACCTTCCCTCATGACAACATGACAGGGGCAATCCGAGAGCCCAGACCCAGAACTGCTTGTACTTGCTGGACTGTATGACTTTAACGACTCCCATACCGGATCTCGATGGCTCCGTATCCACTGATGCGATCCAGAACTGTCAGATACGGTATCGTACGTACCAAAGTATAGAGAACTTGTTGTGATTGGCGGAAAGTTACGGGTCACCTGACAGCGCATGAGGTAATCTGCTTTCCCCTCCATGCTTTCTCCTCCTCGCAATCAAGTTCGGTGTTAGGTATGACATTGCGTCTCACTTCAGCCCCAGTATCCGGCATTCAAAAAAGAAAATCAGCCAAACCTCCGCCCAAAGCCCGCGCCTCGCCATTTTCCGCCAATGCGCGCCGCAAGCCCAATGTCGCCACAACCGGCCTGAAAGCCGCCGTAGACTTCGGTCCAGACGAACCTCTCCCGGACGAAGGGATATCTCAATATATATCAGAAACTGCCGCAGTCACGAATGTGGAACAAGCGATCAGACATGTACGAACCAAAATGTTCGACGAAATGCCCGAGCGGGCGGGGATGAATAGCACCCGCATTGCGGAGGTTCTGAATCTGCGCCGGTCGTTACCCCCACTTGCCTCCGTGGCCCATATACACACCTTGTTGAACGCACCAACACAGGTAGAGCGAGAGATCGTCGAGTTGCTGAAATCAGGACGGGTGCGCCGTTTGATTATTCCAGGACGCGGCAATGATGCAGCGGGACTGGGCGATTGCCTAGTCCTCGCGGAAGATTGGGAGCAGCTGGTACGTGACAGTCCAGCTTTGGATGTCGAGGTCAAGGGTGAGTAGTGTGAATTATCAGGGGTCGCACATCGGTAGCTAATTAGTCGCAGAGAAATTCCTAGACATACTCAATCGCATCGGAACCCATTCTGCACTCTCGCAGGGCATCTTCGAACCTGACGAGTATCGAGCTTTAATGCGCGCCGGCTTCCTCGTCTCTTCTTCAACGCTCACGCAGGGCTCATTGAGTCTCACATCTCTCCCAAACTTGCCAGGCGCAGCGGTTTCGTCAGCCAGTCGGAGTAGATCTGCACATTCTGAACCCGATCGACCCGTGCAAAGCGACGCCCAGGCTCGTTCTGCGACGTTATTCCTGTCTTTGCCCAATACCGGAACATACCTACGATTACTTGGCGCAGGTCGCGCACACCTCCTAGCCCTCCTCCGCCGGTCTCGGTGTGCTGAGGCTCCGCTGAGCTTGCTTAGAGAACGGTGGGATGGAGCAGTCGAAACGGACAAGAGCTTCCACTTGGCGAAAAGGGCCCGAGGCGAGTTTGCAGGTATTCTGCCAGGTAAAACCAAAAAGTGGAAGGATATGTACGGCATGCAATTCCGTTGGGTGCTGGAAGAGGCACTGGGTGCCGGACTGGTAGAAATATTTGAAACAGGCAGTGTAGGACCAGGGATCCGCTGTCTATAGTATAGATTTGCCTTTGGAATAGGCTTATAAAGATGAATAATGAATCAAATGATATTACGATCCCAGAAGAGCTGCTCCCGTTGATAACATTTGTTTACATTTCGATCGGATCGAGACACAAGCTCCGTCGATCTGTTTCCCCCTCAAACCAGCTCCCCCTTCTACCAACCCCTCAGCAATTTCATAATGCCCCTTTTACAGTTACAACCGCATTTGTTTACCTCTGTGCCGGCACATTCATCCCTCCAAAACAATGATACCCGCCCGGAGCTCCAATCATACATTCGTACCGCCCTGCAGGAAGCTCTCGAGCTTCTCCACTCCGTCCCCTCATCATTCACAGCAGACCCCAAGCTGCGCTCCTCGTCGCCGTCTGAAGCAAAAGTAAAGCTCCTGCGCAATTGGCGCAAGCTTTCAGAAGATGCCAGCAAGAAGAATAACAAACCTGAGTTCTGGGTTTGTCGGCAAAGCGAACATGTCGATGCCGAAGCCAAAGGAACCGCATCATGGAGTGAATTTGAAACCGGGTTAAGATCTAATCATGCAGAACACGAGATGGATTATACACCAAGTGTTACTGGAGTCGAAAGGTTGCTTGAATGGTCGAGAAACGAGACAGGAGAGGTTGAAATTGATGGGCTTTTTTTCAAGGATATGGATGTTGAAAGTATGTCGCCAGGATTGGCGGCCTGTTCTACGCGCAATATGTTGACTGACATTTCCAGTTAACCTGATAACTCACACTTTTCATCCGGGTGCCCTCATCGCCCCCCGCAGCTTCATCTCTTTGACGATCTCTGCTGCATACGATAATCCCCAATTGGCTCAAGGAGCTCCGTCCAAGGGCTTCGTTACAGTCCAGATTCCCCTGCAATCAACTCCATCATCTACGCCAGATGACCTGCACCAGAGAATTGTTTCTGCTGTCCCTAAACGGACCATCTTCGCTAATTACGCGAGTGTAGAGCAAGTCAATCTTCTGCCCCCGGGAGACAGTGGCCCTAGTAGCATTGAGTGGACGATGGCAACGACTTCCGATGCAGGGGGATCGATTCCGCAATGGGTTCAGCGAAACTGGACAATGGGCGGAGTGCCACGCGCTGTGGTAGCTGACGTGGGATTGTTTATCGGATGGACTATGCGTCGACGGACTGCTGGGTCTGTGTAATCAACCATTCTGGGCGTGAAATTTGAGTATCCTATTGTATGAACAATTTATGTACACGGCTCGCATTAACAAAACAAGCTCAGAGCACGACCCTAATACACTAGACAGGCATTTCTGGCCTCGCAATTACAATAAAAAGACTGCATATGCCTGCAATGCAGCAGACAAGCCCACTACAACGGCATTATCTTTGATGCCATTCTTAGCATACCAGGCCGAACTGGCCCAGAGCAGGATATTGACGATACCGGCTATGGCCTTGTTCACAGGGTCGTTGAGTGCAGTTGGGTCGCGGGACCATTGGTAATGAAGAAGGCCTGGAATGAGTTAGTTAAGGTCTCAGTGCATAAGCTGGGTCATGGATAAACCCATAGTCAGTGTGTTGTATGAAAAGGCATGACC